>JBBDGP010003422.1:1200000-1800000 GCA_037952835.1 Lithobates septentrionalis | reverse complement strand
AGTTCCCCTTATTATTACCAGACTGCCATTTGCCTGCTACCATGTTAATTAACTAAACCTGGCCTGTTTACCGATGATGTCTTTGCTTGCCGATTTAAACCACGTTTCTGACTTCCACTTGCACCAAACTCAGCCTGTTTACCGACGATGCCTCTGCCTGCAGATTTAAACCATGTTTCTGATTTCCATGTGCGCCGACCTTGGCCTGTTAATCAACCATGGTTTTGCCTGCCAATTGGACTGATCTTTTGGCCATCTACTTCAGTACACAGGGGTCTCACATATGTGAGGGGCTTCAGAATAGCATTCTGAGTAGAGAAAACAGTTTGTTTTCTGTGCTCCCAGAACAGGGTCTGGTTGCCCGGGGGCTTCAAAGCGATTTGGATGGGAGAACCCGCTACCCCTGTCCCCCTGGCCCTAAGCTTGATGGCCTTCCTGCTGCCTGGACCAATACTTTGGCTATGCTGACCATATTGCTGCCTGTAATGACCCATGACATTATGGACCATGTTTCTTCCTGCTGCTTGGACCAGTACTTTGGCTGTGTTGACCATATATCTGCCTGCTGCCTCTACTGACTTTGGACAGTATTTCTGCCGGGACACCTCTGCCTGCTACTTGGAATTGTGCTTTGGCTGTGCTCTGGCTGTTCTGACAGTATCTCTGCCTGTACGAACTATGGACAGTATTCCTGCCTGCTGCCTGGATGATTGCTTTTGCTGTCGCTGACCTCATTCTTGCCTGCTGCCTGGACCGATGCTCTCCTCTGTGGACCACTGCACTTATAAAACCACAGGTAATCTTTTGTTATTTGGTATGTGCCTGCTATGTGTTAGAAATATGAAGGGCCTTCAAAAATGTGATCGGTAGTCAGAAAATAATATGTGTATTTAATGCTGCTAGAATGCCTGGAGGTGCTACTTGGATGTTGGGCCTCTGTATGTGGCCAGGCTGTGTAAAAAGTCTCAAATGTGGTATGGCCATACTCAGGAGTAGCAGAATGTATTTTGGGGTGTCATTTGTGCTATGTACATGCTATGTGTTAGAAATATCTTATAAAGGGACAACTTTGTGTAAAAAAATGCATTTTCATTTTTTTCCACATTTTCCAAAAACTTCTGGGAAAAAATGAACCATTCAGAAGACTCATTATGCCTCATAGATTATATGTTGGGGTGTTTTCTTTCCAAACTGGGGTCATTTTGTGAACAATTCCATTTTCCTGGTGCTCCAGGGCCTTCAAAAGTATAATAGGTGGTTGAGAAAGGATATGTGCAATTTATGCTTGTAGAATGCCTGAAAGTGCTACTTCAATGTTGGGCCTTTGCATGTGGCCAGGCTGTGTAAAAGTCTCAAACAAGTGGTATCACCATACTCAGGAGTAGCGGAATGCATTTTGGGGTGTCATTTTTGCTATGTACATGCTAAGTGTTAGAAATATCTTATAAATGGACAACTTTGTGTAAAAAAAAAAATGCATTTTCAATTTTTTCCACATTTTCCAAAACCTTCTGGAAAAAAATGAACCATTCAAAAGACTCATTATGCCTCATAGATTATACGTTGGGGTGTGTGTTTTCCAAAATGGGGTCATTTTGTGGAAAATTCCATTTTCCTGGTGCTCCTGGGCCTTCAAAAGTGTAATAGGTTGTTGAGAAAGGATATGTGCAATTTATGCTTGTAGAACGCCTGAAAGTGCTACTTCAATGTTGGGCCTTTGTATGTGGCCAGGCTGTGTAAAAGTCTCATAAATGTAGTATTGCCATACTCAGGAGTAGCAGAATGTATTTTGGGGTGTAATTGCAATTATGCATATGCTATGTGAGAGAAATAACCTGTTTATATGACCAGTTTGTGTAAAAAAAAAAAAAAAAAAACCTTAATTTTCCCATAAATTGAGGGAAAAAATGTCAACTTCAAAAAACTCACCATGCCTCTTAGTAAATACAATGGACTGTCTACTTTCCAAAAAGGGGTAATTTGGGGGGTATTTGTACTTTCCTGGCTTGTTAGTGTCTGAAAAAATAAGATAGGCCTTCAGTACATCAGGTGTGATCAGTTTTCAGTGATTGGCAGCATAGTTTGTAGACTCTATAACTTTCACAAAGACCAAATAATATACACTAATTTGGGGTATTTTTACCAAAGATATGCAGTATAACTTTTGCCACAAATTTATGAAGAAAAATGACTTATTTGCAAAATTTTACAATAGAAACTAAAAAAAAAGTGTGTTATTTTTCAAAATTGTTGCTGTTTTTTCGCTTATATCGCAAAAAATAAAAAACCCAGCAGTGATTAAATACCACCAAAAGAAAGCTCTATTTGTGAGAAGAAAATGAAAAAAATTTGTTTGGATACAGTGTAGCATGACTGAATAATTGTCAAAGTGTGAGAGCACTGAAATTGGAAATTGAAAATTGGTCTGGGTGGGAAGGTGCATGAGTGCCTGGTATTGAAGTGGTTAAAGGAATATTTAATTTTTATTGTTTCACTTTAAGCATTAAATAAAATCACTGCTCCCAAAAAAACGTCAGTTTTAAAAAATTTTTTTTTGCATTGATACATGTCCCCTGGGGCAGGAGCAAAACACTTTTTATGGCAATAACTTGCATATAAGCCTTTAAAATTAGCACTTTTGATTTTTCATGTTAGTGTCCCATAGACTTTAACGGTGTTCTGGCAGCTTTCGAATATTGTTCGCTGTTCGGCAAACAGGCGACCACCCGATGTTCAAATCGAACATCGGGCTCATTCCTATTTGTCAGCAGTTGAAGTTATTTTAATGGTCGATGTCCCCAAGTGGGTGTTGAATGAATCAAAATCAGTGGCATCACTAGGGTTGGTGTCACCTGGTGTGGTAAAACATGGTGTCACCCCCCCAGTAAGGCACTGAGCAAGCTAGAACGTCAGTGAGGCTCTCTCTCCCACCATTTTTGTTCTCAGTGACCCAATTCTTGTCCTAATACTGTCCTTAGTCACCCCCAATATTGTCCTAAGTGACCCAATTACTGTCCTCAGGCCCCTATTACTGTCCTCAAGCCCCTACAAAAATTTCCTCAGTTCCAACCCCCCTTAATGATCCAATTATTTTCCTTAGTCCCCCCAATAATGTCCTCACCCCCCTATTAATGTCCTTCGTAAACCCATTACTGTCCCACCAGAAAGAATGACAGCAGTGCCACGGCTTGGGTGTCACCCCTCTGGTGGGTGTCATCCGGTTGCCACCTGTGTGCACTCCCATAGCGACGTCACTGGATCAAATGCCTGTCTGACACTCATGCCTTTTAGACTATGTCAGGTTACTGTTCAGATGTGCTCACAGTATAATTGTAGGTGGCATGGGAGTAGGTTTGTACCTTGTAATACAGCTGATAACTGCTGTGGAACTTCTTCCTTTGTTGCTGCTGTATTATCCTTCTGCAGTGTGGACAGGGCTAAACTGAATATTCATTAATACAGAAGTGCAGCAGCCATCTTTAAGAAAACCACTTTGCAGTGCTCTTCTAAGGAGTGTCTCCAGTACAGGGGCAGCCCTCTTGGTTGGAACTGGGTCAGTCCTGGACAGACAGTAAGTAGACTTGCTAATCTGCTCTTCATTTAGATTACACTTGGCCTAATCAGTTCTTTGAAATATATCAGGGTGTGTCAGTAAGTGCTGGGTGTCAGGAAACCAATTCAGTTGATGCTCAGTCCTGCACAGCTAATGCTTGTGCACATGTTCCAGCATACATACCAACTCAGGTAAGTGCTCTGACTTCACCTTTGCAGGTATGCTGGGGCAGCACAAGCCTGTAGTTTAGAGTAGGGATGTAGGAAAAACCTTGCACATGTATGGTGGACTTTAAAATGTTAATTTTGCATGCAGTCAGCAATAAAGTTGATTAAAAAAAATAAATAAATGAGCCAGTGTAAAAATGATATAAAAAAAAAAACAAAAAAAACAAAAAAAAAAAAAAAAAAAACACCACACAAACAAAATGCCCCATCCACCTGTGCTTGCCCACAAATTCATGCCCTGGTCCCTGACACAGGGGCTCCGCCCCCCTAATCCATGCATCCGTCCCTCTACTCTACATGCAGGGTGGCAGACACATGGATTCCAATGGTGTGTGTTTTTTTTGTAGCATGTGATTAGAGCCAGAGGCTCTAAAGCAAGGGTCTTCAAACTATGGCCCTCCAGTTGTTCAAGAACCACAATTCCCATCATGCCTACTCATGTCTGTGAATGTCAGAGTTTTACAATGCCTCATGGGATGTGTAGTTCTGCAACAGCTGGAGGGCCATAGTTTGAGGATCCCTGCTCTAAAGGGCTTTTTTATAAAAAAAAAAAAAAAAAAAAAAAAAAAGTGGGCTCAGGGTGCAGTGCACTACGTTCAAGCCCACCCAGTTGTGTCACAATAGCGAATAGTCAATATTTCCTTCCGGATTCTTTGCCCAGCCAATCATGAGGCGGGTCCTAAGACCCATCATGTTGGCCAAGAGGAGAAGCAATCCTATTAGCCAAAGAGGGGAGGAGACGCAGAGGAAGCCCTTGCCTAGCATAAGCCCTGTTGGGTCAACATACATCAAATCCTCAAACCCTTTAGAGAGGCAACTAGCCAAAATCTTAGCAATGTTTGCATCAACATTCAGAAGGAAGATTGGCCGATATGAAGCACTTGGGAACCAGCACAATAAAAAGACTCCTCTCCATAGATTCAGGTAGCGACGCCAATGGTTAATTACTTGCAAGTCTGGGCACAAATACAAGTGAGTGCAATACTTTGTTACAGTCTAGGAAACAGTTCTAGGTCTCTATTTTGTGTGTATGATAGACTGATTCTTGGTTCCTTTCAGTAGTCTGAGATTGGCTCAATGCCAGAAAGAAGCTCCTGATATACAGATCAGCACCATTTAGAGCAGGGGTCTTCAAACTGCGGCCCTCTAGGAGTTCAGGAACTACAATTCCCATCATGCCTACTCATGTCTGTGAATGTCAGTTTTACAATGCCTCATGGGATGTGTAGTTCTGCAACAGCTGGAGGGCCGTAGTTTGAGGATCCCTGATTTAGAGTCTCTCCCACTAAGCAGAAGGGTCTGTGTTTGAGGTCTGAACTTCTGCTTCCTTTAGAACCATGCATCTCCCTCTCCTCCCATGAACTCCCCATGAACTCCCTCCCTTCCATAAGTACAGGGGATGTTTTTTTTCAGTGAGCTGTGAGGGGGGATTAGTACCAGTTTGGAGCCATTTAGAAGCAAAGCTGCTCACTTAGATGGCCATTGGCTTTGGCAACCAGAAAACATGGCTCCTCAAAATATTGGTTTCTTCATCTCCGTTCAGGTTTATTTTAATACATTTGTACATTCAACACAAAATATAAATATATATTTTTTGTGAAGATAAAAAGGGAACTGTAATGGGCACCTTTTCATACCCATCTATGTGAAAATCGATATTTTTGGAGCAGAGGGTCACTTGAATGCCAACTTAAAGTGGTTCTAAAAACCAAAGTATTTTACCTTAAATACCTGGCTCCTCTTGATTCAGCACTGTGCCCATCTTCAGCAGTGCTGCCCTCTCTTCACACAGTACACAGGTGCAGCGGTGAGAACCATTGGCTCCTGCTGCAGCTAATCAAATCCTGTGAGGAGAGTGCGGGGGGGGGGGGCAGGGCTGAGCCACAAAACGTGCATCTATGGATGCACACAGCCCAGTCTAGGAGCATGGAAACAGCTTGCTATGAGGGCACTTAGAGGAGGAGTGGACAGCAGTGATGGGAGACCCCAGAAGAGATGATAGGGGTTGCTCAGTGTGATACCATTGCACAGAGCAGGCAAGCATACCTTTTTTAATCATGTTAAAATAAACACTCTTTACAAAGAACAAACATGCCATACTTACCTCTGTGCAAGAGTTTTGCACAGAGTGGCCCTGACGTGCCTTTTCTGGAGTCAACCAGCAGCACTTCCAGCCCCTCTTAATTGGGTGCCCCCAGAGATCCAATTTCCATGGGGGAACCTGTGCGGGTGCATCCCGAGTCCTGCTGCGTCCATTGACAGACAGCAGGACTCAGCCCTGCCCCCCAGCTCCCATGTCACTGGATTTGATTGAAAGCAGCAGGAGCCAATGCTTCCTGTGGCTATGAATCTATCCAATGAGGACTCGAGAGAGCAGCTGGAGCTGCTGAAAAAAAAAAAAAATGGGCTCAAGTAAGAAAAAAAAAAAAGGGGGGGGCCCTGCAGTGCAGAGCAGAAGTTTAACTTAATGCATAGAACATATTAAAAAAAGGTGAAAAAATCATGAGGGTTTACTACTCAAAAAAAAAAAAAATTATGCCTTTGCAACCACTTTAGTCAGATTTGACATACCAAGAACATTCTAGTTTAAGCCATCATGTCAAGCTCATGAAACAAAAGACAGTTTAAGGGTTTTTTAAATTAACCGCTTCCCAACCAGCACACAGCGATATACGTCGGCAGAATGGCGCTGGTGAGCAAAAGGGCGTACAGGTACATCCCCTTTAAGAAGCGGCGCTGCCGGAAGTGCGTGCTGGCCGTGTTCTGTGCCTGTGGGTCTTGCGAACTCTATGTCCGCGATTGTGTCACGGAGAGGTAGAACGGAGAGATTTTTGTAAACAAAGCATTTCCCTGTTCTGCCTAGTGACAGGACAGAGATCTCTGCTCTGTCATTGAGAGCAGTGATGGCTGTCATGTGTGTTGTAGCCCCTCGCCCCCACAGTTCGAATCACTCCCTAGAACACACTTAAACCCTACATTGACCCCTAGTGGTTAACCCCTTCACTGCCAGTGTCATTTACACAGTAATCAATGCATTTTCTTTTAGCACTGAAGCTGTATAAAAATGACAATGGTCCCAAAATGTAAAAAATGTCTGGTGTCCACCGTAATGTCGCAGTCCCGATAAAAATCACAGATTGCCACCATTACCATTTAAAAAAATGCCATAAAATCTATCCCCTATTTTGTAGATGCTATAACTTTTGCGCAAACCAGAAGAAAACATATCGGCCCAAACTGAGGAAAAAAAAATAGTTTATTTTTGGGGATAAAAGCACCCACAGCCAAACATTACTATTACAACACAAACCTTTAATATAAAATTCCTATCCTATGTACGGAAAGACGACAAACATGGTATTTTAACAAAGTAACAATTTTATTACCAGATACAATACGTGATTTTGTAATATTGAAATACATTTAGATAAACATTGGAACCCCTTACCAAAAGACCCTTGCCAGGAAAATAGGTGGATATTCATGATAACCCCCAACCACCAGTGTCAGAACCCAAGATGTCCATCTTACAATTGCATACAGAAAAAGTATATCTAGTGGTACTTGGTCACATTCAAACATTCATTTATACAACTTTGCTGAATTATTTAGGATATACATGTTCAAAATCCTCAGGATTCCATTGACAAATTTCTTTGCATAAAATCTTTTGAGGACCATTAAGACAAACTAATTAATAAGTCGTTTTCAAAGTTGCAGACATTGCCCATTAGGTCTAGGACATCTCCCTCTTGTTACGCCACATCTCCTTCTTGTTATTCCTCCAAACACATTCTTGTATTTTGACTTTGATCACACCCATGTTTCCCTCTACATTTTGCTTTGCTATGTCCAGCAATTCATTTATCATAGATGTGTCATATAAAGGAACACGTGCAGTATACTTCTTGCTTAGTCTGTATAGATTTTCAGCCTCTGAAAGAAACGTGCATCAGATTGTGTAAAGAGATAAAGAACAATGGAAATAAAGATTTTTATAAAAAAAAAAAAAAATAAATAAAAAAAAAAACTTTTCCAGTATCTTTCAAAACAGGCCTGCATATAGTTTGACAAACTTATGAAAATACTTATGTATTTATGAAATATTTAGAGTTTATTCACAAGAAAGCATACATTTCTGTGCTTTAGTTCAGTTCATGTCAATGGGAACAAAAATGTAATGTTGCAATAGTAACCATGACGACAATGCATTTCAAGAGCGTGTCCCCCTTCATCAAGGCTTGATAAAGGGGGATACACACCTGAAACACGTCATCACAGTTACTGATAAGACGCCAAGCTGTTCTGTGTCGTCCGGCAGCTCTGCATTTGTTCTCCTAGTAGCCATTGGCTTCCATTCACTATGAGCAAAGCTGATCTATCCAGTCCGTCCCAAGCGGAGAGTGTGATCCTCTCATACATCTCCTGCCTGTGCAAATTGGTGGCCACTCTGTACTCCATTATCCTGCACTGACAGGTGTGGGGGCATGGGCTGCTCTATCCTGGATCATTGCCGATTGGTACATGGAATGCCAACTTCTACACAGGATTTCTTTACTTCATGGTCTCCAGATACCGCTGATATGCCCCTTACACAAGGATGGACAAAACACCCCCCTGTTCAGTTCACAGCAGAAATACTGTACAGGGGAAATGTTCTAACCTGAATGGCAAAACCCTTTGAAATCTATGGGAGCCAAACAGGAAAAGAGAAATGTGCCCAAGTTGAAGGCTTATATGCATTTGGCCATAAAAGGGGTATGGGGGTCCAGGTACTGCCCTGGGGGACACGCATCAATACAGGTGTTTTTTTTTTTTTTAATTATCTTTTTTTCAGGAGCAGTTATTTTGATTATGCTTAATGTGCAAAAATAACAATGAAAAAAAAAAAAATGAAATATAGTTCCAGGGGGGGGGGGGGGGGTCCGCTAAATGTGCCTATAAAGTGGCGCAACAGAGGGAGGAGCTTACACACATACAAAGTCAAATCCCATTTAAAAATGACTCGGTTACAAGTGCCCACACCTGGCTATTAAAAAATAAATAAAAAATTAGTGTGGGGTCCCCCTAGAAGTACCCGATACTCATTCACATGGGGGGGCTTCCAGATTTTGATAAGCCCCCCCACCAGTAGACCCACACAAGCACTGGCCATGGTTGTGGGGAGGGGACCCTTGTCTCCATCAACATGGGAACAAGGTGCTGTGGGGGGGCAGAGCTGTGGACTGTCATCTCATCACCCATTTTTGTACTTTATTCTTGAACCCTACATCCATACATTTACACAGACTATGGTTTCTGGCATTTTTTATTGCAGTTTGCGCCATTACCTACCCTCCTTTTAATGTCTGCACAATACCATACTATAGACTTGAATAGGACTTACCTGTACAGCAAAAACAGGTTTCCATTAAGTCTATTTGTAGGTGCTTGTTTTGCAAGAATGCCAAAAAGATCTTTAAAAGATGAATGCGCCAAGTGGCCAATCTTAATTTCACAATGCAACAAGGCAGCCTCTCGGCATGGGACACAGGAGGTAGCAGTGATCATAGTAGTAGCAAGTGGTGGCTGGTGCCCAATAATGTTCTTTGGGGGTAAGACCCAGCCAGACACAAACCCCCTCCCGATGCTTGCCGCTTACCCCTGTCGCTCGATCACTGTATCGATCGCCAGGCCCCTTTGCCAGCCCCACACTTACCCCATCCAGGTCGCAGCTCCCCCTTCCACATCTCTTTCCAAGTCCCGGCGGTCGCTTCTCCCAGCCAATCAGTACTTATAACTCCCGTCCAATTGGGTCTCAGGACCTACTCCCCGATTGGCCGGGAGGAGAAACAGGAAAAAATTTGCGAATATCACCGAGCCCACACTTTTTGAAGCCAATTAGTCTCAGGCTCTAATAACGTGCTTAAAAAAAACCCACATTGGAATCCATGTGTCTGGTGCCCTGCATGTAGAATAGCGGCTGGGCACGTAGATTATGGGGATGACGCTCCAGCATGAGTGGCCGCCACTGGTAGTAGTGGTGTCTACTACAGTGATTTCGAGCTTCTAAAGCGATCAGACGGGTATGGCATATACAGAATTGTATTGGTCCAAGCTGGAACTATGCAAGCAGGGCTTTTTTTTCAAGGGGAACAGGTCCAGCACCTCTAGCACTAAATTTATGTAATGGCAAAGGGGTGCTCAGGATGTGCTGGAGGGTCTATTGATGATTGCCACTGGGGGATCTATAGTCTATAGCGACTACTCTGGTGGGGTTCTCTTTTTGCACAGGGGTCTATTGTTGCTTGTGGAGGCTCTCTTGTTGCTGGGAGGGGGTTTGGTATTCCTGGAAGGGGTCCATTGTTGCTGAGAGGAATCTACTGTTGAGAGATGTCTATTGATGCTGGCTGCTGGGAAATCTGCTATTGCTGCTGGGGGTCCATTGTTGCTGGGGGGGGGATTTTTGTTGTGGGGGGCATTGTTGTGTGCAGGAACTATTGTTGCTGGGGGATCTATGGTTGCTGGCGGAGACAAGGGGTGACTTATGAGGGGGAGTTACTGCACCTATTCTGAGAAAAAAAAAGCCCTGTATGAAAGAATATCCATACCTGGAATGCAGCCTATAGCATCCACCAAGCTCATAATACAGAGAGAGACAACTCCATGAATACACAAGTCTTATTACAGGACTTTACTCTGTAAACTCACCTCCACAAGTTTGCATGTTGAACAGAGGAAAGTGCATCACATCGGGCGTCTCATATCCATCTCCTTCAAAGACGTAGCAGCTTTTAGTTGGAGGGTGCTCATAACGTTCATTGGTACTTACTGGAAAGGGAATCCGGTGATCCTTACAGTATTCAGCTGTTCTTTTCAAAGTCTAAAAAAAAAAAAAATAAAAAAATAAAAAAAACCACACACCCCATTAAAAATGAACCCATTGTACTCAAATAGTAATGATGGCACAAACCTTGGTTCAGTTTAAGAACAGTTTTGCAAATCATATTTAAAAAATTCAGTGAACCCCATTGAACTCTTTTGGGAGGCTATGCTCTAAAGCCGTGGCCAAAAGTTTTGCGAACGACACAAACTACATTTTCACAAAGTCGGCTGCCTCAGTTTTTATGATAGCAATTTGCAATCTCCAGAATGTTCTAAAGAGCGATCAGATAAATTGCAAAGCCCCTCTATGAAAATGAACGTAATCCGGTGAATAAACACTTCAACTGCATTTGTGAAGAAGGCAGGGCCGTCTTAAATATTGATTGGACCCTGGGCAAACATTTTCTTGAGCCCCCCTCCATGCAATTTCTCTCTCCACCTGCTCCGAGACATACAATAAATAGAAGTTAAACTGAATTTACTGAATCAGATCGGGCAGTGATTGGTTGCCAGGAGGTTACAGTGCATCATTACCACTCACTGACTGCTAGAGGTTACAGCACACATTGGGGCTCATGGATTTAATAGAGGTTACAGCACATAACTTCTGCTTGTTGATTGGTTGCTAGAGATTACTGTACATCAATACTGCTCACTGATTGGTTTCTAGAGATTAATGCATATCCTTACCACTCAATGATTGGTTGCAAGAGGTTAGTGCACATCATTACTGCTCACTGATTTGTTACTAAAGTTTATAGCACATGTCCTCACTGCCTGCACACCATGGACTGGGGAGGTGAGGGGACCCATCAATAGGGAAAAAAACTCCTAGGAATCCTGGGATCAATGGCAATGCTGGGTGGGGGGGGGGGGGTCGATTGGATCAGTGGTGGGGGGGAGGGATTAGTTAGGAGGCAGTACACAGTGGCAAATTCTGAATCATGTAGAACAAAGCTGGAAATCTTTGGCAAGTATATAGTGGGGGGTTCTTCACTGACCACCAATGTGAGGGGGAATATACAATGACCTCCATGTAAGGTGGCACTTCTGCACCGACCACTAATGTTAGGGGCTTTACACTCACCACCAGTGTAAGGGCAATTCTGCACTTGGCAACAATGTAAAAGAGAAATGTAAACTGATCACCAATTTAAGAATTTACACTGAAAACCACTGTAATGGGGGATTTTACAAATAAAGGGGCATTTCTACACTGGCCAACAATGTAGGGGGGGATTTACACTCACCAATTTGGTGCGCAGTCTGAGGCTGTGGAACTTTGTGCAAGTGGAACTGGTCTAAGTGGTGAGTTAAAACCAGAGGGAGAGTGAACAAGTCTTGCTTGTTTGCTGGTTTGCATTTTTGGGGCTTTTCCTTTTAGTTTTTCAATCACCTTTTCTGTCACTTTTTAACCACTTGAGCCCCGGACCATTATGCTGCCTAAGGACCAAAGGTCCTTTTCCAATTTGGCACTGCGTCGCTTTAACTGCTAATTGCGCGGTCATGCAATGCTGTAACCAAAGGAAATTTGCGTCCTTTACTTCCCACAAATAGAGCTTTCTTTTGATGGTATTTGATCACCTCTGCGGTTTTTATTTTTTGCGCTATAAATGGAAAAAGACCGAAAATTTTGAAAAAAAAAAAAAACATATTTTTCTACTTTGTTATAAAAAAAATCCAAAAAAAAAAAAAATCAATTTTAGTCATACATTTAGGCCAAAATATATTCGGCCACATGTCTTTGGTAAAAAAAAAAAAAAAAAAAAAAAGTCAATAAGCGTATATTTATTGGTTTGCGCAAAAGTTATAGCGTCTACAAACTAGGGTACATTTTATGGAATTTACACAGCTTTTAGTTTATGACTGCCCATGTCATTTCTTGAGGTGCTAAAATGGCAGGGCAGTACAACCCCCCCCCAAATGACCCCATTTTGGAAAGTAGACACCCCAAGGAAATTGCTGAGAGGCATGTTGAACCC
This sequence comes from Lithobates septentrionalis, assembly GCA_037952835.1. NCBI lineage: Eukaryota > Metazoa > Chordata > Amphibia > Anura > Ranidae > Lithobates > Lithobates septentrionalis. The sequence goes on along the minus strand of JBBDGP010003422.1, from coordinate 1,787,374 downwards.
ATTGAATATTTATTTTTTTGTCCCAAGTGATTGAATGACAAAAAAATAAAAAAAAAATAAAAAAAAAATAAAAAATTTTACTAAAAGTTGTCACTAAATGATATTGCTCACACAGGCCATGGGCCTATGTGGAATTGCACCCCAAAATACATTCAGCTGCTTCTCCTGAGTATGGGGATACCACATGTGTGGGACTTTTTTGGAGCCTAGCCGCGTACGGGGCCCCGAAAACCAATCACCGCCTTCAGGATTTCTAAGGGCATACATTTTTGATTTCACTCCTCACTACCCATCACAGTTTTGAAGGCCATAAAATGCCCAGACGGCACAAAACCCCCCCCCAAATGACCCCATTTTGGAAAGTAGACACCCCAAGCTATTTGCTGAGAGGCATGTTGAGTCCATGGAATATTTTATATTTTGACACAAAAGTTGCGGGAAAGTGACACAGAGGGGTTTCTCCACAACACCAGTCGCCGTAGTAATTTGGGTCGTCGTGTCTGCATGAAGGGAGGTGAGAACGAAAACATTCTTATCCCTCCACTTCATAGCGAGCAATTATACTTCAAGCAGGCTCTCTCCCCCAGCCTAGGACGGGAATCTACAAGCCGCTGGGGAAAGCCCCGGTGATTAGGTCGCACGGTGCCACATGCTCCAATCTGATGATCAAACAAGTGACTAAAAAGTGGCACGCTCGTATAATAATTGTCCACGTACAGGTGGTACCCCTTTCCGAATAAGGGTGACACCAAGTCCCACACTATCTTGCCAGCGCTTCCCATGTAGTCAGGGCAGTTTTGTCTCTACGTGACTATCTTTGCCCTCGTAAACCATAAATCTACATGTATAGCCTGTGGCCCTGTCACAGAGCTTATACATCTTGACCCTGTATCTGGCACGCTTGCTGGGAAGGTACTGTTTGAATGTCAAGCGGCCAGAAAATTTAATCAGGGACTCATCAATGCAGACAACTTGATGGGGGGTAAACAAGTTTGCAAAACGTTGGTTGAAGTGGTTTATGAGGGGCCGAATTTTGTAGAGCCGATCGTATGCAGGGTCTCCACAAGGACGACAGAGTTCATTGTCGTTGAAGTGCATGAACCGCAAAATTTGCTCGTATCGTGCCCTGTCCATGGAAGCAGAGAACAAGGGCGAATGGTAAATTGGGTCAGTGGACCAATATGACCGCAACTTACTCTTTTTATTCAAGCCCATGAGGAGGTTAAGGCCCAGAAAGATCTTAAATTCGGAGACCGTAATTGGTCTCCAATCTCTGGCAAGGGAGGACTGGGGAATAGTGGCGATGTGTTGACCAGCGTACAAATTGCTTTGGTCCACAATCGATCTATAGAGATCTTCGGTGAAAAACAGTGAATAAAAATCCAGTGGCGTAAAGTCAACTGTTTCCACCTGAATTCCGGGTTGGCCAGTGAAAGGGGGAAGTACGGGTGCTGCAGAAGTGGTGGGTTCCCAATTCGGATCGGAGAATGCAGCAGGAAGGGCACTATGGGCACGACGGGCCTGTCTTTGTCTTATTGGTGGCAGCGGGACACTACTAGTGCTTGCCACCTCACCAGCTTGAACTGCACTTATGGGACTCGCCACGTCACCAAGTGTTACTGCAGTGCTGGATGTACGACCAGGGTGTACTAGGCCGCTGGTGCTTACCAGAAGGAATAGCGGCACTAGTACTTCTCTGCTCCATACGAGAGCCCTGCGGTTCTTGCACTTCAAGGACAGAAGAAGTTCGGGGTCTGGTACGCCTGACCCTAGCAGGGACCACAACTCCGTCGTCAGAGCTATCTGTCATGGAGCCGCTGTCCTCTACAGGATCGTATTCGGAGCCTGAATCTGACAGATGAGGGACTTCCTCTTCACTATCTGTCATGCTCAGAAACGTGTAGGCCTCTTCACTAGTGTACCTTCGATTTGCCATTTTGGGCTCTAAATTTAGGGGTACACTAGTGAGACTCACAGGCAAAAAAGCTCCTGACTGTCAGCGACTGTATCAAAACGCTACCAAAAAACTGTTAGCGATCGCAGGGATCAGGCCTGACTCTGCGAACGCTGCAGTTATGTGTGCTTAGTGTTTTGTAAGTGTCAGTTATCGATCGATACTGCACTTGGGTGGGCTGGGCCGAGGAGCAAAACGCTGGTGCTAGCAGGTATCTGGGCTGATCCCGCTAACACTGCGTTTCAGGCAACACTAAACTGCTGGGGAGTATAGATCTGATCAGATACTATAGCACTAAGGGAGGTGTATGCTGCGTGCGTGGGTTTTAGCGGTACTGGCGCTAACCTGACGCTGCCTGGGGCGACGCAGACCTTATCTGACCCTAAAAACGTAATTTATATCACCGCCGGGCAATTAGGGGGTTAAACCTTTATAAAGGTAATAAACGGCGGGTGCCCTAAAACTATAATAAAACTAGCTAACCAGCGTCACCCGTAACACTTGTACGGTGATCGCTGGTGAAAGGGTTAACTAGGGGGCAATCAGGGGGTTAAAACCTTTAGCAGGTAGTATATGGGGGTCCCTGTCGCTATAAAACACTGACAGCGAACCTATATACTTACCTCCCTAACTAGCGTCACCTGTGTCACTAATACAGCGATCAGAAAAACGATCGCTTAGCGACACTGGTGACGGGGGGTGATCACGGGGTTAACCTTCATTAGGGGGGTACCCTGGACCTAAGGGGGGGTACCCTAGACCTAAAGGGGGCTAACCTAACTGCCCTAACACTTATAACTGTCACAAACTGACACCAATGCAAAAAAAAAAAAAAAAAAACTGCTATTGGTGTCAGTGTGACAGGGGGTACAGGGGGGGGGGGGGGGGTGACAAGTGTGCCTGGCGTGTTCTACTGGAAGTGTAGTGTTGTGCAGACTTACTTGATGTCTTCTCTCCTCGGCGCCGGATCGAAAAGACCGGCTTGAGGAGGGATGACATCACTTCCTTTCCCTCTGTTTACATTACAGAGGGAAAGGAAGCGTTTTCATTCGCCGGAAGCGATTGGGAGGGGGTGGCCAACAATGGATGGCCTCCCCTGACCTCTCATCGCCCGGGAAGAAATGAAGACCGCACCGGGGGGGGGGGGGTCCGATCGGACCCCCCCAACCGCGGAAGGCAAATCACGTGTATGTACGTGATTTTGCCTGTCCGTGCCACCTTGCCGAAGTACATCGGAGTGAGGCGGTCGTCAAGTGGTTAAATAGCTTTTTTTTTCCTCTGGTTCCTTCAGTCTATTAAGGGGGGTGGTTAATTGCTCACAGGTGCCTATTTAACTAGGTGTAGGACTCAGTCTGAGGGACTTAGGAGCTAAATTGAGGAAAAGGACCTCCAAGGTAGTATTCTCAGGAATACTACCGGTACATTGAGCCACACCAGAAAGGAAGAGGGAGATTAGGGAAGTGAACAAGTGGCTGAAGAGCTGGTGCAGTAAGGAGGGGTTTGGGTTCCTGGAGGACTGGGCCGACTTCTCAGTCGGTAACCGGTACTATAGAAGGGACGGACTGCACCTAAATGAGGAGGGTGCAGATCTGCTGGGAAGGAAGATGGCCAAAAAGTTAGAGGGGTTTTTAAACTAGGCGATGGGGGGGGGGGGGGAGGAGGGTCCAGAGGCATAGATAGCCAGCACGGAAGATATTCCAGAGGGTAGTATTGGGGGCATTAGTGGTAGGTTAACCAAAGCACAAAAACACAAGGCGAGTATAGTAGCAAGTCCTAGTTGAAACACCCAATATGAGGATAATATGCGACCGGTCTAAACTATGTGGCATGTTCACCAATGCCAGGAGCATGGCGGACAAGATGGGTGAACTAGAGATACTGTTGTACAAGGAGGATTTGGATTTTGTGGGAATTTCAGAGACCTGGTTCAACAGCTCTCATGACTGGCTGGCAAACATTCAAGGGTATACCCTATACCGCAAGGATAGAAAGGGTAAAAAAGGGGGAGGGGTATGCCTATATATCAAGAATAATGTACAAGTGAATGTGAGAGATGACATCACTGAGGGAGCTAGAGAGGAGGTGGAATCCTTATGGGTAGAGCGCCAAAAAAGGGATGAAGCTAAGGGGAAAATACTGGTAGTATGCTATAGGCCCCCTAACCTGAGGGAGGAAGTGGAGACGGATCTCCTATAACAAATTGGAGTAGCAGCAAGGATGGGAAGTGTTATCATAATGGGGGATTTTAATTATCCAGACATAGACTGGGCGGAGGGAACCGCGCATTCATTTAAGGCTCGCCAGTTCCTTAATGTCTTGCAGGACAATTTTATGGGTCAGATGGTACACACCCCAACTAGAAATAAAACATTACTGGATCTACTGATTACCAACAATAGAGACCTGATCACAGATGTGGAAATGATAAAAATACAAGGTTGAGGGATCATCCTCAGCATTCAGACTTTATAAAGAATGCAACAGGAAATGTAAGGGTGCAATTAGGACGGCTAAGATAGAACATGAAAGACACATAGCGGAGGAGAGCAAAAAAAATCCCAAGAAATTCTTTAAGTATGTAAACCGTAAAAAAGGGAGGACAGATCATATTGGCCCCATAAAGAATGAGGAAGGACATCTGGTTACAAAGAATGGGGAGATGGCAAAGGTATTGAATTTATTCTTCTCAGTCTTCACGAGTGAATCGGGGGGCTTCAGTAACCAAAACTGCAGTGTTTATCCTCATGACACAACACAGGAAGCACCTCCATGGTTAACAGGACAGAATTAAAATTAGACTTGAGAAACTTAACATTAATAAATCACCGGGACCAGATGGCTTGCATCCGAGGGTACTTCGGGAACTCAGTCAAGTGATTGCCAGACCGTTGTTCCTAATTTTTACAGATAGTCTACTGACTGGAATGGTACCAGCTGATTGGAGAAAAGCCAATGTAGCACCTATATTTAAAAAGGGCCCAAAATACATCCCTGGGAATTACAGACCAGTTAGCCTAACATCAATAGTATGTAAACTCTTGGAGGGGATGATAAGGGACTATATACAGGATTTTAGTAATACGAACGGTATCATTAGCAGTAATCAGCATGGATTCATGAAGAATCGTTCTTGCCAAACCAATCTATTAACCTTCTATGAGGAGGTGAGTTGCCATCTAGATAAAGGAAGGCCCGTAGACGTGGTGTATCTGGATTTTGCAAAAGCATTTGACACAGTTCCCCATAAATGTTTACTGTACAAAATAAGGTCCATTGGCATTGACCATAGGGTGAGTACATGGATTGAAAACTGGCTACAAGGGCGAGTTCAGAGGGTGGTGATAAATGGGGAGTACTCAGAATGGTCAGGGGTGGGTAGTGGGGTTCCCCAGGGTTCTGTGCTATGACCAATCCTATTTAATTTGTTCATAAACGATCTGGAGGATGGGATAAACAGTTCAATCTCTGTATTTCCAGACAATAACTTCTCCGCAGGACGTGGAAACCTTGCAAAAAGATCTGAACAAATTAATGGGGTGGGCGACTACATGGCAAATGAGGTTCAATGTGGAAAAATGTAAAATAATGCATTTGGGTGGCAAAAATATGAATGCAATCTATACACTGGGGGGAGAACCTCTGGGGGAATCTAGGATGGAAAAGGACCTGGGGGTCCTAGTAGATGATAGGCTCAGCAATGGCAGGCGATGCCAACCTGCTGCTAACAAAGCAAACAGAATATTGGCATGCATTAAAAGGGGGATCAACTCCAGAGATAAAACGATAATTCTCCCGCTCTACAAGACTCTGGTCTGGCCGCATCTAGAGTAGAGTATGCGGTCCAGTTCTGGGCACCAGTCCTCAGGAAGGATGTACTGGAAATGGAGCAAGTACAAAGAAGGGCAACAAAGCTAATAAAGGGTCTGGAGGATCTTAGTTATGAGGAAAGGTTGCGAGCATTGAACTTATTCTCTGGAGAAGAGACGCTTGAGAGGGGATATGATTTCAATTTACAAATACCAGACTGGTGACCCCACAATAGGGATAAAACTTTTTCCCAGAATAGAGTTTAACAAGACTCGCGGCCACTCATTAAAATCAGAAGAAAAGAGGTTTAACCTTAAACTACGTAGAGGGTTCTTTACTGTAAGAGCGGCAAGGATGTGGAATTCCCTTGCACAGGTGGTGGTCTCAGCGGGGAGCATTGATAGCTTCAAGAAACTATTAGATAATCACCTGAATGACCGCAACATACAGGGATATACAATGCAATACTGACACATAATCACACACATAGGTTGGACTTGTGTCTTTTTTCAACCTCACCTACTATGTAACTATGTAACAATTTAAAGGGGGTTTCTATATGGACCACCAATGTATGGGAGGATTCAAAACTGACCAAAAATGCAAGTTACGATTTTTTTTACAGATTAACATGAGGAGTTTCTGCAGTAACCACCAATGTAATGGGGATTTACACTGACCATTAATGTAATAAGAGCATTCACAGTAACCACCAAAGTAAGGAGGGATTTACACTGGCCACCAATTTAAGGAGGACCTTCACACTGGCCACTAGTGTGAATGAAAGGATTGCATAGTGTGTTGGGAATCCATGCAAAATAGCTTTCCTGACACCACAGAAAAGTGCTGCCCTTTAGCAGATACACAGCAGTTCCATTAATTGTTAATGATGCCCTCACACATCGGCTGAGATGTGTGTATTCACATGCACCAAAATTCACAGTGCTGTGGCACCATGTTATTTTGTAAAGGGTTTCATCCCCAATTTGCTTACCTTTGCAGAACAGGCTGATGTTGGGCTGAATGACCACAGTTGTAGGCAGGACTTTCAAGCATGTCCCAGCAGAAGTGATGGTGGATATGACCTCAGGGGGGCATGATATACATATAAATGCCACCTCTATTAACATATCAATGCCGCTGGTTGGTAACCATTTACATATTCATGCTGCCGTGATTTACATATCAATGCCGGTTATTTACATATAGACACCGGGTATGCAGGTGAGTCATCTGTTAATAGGGCAGAGCTGGGCAGCATTAGTAACAGAACTTCACAATGAGATATTGGGACACAGCACAGGACTAAAACTTCAAGGGAAAAGGGAATTTAAACTGGGATAGTTGGAAAGTATGAGGCATCTGCTTTGGGCCCCACAATGATGGGTTTTCTTGGGCTACCTTAAAGATGGTCCTGGAAGAAGGGTTCAGGGTGCCCGAGAAAACCCAGCAAGTGCCAGGACCTCTTAGTGAATTCAGCTGCAGGATTGGGACACCACCAGTGCAGAGCTTACCCAGGAATGGCAGCAGGCAGGTGTGAGTACATTGGCACGTGCAGTGAGGAGACTTTTGGAGGATGGCCTGGTGTCAAGGGCAAAGAAAGAAGCCACTTCTAATATGATGGAGCATATGTGATGTGATAATCATGTGTCTTAGGGAACAAAACATGGACATTTTGGGTCCACAGCCAGGAAACTCCCCAAACCTTAATCCCATTGAGAACTTGGTCAATCCTCAAGAGGCGGGGAAAAAAAAACAAAAAAAACCCTCACAAAATTCTGATAAACTGCAAGTATTGATTTTGCAAGGAAATACAATGGATAGTGGCGCAGGTTATAGTATATAGCATGAGATTAGAGTCCATACAAATGTTCTTTGAGCTGTTAAGCTCTGTGTGAGGAAACAGTCTATGCACGCAGGGGGAGCCGAAGCAGACTCCAAACATGGTGGATTCCCTGTAAACCACCACCGCTCTCCAAGCCTCGCTTTGGACTCTGCACACTTGCTGGAAGATTCCTGCTGGTCCAGATGCTGGCCATGAGAAGGATTCACAGACGTGACCCCCTCTGCTGGAAGCTGTGATGGAGATTGGTGTAACAAGACTAACCTGTGCCTGAGTAATGAAACCCAAATGTGAGTGTTTTTAATGCACTTTGTTTTCTCTAATTGATTATGGAGGAGTGGGCTGCCAGTCAGGATGTGGCCCAGAAGTTGATCGACAGCATGCCGGGGGAATTGCAGACGTCTTGAGAAAAAACAAAAAAAAAAAAAAAAAAACACACACACACGATCTCAGGCTTTCCATTAAAAACGGCAGTGTTTACATCTGCCAAGGCCAGAAGTGACAACGTTGTGCATAGCCTCCAAAAGTCAGCTGGCCAGGGACCATCTGGTCCTTGGCTGGCAGTTTGCCATAAAGCTGACCAATTCATTCTCTGGACGGGCGAGCCAGTATTAGCCCTGGAGGGCGGCGGGAGGGTGGGGTGTAAAAATCAAGCGGCTAAGCAGCTGCCATGATTGTTTTTACTGTGCAGGGAATCTCTACAAAAAAAAAAAAAAAAATAGATATCCGAATGATACCTGTGGCTGCAGGCAGCAGATATCTCCACTCAAGTCCAGGACATCATATGACGGACTTGGGTGGGGAATTGGTTAATTTCTACTTACAGTGACTGTCATCTCCCTATTGTGCTTTCATGTTGATAAAGTGTTTTTTGTAGAGACGAGCCAATAGTTTGGTGTAAACTTAGGTGGAGACCGACCTTTGGCTATTTGAGCCTTAGGATAAACGCCCTAACTTTCTTCTGTCCAGCCCCTTGGTAGAAATACCACTTCTATATAAAATTTTTTTGGCTCCCATCGACCACTTGTATACATGAGAGCTTCCATTGGTTCCCAAGAAAGCAGCGGTTCATGCTGCATCACTAGAAACTGCTGTATTAGATTCACAGCCATATAAGCAAAAAAGGGCGGGGACAGCAGTGACATCTCTGCCCATATATTGGCACTAACCATACGTGGTCAATAAGGTCACCACCTTGGGTGAGCGAACGTGTGTACCGATCAGGGTATTTTTGCCAAGTTAGTGGGCATCATAAGCAAAAATGAATTTACAATGATGCTTTTTTTTTGGGGGGGGGGGGGTTTGGGTGTCCATTTCTGAGTCTTGTGAATGAGTAGAGTTATTTGCTCATGTGGGGGGTACCTGGAGGCCTTATTAAAAAGGTGGCTTCCAGATTCTGATAAGCACCCTCAGAGCCCACAACCACTGGCCCAGGGTTGTGGGTAAGGGGCTCTTGTCTTTAACCAGAGATCCTCCCATTGTGGAAGGCATGTGTGCCGGGGTATGGTTCAGGTAACTTTTTGTACGATGTACCCCCTTAAAATCCTATCCAGACTCAAGGGTCACATGCAGTATGCATTTGAGGGGACACTTTTTTAATCAGTGCTTCAGGGAAAAAAAAAAAAAAAAAAAAAATTACATAGCAACCTTTTGGTATTTTGGTATTTGGCTCCAGTGGCAGCTGGTGCTCAATTGTTTGAGGGGGCAAACAAACATGACCCCCACACCCCTCATTGATCGATCGCTCAATCCCCGATTCTCTCACCCACCCACCAGCTGGTTTTCAGCTCCACCCCTGCATCTCCTCCCAAGTCCCGGCGGTAGGGATGAGCCGAACACCCCCCAGTTCGGTTCGCAGCAGAACATGCAAAAAAAATTTGTTTGAACACGCCAACACCGTTAAAGTCTGAGACACGAGCAAAGAAAATCAAAAGTGCTCATTTTAAAGGCTTATATGCTTTATATGTTTATATGGTCATAAAAAGTGTTTGGGGACCCTAGTCCTGCCCCAGGGAACATGTACCAATGCAAAAAAAAAAAAAAAAAAGCGCCGTTTTTTCAGGAGCAGTGATTTTAATAATGCCTAAAGTAAAATAATAAAAGTGAAATATTCCTTTAAATATCATGCCTGGGGGGGTGTCTATATTATGCCTGTAAAGGGGTGCATGTTTCCAGTGTTTAGAACAGTCCAGAGCAAAATGACACTTCAAAAAAAAAAAAAAAAAAAAAAAAAAAAAAAAAGGCATGGTGACCAACCCCTCCCCCCCAAAATCCATACCAGACCTGAAAGGGCCTGGTGATGGACTGTGGGGGAATCCCATGCGGTTTTTGTCAATGACTTTTACATGCATTGCCGGGACCGAACAATTCATTATAGCCACGAGTACTTTTAAATGACTTTTTTCTTTAGAAATGTCATTTTGTGAGGGACTGTTCTAAATATGGGAAAAATGTGCCACTTTACAGGCATACTATAGACACCCCCCAGGTACGAAATTTAAAGGAATATTTCACTTTTATGGTTTCATTTTATAAATTATTGAAATCACTGCTCCCGAAAAAAAACGGCCATTTAAAACTTTTTTTGCATTGATACATGTCCCCTGGGGCAGGACCCAGGTCCCCAAACACTTTTTATGACAATAACTTGCATATAAGCCTTTAAAATGAGCACTTTTGATTCCCATAGACTTTAACAGTGTTTTTGAACACATTTTTTGCCTGTTCGCATGTTCTGGATGCAAACCGAACTGGGGGGGGGGGGGGGGGGGGTTCGGCCCATCCCTACTTCTGAAGAGGATTAGTTTAGATATACAGAAGACAGGATGGAGATGGCTCCCCCCTGCATCTCCTCCCGTGTCCAGGCGGTCACTTCTCCTGGCCTATCGGGTCTCAGGACTCCCAGCCAATCCAGTCTCAGGACCTGCTCCTTGATTGGCCAGGAGAAGCATGAAGATATTTAGCAAATATTAAAGCGTTAATGTCACACAAGTGGGTGAGCCCACCCTTATTGAAGCCAATACAAGCCTCAGGCTTTAATGTTCTTCAAAACACACACACAAATACACACTTCCGGCGCCCTGCATGGAGATTAGGGGGTTGGGCGCATGGATTGGGGGGCAGCGCCCCTTATGATCGGCTGCCACTTTTGGTCTCCCATTGATGTCAGTGGGGTTTGGGTATAACATTTGACGTTCTCTGAACACTTGAACTGAGCCCGGGGCAGTTCAGTTCATCCAATTATGTCATCACTTGTGTTTTTTCAATCAGTTTTATATCTGCTGTTGGTGAGTTACACAGCAGAAAGAGGAATCGGCGCCACAGAAATACCTGGACAATTGTGGATCCCAATTAAGAATGCTGCCGCTCAATCCTAGTAAAATACTAGTAGTGAAAATCAATAAATATGCAGAGCAAATCTATGGAATATCAAACTGTGTGGACAATTTCCACCAAATATGTATTTATTCTACGACAGATGGACTTTTTATGGTTCTAAAATACCCAGCCCCCCACTAGAACACTCCGCCCCATTATATGGGTGAAATTATCCTAAATTATGTAATTGATCAGATGTAAAAAATCAAATGCAAATTCTCTAATAGGTGTCTAAATAAAGTGACTGCTTATTTAGTAAATATACATGTCTGCGATAGCACAGGATTCAATATGTTGAAAACAAAACTCTTAACCATAAACAACGTGAAGAATTATTGGCTCCTACAGAAAAATTGATTCAATGACAAAACCAAAATATATGTGAAACATAAAAAAGTATGAAAAAAAAAAAAGAAAAAAAAACGAAGGTTCAACGTCAAATGGCAATTCTCAAACAAATAAAACTGGAGAATGGCGAGTTGCATCGAAGGACCATAAAATTTGGTTACCTGGAATGGATCTCCTGCACTGAAGTCAAAAGATAAAATCAGATCTACTTTGCGATGAGGAGGCAACACTAACGGGTACGGAGTATTGATTTCCAAACCGGCATCAATCAGATGGATGCGATCTTTTTTAAGGAGGTCGCTGCCTTTTAGGATTTTATCTGGGAAATAAATCAAAAATATTACACACAAAAAGCCACCCCACACACCTTTACAAATATTCTCAGGAAATAAATTCTCTCAGGTTCCCGGCCTCCAGAATAAAACAGGTAAAACTGTATACTTAACTCTCACACAAACCTTGTGAAAGTCAGTTGCAAGTTTTTCAAATGTACAAATTTTATTAAAGTGTCAGACAGGCTTTTAATGCAGAAGAGGAGTCCATGTATATTAAAACCTTTGTTGTGTGAATAGGACTAAAAACATTGGCACAATCAGGATAAAAAATGACCACACTTCCTCTATTATGTGTGGTTCCTGTATCAGCGCCATCTAGTTTCCACAATGCATTTTGGTTCACTGACAGATATTTCTGGGGGGGTGGGGGGTATGGAAGGGGAGGAAGAGGCATTATGGCCACTAGGTGGCATTAACAATATAGGAACACCATATTAGAGAAATAAAAGGGAAAAAAAAAAAAAAAAAAAAAAAAAAAAAAAAAAAAAAAGCAAAATTCAAAATAACTAGCAATTAAAATTATAGGTATTGGAATTTCCTTTCAAAATTTGTCTGTTTGTGAACGTAATGAATACAAATTTATCTGTAGTTACAAATTATTATATAAATAACAAATGCTGCAGCTAAACAAATACTAAAAAGATAGATTGTTAATTGTTAGATCATTACGTGCCATTAGTTTAGATATGCATTCATTATTTCAGGTAATGCATAATCTCAGATAAATTCATATTCGTTACCTTCACTAACAGCCAAATTTGAAAGGAAATTCCAATACTTATAATTTAATAGGTGTTAGTATGTCAGATTTTCCATTCTGGATTTTCAAATTTCTAAAAATTGTTTGAAATTTCACAATTTTGAATTTCTGAAAATTCGAAACTCAGAATTTTGGAAATTAAAAAATTCGGAACTAAACGAATTGCACAAGTCTAATTTTCATCCTGTATATGTGAAGGTTGGTCAGATCCACAGAGTGAAGCTTTTATACATAGACCCTTTAGTCTCTTACATAAAAATATTCTTAACTGCTCGTTTGTACACAAATTTCTACACCTGCGAGATGATCTTGGCCTGGCCAATCAAGATGGCTGAAAATCCAGAGCCCAGTAGAAGCCCGGTCAATGAGATCAGCAGCCAGTGTGGGAGCTCATGTAAATTCCACTCCAGAGGTGTGGCATCCAGGTCAGATTTTTTGTCTCGACTTTGGCTCCCAGTTTTAAAGCTGCCTTCTACCCAGAGCAGCAACTTGCCTGAGGGCATATGAATGTCCTACATCCCTGGCTGGGTGTCTCTTGGGTAGGATGACTATTTTTATTGGTAGTTGCATTTTTGGTAATGACATTTGACATTATGGTAATTAAGAGGATGGCTAAGGGTACACTTTTCATGAGCGTGGCCCATTTAATTGTGGTTACAGCCCAGCATGCTCCAGTTCTCTCTACAAAGTCTTGAAGAGAATCTTCATGTCATGGCATAGACAACTGCTCTTCCAGTCCCCATAGCTCCTGCCATAGACCTAGTTCTCATAAGCAGAGATACTCCTCCTCCCCTGAGCACTCATTGCAACCAAGAGGCAAGAAATGCTGGGCCTGCAGTGCTGATCCTTTACCAGATAAGCTCATGAAAACTGCTTCCAGGACCGCTTTAGGGACAGACTGAGCGTCAAATCATGTCCCTTGAAAAAGGTAATTGAAGAGTTGCTGTTGGAACTCTACTCAAAGTTAACAGCCACTTCAATACATTCAAGACATAGATCCAGTGGCTAGTTCAGAGCATCTCATAAACCCCTTTAACCAAGGAGTTTCCAGGCACCTCGCCAAAAGACATTAGGTTCTACAGAGGGTTCATTTGTCCAAAATGTCCACCCCTACTGCACATTCAGCCCTTCCTGATACAGAGGAGAATCAGTTTGATTCCTTGGAGCTGGAACAGGACTTTTTCAGGCTTTGAATTTGATGGCTCAGCCATACAGTAAAGCAATGAAGCAGACCCTGGAGCGGAGGAACCAGAACCCCTACCCACAACATTAAAAATCTACTTTCCATTTTTTAAAAAGCAGTCCTCTTTCCCTTTGACAGAAAACCTTAGAGACTTAACGGTGACGGTATTTCTACGAGCCTTTCAGGACAGCAGCTTGGAGAGAGCGCAGCTCCACCTCTTAGACAGGAAACACTGCATGACAACGCACCTTTAAAAAGCAGCTGCTTCCACCATGCTGTCAGTTGTTACCGAGAAATCCTCCGACATGCTGGAAAATATAATCAGACAATTACCAGGTCCTATAATTATACTTTACATATGATAACCAAGGGAGGGAAGTAGGCTGCTGTCCTGAAAGGCTCCGTCACCGGTAAGTAACTAAAGTTTTCTCCCTTCGCCTTTCAGGACAGCACCTTGGAGAGGATAACCGAGAAACTTACTTCAGGGTGGGACTACTGCCTGCAAAACCTTCCTACCAAATGATTGGTTCGAGGCTGATAGTAGATCCAAGCGGTAGTGCCTTATAAAAGGTCAAAAAACTGGACCATGTGGCAGCCTTGCAGATTTGCTCAGGAGATGCCCCAGCCCTTTCTGCCCATGATGCCGCCACTGCTCGAGAAGAATGAGGTAATACCCCTTCCAGAGGTTCCTGACCCAAAGATTTGTATGTCTCTTTAATGGCTTGCTTTAACCATCTTCCGAGGGTGCTCTTGGAAGCTTTACCTCCTTTGTGAGTACCTTCCATTAAAACAAAGAGTGAAGATGACTTTCTGATTTCCTTTGTTCTTTCCAGATATTTAAGCAGATATCACCTGACATCAAGGGTATGGAAAGCTTCTTCTCCTGCCCCCGAAGGTAAATGGACAAAAAGTAGGGAGAATGATTTCCTATGTACGGTGAAAAACTGAAGCCACCTTTGGTAGAAATGCTGGATCCGTCCTTAAGACTACCCTATCCTGTAGACATCTCATAAAGGGCTCTTTAATTGAAAGGGCTTGTAACTCCCAAATTCTAATGTGCGGAAGTTACTGCTACCAGTAAAATAGTCTTTAATGTCAAGAAACTTAATGCTTCTTCTATGGGTTCAAACGCTACCTTAGGTTAGTCCCTGAAGAACTAAAGATAAATCCCATTTGGGAAAACAGGTCTAGGCTTTACTTTTGCCATTGCCCCAAAAAAAAAAAAAAAAAAAAAAAAAAAAAAAAAAAGTTCCCCTGACAGGGTTCTTTCCAAAAAAAAAAAAACTGATAAAGCAGCTACCTGCGTCTTGAGCGTACTTGCTGCTAACCCCTTCTCCAAACCCTCTTGAAGAAATTCCAAAACTAAAAATGTGGTACGAAAATCAAAGTTTTTACTGGAACACCAAGAATTACAGATCTTCCAGACTTTAAAGTAAATGTCTCATCACTTTTTTTCTACTTGCAAGAAGGGTAGAAATAAGCTTCTCTGATAAACCGGTCTTAAGATTTGTTCTTCAGAAACCAAGCTGTTATTTTGAGATAAGCTGGATTTGGATGGAGAATTTGGCCCTGACTCAACAGATCTGCCCTGATTGGTAATCTCCAAGCAGGTTTCACTGAGGTTCATCAGGGTTGAAAACCAGGGTCTTTTCGGCCAATAAGGAGCTATTAATATTAGCTCCGTGGACTCCAATCTGAATTTGGCTAACACCTTTGGTATCAGTTGAAACGGGGGAAAGCGTAGGACAGACGGAAGTCCCACTTGTGAGCTAACGCATCTACTCCGAGAGCTTGATCCTGTCTCTGAAGAGAGAAGAAGACTGGTATTATTGCATTTTCTTATTTTGCAAAGAAGTCCACCTGGGGATAACCCCAACTCCTGGAAATTGTTTCGAATAATTCCTGATTGAGAGACCACTCTGCTTCCCTTATTTCTTTCCTGTTGAGGAAATCTGCTAAGGTGTTTTCCGTCCCCTTCAGATGGACTGCTGATAGAGAGGCCACATTGTTCTCTGCCCATCCTAGGAGCTGATGAGCTAGACCCATTAGGGTTTTGCTTTTTGTGCCCCCTTGCTTTGTTAAATATTGTCTGACAATATTTGGACATGTTGATTCATTAAAAATTCCCCAGAGGGAGGAGGCTTAGGTGAACAGTCATTAACTCTCTCCAATTTGAAGATCTTCTCGCTTCTGGTTTGGTCTAAACTCCCTGAATAGTTTTTTCTTCCAGATGAGCTCCCCATCCCCATGCGCTGGCATCTGTAGTCAGCCTTCTGGTTAGCGGAAAGATCCAAGGAAGCCCTTTTGAAAGGTTTCCTTGGTTCCTCCACCACCAGAGCGATTTTTGCTCTTGCCCCCATGTTGAATTTCTTCTCCAGAGGTTCCTGGTATGACCAATTCATCAGAATATCTGATTGCAGAGGACAGGCATGCAACCTGGCCCACTGTACCAAAGGAATTGCCGCTGTCAACAGTCCCAGAGCGGACATGGCTTGTCTTACAGAGATCTGTGTTGGATTGAAGTGTTTTCAGGGTCAACTGTATCTTCTCTATTTTTCCTGGGGTAGAAAAATTCTGTTCTATGGAGTCTCTCGTACCCCAGAAACCTTACCCTTTGAGATGGTATTAAGTTTGACTTCTGAAGATTGAGAAGCCATCCCAAACTTTTTAGATGCGTTTGAACTGTCGGTAGGTTGACCTCTACTTGACCCTTTGAGTCGGCAAACAGTAGCAGGTCGTCCAAAATAGGGTACTATTGAAATCCCCTTCAGCCTCAGGGGCTCCAAAGATTCCGCCATCACCTTTGTGAATACCCTGGGAGAGGAGGAAAGTCTGAAAGGCAGAGCCCGAAACTGCAGGTGCCAAATCTCCCCCCCCAGATTGACTGCGAGACGCAGGAACCTTTGTGATGGGGGCGCTATTGGTATATGGAGATAGGCATCTCTTAAATCGATGGAAGCCATATGACAATTGGGGGTTAGCAAGTTCCTCACTGAGAAAATCGTATCCATGCTGAATTTTTTGTATTTTATGGATCGATTTAGAACCTTCAAATTGAGAATCAGACGGAAATTTCCTGATGGCTTTTTGACCAGAAAAATGAGGGAGTAAAACCCCTTCCATATAAAAAGATAAAAACACCCAGTGACAAAGGAAAGGAGGTGCCACCGCACCTCTCCTACCTGGGCCTGGCCGGGAACCTGGGCACCTGCATCCGCCATTGTTGCCGACGATTCCGCTGTCTCCATAGTGAAATCCGCAGCCACTGCACTGTACAAGGCTCCATGTGCCAAACAAAAGGAAGTCCCGGCCAGCGGACCCGCCCCTTCCTCCTGCGTTCCAGCAGCAGGAACCAATCACTGCTACGCCCCACCGGAAGTCTCCGCCCACCGGAACTGGCATCATCCGCTGTCCGGGATTCGGCGCCGCCATGCAGAGGCCTGGCATGGACGCTCTTACTGAGCACAACCGCGGCCCCCCGAACACCCTGGGTGAAAAACTTCCAGCAGACCATTACTCCTGTGAGCTGGAGAAGGAAGGGACACTGGAGCACCCCCCTCACGTGCAGGAAGGAGCTGGGCTGGTCTGAGTACCCAAAACATGGAGGTCCTGCCAAAACCCTCTCCTTGGAGAGAGCGCAGCCCCTCTGGTTCCCAAAGCAGTGCTAACACCATGGCGGAGCAAACACTAAAACTGACAGCATGGTGGAAGCAGCTGCTTTTAAAGGTGTTGTGTTGTCACGCAGTGTTTCCTGTCCACAAGGTGGAGCTGTGCTCTCTCCAAGCTGCTGTCCTGAAAGGCGAAGGGAGAAAATAAAGATATTACTCATGATGATTGACAGAAGGGGGAATAAGAAGTCAATTGAGTAATTGTTTGCAGAAATTGTATCCTGTTGCAGAAGAGGAGGATTCTTCCCAGGATAACACCCCAGTAGTGGATGGGGTGGTCATTAGACTGATCAGAAATGTTACAATCCAGATGGAGGATTTTGTGTTCTTTCAAGCTGTCTTGTATAGGAGGATTGAGGTAAATCTATGAATGTCATACCAGGCACCTGTAAACCAACTATTTCTTTGACTTTGGTAGCCAGTGCTATGAAGGTGTGAACACAGAATTTGCCATCTCCCAGGATCTTCCCAAGTATCAGGTCACTCATGCCTTAGATGAGCACAAGTTATGGTGTACTTCAAGCGAGGAAATGATAGACGGCTTTCAGTCAGCTTTCAGAGTGATGCTACATTCGGTGATGAATAAAAGGGCATTATGGCTTAAGCCTTGGTTGGCAGACCAATCCTTAAAAAAAAAAAAAAAAAAGTTGCTGTAAAATGCTTTTTGATGGCAAGTTTCTTTGGCCAGAAGTTGGATGTGGCAATCTCCAGGGTGATAGAGGAAGTCAGCCCAATTGCCACAGGACAAAAAAGGTCAAGGCACCAGTGGGTTTGCCTGGCAGCAGCTTCCAGTATCAATTGAGACGGGGCCTTCAGCAAAATAGATCTCAAAAAAAAGTTGAATGACACCGGCTATCCATTTAAAAAAAAAGACACACAGAGGGAAAGGTTGACCACAGTTCCATCAGACTCCCTGAAGTCTTTTTTTGATGGGTGGTCATACCAAACGAGCACAGTAGGAGCCAGGTTGGCCAAATTTGCAAAAGGTATGGGCAACCTGTTGTCAGGATCTGTGGGTACTTTCCACCCATTTCTTGGTGTCCCTCCCTTGGTGCATGCATTAAGCCCTAACCAAGATATCCTTGCAATGTTCTGTGGCTGCAAAAGCTTCAATGCACTGTTTGCACAGGTTTACAGGATTTTACTCTGTTTCTTATACAGAATAAAGACAAGAGTCTGAAGGCCTGTGGCAGACCTAAAGAAATTCAATGGTAGAAAAGTTTAAGATTAACATACAAACCATTCAAGAGATCCAGCCAGGTGATTGAACAGTTTTGGTGGATCTACAAGACCCCCTACCTCCACATTCATATCCTTGTCTCATTCCAGATGTTTCTCTGGTTCACCGGGGTGAAGAATATTTTCAGTTTGTTCACCTTTCAGGCTCTACACTTCACCCAGAGCGTTTACAAAAAAGTAATATACCAAAAGAAAGCAGTGCCAGTTACTATATTAACAAAAATGTGAATATATCTATGCAGAAATAAATTCTTAGAAAAACGTGAAAAAAAAAAAAGTTTCAAATGTAGAAAGAAGTATCCATAAGCAGACCATATACAAGTAAAGACACCTTGATCACTGACTGCTGCATAAAAACTTCCAATCCATTGTGCAAATAAGATCCACCACCATGTGAAGTAATTAAATACACCTAACAGATTGACTGGACCGTTAAATTATAAAAAAGGTCATAAGCACTTTGCAAAACCGAAACAGAAATAATTCCATAAACCAGGTCAGCAGCTCCCAGCATCAAGGTCACCAGTAGGGATTGACCGAACACCCCCCAGTATGTAAACGGGTTGCCCTGCCCCCTCTGACGCCCCAAAAAAGCCATGGAGAAGTCCCTGTGCGTCAGAGGGGGGGCGGGGTTACCCAGGAATGTCACCGTGTGGCCCCACCCTCAGTTATAAGAGAACTGTCACCTGTGAGGACGCATCATATGGTTGGTGCCTCCCATGAAGGCGGGTCGGTCCGTCGGCAGAGCGAGAAAAGATGAATGGACTTTGTGGGACGTTTTATCAGTAAAGGACTTGTCCCAAGCTTTGTCTTTTTTGTACCATTTTGACACTGAAATGGTAGGGGTGCACTTGTACCCCATTAACAATTTCACACAGGGGGGAAGCCGGGATCTGTGGGTCCCCATGGTAAAGGGGCTTCCAGATTCCGATAAGCCCCCTGTCCCCATTAACATGGGGCAAGGAGATTTGGGGGGTTACCCCAAAGCACCCTCCCCATGTTGAGGGCATGTGGCCTGGTATGGTTCAGGAGGGGGGGTGCTCTCTCCACCCCCCCTCTTTTCCTGCAGCCTGCATGCTCGGATAAGGGTCTGGTATGGAATTTTGGGGGGACCCCCACGCCATTTAAAAAAAAAAAAAAAAACAAAAAAAAAAAAAACTAACTTACATTTAAGCCTTTAAAATTAAGACTTGATTTTTCATGTTAATGTCCCATAGACATAGACTGTGTTCCGGCAGCTTTCAAATTCATGCTGAACACCGCATATCGTTGGGTGTTCTGCAGAACACCCAAAACAACCAAAGTTCAGCCCGAACTTTCGCTCGGGCCAAACTGTTCACCCAATTCTAGTCACCAGTGAGAAAGTAACATACAAATCTCACATAGTGAAGCATTGTAATGAACCTAGTCCATTTATTCAAGGACAGCTTCAATGCACTGTAGCAATAAAACAAGATCAACCCATACATCTGAATAAAATCTTTTAGCAGGCTGGTGGTTTAAAAATAGCAAGATTCAGAGTCCGCTAACTAGAAGCACAGACCCCCGCCACCATGTAATGTCACAGACAGGCCACGCCCTAATTTTTTACCCAAAAAAGAAAAAAAAAAGTGCCGATTGCAGTTCTGGCCCCACTCAGGGAACAGGGCCTTCAGATTCATCACTACTTGGATGACAACCAGTTGGCACGGAAGAAAGACCAACTCTTAGTTAAAAATGGAAACTCTTGGCAAACCCGAGGAGCTTTGGCTGGACAGTTAAGGCCAAACTTGCAGATGACCCATCTAGGGGCTCAGTTCAACATCAGGTGGCTACCTTTTCAACAGAAGTTACCAGTAATCAAGGAGAAATTCCAGGAGGGCGAGGTCTTCATTGTTAAGGAGTCTCCTGGGGAGAGTGTCGTTGTGTATCCTGATGCTACCCCGGGGCCAAAACTCAGCTGATCAGAAACTCAGTTGCACAAAAGTCTCTGGCATGGAGTATAGCAGGTGACCCTCTCAGTCCTGTCTGCTAGGGCCGTAACCCTGGACCATTGTTACGACTGATGCCAGCGCCACAGGTTACTTTATTGCAGGTGCTTATTTAGCACTGTCAATTTACGCAGCACATACACATATATTGCATGCACATCAGTCCCTGTCCTCAGGGAGCTTACAATCTAAGGTCCATAACATTCATACATTAGGACCAATTTAGAGAAGAGTCTATTAATCCATCACCAGGTCTTTGGAATGTGGGAAGAAACAGAGTACCTGGGGAGGAAAGTAACACAGGCACAGGGAGAACATGCAAACTCCAGGTAGGGTTGTGGTTGGGATTCAAACGGGTGACCCTAGGCCTGCTAGGCAGAAGTGCTAACCTCTTAGTCACTGTGTTGCCCAGGTTGGGATGCCTCCTATGACCATTTCAAAGTGCAAGGCAAGAATAGTTGGTGCCCATTTTTGCAGAAGTCTGAGCATCATTTATGGCAGAGGGTTAGGGTTAAAACTTGGGGTCTGCATTGTTGCCTCACATTCAGGTGAACCCAGTGACTATGCATGGACAATAAAGCAGCAGTGCCATTCAGAGGCAAAGGGGGACCCACAGTGAATCCCTACTCAGGGAGGTAGAACCTAGCTCTGGCCAAAGAACGTTTCCAGGATTAAAAGAGAAGTACATTTCAAAAACAGTGAGACATACTGTACAGATCCCAAAGTGGTTCCTTCATCAAGTAGCCTTTGTTCAGATCACCTGAACTTAGGACCTTTCCACAACTGGACCAGTTTTAGCCCAAAACCAGCCCCGAAGTCCCAAGGTTCCTCTTGGTATCCTTAACCACTAGCAGAAGGGGTAGATGCTCTCACTCACTCTTGGGCTTGTTACCTGGTATACACTCCTCCCCCCACTGTCATTAACTTTAAAGTTCCTGGTTAGGCGGTCAGTATAGAGGCTTACAGGGATAGCAATCTTGTCCAAAACACTTCCCGATTTAGAGAAAATTTTTTTTACAATGTCACACATGCTCACGTTTGCATTTGTAGAGGAAATTGTTTGTCGTTCCCCATTGCCATGTCACAAAACACAATACAATGTTCTTCACCACTTTAGCATTTTCATAGATGCCTAGAGAAGAGAAAAACAAACAAACATTTTCAGGAAGCAACCCATGACAGTTGTCAGACAAAAGAAAAAAAAAAAAAAAAAAAAAAAAAATATACACAAAAAAATCTCAATATCAATAACCCCTTTTCAGGAGCCAAAAAAAAGATTTTACTGCATGAAAACTGGCTTAACTTGGCCCCCTGAAAGTGCAACAAGCAGAAAATCACGGCTTACCCGTGTCCAAATTCCTAAGCCCAAATGAAGGGGGGGTGTGTTTGGCCCCTGAAATGCACTGAGTTTTTTCCACTAAGAATCCATTAAATACCATGGACGCTTGTTTGGTGCTCCCATTGGACTTACTATATATATTTCTATTTGAACACATGGAGCTTTGAAGATTGGCTTGGTGAATTAATGGTGAAGCAGCTACTTGTTCTGGTAGATCATAAGCTTAATAGCATGCAATGCCAAACTACGAGAAAAAGGAACGAGAAAAAGGAACGAGAGGTATACAGTCATCTGGAATATGCAGTTCAGTGGGATATTGGAGAAATGGAGAAAGTGTGAAGGACAACTAAACCAATAAGGCATGGAGAAGCTCAGCTATGAGGAAATATTAGAGGAACTGAATTCATTCTCTTGAGAAGTGAAAGGTAGATTAACCATGAAGTAATACATAAGGGGGATATGAGCATGGGAAAATACATACATACGTGTTATTTGTGCCCATGAAACCTACACCAAAAACTGGAAAGCTCCCCTTGTATTTTTGCCCCTAGATAATCTCCAACCATATGATGCAGATGCTGGAAGCTGACAGCCCTGGGTGTCAAAGGACTAAAATAATAATAATTCAAAAAGGCAACACTGAGGCGCCCCCTTTCACCACTCCTCTCTTGACCAACAGAAGCCTCAAAACTGTTTTTCACAAGACTGTCACCTACCAGAGTTTGGAAAGGCTTTACATAAACTTTAAAAAAAAGGTGTCCTCAAGAAAGGTCTGCTCCATCTGTGGGGAGGGGGCGAGTGCCAAGACTTTCCCCTTGTAACGGTGGTCAAGGAGGATTTCCAACCAATAGTGATCCTTCTCCTTGAGACCACATTTTTCAGATCATTTCACAGGCTTTGAAGAAGAATGAGGGAGCACACGCACCGCAAGTTTGTGGAGGCATGAGAAGCAGAGTCCCCGGGGTCATTGAGGATTACAGTATCTTGAGCTGCCTCCTCCCAGTAATGTACTACTCGTAAGGGTTCTGGGGATGGAAAACCATCCGTTAAGGGTCGACGCATGTCCTCTGCTTCAATGCCTCCAAAACTGCCAAAATCCTTCTCCTCTTGTGTTGTGTGGTGTTGCAAGAATGGTGTCTGCATAAAGTTGGCCTTGAGAGGAAAAAAGAAGTCCTCTTCCTCCCTCTGCCTTGAGTGCCCTGTCCATAACACCATGAAGAGTCTGCTCCAGCAGGAACACAATAGTGATTGTCACCGATGCATGCATTATCAGGGCTCACTGTCCTTTTAGCCTCAAGTGGTGACAGTACAGTGCATGCATCCTTTATGAGCAGCCACTGGTGGGGGGAAGCTGAGCCACCCTGAGCCTGTCGTGCCATACTCACACAGGTACTAGTTGACAGCCCTCTACTGCATATGCAGCATTGCCAAAGTCGAGTTCCACCTGGTGGGCATGACACAAAGCAGACAGTTTACAGGCAGGTGGAATTCCAGCCAATTGAGCACTGGCTGTGTATGACCACCCAAAATGGCTACAAACTCGTATGACCTGCTTTCGCAGAACTTCCAACCCTGGGTACCCATTTAAGAAATGCTGCACCAAATTGAGGACATGTGCCAGGCATGGGACATGTGCCAACTTTCCCTGTCTGTCCAAGGACGGACAGGAGGTTTGTGCCATTATCGCACACCACCATTCCTGGCTCCAGCTGGCACGATATGAACCACCTCTGGGCCTGTCCCTGCAGAGCTGCAAGAATCTCTACTCTGGTGTGGTTCCTGTCCTATAGACACACCGGCTGAAGCACTGCATGGCACATTTTAGCCTGATTTATTGAATAGCCCCTTGAATGCTTGGGGGGTACTGACAAACAGCCAATGTTCAGCCCAAACTCAGCTTGCCCAACACTACTCTGGATCAACTGTAGGTATGGGATTGTGTATATGGAGGTTTTTTATGGATTTTTTTTCCCTATGGTTTAAATAGATGGACCTGCTGTCTTTCAACCTAACTAGGTGTTGTATTTGTCTAGCACTTTGTACATTTCCTAAAAATAGACTTGAAAAACATTTGTACATATGTCTACCATTTTTTCCCTATATTCTATAACTTTTGTAAAGCTCTTCCATTTAATTATAAGCTCTCCTATTTAGTTTTTTCAGTCGCCATTTTAGGTCATAAGCCAGGGCCGGACTGGCATACCGGGAAATTTCCCGGTGGGCCGCAGCGCTCCCCTTCCGCCTTCTTTGCTGTGCATCACAGGGCTGGGTCTGTGTGTTGGCGGCGCTGTAACAAGGTCCCACTCCCCCCAGACCATCTCACTTGATAGTAGATTGAAACAGCGTTTTGCCTATCACATGAGATGGTCTAGGGGGGGTGGGACCTTGTTACAGCGCCACCGCCAACACACACAGACCCAGCTTCATGATGCACATTCAAGGACAGCGAGGCCACATTGAAATCTTGCATCATGTCTGCAGTCTCTGGGGGGAGCCTACAGAAGATTCAAGAGTGGGAGTGCTGCCAGGATGGGGATCATGGGAGAAGTCAGACGTGTGTGGACTGTGGAGAGGAGATTATGGGATAAAACCAGAGCAGCCGACTGACTGAGCCCTGCACGGTGCACCTGAGGTCAGTGACAGTGCCACCAGGTCAGTATGAGGGGGGGGGGTGAATACAATAATATAAAAGGGGGCACTGTTCTAAAGTTTTCCCCTTATATCAGTAACCTCACCCCCTGACCTTCGTGTATTCTTTCTGCGGAAGGTGGTCTCTGGTCACCAGAGTTCACCCTACGTTCCCAGAGTCCCTGGTGCCCCCCTTGATAGTATGTATGTATGTATGTATGTATGTATGTATGTATGGCTTTAATGAACAAGAAAATTAGGTGATGTTGGGCTGGTATAATAATGCTCTGGGGCTGGTATGACATGTTTCCAGGGCTGGTTTTTATTCCCAGTCAAACTCTTGGAAGGGCCCTCCTATCTTTAATTGTAACTGTATGGTCTCCCTTTACTGTATATTGTAAAGACTTACACAAGCTGTTGGCAGTATATAAAACCTGTAGGATGTTAAAGCGGGGTTCCACCCAAATTTTGAACAATATCTGTATGTATTCTCTTCCTTGCCTAGATGCTGACATGCCATTTAAAAAAAATTTAAATTGCCGTAATTATCTTTTATTTTTCTATTCTTCTTTGCACTTCCTGGTTCTCCTCCCATGGGAGTAGGCGTGTTTCTCCTGGGAGCTAGTCTCAGGCTTCCCAGGATGCCACTGACCATGTGCGGGAACAAGCAGTGAATGCTGGGAGCACAGCATTCACCACATCCAGGAAATAAATGCTTGTGGGCTTCAAATGCCCACAACGAAGATGGAAACCGCCTGCAGTGAATAATATAAGTTATTCTTTCCGATGAAATCTGACACAGGCGGACATATTACACACAATTTGTGAGTATGTAATGCTGAGAAGAAAAGTTTGTGAATGAACAAAAAAAAACAAAAAAAACAAAACAAACACACACGATAGATAGGTGGACCCCCGCTTTAATAGTTGTGGGGTTTTAGTAAATTTTCAAGCCAAAAATCACATATTCTAACATGCTTGAGAAAAATTGATCCAGTAGCAAAAATTATAATACACATAGTATCTCACAAGAGTGAGTACACCCCCTCACATTTTTTGGAAACATTTAATCTTTATCTTTTCATGTGACACTGAAGAAATGACACTTTGCTACAATGTAAAGTAGCGAGTGTAAAGCTTGTATAACAGTGTAAATTTGCTGTCCTCTCAAAACAGCCATTAATGCCTAAACCGCTGGCAAAAGTGAGTACACCCTTAAGTGAAAAAATGTCCAAATTGGGCCCAAAGTGTCAATATTTTATGTGGCCACCATCATTTTCTAGCACTGCCTTAACCCTCTTGGGCATGGAGTTCACCAGAGCTTCACAGGTTGCCACTGGACGACATCACGGAGCTGGTGGATGTTGGAGACCTTGCACTCCTCCACCTTCCATTTGAGGATGCCCCACAGATGCTCAATAAGGTTTAGGTCTGGAGACATGCTTGGCCAGTCCTTTACCCTGAGCTTCTTTAGCAAGGCAGTGGTCATCTTGGAGGTGTGTTTGTGGTCTTTATGTTGAAATACTGCCATGTGGCCCAGTCTCTGAAGTGAGGGGATCATGCTCTGCTTCAGTAGGTCACAGTACATGTTTGCATTCATGGTTCCCTCAATGATCTGTATCTCCCCAGTGCCGGCAGCACTCATGCAGCCCCAGACCATGACACTCCAACCACCATGCTTGACTGTAGGCAAGACACTCATCTTTACCACAGGAAATGGTTCCAGTAATCCATGTCCTTAGTCTGCTTGTCTTCAGCATACTGTTTTTAGGCTTTGTGCATCATCTTTAGAAGAGGCTTCCATCTGGGACGACAGCCATGCAGACCAATTTGATGCAGTGTGTGGCGTATGGTCTGAGCACTGACAGGCTGACCCCCCCCCCTTCAACCTCTGCAGCAATGCTGGCAGCACTTATACATCTATTTCCCAAAGACAACCTCTGCATATGACACTGAGCACATGCGCTCAACCTCTTTGGTTGACCATGAACCTCTGTATAGTCTTGGCCACTGTGCTGCAGCTTAGTTTCAGGGTCTTGGCAATCTCATAGCCTAGGCCATCTTTATGTAGGAGCAACAATTTTTTTTCCCCAGATCCTCAAAGGAGTTCTTTGCCATGAGGTGCCATGTTGAACTTCCAGTGACCAGTATGAGAGAGTGAGAGCGATAACACCAAATTTAACACACCTGCTCCCCATTCACACCTGAGACCTTGTAACACTAACGAGTCACATGACACCGGGGAGAGAAAATGGCTAATTGGGCCCAATTTGGACATTTTCACTTAGGGTTTTTTTAACTTGTTACCAGTGGTTTAGACATTAATGGCTGTGTGTTGTCATTTTGAGGGGACAGCAAATTGAGGCTGGATTTGCACCTATGCAGTTTTAGTGCTTTTTGCAGATTTGCACTACAGTCCATGTAACATGGTTACCTATGGAACATGTTCTGTAGTGCTAATTTGCAAAATGCATAGGTGTGAATCCAGCCTTACACTGTTATACAAGTTTTACACTCACTACTTTACATTGTAGCAAAGTGTAATTTCTTCAGTGTTGTCACATAAAAAGATAGAATAAAATATTTAGATAAATGTGAGGGGTGTACTCGCTTGTGAGATTATATGAGAGATTACATACAGTAGATATACTGTAGGGTGTGATTGGAGATAAATCTGATCCATGGCATTATGTTGGATGTATACACCTAAACCAGATAAGGAATCTGCTGTGTTATTTCTGGATAGAATAAGATAACATCACCTCATCTTATCCTATAAATTGGATCGCCTGCATTACATACCTTGTATAGATTCATACCAGGATTTTTTTGGGACCGCTATGATAAAGTAAAACAAGATGTCATCAATATCACCCCAAAACATAATATGTACAGAAGAATAATCAGACATTTTCCTGCAGAATTTTATTTCTCAAATAATGACACTTATCAAATATCACATGAAGATTGATGGGGGCGTGGTCTGGCCACTAAACATGGAGCTCCGTCCAGGATCATCTCTCTCCAGCAACCTCTGAGCTGTGATGGCCCCCTCACACAGCAGCACTGAGAAAAAAAAAAAAAAAGCCCACCACAACCCAACCCTGTACAACCCAAGAGGTTGATTGATTTCTTTCCTGGCTTTGGCAGAGAGGAAGCACAAGATGGTGGGGAGGACAGCATGGAGCATACCCTCTTCACCTGCAGACAATATCCCTCCTCTGCACCTGCCAGCTCCAGTATAGACCCAACAAAGGGGAGCCCCAGATATCACAAAAGAGACCTGCAACCTCCCCTACAGCATCTAAAGCTCTCTAACGCCTCACACCTAATTGCCAAAAGTATTGGGACACCCCTCCAAATGATTGGCGTCAGGTGTTCCAATCACCTCCATGGCCACAGGTGTATAAAATCAAGCACATAGGCATGCAGATGGCTTCTACAAACATTTGTTTAAGAATAGGTCGCTCTCAGGAGCTCAGTGAATTCAAGAGTAGAACCGTGAGACTTTTTGCACAGGTGACAACCTATCCATGAAATTTACCTACTGCTAACTATTCAACGGTCAACTGTTAGTGGTATTATAAACAAAGTGGAAGCAACTGGGAATAGTGGCAATGAAGTGGTAGGCCACGTAAAAAGATAGAGCGGGGTCAGCACATGCTGAAGTACACAGTGCACAGAAGTGGCCAACTGTCTTCAGAGTCAATAGCTACAGACCTCCAAACTTTGTGTGATCTTCAGATTAGCACAACAGTGCACAGAGAGCTTCATGGAATGGGTTTCCATGGCAGAGCAGCTACATCCAAGCCTTACATCAAGTGCAATGCAAAGCGTTGGATGCAGTGGTGTAAAGCACACCGCCACTGGACTCTAGAGCAGTGGAGACGTGTTCTCTGGTGTGATGAATTACGCTCCTCTGTCTGGCAATCCAATGGACATGTCTGGGTTTGGCGGTTGTCAAGAGGATGATAATTGCCTGACTGCATTGTGCCAAGTGTAAACAGTGTGTGGTTGTCTTTCAGGGGTTGGGCTTGGCCCCTTAGTTCCAGTGAAGGGAACTCATAAGGCATCAGCATACCAAGACATTTTGAACAATTTCCAGCTCCCAACTTTGTGGGAACAGTTTGGGGACGGCCCCTTCCTGTTCAAACATGACTATGCACCAGTGCACAAAGCAAGGTCCATAAAAGACATGGATGAGCGAGTTTGGGATGGAGGAACTTGACTGGCCTGCACAGAGTCCTGACCTCAGCCTGATCAAACAACGCTGTAATGAATTGGAGCTGAAACCACGAGCAAGGCCTTCTCTCCCAACATCAGTGCCCGACCTCACAAAACGCTCTTCTGGAAGAATGGTCAAACATTCCCATAGACACTCCTAAACCTTGTCGACAGCCTTCCCAGAAGAGTTGAAGTTGTTATAGCTGCAAAGGGTGGGCCAACATGTACTACAATGAATGCCAGTTAATACAGATTACCATTTAGTTTGTTATCAATCATCATATGTTATATATCTAGCAAATAGGGTTGCCATCTTTTCAAGCCAAACCCGAACACTTTAGCAGCACACTGCATTTATTATTTTAGCTAAAAAAGGGAGAACACTGAAATCTGGTGTAGAAAGGGAACTCTACAGTAAGGGGTTTTCTGCTCAAAGCCCCCCCACTTACATCAGAATTCCCAGCATCCCCCCCTTAAATCATGGTTCCCAAAATGCCCCTTACATCAGAGTCCCCCTTACCTTAGTGTATGCACCTGCGGAGGCAAGATTGAGAAGGGGGGGGGAATCTATGCACTTGATGATTGTTGTACTTTGTTGGAGAGCATAGGTGTGTGCAACCTGGGCAGCAGGGGGAATCTGCACTGCACTGGGGGATTAGGATGGGACCAGGCACGCCTGAGGTTGGGGGCCACAGCCTTGTCTGAATAATATGTCCAGATTTCAAAACCTGGACTGACCTGGTGAATCCTGGACAGGTGGCAACCCAACTAGCAAAGTAAATGTTGACCAAGCATAGTATATAAGACCAAGTTGTTCAAGATCGACAAAAGCAAACATTTCAAGTCAAAAGTTTTTTTTTTTTTGATAGGGAATAATTTTTCCCCACTGGCCCTTTGTGTACAAATTTGAGACCATTGACCTAGGAGGATGAGTTGAGGCTGCTCCAATTCTATACTGAATTCACTGGGCTGATTGGTGTGAGTCTTCGATTCAGTATCAATAAAAATCCCATAACAAGGGGAAACCGGGGGGGGAGGGGCATAAAAAAAAAAAAACAGAACTTTGAAGATGCTAAAAATTCAGCTGAAAAAAGGCGGAAATATTCTCCTTGTAAAAAAAAAAAAAAAAAAAAAAAAAGGAAGTACTACTAATGGATTGGGGCCAGATACCACAGCAAACCTTCAGAGATCTGGTGGTGTCCATACCTCGATGAGTTATGGTGGGTGGTCATAATGTTATCTCATCTATTAGCTGATCAGTGTATGGAAGATGAAGTCTCCTTACCTTCCATTATACCAGTAACCTGATGCCTGGCTCCTGGATAATATGAATGGAAACAAAAATCTGTGAAATCCATGCATATAACACCAAGAAGTATCTGTGTGATAGGATCAAGGTGTGTCAAACAAAAAAAAACAAACACACACACACTTCAAATTGATATTAAAATTCTGCTGTATTTCTACTATACACCTCATTGAAGTCTATGTATAAAAAGGTCCATGACACAGATCCACACTGCTCCAATGAAATGTATTCTATTATATAAGCGCCATCCTATTGGTCATAATGTGACATTTGATTTTTAAATACCACAATCTGGAAAGAGAAGGAAGTTTGGCCATTAGATGGCGCTAATGATTATAAGCGATGGTTCTATAAAACAGAATACGGCATGTTTCATTGGAGGTGTGCAGATTTGGGTCACATTTGTTCATTAAATTTTTTTTATACGTAGACCCCATAATGTTTACTAGGAATGTCATGGTATTACTACAATTGCAGTATAGCTACAGGATGATGTTACTGAAATGACAGATCACCGTATCCTTCATTACCATCACTGAGGATGTTTGATATTGGTCAGAAAATTACCCAATGTAAAATTCTTCACAAAAATCAACCACAGCGCCTTTCTCTGCACTGAAGGGGCGGTTTGAAGACACCCTGCACTCACAGGATGCCCTCAGCGTCTCAGATTGAATGAAGTTGGGGTGTCATTCTACCTGGTAGACTAGGGACATCTAGTGGGGGGGGGGGGAATGTATTACTGCAGGACACACAAAATAGCAAAGTAGTACTGCAGTGGGGGCTTTTTTTATCATCTTTTTTTGCACCAACAGTTTTAGCAGGAATGCGGGAAAACAGTTTTGGCACTTCCAGCAATGAATGTATGACATGGCAAGGGGTGCTGGAGGGGGCTCTATTGTTACTTGGGGTGGGTCTTATGTTGAAGGTCAATTATTGCTGGGGGGGGGGGGGGGGGTAACGTTTAGGGAGGCGTCTATCAGGAGTATTTTTGCTGGTATGGATCTATTGTTGCTGGGAGGGTCCATTTCCCCCCCCCCCTTCCCCTTGCTGGGGAAGGGGGGGTGTGCTAGCTATGGATGAGCCTTTACTGCTTTTCCTTATTTTCAAAAGGTGAGTTCCAGCCAAAAGTGGAACTTGCACTTATCCCATTCTCCCCCCCCCCCCTCCGGTGCCACCTTTCAGGGGGGTACCCATTTGATGGGTACCCTCCCCCCCTTCTGGCAGACGTTGCCCCCTTCTCCCCCCCACCACACCATTCAGGAAGTGCTGCACACTTCACACATGCACAGTAGAGACCAAGGCTTCACTGCCGGGTTCCCTTACCAGCAATGGCAGCGGCAACAGCACCCGACGGGAACATCAGCTGGGGTGCCGACCACTGGATTCCAGGACAGACAAGTCTATATTCTCTTTAAGGGGTGGTACTGGGAGCAGAGAACCAAGGGATGAGGCTTGGAGGTAGGTAGAGGGGGGGACAATTAAAAAAAGGACAAAGTGGGGGTGAAGATTGGATTTGAAATTTCCAAGATAATACATTTAAAGCCCATAATACCTTGTTGGCTGTAAGCAATACCTGGAATTCCTCTAACAATCAGACTAGTCAAAAATTCTATTAACTACGACTGTTTCTTTTGACGAATTATAATGGAGATTAGTAAATTAACATTCATTTGAATTAACATTAACGAGGGAAAAAAAAAAAAAAAAAAAAAAAAAAAAAAAAAAAAAAAAAACCACCACACAACCCCAACCACTTACTTTTGTAGACTCCCACATAGACATTTTTTACTGTTAGAAAGAGAAAAGAGGTCAGGGAATGGCATTAGTAACATACATCCAGATCTACAAACACACAACTTCTATATGGAGGAGAATGAAGGAGGAAATCAGAGGAGGAGATCCCGAGGGAGAAAATGAGGTATGAATGAAGTAGGAGTCAGACCGGCCATTACACTAAGGGAATTTTGTTCAGAAGGTTTCACTTTAAGAATGTTCCATCATCGTTGAAGTGCTTCCAAAAAAAACCCTAGTTAGACTTACCGGTAACGGTATTTCTACGAGTCTTTCAGGACAGCACCTGGAGATAGCGCAGCTCCACCCACTTTTCCCAGGAAACACTGCAGTCAGTTTTTTCTTTAAAGACCGGACACTTCCACCATGGCCTCAGTTGTTCATAGAGTACCTCCAGCCATGCTGAAATTAGAAAGCAGAACATAGCAATAACACCACATTTTTATAAACCAATTAGGGCGGGTCATCGGTGCTGTCCTGAAAGACTCGTAGAAATACCGTTACCGGTAAGTCTAACTAGGGTTTTTCTCCCCTCGTCTTTCAGGACAGCACCTGGAGATGATAAAAGAGTACTTACTCTAGGGTGGGACCACCGCCTGCAGGACCTTCCTGCCAAACGATTGATACGCTGCTGATAGCAAGTCCAACCTGTAGTGGCGGGTGAAGGTGGAGAAGCTTGTCCACGTGGCCGCTTTACAGATCCGGCCTGGAGAAGCCCCCGCTCTTTCTGCCCAGGACGTTGCTACTGCCCTTGTTGAATGGGCCATTACCCCTGTGGGAGGATCAGCCCCTGCAGCCTTCACTGATCGCCATTCTAAGCCATCTGCCTATAGTGCTTTTAGAAGCACAATGACCCTTGCGTGATCCAGAAAAAAGAATAAAAAGAGAATTTGTCTTCCTAAACTCTCGTAATCTCTAAATAATGGAGTAAACATCTCCTCACATCCAGGGTATGAAAAGCCTCCTCTTTAGAGTTGGATGGTGTGGGACAAAAAGTAGGTAAAACTATCTCTTGTGCCCTATGAAAAAAGGTTGCGACCTTTGGCAAGAAACCCGGGTCAGTTTTCAGCACTACCCGGTCTGAAAATATCAAACAAAAGGGTTCTATTATAGATAGAGCCTGTAACTCACTAATTCTTCTGGCTGAGGTAACTGCTACCAAAAGAACCAGCTTAAGCGTCCATACTTTTAAAGTTGCTTCCTCTGGTGGCTCAAAAGGTGTTCTGATCAACCCTTGTAGCACCAGAGATAAATCCCATTTAGGAAAAGATTTGAAAAGGTACCGGCCTAAGCCTGGCCAATGCTTTGAAAAATCTCACTATAAATGGTTCTTGAGATAACTTTCTCTCAATAAACACCGACAAGGCAGCTACCTGGACCTTCAGGGTACTGGCTGCCAGCCCCATCTCCATACCCTCATTGAGAAACTCTAAAACTGAGGGCAACTCCTGTGGTGAACATTTTTTAGTCATGCACCAGGAATTAAACCGCTTTCATGTCTTAAAATACCCCTGGTAACCTTCTTTCGGCTATTTAACAGGGTTGACACCAGCTTATCTGAGAAGCCCCTTCTCTTTAGCAACTGCTCCTCAGTAACCAACCTGTCAGCCTGAGCTGATTGACATTTGGATGCTGAAGGGGTCCCTGGGATAGCAGATCCTTTCGAAGTGGGAGAACCCAATGTGGTTCCACTGCCAACCTTTGTATGGTTGCAAACCAGGGCCTCTTGGGCCAAAAAGGAGCCACTAGGATCAAACTTGTGGTCTCTCGCTGTAGTTTTTTCAACACCCAAGGGATCATTTGAAAGGGGGGAAAGGCGTAGCACAAGTGGAAGTTCCATGGTTGTGCCAGCGCATCCAAACCTTTCGCCTGATCTTGCCTGTTTAGTGAGTAATAGGCTCTCACCTTTGCATTCTTGTGGGATGCGAACAGGTCTGAGGAGTTCCCCATTTCTTTGTTAATTCCTGGAATACCTCCTTGTTCAGACTCCATTCTGCCTCTAGTATCCTTTCTCTGCTTAGAAAGTCTGCCACTAGATTCAGCTCTCCTTTTAGGTGTACAGCTGTTAGGGACTTTACGTTGCCTTCCGCCCAGGATAGCAACTGAACTGACAAGGCTAGCAAGACCTTGCTTCTCGTGCCCCCCTGTCTTGTAACATATGCCACTGCTGTGGCATTGTCTGATAGCACCTGAACATGGTGCCCCCGGACTATTTCCTCGAAAGCCCATAGTCCTAGGAGAATAGCCCTTAATTCCCTCCAATTGGAGGATCTCCTGGCTTCCCTTTTTGTCCAATTGCCTTGAGCCATCTGTCCTTCCAGGTGGGCTCCCCACCCCCAGGAACTCGAATCTGTTAATCTCCTCTCCTGGGTAAAAAACCAGAGCAGGCCCTTGTTCAGATTGGAGTGGCTCCTCCACCACCAGAGCTTCCTCTGAACTCGGGGAGATATCGTTATCTTTTCTAGGGACTCTCCATAAGACCAACTTTTCAAAATTGTCTGTTGAAGTTCCCTTGCGTGCAACCGTGCCCACTGTACTGCAGGTATTGCTGCAGTAAGGAGCTCCAAAACAGACATCACTGCCCTGATAGAAATTGGCAGGTTTGTCTGGGCCTTTTTTACAGCGTTCTGAAGCTTTACTATCTTCTCCTCTGGGAGATACATTTTTCCCTGTATGGAGTCAATAGTGTAACCTAGAAAGGTTATTGCCTGTGATGGGGTCATGTTCGATTTTTCCTCGTTTATTAACCACCCCAGGCTCTCCAGATGCCTCCTTGTCCTTTGTAGATCTCTCTCCAATATGTGCCTTGATTTGGCAAATATTAGCAGATCGTCTAAATATGGGACAATCGGAATTCCTTCTATTCTGAGAGGGGCTAAGGCCTCCGCCAGAATTTTTGTAAATATCCTCGGAGAAAATGACAGCCCGAAAGGGAGCTCTGAATTGCAGATGTAGGACAGATCCCCCTATCCTGATCGCAAATCTGAGGTGCTTCTGTGATGCTGGGGCTATAGGCACATGGAGATATGCATCTCTTAGGTCTATGGATACCATAAAGCAGTCTGGGGTCAGGAGACCCTTTACCGAAAAGATCGTATCCATCTTGAACCTTTTGTACCTGACCGCTCTGTTGAGTATCTTCAGGTTCAGGATCAATCTGAACTTGCCTGAAGGCTTCTTCACCAGAAAGATGTGTGAATAGCACCCCTATTCTACCTCGTTGGGGGGAACATTTACTACCACCTTCTGCTGAATTAACTCCTGCAGAATTGTTGACATAGCCGTAAGCTTCTCCGGGTCTCTGGGAGCCTGAGTTAAATAAAACCGAACCGGAGGGGGTTGGGCAAACTCCAGTCCGTAACCCTCCCTTATAGTTTTTAGGATAAATGGACTGTCTGTTATCCTCTGCCACTGTGGGAAGAAGGTTTGTAACCTTGCTCCCACAGACTGGGGACCGTCACTGGCTCTTTGTATTTGGGGTAGGGGGGCGAAAGAGTACCCCTGACTTGCCCCTGCCTCTCTGAGACCTCCAAGGTCTTTTGTATCCTGTCTCCTTTGAGTCTGGTTTTCCGAAAAGGACGAAAATTTTTGTTGCCCTGAGGAACCACCTTTTTCTTAATGGGGAAGGCCTTCTTTTTGTCAGCCGTTCTCTCAAGAATGGCTTCAAGACCTGGGCCAAAAACCAAATCCCCCTCAAAGGGTAAACCGCATAACTTGGCTTTAGAGGCTGTGTCCCCGGTCCAAGTCTTGACCCACAGAGCTCTGCGCGTTGAGTTGATTAGGGCAGATGATCTGGCCGACATCCTAACTGATTCTGCCGAAGCATCTGCTATATATCCAACGGCTTTCATAAGCACTGGTAAGGTCTCTAAAAGATCCTTACGAGGTGTACCTGTCTCGATATGAACCTTCAGTTGTTCCAACCAGTGCTCCAGGTTTCTGGCTACCACTGTTGATGCCATAGCTGGCTTTAAATTTGCTAGGGTGGAATCCCAGGCTCTCTTTAGCAGGGAGTCAGCCCTCTTGTCCATGGGGTCCTTGAGGATACCCGTGTCCTCAAACGCGAGGTCAGTGTTTCGACACCTGAGAGAAGGCCGCATCCAGTCTAGGCTTTTTGTTCCGGACCTGTGCGCTATCTTCCTCAAAGGGAAACCTGCGTTTGAGGGATCTAGAAAGGAAGGGGGCCCTCTCTGGGTCCTTCCATTCTCTCTTAACTGTTTGACAGAAACTTGTGCACTGGAAACATCCTGTGTTTCACTTCACCCATGCCTTGAAACATCTTATCGTGTAACGACAGCTGGGCCTTGTCCTCTGTAATATTAAGAGTAGTGTGGATAGTTTTTAGTAGATCATCCACCTCCTCTAGAGACAACTTATAATCGAGAAGAAGAAGAAGATTCTCTCTCTTCCTCTGCTTCTTCCTCTGATTCCGTAGCCACGCTACGATTTTCCTCCGAGTCACTGTCACCCCTATATGCGGAAACAGAAGACTGGGAACGAGGTACTGAGCTGCCTGCGGCTGGACGTTTGTCAAGGTAGGATTTAAATGACTCAAAAGTCTCCGCCAAATCCTTCCTAAATGAGCTCAGTAAGTCCTGCTGAACCACAGGTACACTAGGAGTGGTTTCCTCCTTCACTAAGTCTGCAATGCACCCTTTGCATAACACCTTTGCCCAAGACTCTTTAAGCACATTTTTACAAGAGGGGCATTTTCTTTTAACAGGAAAAGACAAAATGCTTGGTCTTTTCTTTTGCCTTCTGAAATACACAAACAGAAAAAACACCTATAAACAGCATGCTGAAAAAGAGTGGAAGAGCTAACACTTTAACCCCCCTCCTTCACTCAGCCAGTAAATCCCCCCACAGATTTACTTCACAATCTTAAAACACATTTACTTCCTGCTTCAATACCCAGGAAGAATGCTGCAGGCTCTTTAAAACATTTACCAAAGAGGGAACTAAAACATGCCCATAGAGTAAGTTACAGAGACACGCTGTCCCCGCATACCTGGGCCTGGCTGACTTGTGTGGCTCCTGCCACCATCGATTGTTCCTCCTCCATATTGACAGGATTTGCAATGGCGTTTGGTGCTTGTTTTTTAAACTTTCCCGGTCCACTCGCCGCTGCGAGGGCCGGAAATGACGTCAGCCGGAAGAGACCTGCCCTCCCCTCCTGCGTTCCAGCAGCCGGAACCGGAAGCCGCGTCGTGCCGTTGGAGGTCCCGCCCCCGGCCGTAGTGACGCGCTCGCCACCGGAACCCGGAAGGCTGAGCGATGGGGTTGAAGGGGAGACACCGCTCTTTCCAAGCCAGCCGCCGGTCTAAAGGAACTGGGACCCCCCGCAGCCTGACCCTCGCCGGAGGGTCAGGCTCACGCAGCTCACGCAGCAAGGGCATATGGCTAAATCTGACTAAACCCATGGGAGGGTGAAACGTGGAGGCTTTAAGAGGAGATAAGCCGCTTGCTAGTGTGCTAGAACAGCATTTTTCAAGCAGGTTGACCAGGCACCCTGGGATGCCTTGAGGTTTCTTCAGGGGGTGCCTTGGCAAAATGCCTAAAAACTTCCCCAAATTTTTTTATACAGGTCAGTAGATGGATCAAGCTTGCATTTTAGTTACACAAAGCCACAGGTTTTCATTATGCACCATTATGACCTTCTAGCCACCGTCATCCTTGCAACCGATGCCATCATAGATGTTGGTCGCCTGCACAACATCATTGTTTGACCCTCCTCTAAACCCTCCCCTGCCTCGCTCCTTCAGCATGGAGGTTACAATAGCTAACTGATGGAGAAATTGAGGGAGAAGAGAAACCTTGGAATACTAGTCAGTGCCAGTGTGCAAAAGCGTATTTGCTTTGGAAGAATAAATACTCTTTAACATTAGGTGTCCTACATGTGAGGATGTTGCTGCAATATGTAGAACTTTTAGTTCAGTATTTTACATTTTAGAATGGGGTGCTTTGAGATTGTCTAATTTTAAAGAGTGCCTTGACTGAAAAAAAAAAAAAAAAAAAAAGTTGAAAAACACTGTGCTAGAAGATAAGGAGCCGCACACCAGCAATCAGCCCAGTCACCATATATAGAGCCTCCGACCTTTATGACTAAACCCATGAGGGTGAAACATGGAGGTGTGGCTTTAAGACGACAATATGATCCTATATTCATGTTGACTGTGCTGATCTGGCTAAACCCTTTATGACTAAACCCCATGGGAGGGTGAAACATGTTGAAGGTTGTGGTTGGAGGAGACAAGCTGAAGTCAATCCTTTACACAATGAGTGGAATGATTGCTAGTTTGTAGAAGACAAGGAGCCGCACACCAGCAATGGGCCCGGTCAAGTATAGAGGATCTGACCTTTATGACTAAACCCATGGGAGGGTGAAACACGTCAGAGGTGTGACTTTGGGAGGAGACAAGCAGATATCAATCCTTTGTATGGGTGACTAGGCTGATTGCTAGTGTGCTAAAAGATAAGGAGTTACACACTAACAGTCTGTCCAGTCACCATGTATAGAGGATTGGACCTCTATGGCTAAACCCATGGGAGGGTGAAATGCGTAATCTGGAACATCCTATAGGGCAGGTATAGACTGATGGCCAAGCTGTGTTTTTAGCCTTCCAATCGCACCCTTAAATCCTTCATCACAACCCAATACAGTATGTGCGGTGGTAAAAGAGGGTGAGCTTCACCACCCCCACACTGCATATGTGCTTCACTGGGCAGCCAATGTTCATCTGCTGACAGCGTCCTCCACACACACTGAGCACAAGGACCGAACTGTCAAAGACAGATCCAGGCTAAAGATCAGTAGTGGGCGGACCAGCTACTAATCATGTGACCACCAATAGCAGACAAAAGAGGCAGATGGAGCATTCATGCCCGCAGCAAAAATGACTGTTCCTGTCTTGTTCACAGCCAAATGCGACCCATGCTAGAAACAGACAGCTTGGTTTGTTAAAGTTAGTTGAATAAAAGAAAAAAAAAAAAAAAAAAAAAAAAAAAAAGGAAAAAAAGAAGAAGGCAGCCACCACATCTATTGGATTGGTAAGCTGCAATATATTACATTTCTGGTTTGGAGTTTACCACTTTAGCTCTTTCACTGTAACCGACGTATCTCATGTCATATGTTAGTGGGGGGGGGGGGGGCAAATCTGACAAACTGATCATCTTCCATTTTCTGATATACCTTACCCAGGAGGGAGTATCATCCCTTCCAGGTCTGGCTGCCACATTCCCTGGATGCTGTGACCGGAGGAGAAGTTAATGGAGAACAATCTGCACTCCATCAGCTTCAACGGAGGACAGGTGAGACATTAGGGGTTTAATTGTCCCTTATGCGATATATAAAAATATCCTGCAATAAAATACCATACATACTCCCAAAAGTGAGCACACCCCTCACATTTTTTGTAAATCTTTTCTTCTATCTTTTCATGTGACAACACTGAAGAAATGACACTTTGCTACAATGTAAAGTAGTGAGTGTACAGCTTGTATAACAGTGTAAATTTGCTGTCCTCTCAATAACACAGCCATTAATGTCTAAAGCGCTGGCAACAAAAAGTGAGTACACCCCTAAGAAAAAAAAATGTCCAAATTGGGCCCAAAGTGTCAATATTTTGTGTGGGCACCATTTTACAGCACCGCCTTAACCCTCTTGGCCATGGAGTTCACCAGAGTTTCACAGGTTGCCACTGGAGTCCTCTTCCACTCCTCCATGACATCACGGAGCTGGTGGATGTTGGAGATGTTGCGCTCCTCCATCTTCTATTTGAGGATGCCCCACAGATGCTCAATAGGGTTTAGGTCTGCAGACATGCTTGGCCAGTCCATCACCTTTATCTGCAACTTCTTCAGCAGCGCAGTGGTCATCTTGGAGGCGTGTTTGGGGTCGTTATGTTGGAATACTGCCCTGTGGCCCAGTCTCCTAAGGGAGGGGCTCATGATCCGCTTCAGCATGTCACAGTACATAGAGAAAAAGAAGTCCACAAGGCCCAATGCTGCGCTAGAAATAAGCATTTTCAACTTGAAATAAATCAAGTAAGGAGGAGAGCTGCCAGCACCAAGAGTCTACAATATAAAACCCAAAATCATAAAGTGAAAAAAAAAAGGAAGAGGAGGCGCTAATATCACAAAAATAAATATTCCCAAAGAAAAAAAAAAAAAAAAAAAAATCACCAAACAAGAATATTGACAACCTGAAAAGGTGAAAGCATTCTAATGAAAACTAATGTGAAGTACCGATTCTGGAACCATTTTTAAATTCCGGTATAAGGTGGGTAAGAAATGGTGTACATGAGGTCATTAATAATGTGCTAGAAAAATTGAATAAGGACACTCATAACAAATAAAACATATATAAAGTGTACATTTAAAAAAATACCATATAGAATTGACGTTAGGTGAGGTCTCAACCATAAGTGAAAACAATCCAGATGTAACACTAGATCCAAAATTATATTGAAAATGAATCTCAAGATCAAATGTGAAAACAGTATAAATAGGAAAACTAAGGCCAAGTCCAATGTGAACACAATTTGAGTCCGATAGTCTTGAAAAGAAATTAGCCAGTGAATAATGCAACAGAGCAAATGGTGACATAGGGATCCCTCTTCCAGAGAAGCGGAGCACCCAAGGTGAGTTTATAATCTCCTTACCGACTGAAAAGACCAATATGTTGGTCTCACCAAGCCCAGGAAATTCGGTCTCCCAAAAACCTATAGGTCATCTGAGAATGCTGGATCTATATCACTCAAAGATCTAAAAACAAAAAGGGCTCCACGGTGTAGCATTTGGGTACAAAATGTATTTAGCCCAATAAAGGATTGCACTTACAAGAAGCAACTGAATGAGCGCAGTAAATCGCACAGCAACAGAGTGGATCCGAACGGCGGCATCTCGAGGCTTCCTTCGCTCGCTGTCTGCTACAAACCATCGCCTGCGAAAAATGAAAAGCGTGATTATGTCAGATGCAGGCTCCTCTACGCGATTCGTCACTAGCAGACGTCATTTGGGGGGATTGTCATCACACAAATGCTTTATCTAGTGCTGCAGCGCCATCTTAACTCAGGGCTGTTAGGGCACTTATGATGGAAGTGTATAGGCAATGCCATTTTGACTAATGGTCTGCCCAAAATAATGGAATGTAATAAGGAAGCTGTGGAGACCTAAATAAATACCAGCTCAAACAATTCTCATCCTGGTTATTAAAAATAGACAATTTAATAAGCTTACAAATACAAGTTAAATTTGTGAAATAGGAATAAAATAAAAAAAGGAAAAGCAAGACAAACAAATTCTAGGCATTAAGGAAACAATTTATGTCCCAATCTATGTTTAGGCCAAAGGGTGCATAAGATCTCTTATTAAAAATCCACTTTGTTTCAAGCCGAGATACAGACCTGATCTTATTAGTACCCCTCCAATGGGGCTGGATTTTTATCAATGGCTAAGAACAGGGTACCTTTGATCTTATGATGCTTGGCATAATGCCTAGAAAAGGTTATGCTTGGTGAAACCATGTTTGATATTCCCTACGTGTTCTTCCAAACCTACGTAATCAAACCAAAGGTTTGATTTACTCTCCTAGGGCCAATAATCATAATGGCATTAGCATTGTTATTTTAAATAAAAGTGATTTGGAAGAGATGAAGAGGCTTTTTATCGGACAAGCAGACATACACCCAATTGGTTTCAAACCCTAAAGCCAAATATAAAAGGAGAGCTTTTGTCTATAGTTGTTAGAGGTTTTCAGTTGGCAAAAATAAATAAAATAAAAAAAATTAAGCACATCTCAAACCTTCTGCGCCGAGGATACCAGTCATATACTATTTGCCCAAAATCCACAAGAGTCTGTCCAAACCCCCTGGTCGCCCTATCAGCGGTATAGACTCTTTAACAGCCAGAATTGCCAGATATGTGGATGAATTTTTACAACTCCTTCTCACTTG
This sequence comes from Lithobates septentrionalis, assembly GCA_037952835.1. NCBI lineage: Eukaryota > Metazoa > Chordata > Amphibia > Anura > Ranidae > Lithobates > Lithobates septentrionalis. The sequence continues at coordinate 1,745,642 of JBBDGP010003422.1, read as the reverse complement.
AAAGATACATCTCAAGTTATTAAAATATTGGCGGTTTGTGAGTGGAGAGAAGGTCTTCTCTTGGCGACAGCCGATGTTGCCTCTTTATACACTCAAATCCCATCAACAGGGCTTGGAGGTGGTCAAGTTCTATTTAGAACAGGATCATACTTTGACAACTTCAGAGGGACTTCATTGTGGCTTGTTGCAAAAAAAAAAATTTAAGGAGATCTACAAATTTTTGGTTTGGTGGTAATTTCTTTCTACAAACACATGGCGTTGCTATGGGCATCAAGTTTGTCCCGAGCCTGGCGAACTTGTTCATGGCTTGGTGGGAACAGGAGGTAAGACATGAATCCCCCAAGTGAACTGCGCCTTTGGAAAAAATGTACATTGATGATGTTCTTCTATGGGAGGGCGATTTACCCTCCCTAGAGGCATGCTTTGCAAGGCTCAATTCCAGTGATAGGAGGTACCTCCCTGCAGTTTGAAGCGAGCAAGTTATGGATCCATTTCCTTGACCTTAACATCTTTGTCAGGGATGGGCGTTTGGCTACCACCACCTACTTCAAGGAGACTGACGGCAATGCTTTTATGCCATTAACTAGCTGTCATCATCCAGCAAGGCTTAGTGCAGTAGCTAAAAGCCAAATTCCAAAGAATTAGACACAATTGCACCTCAATCTCTGATTACCAACAGTCAGCCTTAGTCTTAAAGACTAGATTCTTGGATAAGGGCTATAAGGAGAAGGATATAGACAAGACCATTAAAAGTGTTAGGAATCTTGATAGAGACCATATGATTAATGGCCCTAGGAGAATAAATCAAACCTTAGCTGACAAATTTGGTTATTCTATGACCACTTGATATTCCAATCAACACCATTCTGTGAAGAAGATTTTCAACATTGGAATATATTGAAAAGCGATAAGATTTTAGGTCCAGTCATCCCAGACCGACCGGTTGTCATCTATAGAGGAGCTCCCTCTCTATGCCATAGTATCGCTCCCAATGTTGTTGATCCCCCTAAAAGTATCTTTCAAACCATGAAAGGATTTTTCCCCTGCAGGAAATGTAATATCTGCCAGGTTAATTCCTTCAGGGAGAGAAAATGAGACTTGACTCTACTCAGACAAATAGATCCTATAATATAGAATTTTATTACATGCTCTACGGCGTGTGTAGTATATTTAACCCAGTGCACATGTTCGAAACAATTATATTAGGCAAACTAAAAGCTTTACATGTACGTTTGGAAGAACAGGTAGGGTATATCAAACATGGTTCCACCAAGCATAACCTTTCTAGGCATTATGCCAAGCATCATAAGAATATCAAAAGGTACCCTGTTTAGCCATTGATAAAATCCAACCCCATTGGAGGGGTACTAATAAGATCAGGTCTGTATCTCGGCTTGAAACAAAAAAAAGTGGATTTTTAATATGAGATCTTATGCACCCTTTGGCCTAAATGTAGAGTGGGGCATAAATTGTTTCTTTAATAATGCCTAGAATTCGTTTGTCTTGCTTTTTTTTTTTATTACATTTTTATTCCCATTTAATTTCAAATTTAACTTGTATTTGTAATTTTATTAAATTGTATTTTTTATATTTTTAAAATGACAATGAGAATTGTTTGAGCTTCCCTATTATGTTCTGTTATTTTGGGCAGGCCATTAGTCAAAATGGTGTTGCCTATACACTTTCATCATAAGTGCCCTAACAGCCCTGAGTTAAGATGGCCCTGCAGCACTAAAGAATTTGCGTGATGACTCAGCTATTCCAGCCAGTCCCCCAGATGACATCCGCTAGTGACGAATCGCGTAGAAAGGAGCCTGCATCTGATGTCATCACGCTTTTCCTCTTCGGGGGGGGCGGTGATTTGTAGCAGACAGCGAGCGAAGGAAGCCTCAGGAGACGCCGCCGTTCGGATCCACTCTGTCGCTGTGCGATTTACTGCGCTCATTCAGCTGCTTCTTGTAAGTGCAATCCTTTTTGAGCTCAATACATTTTGTACTCAAATGCTACACTATGGAGCCCAGTTTTGTTTTTAGATCTTTGAGTGATATAGATCCAGCATTCTCAGATGACCTATAGGTTTTTGGGAGACCGAATTTCCTGGGCTTGATGAGACCAACATATTGGTCTTTTCAGTCGGTAAGGAGATTATAAACTCACCTTGGGTGCTCCGCTTCTCTGGATGAGGGATCCTTATGTCACCATTTGCTCTGTTGCATTATTCACTGGCTAATTTCTTTTCAAGACTATCGGGACTCAATTCGTGTTCACATTGGACTTTGCCTTAGTATTCCTATTTACACTGTTTTCACATTTGAGCTTGAGATTAAATTTCAAATTTGGATCTAGAGTTACTTATATCTGGATTGTTTTCACTTATGGTTGAGGCCATTTATCACCCAACGTCCATTCTATATAGTATTTTTTACATGTATACTTTTATATATGTTTATTACGCATGTTTTGAGTGTCTTTATTCAATTTTTCTAGCACATTATTAATGACATCATATACACCATTTCTTACCCACCTTATACCAGAATTTAAAAATAGTTCCAGAATCGGTACTTCACATTAGTTTTCATTTATTAGAAGGCTTTCACCTTTTCAGGTTGTCAATATTCTTCTTGTTTGGTGATTTTTCTTTGGGAATATTTATTTTGTTATATTAGCGCTGCACCTCTTTTTCGCTTTATGTCACAGTACATGTTGGCATTCACAATTCCCTCAATGAACTGTAGCTCCCCAGTGCCGGCAGCACTCATGCAGCCCCAGACCATGACACTCCCACCACCAAATAAGTTTCTTGGTCACAGACCACAGGACATGGTTCCAGTAATCCATGTCCTTAGTTTGCTTATCTTCAGCAAACTGTTTGTGGGCTTTGTTCATCATCTTTAGAAGAGGTTCCTTCTGGGATGACAGCCAAGTAGACCAATTTGATGCAGTGTGCAGCATATGGTCTGAGAACCGACAGGCTGACCCCCCACCCCTTCAACCTCTGCAGCAATGCTGGCAGCACTTATACGTCTATTTCCCAAAGACAACCTCTGGATGTGAAGCCAAGCATGTGCAATCAACTTCTTTGGTCGACCATGGTGAGGCCTGTTCTGAGTTGAACCTGTCCTGTTAAACTGCTGTATGATCTTGGCCACCGTGCTGTAGATCAGTTTCAGGGTCTTGGCAATTTTCTTAAAGCCTAGGCCATCTTTATGTAGAGCAGTGGTTCTCAACTCCAGTCCTCAAGACCCACCAACAGGCCAGGTTTGCAAGATAGCTGAAATACATCACAGGTGATCTCACTTGCTGCTCAGTGATTGCAGTATTCTAGTCTGCAACTCCAAGGTAATACTTAAAATCTGGCCTGTTGGTGGGTCCCGAGGACTGGAGTTGAGAACCACTGATGTAGAGCAACAATTCTTTTTTTCAGATCCTCAGAGAGTTCTTTGTCATGAGGTGCCATGTTGAACTTCCAGTGACCAGTATGAGAGAGTGAGAGCGATAACACCTAATTTAACACACCTGCTCTCCATTCACACCTGAGACCTTGTAGCACTAATGAGTCACATGACACTGGGGAGGGAAAATGGCTAATTAGGCTCAATTTGGACATTTTCACTTAATGGTGTACTCACTTTTGTTGCCAGCAGTTTAGACATTAATGGTTTTGTTGAGTTATTTTGTTATACAAGCTGTACACTCACTACTTTACATTGTAGCAAAGTATCATTTCTTCAGTGTTGTCACATGAAAAGATGGAATAAAATATTTACGAAAATGTGAGGGATGTACTCACTTTTGTGAGATTACATACAGTAGATATAATGTAGGGTGTGATTGGAGATAAATCTGATCCATGGCATTATGTTGGATGTATACGCTTAAACCAGATAATTAAGGAATCTGCTGTATTATTTATGGATAGAACAAGATAACATTATCACCTCATCTTATAAATTGGATCGCCTGCATTACATACCTCGTTTAACAGACCAGGATATTTCTTGGACCACTATGATAAAGTAAAACAAGATGTCATCATTATCACCCCAAATAACATAATATGTACAGAAGAACATCAGACATTTTCGTGCAGAATTTTATTTCTGAAATAATGGAACATTTATCAAATGTCACATGAAGATTGATGGGGGCGTGGTCTGGCCATGAATATAAAATGGCCACTAAACATGGAGCTCCGTCCAGGATCATTTCTCAAACCGCTGAGCTTTGATAGCCTCCCTCACACAGGTGCACAAAAAAAAAAAAAAAAAGCCACAACAGCCCTCCACAACCCAACCCTGTACAACCCAAGAGGTGTTCCAATCATCTCCATGGCCACAGGTGTATAAAATCAAGCACCTAGGTATACAGATGGCTTCTATAAACATTTGTCAAACATTTCCCCCACTGGCCCTTTGTGTACAAAGTTGAGACCCTTGACCTAGGAGGATGAGCTGAGGCTGTTCCAATTCCATACTGAATTCACTGGGCCGATTGGTGTGTGGCCTCTTCACTTCAGTATCAAGAAAAACCCCATAACAAGGGGAAACCAGGGGCATTAAAACAGAACTTTTAAGATGCTAAAAATTCTGCTGAAGAGGCAGCAATATCCTCCTTGTAAAAATGTAGAAAACAAAAAACAGAGACTGATTGACTTGACCTCCAAATTCTCCAGATCAAATAGAGTCCGATACATGGAGGCCCCACCTAGCAACACACAGAACTTAAAAAAAAGAAACTGCTGCTGATGGATTGGGGCCAGATACCACAGCAAACCTTCAGAGATCTGGTGGAGTCCATACTGCGATGAATTATGGTGGGTGGTCATAATGTTCTCATTAGCTGATCAGTGTATGGAAGATGATGAAGTTTCCTTACCTTCCTTTATACCAGTAGTAACCCGACTCAAGGTTCCTGGATAAAATGAAAGGAAACAAAATCAGTGAAAGCCGTGCATATAAATACCAACACCAAGAATAAGAGGTATCTGTGTGTGGCTAATGGTGCGATAGGATCAAGGTGTGCTTTTTAAAAAGGTCATAATGGGGAAAAAAAAAAAAAAAAACGCAATTTCAAATTGGTATTAAAATTCTTACTATACACCTCATCAAAGTCTATGTATAAAAGTTCCACACTACTCCAATGAAATGTATTCTGTTATAAAAGCGCCATCCTATTGGCCATAATGTGGCATTTCATTTTAATACCACAATCTGGAAAGAAAAGGAATTTTGGCCATTAGATGGGGCTAATGATTATAGGCGATGGTTCTAGAACACAGAATACGGCATGTTTCATTGGAGCTGTGCGGATTTGGGTCACATTTGTTCATTGAATTTTTTTATATTTAGACCCCATAATGTTTACTAGGAATGTCATATCCTTCATTACCATTACTGAGGATGTTTTTTGATATTGGTCAGAAAATTACCCAACTAGATGTAAAATTCTTTACAAAAACCAACCACAGCGCCTTTCTCTGCCCTGAAGGGGCGGGTTGAAGACACCCTGCACTCACAGGATGCCCTCAGCGTCACAGATTGAATGAAGCTGGAGGTGTCATTCTACCTGGTAGACTAGGGTGTGTGTGTGTGTGTGTGTGTGTGTGTGTGTGTGTGTGTGTGTGTGCTTTTTCTCATTAAAAAAAATAAAAGAATGGAGTTTCACCCAAAAGCGGAACTTGCACTTATCCCATTCCCCCACCTCCGGTGCCACTTTTGGCACCTTTGAGGGGGGGGGGGGTACCTGTTCTTGACAGGTACCCTTCCCCACTTCGGGCAGATGTTCACACTCCCCCCCCCCCCCCCCCCGTATTCAGGAAGTGCAGCACACATGCACAGTAGTGACCCGACGGTGAAGCCACAAGACGTAACTGCTAGGTTCCCTTTTTAGCAGCAGCGCCCAAGGGAAACATCAGCTGGGCTGCCAACACCGTTGGATTCCAGAACAGGCAAGTCTGTATTCTCTATAAGGGGGTGGTATTGGGGAGCGGAGAACCAAGGGATGAGGCTTGGGAGGTGGGTAAAGGGGGAGACCAATTAAAAAGGACAAAGTGGGGGTGAAGATTGGACTTTAAAATTTTCAAGATGGGTATATTTAAAGCATATAGTACCTTGTTGGCTGTAAACAATACCTGGAATTCCCCTAAGAATCAGACTAGTCAAATATTCTATTATCTACGACTTTTTTGCCGAATTATATCAGAGATTAGTAAATTAACATTCCCGTGAGAAACAAAAAAAAAAAAAAAAAAAAAAAAAAAAAACACGCACACAACCACTTACTTTTGAAGATTCTCACACCTTCATCTTTTACTGTTAGAAAGGAGAGAAGAGGTCAGGGAACGGCATTAGTAACATACATACAGATCTACAAACACACAACTTCTATATGTAGGAGAATGGAGGAGAACATCAGGAGGAGGAGGAGATCCCGAGGGAGGAAATGAGGTATGAATGAAGTAGGAGTCAGACCGGCCATACACTAAGGGAATTTTGTTCAAAATGTTTCATTTTAAGAATGTTCCATCATCGTTGAAGTACTTCCAAAAAGATTCTTCTCCAGTCAAATGTACAAAGAATTATTAGTATGAATTTTCAAGCAAACGTGCATAGGAACATTCATTCACAAATCTACTAGTGTATAGCCAGCTTTAGCAGTGCCCCAGTCTGATGTGCTCCACACTTCACAGAAGAGTAATCAGCGGTGATGTAGAAGCATTGTGACCCTAAAAATAGTAAAGAGCACTGGCTTACAGTAGCCAAGTGACTCCAATACGGTTGGGGAGTTCACATCCAGACTTCTGATTAAAGCTGTGGAAGGGAGAAACATGCTGGGCAGTGTGGCTTTGGGAGGAGACAAGCTGAAGCCTATCCTCTATATAGGTTGACTGGAATGGATGCTAGCGTGTAGAAGAGTAACCACACCCAAGCAATCAGCCCAGTCACCATGTAGAGCAGGGGTCTCAAACTGGCAGCCCTCCAGCTGTTGCAAAACTACAATTCCCATGAGGCATTGCAAGGCTGACAGTTACAAGCATGACTCCCACAGGCAGAGGCATGATGGGACTTGTAGTTTCGCAACAGCTGGAGGGCCGCCAGTTTGAGACCCCTGATGTAGAGGATCTCACCTCTGACTAAACCCAAAAAGGGGTGAAACATATTGGAGGTGTGGTTTTAGGGAGGAGACAAGCTGAAGCCAATCCTCTATACATGTTGCTTGGTCTAATTGGTAGTGTGCTAAAAGACAAGGAGCCGCACACTAGCAATCAGCCCAGTCAACACGTACAGAGGATCGTACCTCTGACTAAACCCATGGGAGGGTGAAACAGAGGCTTTAAGAGGAGATAAGCCGCTTGCTAGAACAGCCTTTTTCAAGCAGGGTGACCAGGCACCCTGAGGTGCCTTGGTTTCTTCAGCGGGTGCCTTGGCTAAAATGCCTAAAAATAACTCAAAGTTTTTATACAGGCCAGTAGGTGGATCAAGCTTACATTTTAGATAAACAAAGCCACAGGTTCCCATTATGACCTTCTAGCCACTGTCATCCTTACAACCGATGATGACATCATGGATGTTAGTCACCTGCACGGCATCATTGTTTGACCCTCCTCTGCCCCGCTCCTTCAGCATGGAGGTCACAATAACTAAATGATTTAGAGAAATTAAGGGAGAAGAAAAACCTTGGAATACTAGTCAGTACCAGTGTGCAAAAGCGTATTTGCTTTGGAAGAACAAATCTCTAACATTAGGTGTCCTACGTGTGAGGATGTTGCTCACATATGTAGAACTATTAGTTTAGTATTTTACATTTTAGAATGGTTGCTTCGAGACAGTCTAAATTTTAAAGGGTGCCTTGACTGAAAAAAATAAAATAAAAAAAACCTTAGACTTACCGGTGACGGTATTTCTACGAGCCTTTCAGGACAGCACCTTGGAGAGAGCGTAGCTCCACCTCTTAGACAGGAAACACTGCGTGACAACGCCCCTTTAAAAAGCAGCTGCTTCCACCATGCCATCAGTTGTTACCGAGAAATCCTCCGACATGCTGGAAAATATAATCAGACAATTACCAGGTCCTATAATTATACTTTACATATGATAACCAAGGGAGGGAAGTAGGCTGCTGTCCTGAAAGGCTCGTAGAAATACCGTCACCGGTAAGTCTAACTAAGGTTTTCTCCCTTCGCCTTTCAGGACAGCACCTTGGAGAGGATAACCGAGAAACTTACTTCAGGGTGGGACTACTGCCTGCAAAACCTTCCTACCAAATGATTGGTCCGAGGCTGATAGTAGATCCAAGCGGTAGTGCCTTATGAAGGTCGAAAAACTGGACCATGTGGCAGCCTTGCAGATTTGCTCAGGAGATGCCCCAGCCCTTTCTGCCCATGATGCCGCCACTGCTCGAGTAGAATGAGGTAATACCCCTTCCGGAGGTTCCAGACCCAAAGATATGTATGCCTCTTTGATGGCCTGCTTTAACCATCTTCCAAGGGTGCTTTTGGAAGCTTTACCTCCTTTGTGAGTACCTTCCATTAAAACAAAGAGTGAGGATGACTTTCTGATTTCCTTTGTTCTTTCCAGATATTTAAGCAGGCACCTCCTGACATCAAGGGTATGGAAAGCTTCTTCTCCTGCTCCCGAAGGTAAAGGACAAAAAGTAGGGAGAATGATTTCCTGTGTACGGTGAAAAACTGAAGCCACCTTTGGTAGAAATGCTGGATCCGTCCTTAAGACTACCCTATCCTGTAGACATCTCATGAAGGGCTCTTTAATTGAAAGGGCTTGTAACTCACTAATTCTACGTGCGGAAGTTACTGCTACCAATAAAATAGTCTTTAACGTCAAGAAACATAATGATGCTTCTTCTATGGGTTCAAACGGTGCCATAGTTAGTCCCTGAAGAACTAAAGATAAATCCCATTTGGGAAAACTAACAACAGGTCTAGGCTTTACTTTTGCCATTGCCCTAAAAAATCTGATTATTAAAAAGGTTCCCCTGACAGGGTTCTTTCCAAAAAAACTGATAAAGCAGCTACCTGCGTCTTGAGCGTACTTGCTGCTAACCCCTTCTCCAATCCCTCTTGAAGAAATTCCAAAACTGAAAATGTGGTACGAAAATCAAAGTTTTTACTGGAACACCAAGAATTATAGATCTTCCAGACTTTAAAGTAAATGTCTCTCATCACTTTTTTTCTACTTGCAAGAAGGGTAGAAATAAGCTTCTCTGATAAACCCTTCCGTCTTAAGATTTGTTCTTCAGAAACCAAGCTGTTAGTTTGAGGTAAGCTGGATCTGGATGGAGAATTCGGCCCTGACTCAACAGGTCTGTCCTGATTGGTAATCTCCAAGCAGGTTTCACTGAGAGGTTCGTCAAGGTTGAAAACCAGGGTCTTTTTGGCCAATAAGGAGCTATTAATATTAGCTCCGTGGACTCCAATCTGAATTTGGCTAACACCTTTGGTATCAGTTGGAACGGGGGAAAAGCGTAGGACAGATGGAAGTCCCATTTGTGAGCCAACGCATCTACTCCGAGAGCTTGATCCTGTCTCTGAAGAGAGAAGAAGACTGGTATTTTTGCTTTTTCCTGTTTTGCAAAGAGGTCCACTTGGGGATGACCCCAACTCTTGGAAATCTTTTAGAATAATTCCTGATTGAGAGACCACTATGCTTCCCTTATTTCTTTCCTGCTGAGGAGATCTGCTAAGGTGTTTTCCGTCCCCTTTAGATGGACTGCTGATAGAGAGGCCACATTGTTCTCTGCCCATCTTAGGATCTGATGCGCTAGACCCATTAGGGTTTTGCTTTTTGTGCCCCCTTGCTTTGTTAAATATAATACTGTCATCATATTGTCTGACAATATTTGGACATGTTGATTCACTAGAAATTCTTGGAGGGAGAGGAGGCTTAAGTGAACAGCCTTTAACTCTCTCCAATTTGAAGATCTTCTTGCTTCTGGTTTGGTCCAAACTCCCTGAACCGTTTTTTCTTCCAGATGAGCTCCCCATCCCCAGGCGCTGGCATCTGTAGTCAGCCTTCTGGTTACCGGAAAGACCCAAGGAAGCCCTTTTGAAACGTTTCCTAGGTTCCTCCACCACCAGAGAGACCTTTTTGCTCTTGCCCCCAAGTTGAATTTCTTCTCCAGGAGGTTCCTGGTATGACCAATTCATCAGGATATCCGATTGCAGAGGACGGGAATGCAACCTGGCCCACTGTACCGAAGGAATTGCTGCTGTCAGACCCAGAGCAGACATGGCTTGTCTTACAGAGATCTCTGCGTTGGATTGAAGTGTTATCAGGGTCAACTGCATCTTCTCTATTTTCTCCTGGGGTAGAAAAATTCTCTGTTCTATCGAGTCTATTTCGTACCCCAGAAACCTTACCCTTTGAGATGGAATTAAGTTTGACTTCTGAAGATTGAGAAGCCATCCCAAACCTCTTAAATGTGTTTGAACTGTCTGTAGGTTGACCTCTACTTGACCCCTTGAGTCTGCAAACAGTAGCAGATCGTCCAAATAGGGTACTATTGAAATCCCCTTCAGTCTCAGGGGCTCCAAAGATTCCGCCATCACTTTTGTGAATACCCTGGGAGAAGAGGAAAGACCGAAAGGCAGAGCCCGAAACTGCAGGTGCCAAATCTCCCCTCCCCCCAGATTGACTGCAAGACGCAGGAACCTTTGTGATGGGGGCACTATTGGTATATGGAGATCGGCATCTCTCAAATCGATGGAAGCCATATGACATTTGGGGGTTAGCAAGTTCCTTACTGAGAAAATCGTATCCATCCTGAATTTTTTGTATTTTATGGATCGATTTAGAGCCTTTAAATTGAGAATCAGGCAGAACTTTCCTGATGGCTTTTTGACCATAAAAATGTGGGAGTAAAACCCCTTCCCCTCTTGATCTTTCGGAACCTGGGAAATGACCTTCTGTTGCATCAGTTCCTGTAACAGAGACTTCATGGCCAGAGCCTTTTCCAGGTTTGTGATGTAAAACCGACTTGGGGGGCTTTGTGAGAATTCCAATTGATAACCCTTTTTGATTAACCCCAGAACAAAAGGACTCTTTGTTGTTTTTTCCCAAATTGGTAAGAAGTCCTGTAGTCTCCCCCCTACTAGATGGTCATTGTTTTTTAGGGGTTTGTTCTGGGGTTCTAAAGAGTACCCCACCTCTACCTCTTCCTCTCTGAGAAGACCAGGGTCTCTTCTGTGTGTGGTCCTTTTCCTTATCGGTTTGTCGAAAAGGACGAAAATTTTTCCTCTGCTGTACCGTTTTCTTCTTCTGTGGGAAAGCTTTCTTCTTGTCTGCTGTCCTGTCAAGGACAGTCTCTAGTTCTGGCCCAAACATCAGGTCTCCTGAAAAAGGGAATTCCGCACAGTTTTACTTTAGAAGCTGAATCCCCTGACCAGGTCTTTAGCCAGAGTGCTCTTCTTGCTGAGTTAACAAGCGCAGAGGACCTGGCTGACATCCTGATAGATTCTGCAGAGGCATCTGCCATATATTTTACTGCCTTAAGCAGGGTAGGGAAGGACTCCAATAAGTCTTTTCTGGAGGTACCTGCCACAACATGATTTTTAAGTTGCTCTAACCAGCACTCCAGATTCCTAGCCACAACCGTAGCCGCCATTGCTGGCTTAAGATTAGCTAGAGATGAGTCCAAGGCTTTCAGTAGCCCATCTGCCCTCTTATCCATAGCATCTTTGAGAATACCCATGTCCTCAAAAGCTAAATCAGTCTTCCTAGATACTTGAGAAAAGGCAGCGTCTATTTTTGGTTTTTTATTCCACAATAGTTCCTCATTCTCAAAAGGAAACCTCCTTTTGAGGGTTTTAGAAAAAAAACTGTCCTCTCTCTGGATTCTTCCATTCCTTTCTAATAGTGTCTGTTAACACTTTATGCACAGGGAACACCCTGTGTTTAATTTCCTCCAGCCCCAGGTACATCTTGTCATGCACGGACAGCTGAGCCTTTTCTTCCTGGATCTCCAGGGTAGTATAAATTGCCTTGAGTAATTCATCCACCTCCTCAAGTGACAGCTTATATCTAGGTGATCTTGACTCTTCTTCCACCTCCTCCTCCTCAGAATCAATGGTTGAGGGTGGAATGCTTTCCCTTTCCTCTTCCGACTCACTTTCCACCTGTCTGGAAGTGGACTGAGGGAAACTGGAGTGAACTCTGCTCTTGGCTGGAACTCTGGCCGTGCTTTACAAGGGAACGCACTCTCCCTAGGGCCTCTGCTAACTCCTTCCTCACAGAAGATAAGAGCTCTTTGCACTCTTGTGAGGATTCTTTTACTAAATCCACAATGCAGGATTTGCACAGTGGTTTGGGCCAAGAGTCCCTTAAAGGATTTTTGCATGAGGGGCACTTTCTCCCTGTTCTCTCTGATTTGGCAGTAGCTTTCTGAAACAGAGAAACAAGAAAAACCCAGGTCCTTTAGAACTAAGGCTTCAGAGAAAAAGTAGTACCTCCAGCCAACACCCTAAGTGCCCAGAGTCTCACTCCTTTGCTGAACTGCTAATGGAAACTGTTACCCCATAGCAGACAGCAGCAGGTTTTGAATAACCACATCAAAGATAAAACACCCAGTGATATAAAAGGAAAGAGGTGCCACCGCACCTCTCCTACCTGGGCCTGGCCGGGAACCTGGGCGCCTGCATCCGCCATTGCTGCTGACGATTCCGCTGTCTCCATAGTGCAATCCACAGCTGCTGCACTGTGTACTAGGCTCCATGTGCCAAACAAAAGGAAGTCCCGGCCAGAGGACCCGCCCCTTCCTCCTGCGTTCCAGCAGCAGGAACCAATCGCTGCTACGCCCCGCCGGAAGTATCCGCCCACCGGAACTGACATCACCTGCTGTCCGGGATTCGGCGCCGCCATGCAGAGGCCTGGCATGGACGCTCTTACTGAGCACAACCGCGGCCCCCCGAACACCCCGGGTGGAAAACTTCCGGCAGACCATTACTCCTGTGAGCCGGAGAAGGAAGGGACACCGGAGCACCCTCCTCACGTAAGGGAAGGAGCTGGGTTGGTCTGAGTACCCAAACGTGGAGGTCCTGCCAAAACCCTCTCCTTGGAGAGAGCGCAGCCCCTCTGGTTCCCCAAGCAGTGCTTCCACCATGGCGGAGGAAACACTAAAACTGATGGCATGGTGGAAGCAGCTGCTTTTTAAAGGGGCGTTGTCACGCAGTGTTTCCTGTCTAAGAGGTGGAGCTACGCTCTCTCCAAGGTGCTGTCCTGAAAGGCGAAGGGAGAAAAAGTTGAGAAACACTGCTAGAAGATAAGGAGCCGCACACCAGCAATCAGCACCAGGTATAGAGGCTCCGACCATTATGACGAAACCCATGAGAGGGTGAAACATGTTGGAGGTGTGGCTTTAAGACAATCTGATCCTCTATACATGTTGAATGGGCTGATCTGGCTAAACCCTTTATGACTAAACTCCATGGGAGGGTGAAACATGTTGAAGGTTGAGGTTGGAGGAGAAAAGCTGAAGCCAATCCTTTACACAATGACTGGAATGATTGCTAGTGTGTAGAAGATAAGGAGCCGCACATGAGCAATGGACCCAGTCACTATGTATTGTGGATCTGACCTTTATGACTAAACCCATGGGAGGGTGAAACATGTCAGGGGTGTGACTTTGGGGAGGAGACAAGCAGAAGCCAATTTTGTATATGGTGACTGGGCCGATTGCCATTGTGCTATAAGATAAGGAGTTACACACTAGCAGTCTGTCCAATCACCATGTACAGAGGATCGGACCTCTATGGCTAAACCCATGAGAGGGTGAAATGTATAATCTGGAAATTCTATAGGGCAGGTTTAGACTGATGGCCAAACTGTGTTTTTAGCCTTCCAATCGCACCCTTAAATCCTTCATCACAACCAAATACAGTATGTGCGGAGGTAAAAGAGGGTGGGCTTCACCACCCCCACACTGCATATGTGCTTCACTGGGCAGCCAATGTTCATCTGCTGACAGCGTGCTCCACACACACTGAGCACAAGGCCTGAACTGTCAAAGACAGATCCAGGCTAAAGATCAGTAGTGGGCGGACCAGCTACTCATGTGACCACCAATAGCAGTCACATGGTCTCCAATCCTTCCTGCTCCCACTCGGGAATTCTGAACAGTTTAAAAAAGGAGTGTTGGGGGTGGGAAGGCTTTTAAGCTGCAAAAGCAGCAGATGAAGAACATTCATGTCCACAGCAAAAATGACTGTTCCTGTCATGTTCTGCGGGCAGTACCACAGCTGAATGAAACCCACGTTAGAAACTGACAGCTTGGTTTGTTAAACCAAGTTGAACAGACCCTGGCAGAATCAGATGAAAGGGGAAAAAAAAAAAAAAAAAAGGGAATGCAGCTGTCAGCTATTGATTGGTTAGCTGCAATACATTACATTTCTGGTAAATTTGCTGTCCCCTCAAAACATCTCACAGCCATTAAGGTCTAAACCGCTGGCAACCAGAGTGAGTACACCCCTAAGTGAAAATGCCCAAATTGGGCCCAAAGTGTCAATATTTTGTGTGGCCATCATTATTTTCCAGCATTGCCTTAACTCTTGGTCATGGAGTTTACCAGAGCTTCACAGGTTGTCACTGGAGTCCTCTTCCCCTTCTCCATGACGACATCACAGAGCTGGAGGATATTAGAGACCTTGCGCTCCTCCATCTTCCATTTGAGGATGCCCCACAGATTCTCAATAGGGTTTAGGTCTGGAGACATGCTTGGCCAGTCCATCACCTTAACCTTCAGCAAGGAAGTGGTCATCTTTGAGTTATGTTTGGGGTTGTTATGTTGAAATACTGCCCTGCGGCCTAGTCTCCAAAGGGAGGGGATCATGCTCTGCTTCAGCATGTCACAGTACATGTTGGCATTCATGATTCCCTCAATGAACTGTATCTCCCCAGTGCCGGCAGCACTCATGCAGCCCCAGACCAGGACACTCCCACCACCATGCTTGACTGTAGACAAGACACACTTGTCTTTGCACTCCTCACCTGGTTGCCGCCACACACGCTTGGTCTCAGACCACAGGATATTGTTCCAGTAATCCATGCCCTTAGTGTTCTTGTTTTCAGCAAACTGTTTGGGGGATCTCTTGTGCATCATCTTTAGAAGAGGCTTCCTTCTGGGATGACAGCCATGCAGGCCAATTTGATGCAGTGTGTGGAGTATGGTCTGAGCACTGACAGGCACTCCTTCAACCTCTGCAGCAATGCTGGCAGCACTCATACGGTCTATTTCTCAAAGACAACCTCTGGATATGAAATTGAGCACATACACTCAACTTCTTTGGTGGACCATGGTGAGGCCTGTTCTGAGTGGAACCTGTCCTGTTATACAGCTGTATGGTCTTGGCCACCGTGCTGCAGCTCAGTTTCAGGGTCTTGACAAACTTCTTATAGCCTAGGCCATCTTTACGTAGAGCAAAAAAAAAAATAAATAAATTTCAGATCCTCAAAGAAGTTTTGCCATGTTTTGCTTCCAGTGACCAGTATGAAAGAGTGAGAGCGATAACACCAAATTTAACACATCTGCTCCCCATTCACACCTGAGACCTTGTAACACTAACAAGTCACATGACACCGAGATAGGAAAGTGGCTAACTGGGTCCAATTTGGACACTTTCACTTAGGGGTGTACTCACTTTTGTTGCCAGCGGTTTAGACATTAATGGCTGTGTGTTGAGTTATTTTGAGGGGACAGCAAATTTACACTGTTATACAAGCTGTACACTCACTACTTTACATTGTAGCAAAGTGTTATTTCTTCAGTGTTGTCACATGAAAAGAAATTTGTCACAAAAATGTGAGGGGTGTACTCAGTGAGATGAGAGATTACATACAGTAGATCTACTGTAGGATGTGATTGGAGATAATGCCATGGATCAGATTTGTTGGATGTATACGCCTAAACCAGATAAGGAATCTGCTCTATTATTTCTGGATAGAACAAGATAACATCAAAAAAAAGGGGGGGAGAGGACACCTTAAAGTCATCCAATAGTAGGTTCTAGGGTGACAAACGGGGGGAGGGGAATTCCCTCCCACTGTGGTAATTAATCAAATTAATATGTCTCTCATGTCACCCGTATCTTTGATCATTTAACTCAGTGGTATGTAGCTGACTAGCTGTCAAATGGTTGTTCAATGGACCATAACGCATATGTAAGAAAGGGAAGGAAGGGGTCAAGAGGAGATCCCCCCAAAAAAAAGCTAGCTCTGAAGAAGCTTGGTAACAAGCGAAAGCGCTCAGCATTTGACCCATGTGCAGGTGGCACACAGACTCTCACACTCTAACTACAATATCCTTCTAAATTGGATGTGAACATCTCTAACGATCCTGATCGGATCAATCAAGATTTGGGACATCAGGTGAAACCTCTGCGGTGAACACGGACGCCGAGCGTCTCTCCGGATTGCTTATACCATTGGATATGAGACACTAACAAGCCTGACCCTTGTGACTCACCTTACCTTCTGCCGGAGGATACTCGGAAGTAATCCGCTCATGCCCACAACAAGCTAATACCGCATGAACGTGTTCTCAAACCCACACGAACGCGGCCATCAGCAACTCCTTTGGGCTCTACTTCTTCACTGAAGACGTCAGACGGTGAGCTAAAATGTACCCTCACATTCATGAGGCATTTTGTTTATGGCCATTTTCCATCCATCCTTAAAAGCCCTCTATGTGAGGTTGCTTGAGTTGCAATTGTTCACCACACAACCAGGACACCGTTTCCTTCCTTGGCTCCGGTTGAATGACACATATATATGTCTAACCAGCCATCGGTTCACATCCGAGGGGACTTTTGTTGTTTATTAGCACTTGCACTTTATCTAACAAGGACCTAGTCTACCCACTCATGTAGCCAATCCGGCTCTGGAATTCCAGTGAAATAGTATAGACCCGGGTCTCTAGTGACTTTAATTGATGAGTGTGAGTGCATGAATGCATGAGATATATGTGTAATGTCTGTGGTGGCCACCAGCACACAATAGGACTTTTATCTGCCCTATTTTTTAAATACACATGGTTGTTGGATTATGTTTCTACATATTGTGACACAATAAAGTTTTTGTAAGATATTATCACCTGCATTACATACCTCGTTTAAATTCAGACCAGGATATTTCTGGGACCGCTATGATAAAGTAAAACAAGATGTCATCAATATCTCCACAAAAAAAATATGTACAGAACAGAGACATTTTCCTGCAGAATTGTATTTCTGAAATTGTGACATTTGATATGCGTTTCATGAAGATTGATGGGGGCGTGGTCTGGCCATGAATGTAAATGACCACTAAACATGGAGCGCCGTTAAGGATCATCTCTCTCCAACCTCTGAGCTTTGATAGCCCCCTCACACAGCGGCACAAAAAAAAAAAAAAAAAAAAAAAAAAAAAAAAAGGCGCACAACCGCCCACCACAACCCAACCCTGTACAACCAAAGAGGTTGATTGATTTCTTTCCTGGCTTTGGCAGAGAGGAAGCACAAGATGGTGGGGAGGACAGTATGGAGCATACCCTATCCTGCAGACAATATCCCTCCTCTGCACCTGCCAGCTCCAGTATAGACCCACAAAGAGGAGCCCCAGATATCACAGAAGAGACCTGCAACCTCCTCTACAGCATCTTCTCTCTGCCTCACACTTTGACAAAAGTATTGGGACACCCCTCCAAATGATTGGAGTCGGGTGTTCCAATAACCTCCATGGCCACAGGTGTATAAAATCAAGCACCTTGGCATGCAGATGGCTTATACCAACATTTGTTTAAGAATGGGTCACTCAGGAGCTCAGTGAATTCAAGAGTAGAACCGTGATAAATTTTGCACAGCTGACAACCTATTCATGAAATTTCCCAACTGCTAACTATTCAACGGTCAACTGTTAGTGGGGTTATAAACAAAGTGGAAGCAACTGGGAACACAGCATCAAAGTTATACCACGTAAAAATGATAGGAGTGGGGTCAGCACATGCTTAAGTACACAGTGCTCGGAAGTTGCCAACTGTCTGCAGAGTCAATAGCTACAGACCTCCAAACTTTGTGTGACCTTCAGATTAGCACAGTGCATAGAGCCCTTCATGGAATGGGTTTCCATGGCCGAGCAGCTACATTCAAGCCTTACATCACCAATGGAAATGCAAAACGTTGGATGCAGTGGTGTAAAGCATGCCGCCACTGGACTCTAGAGCAGTGGAGACGTGTTTTATGGTGTGACGAATTATGCTCTCTGTCTGGCAATCCAATGATCATGTCTGGGTTTGGTGGTTGCCAAGAGGATGGTACTTGCCTGACTGCATTGTGCCAAGTGTAAATGGTGTGGGGCCGTCTTTCAGGGGTTGGGATTGGCCCCTTAGTTCCAGTGAAAGGAACCCTTAAGGCATCAGCATACCAATACATTTTGAACAATTTCATGCTCCCAACTTCGTGGGAACAGTTTTGGGATGGCTCCTTCCTGTTTCAATGTGACTGCGCACCAGTGCACAAAGCAAGGTCCATAAGGACATGGATGAGTGAGTTTGGGGTGGAGGAACTTGACTCACCTGCACAGAGTCCTGACCTCAGCCTGATCAAACAACGCTGGAATGAATTGGAGCAGAGACCACGAGCCAGGCCTTCTCACAAAACATCAGCGCCTGACCTCATAAAACGCTCTTCTGGAAGAAGGGTCAAACATTCCCATAGACACTCCTAAACCTTGTGGCCTTCCCAGAAGAGTTGAAGCTGTTAAAGCTGCAAAGGGTGGACCAACATTTACTACAATGAATGCCAGTTAATGCAGGATTACCATTTAGTTTGTTATCAATCATATGTTATATCTAGCAAATCGGGTTGCCACCTTTTCCTGAAGCCAAACACCGAACACCTTTAGCGGCACACCATTTTTATTTTTTTCTAAAAAGGTGAACACTGGACTCTGGTTTAAAAACGCAACTCTGCTGTAAGGGGGTTCCTCAAAGTTCCCCCCCCCCCCAACTTACATCAGAAGCCCCAGCATCCCACCTTAAATCATGATTCCCAAAATGCCTCTTACATCAGAGTCCACAGGGCACCCCTTACATCCGAGTCCCCCTTAGTGTATGCACTCACAGAGGCAGGATTGAGAGGGGGGGGGGGGGTCTATGCACTTGGTCGTTGTACTTAGTTGGAGAGCATAGGTGTGTGCATAGGTGTGTGCAAACTAGGCAGCAGGGGGAATCTGTGCTGCACTGGGGGATTAGGGTGTGCCCAGGCAAGCTTTCGTTTGGGGGCCACAGTCGGGTCTGAATAATATTCAAAACCTGGACCGTCCTGGTGAATCCTGGACAGGCAGCAACCCTACTAGCAAAGTAAATGTTGACCAAGCATAGTATACAAGACCAAGTTGTTCAAGAACAACAAGATCAAATATTACTTTTTTTTGATAGGGCACCTCCTCCCACCGACGGGGAACAATTCCTTCCCACACCAAAAATAGGGCATCATTTTTCCCCCCCCCAACTAATGTCAGGAGCTTTTCTACTTCCAAAGGCCACAGTCTGGCCCTTTGTGTACAGAGTTGAGACCCTTGACCTAGGACAACGAGCAGAGGCTGTTCCAATTCCATACAGACCTCACTGGGCTGATTGGTGTGTGGCCTCGCTTCAGTATCAAGAAAAAACCCATAACGAGGGGAAACCGGGGGCATTAAAAAAAAAAAAAAAAAAAAAAAAAAACACCCCACCACACACACGACTACTAATGATGGATTGGGGCCAGATACCACAGCATATACCTTCAGAGATCTGGTGTCCATACCTCGATGAGTTATGGTGGGTGGTCATAAGTTCCTCTCATCTATTAGCTGATCAGTGTATGGAAGAAGATGAAGTCTCCTTACCTTCATTTATACCAGTAGTAACTTGACTCGAGGTTCCTGGATAAAATGAATGGAATTAAAAAAAAAAAAAAAAAAAAAGTTAAAGCTGTGCATATACAGTCAGATCCATAAATATTGGGACATCGACACAATTTTAATCTTTTTGGCTCCATACACCACCACAATGGATTTGAAATAAAAACAAACAAGATGTGCTTTAACTGCAGACTTTAATTTGAGGGTATTTACATCTAAATCAGGTGAACGGTGTAGGAATTACAACAGTTTGTATATGTGCCTCCCACTTTTTAAAGTGGGACCAAAAAAGGGACCAAAAGTAATGAGACAGATTAACAATCATCCATCAAACTTTCACTTTTTAATACTTGGTTGCAAATCCTTTGTAGTCAAGTACAGCCTAAAGTCTGGAACGCATAGACATCACCAGACGTTGGGTTTCATCCATGGCGATGCTCTTCCAGGCCTCTACTGCAACTGTCTTCAGTCCCTGCTTGTTCTTGGGGCATTTTCCCTTCAGTTTTGTCTTCAGCAAGTGAAATGCATGCTCAATCGGATTCAGGTCAGGTGATTGACTTGGCCATTTCATAACATTCCACTTCTTTCCCTTAAAAAACTTTGGATGCTTTCACAGTATGCTTTGGCTCATTGTCCATCTGCACTGTGAAGCATCGTCCAATGAGTTCTGAAGCATTTTGCTGAATATGTGCAGATATTGCCCAAAACACTTCAGAATTCATCCTGCTCCTTTTGTCAGCAGTCACATCATCAATAAATACAAGAGAACCAGTTCCATTGGCAGCCATACATGCCCACGCCATGACACTACCACCACCATGCTTCACTGATGAGGTGGTATGCTTTGGATCATGAGCAGTTCCTTTCCTTCTCCATACTCTTCTCTTCCCATCACTCTGGTACAAGTTGATATTGGTCTCATCTGTCCATAGGATGTTGTTCCAGAATTGTGAAGGCTTTTTTAGATGTTGTTTGGCAAACTCTAATCTGGCCTTCCTGTTTGAGGCTCACCAATGGTTTACATCTTGTGGTGAACCCTCTGTATTCACTCTGGTGAAGTCTTCTCTTGATTGTTGACTTTGACACATATACACCTACCTCCTGGAGAGTGTTCTTGATCTGGCCAACTGTTGTGAAGGGTGTTTTCTTCACCTGGGAAAGAATTCTTCTGTCATCCACCACAGTTTTCCGTGGTCTTCTGGTGTTGCTGAGCTCACCGGTGCGTTCTCTCTTTTTAAGGATGTTCCAAACAGTTAAATTGGCCACACCTAATGTTTTTGCTATCTCTCTGATGGGTTTGTTTTGTTTTTCAGCCTAATGATGGCTTGCTTCACTGATAGTGACAGCTCTTTGGATCTCATATTGAGAGTTAACAGAAACAGATTCCAAATGCAAATAGCACACTTGAAATTAACTCTGAACCTTTTATCTGCTCCTTGTAAATTGGACAATGAGGGAATACCACACACCTGGCCATGGAACAGCTGAGCAGTCCCATTACTTTTGGTCCCTTAAAAACTTGGAGGCCCATATACAAACTGTTGTAATTCCTACACCGTTCACCTGATTTGGATGTAAATACCCTCAAATTAAAGCTGGAAGTCTGCAGTTAAAGCACATCTTGTTTGTTTCATTTCAAATCCGTTGTGGTGGTGTATAGAGCCAAAAAGATTAGAATTGTGTCGATGTCCCAATATTTATGGGTCTGACTGTAACACCAACATCAAGAATAAGAAGAGGTATCTGTGTGACAGATGGTGTGATAGGATCAAGGTGTGCTTTTTAAAAGGTCATAAAATTTAAAAAAAAATATATAAATAAAATTAAAGTAATTTCAAATTAGTATTAAAATTCTGCTGCATTTCTACTATACAGCTCATCGAAGTCTATGTATAAAAAGGTCCACGACACAGATCCGCTCTGCTCCAATGAAACTTATTCTCTGTTATATAGCAAGAACAATTTCTGCAGAGAAGTGGGACTTTGAATGGATCACAGAGAGTATAAAATAATTGGATTTTTATTGCGTTAATAGCCAACTCATGGTGAAAAACACAACACAAAGCATTGGATAAAACCAAGACCTACATAAAAAAAAAACAAAAAAAAACAAAACAGAATTAAAAGACCAACTATAAACCAAAGCCCAAAAGCTGTCAGGACGACAGACCACCCAATGCATTTCGCACATGGTTTTTATCTTCTTCAGGGACTAAACCAAGCTTATTTTTAAAGTTGTAAGTTGGATCGCTGCTAGGAGCATTTCACCAACACGAATGTGATAATTCAGTTGGGAAGAAGGTGGGGGGGGGGGGGGGGGGGGGGGATCAGGGGAGGATATCCAACCATCACAGGCACCTGCAAATCAGACTGCCACACGCCCAAGAAGGAGGAATGTTTGCCCAAAGGATATGCTGCAGTGAGCAGGGAAAATTTTAAATTTCCAGGACTGTATGAAGATTAATTCAAAAGTGTGAGCGTCAAAACAGATCCAAGAAAAATCAGCCAAATTTAGGCATGATATGACTGTCCATGTCCTAATTGTGTCTAGTAGTTGGATGGGACACAGTGGAGGAAAAAGGCATCACCTACACTGAAGGATCTGTAATGATCTTACTCCAGAGATTTGTTTGGCATGGCTCATATTGTCAGTCAAACGACATTTGATTTTAAATACCACAATCGGGAAAGAAAAAATAATTTTGGCCATTAGATGGCGCTAATGATTATAGGCGATGGTTCTATAACACAGAACACGGCATGTTCCATTGGAGCTGTGTGAATTTGGGTCACATTTGTTCATTAAATTTTTTTTATACGTAGACCCCATAAAGTTTACTAGGAATGTCATGGTATTAAAAAATTGCAGTATAGCTACGAGATGACATTACTGAAATGACAGATCATATCCTTCATTACCATCACTAAGGACGTTTTTTGATATTGGTCAGAAAATTACCCAACTAGCTGTAAAATTCTTTACAAAAACCAACCACAGAGCCTTTCTCTGCCCTGAAGGGGCGGGTTGAAGACACCCTGCCCTCAGCGTCACAGATTGAATGAAGCTGGGGGTGTCATTCTACCTGATAGATTAGGGACATGTGGGGGGGGGGGGCGCTGGGAGTTACTACTTTCCCCCCCTTTTTTTTTTTGCACCAACAGTTTTAGCAGGAACACAGGGGAACACAGTTCCGGCACCCCCAGCACTGAATATATGAAATATTGTTGCTGTGGGTGGGTCTTATGTTGCTGGAAGGTCAATTATTGTGGGGGGGGTACTGTTTAGGGAGGGGTCCATTGTTGCTGGCTTCTGGGGGGAGGTCCATAGTTGCTGTCTGTCGGGAGTATTTTTGCTGGGATGGATCTATTGTTGCTGTGGAGGGGGGGGGGGGGGGTTGCTAGCTACGGGTGAGCTTTTTTACTGCTTTTCCTTATTAAAAAGTAGAGTTCCAGTGGAATTTGCAATTAACCCATCCCCCCGTGCCACCTTTTCGGGGGGGGGGCTACCCGTCTGACAGGTACCCTCCCCCACTTGCAGCAGACGTTCAGCCACCCCTTCTCCTCCGCCCACCATGCCATTCAGGAAGAGCAGCACACTTCATGAATGCGCAGTAGGGCCCTGCATATGGCTTCACTGCCGGGTTCCCTCATCAGCAATGGTGGCGGTAGCAGCCCCTGACAAACATCAGCTGGGGTGCCGACATGGTTGGACTCCAGGACAGGCAAGTCTATAATCTCTATAAGGGGTGGCACTGGGGAGCAGAGAACCAAAGGATGAGGCTTGGAGGTAGGTAGAGGGGGGACAATTAAAAAGGACAAAGTGGGGGTGAAGATTGGACTTGAAATTTTCAAGATACATTTAAAGCCCATAGTACCTTGTTGGCTGTAAGTAATAAATGGAATTCCTCTAACAATCAGACTAGTCAAAAATTCTATAATCTACAACCGATTTTTCTTTTGCATTATAATTGAATTATAAAATGGAGATTAGTAAATTAACATTCACATGAGGTGGGGAGGGACAAAAACAAAACAAAAAAAACAAAAAACAAACAAACTTACTTTTGAAGATTCTCACACATCCATCTTTTACTGTTAGAAAGAGAAGAGGTCAGGGAACGGCATTAGTAACATACATCCAGATCTACAAAACACACAACTATATGTAGGTGAATGGAGATCAGAGGAGATGCTGAGGGAGGAAATGAGGTATGAATGAAGTAGGAGTCAGACCGGCCATACACTAAAAGGAATTTTGTTCAGAATGTTTCATTTTAAGAAAGTTCCATCATCGTTGAAGTGCTTCTAAAAAGACATTTCTCCAGTCATCGAATGTACAAAGAATTTTTAGTATGAATGTTCAAGCAAACATGCAAAAGAAAATGTGTTCACAAATCCACTAGTGTATAGCCAGCTTTAGCAGTGCCCCAGTCTGATGTGCTCCACACTTCTACATCACCACTGATTACTCTTCTGTGAAGCATTGTGACCCTAAAAATAGTGAAGAGCACCGGCTTACAGCAGCCATGTGACTCCAATATAGTTGGGGAGTTCACATCCAGCAGTGCTCCCCCAGCTCATTGTAACTGACTGGAAGATAAGGAGCCACACACCAGCCATGAGCCCAGTCACCATGTATAAAGGATCAGACTTCTGGCTAAAGCTGTGGAAGGGAGAAACATGTTGGGTGGTGTTGCATTGGGAGGAGACAAGCTGAAGCCAATCCTCTATATAGGTTGACTGGAATGGTTGCTAGCATGTAGAAGAGGAGGAACCACACCCCAGTCACCATGTATAGAGGATCAGACTTCTGACTAAACCCCCAAAAAAAAAAAAAAAAAAAAAAAAAAAAAAAACTAAGAAAATTGCAAACATGGACTTCTATAGGCACACACATAGGATAAAAAGTTTTGAAATTTTAATTGGCTAAAGTTAAGGTGGCTGTGGACGTGGTATACTTGGATTTTGCAAAAAAGTGTTCGATACAGTTCCGCACACACGGCTCATGTGTAAGTTAAAGTCTACAGGCTTGGAAATATCAGTTTGTAAATGGATAGATAACTGGCTAAAAGACAGAATTCAGAGAGTAGTGGTTAATGATTTTTACTCTGAATGGTCTAAGGTTATCAGTGGTGTACCCCAAGGTTCAGTGCTGGGACCCCTACTCTTTAATATCTTTATAAATGATATAGGGTCTGAGATCAAAAGTAACATTTCTATCTTTGCAGATGACACCAAGCTATGCAGTTGAATAACATCCTTACAGGATGTCTCCAATTTACAAGCAGACCTCAATGCTCTGTCTAATTGGGCGACTATGTGGCAGATGAGGTTTAGTGTTGAGAAGTGTAAAGTTATGCACTTGGGGGCTAAGAATATGCATCATACATACTAGGGGGGAATCCATAGTGAAGGATCTGGGGGTTTTGGTA
This sequence comes from Lithobates septentrionalis, assembly GCA_037952835.1. Taxonomy (NCBI): domain Eukaryota; kingdom Metazoa; phylum Chordata; class Amphibia; order Anura; family Ranidae; genus Lithobates; species Lithobates septentrionalis. The sequence goes on along the minus strand of JBBDGP010003422.1, from coordinate 1,720,321 downwards.
GATCATAAGCTCAATAAATACCATGCAATGCCAAGCTGCGGTTTCCAAAGCGAGCAAAGTCCTTTCTTGTATAAGAGAGGTATGGACTCCAGAGAGAGAGGTATAATTTTGCCTCTGTTCAAATCATTAGCAAGACCTCATCTGGAATATGCAGTTCAGTTTTGGGCACCAGTTCTCAAAAAGGATATCAGGGAACTGGAGAAAGTGCAGAGAAGGGCAACCAAACTGATAAGAGGCATGGATGAGCTCAGCTATGGGGAAAGATTAGAGGAACTAAATTTATTCACTCTTGAGAAGAGGAGAATAAGGGGGATATGATATCCATGTATAAATATATAAGGGGGGATATGATCACCATGTTTAAATTTATAAAGGGGTCCATATAGTGAACTTGGTGTTGTTATTCACTTTACGGTCAACACTTGAGGACAAGACGGCACTCTTTATGTCTAGAGGAAAAGAGATCATCTCCAAATACGGAAAGGTTTCTTCACAGTGAGAGCTGTGAAAATGTGGAATAGACTCCCTCCAGAGGTGGTTCTGGCCAGCTCAGTAGATTGCTTTAAGAAAGGCCTGGATACTTTCCTAAGTGTACATAATATAACTGGGTACTGACATTTATAGGTAAAGTTGATCCAGGGAAAATCAGATTGCCTCTTGGGGGGGGGGGGGGGGTTTTTTTGCCTTCCTCTGGATCAACTGTGGGTATAGTATTGGGTATATTGGATTGTACGATATTTAATGGTTGAACTGATGGACTTCGTAATATACAAAACAGAACACACAACATACTAAATGATGATATAAGATACATATGACCCCAGGGACTCAAATAACACCTCCAAATAATGTAATCTAATCCAATTAGGTGAAAGATAAAGTATGATATAACCAATAGTAACATCCAAGAGGAATGAGAAGCTTACAGATCTAATAAATCCTAACATAGAATGACACTTCAGAGTCTGATGCAGCTGCACACCCCAAAGCAAGTATTACAAAGAAAATGGAAGTTCCCCGTGGGTTGTTTTTTTTTTTTGCAGCAATTGTAAATCAAAAAGAATTTGTAAAAATATATTTTATATTATTATTAGCAAAATACCTCTGAACATGATTTGTATGATACAAAAGTTTAACATGAGCTCCGGTTCACATAATAGTTGACACAATACGTAGTTTTACAAATTAAGCGATAGATTATATAAAACAATGGGTTAAAGGGGGCATGCATATAACAATGCTACTTCCAATATCAATTATGATTGTATTTGTACTGATGTTGGAGAAAACCTCCAACGCATTTCAACCTTATAGGGTCATGGTCTTCCTCAGGGGGTCCTTAAAGCTCTACAACAACATCAAAAAGATCATCATTTTTCAAGAGATTTTTATATATATATATATATGTAGGTGTTTAGAATAGTCACTTTATATTTACCCTTTATACCATATGGGCTAGTTTATCCGGAGACATCTTTAAAAGCGTGAGTGAAAAAAAAAAAAAAAAAAAAAAAAAAAAAAAAAAAAAAAAAAAAGCGGAAGAAACTCTCACTTGTGATCCTGGATTCCATTACATCGCCGTCCCTGCCTACATCCCAGAGGGAGGGCAAAACTGACCCATGGGGCTTCCGAATGGTCACAAATGAAGTGGCTCTCCCCTACAAACAGAGAAAGGGACGGGAGAACCAGAGCACCTGAAAATCATGATAATCTTTTTTTTTTTTAATCTCATCTATTAAGGTGTGTAAGGTTATATCAATATTCTGATGTTGATATAGAATATGTATGAGGCAAAGAGCAATCATTGGAAATATTTAAACACCAAAAAATGTATGTTGGTGTAATACATATTGCTGAGAATATAATATACCTCATGGATTTATTTAAAAAGTGAGTGTCACATCATATTGTGACTGTATTTAAACCAAAACTGGAATGTGGGGCCAATAAATGTGGGGCAAGCTAGTTGCTAATGAAAGCGCAGTGTGCCAATGGTGAAAAGAAGAAGAAGAAGAAATGCAATATGCAGTCTTACCCCTGTGGAAAAGGGGGAAGGTTTTTTTTACCAGGTTACAAGTAGGGATGAGCCGAACACCCCCCGGTTCGGTTCGCACCAGAACCCGCGAACGGACCGCAAGTTCGCACGAACGTTAGAACCCCATTGACGTCTATGGGACTCGAACGTTCGAAATCAAAAGTGCTCATTTTAAAGGCTAATTTGCATGGTATTGTCCTAAAAAGGGTTTGGGGACCCGGGTCCTACCCCAGGGGACATGTATCAATGCAAAAAAAACTTTTAAAAACGGCCGTTTTTTCGGGAGCAGTGATTTTAATGATGCTTAAAGTAAAAAAAAAAAAAAAAAGTGAAATATTCCTTTAAATATCGTACCTGGGGGGTGTCTATAGTATGCCTGTAAAGTGACGCGTGTTTCCCATGTTTAGAACAGTCCCTGCACCAAATGTAATTTTTAAAAGGAAAAAATCTCATTTAAAACTGCTTGCGGGTTTAATGTCATGTCGGGTCATGGCAATATGGATGAAAATCAGTGAGACAAACGGCATGGGTACCCCCCAGTCCATTACCAGGCCCTTTGGGTCTTGTATGGATATTAAGGGGAACCCCGCACCCAAATTAAAATAAGGAAAGGCCCTATATACTCTGAACAGCAGTATACAGGCGGTGCAAACAAGACAGGGACTGTAGGTTTGTTGTTAAGTAGAATCTGTTTGTAATTTTGAACATTTTTAACGTGTTTAGCTCCAGCCAAAAAATCTTTTCTAAGCTTTTTGGAAAACATAGGGAAGGGTTATCACCCCTGTGACATTTGTTTTGCGTCTTTCCTCCTCTTCAGAAGATTTCACCTCACTTTTTTGTCCCAATGAAAAATGTTTTTTGAAAATTTGGGTTTTTTTGTGGAACAAGGATTGGAAAGCATCAGTGGAAAGGAGAAATTGTTTTCCCATATTAACTCTTACAGGAGAGAATTTCCCTTCCTAGGGGTAGATTTCATCTCACTTCCTGTTGTCTCCTTCCGTTTGCAAGTAGGAGTCGTTTGTAAGTTAGATGTTTGAAAGTAGGGTCCTGCCCTATATACTCAGCAGAAATTTGGGCCTTAGGTGTTGCTGTGGCCAAAACACTGTAAGCCCTCACAGGGCCCTGCTGTGAAATATTAGATCAAGAATTGTAATTACATGCCCCTGTTGAACAGGAGCTGAAAAATTAGGCCTTAGGCACTGGTGCCACAACACTGCAACCCCTCACAGACACTCTAGTTGGAACGCAGGAACGAGCCCTGCTGCAAAGTATTGCATCAAAAATTGTAATTACACGCCCCTGTTAAACAGGGGCAGAAAAATTGTGCCTTAGGCACTGGTGGTGGCGCCCAGAACCAAAAATGTTCTTACAAGCTATCAGCGTGATGATTGAGGAGGAAGAGGATAATTACTCAGGGATAGTCACTCAGCATCAGCATAGGCAGTCTTTGAAGGGATCTGAGATTTCCAAAAAAATTATTCGGTTACATCTGCATCAGGTGCTTGGTAGCTGGTGGTGATCCAAGACTGATTCATTTTTATGAAGGTCAGTCGATCGACCGAGTCGGGGGACAGACGCACCCTGTGATCGGTTACCACGCCTCCAGCAGCACTGAATGTGCGTTCCGAAAGAACGCTGGATGCAGGACAGGCCAGTAGCTCAATTGCATACTGTGCAAGCTCTGGCCAGTGATCCATCCTCAAGACCCAGTAACCCAGAGGATTTTCAGTGGGAAAGGTGTCCAAGTCTGATCTTGCCCCTAGGTATTCCTGCACCATGTAAAACAGACGCTGGCGATGGTTGCTGGAACCGATCATACCTTGGGGCTGCGGACCAAAAAAATTGTCTGAACGCATCGGTCAGACGGCCACCTTCTCCACCGCTCCTTCTTTGACTGACCGAAGCCTCAGCATCACATTGTCCAGAAACAGGAGTTTGTAACCTCCCAGTCTCTGGGAACACGTTGCACAGACCTTTCTGCAAGGCCTCCCGAAGAGGTTTCATCCTCTGCTCCCTCTGCGATGGCAAGATAAGGTCCGCAACCTTACCCTTGTAACGTGGATCAAGGAGGGTTGCCAGCCAGTATTGGTCCTTCTCCTTGATACCACGAATACGAGGATCCTTACGCAGGCTTTGCAGGATCAGGGAGGCCATGCAGCGTAGGTTTGCTGAGGCATTCGGTCCGGAGTCCTCTGGGTCACTAAGGACAACAACGTCCGCAGCAACCTCCTCCCAGCCACGTACAAGTCCATGTGTTCCTTGGGACTGATCCCTTAAAGACTGCTGCTGATGCTGAGTGCCAGGCTCCACCTCCATACTGACACAATCTTCCTCCTCCTCCTCCTCCTCTTCCTGTGTGATCGGCGGGCACGCAGGAACACTGTCTGGATAAAGGGGGCCTTGAGAGCTAAGGAAGTCCTCTTCCTGCCGCTGTTCTGCCTCAAGTGCCCTGTCCATTATTCCACGCAGCGTGTGCTTCAACAGGTGGACAAGGGGGACAGTGTCACTGATGCATGCACTGTCAGTGCTCACCATCCTCGTGGCCTCCTCGAATGGTGACAGGACAGTTCATGCATCCCTGATCATGGCCCACTGGCGTGGGGAAAAAAACCAAGCTCCCCTGACCCTGTCCTGGTGCCATAGTCGCACAGGTACTCATTAATGGCCCTCTGCTGCGTGTGCAGCCGCTGCAGCATGGCCAACGTTGAGTTCCACCTGGTGGGCATGTCACAGATTAGGCGGTTCTTGGGCAGGTTAAACTCCTTTTGGGAGGTCCGTCAGCCGAGCACTGGCATTATATGACCGGCGGAAATGCACACAGACTTTCCTGGCCTGCCTCAGGACATCCTGTAAGCCCAGGTACCTGGCCAAGAACCGCTGCACCACCAAGTTAAGGACGCGAGCCAAACAGGGCACATGGGTCATTTGTCCCTGTCGGAGGGCAGAGAGGAGGTTGGTGCCATTGTCGCAAACCACCATTCCTGCCTTAAGTTGGCGTGGCGTCAACCACCTCTGAACCTGCCCCTGCAGAGCTGACAGAACCTCTGCCCCAGTGTGGCTCCTGTCCCCCAAGCACACCAGCTCAAGCACCGCATGGCATCTTTTGGCCTGCGTACTTGCGTAGCCCCTTGAACGCCTACGGAGCACCGCTGGTTCCGAGGAAGAGGCCATGGAGGAAGAAGAAGAGGAGGGGGTGGAGGAGAGAGGTGTGTCACAATCAGCATTTTGGAGGCGTGGTGGCGGAACAACCTCCAACACTACTGCACCTTGTCCTGCATCCTTTCCAGCTGGAGTCACCCAATGCGCCGTGAAACTTAGGTAACGTCCCTGTCCATGCCTGCTGGACCATGAGTCAGCGGTAATATGCACCTTACCGCTGACCGCCCTGTCCAGCGAGGCATGGACATTGCCTTCCACATGCCGGTAGAGAGCCGGAATCGCCTTCCGTGAGAAAAAGTGGCGTTTGGGTACCTGCCACTGAGGAACCGCACATTCCACAAACTCACGGAAGGGGGCAGAGTCTACCAACTGAAAAGGCAGCAGTTGAAGTGCTAGCAATTTTGCCAAGCTAGCATTCAACCACTGGGCATGTGGATGGCTGGGAGCAAACTTCTTTCGGCGGTGCAGCAGCTGGGGCAGGGAAATTTGCCTGGTACAATCTGGCGTCGGTGTACCAAAAGCAGATTGCCCACAAGTACTTGGCTGTGACACACCTAATTCTACACCTTCATTCCTCTCACTGCAGGTCTCAGAGAGGACTGAAGGTCTAGTGGGGTTGGAAATCTCAGCTGATGAGGAGCAAGGAGAGATCCTCTTTGTTCTTTGGTGTGGGTCTTTTAGATACGCTTGCCAACGAACTGCATGGCAGGTCAACATATGTCTGGTCAAGCATGTGGTACCCAAGCGGGAGATGTTTTGGCCACGCGAGATACGCTTGAGACATATGTTGCAAATAGCAGCGGTGCGATCTGATGCACTCGTCTCAAAAAAGGCCCACACCAAAGAACTTTTTGAATAACGTGCAGAGACTGCAGCGCCCTGCACATGTGGAGCTTTGGGGTGTGATGCAGTCAATGTGCTGCCCTTAGGCTGGCCCCTGGAGGGCATCCTGCCTCGTTGGTGATGTGCCGCCTCCTCCACCTTCCTATCAGGCACCCACGTTGAGTCAGTGACCTCATCATCCCCTCCCTCCTCATCACCGGAGCAAACCTGGCAGTATGCTGCAGCAGGGGGGAGCATGACTGCCAGATTGCTGTCCTTCTTGGGCACCCCCTCTGTCCGTGCTCATGTTACTGCCTTCATCGAGCTCCGTATCATCATCAGAGCCTTCCAAACGCTGGGCATCCTCCTGGAGCATGTACCCAACACTGTGGTCAAACAGTTCGAGGGAATCCTCAGGAGGACATGGTGGAGCTAGGGAAGGAGTCACTGATGACATTGAGCTGAGGGAAGAGGCCGCTGCTTTGCATGACAAAGCACCCTGGGCATGGGTGAGAGAGGATGAGGAGGATGAGGACGGCTTGGTCATCCACTCGACCAAGTCTTCCGCATGTTGCGGCTCAACACGGCCAGCTGCCGAAAAAAAGGCCAAGCGTGTCCCATGGCCACGTGCTGATGAGGATGCACCGTCTCCACGACCAGCACTAGACACAGAGCCTGCTTGCCCTCTCTTATTGGCTTGTGACTGTCTGCCTCTCCTTCTTGGCCTTCCAGACATACCAATGGCCTGTAGCTGCACTAAGCTGGGATAGAACACCTGTAATTTTCTTCAGGTAGCTTTATATACTGTAACCAGACAAGCCTGCCTGTCAGTAGGAAGATAGCAGGAACGGATCTAGCTGAACACTGAGCAGGACGCACTGCACTAAATGTAAATAGCAGGAACGGATCTAGCTGAACACTGAGCAGGACGCACTGCACTAAATGTAAATAGCAGGAACGGATCTAGCTGAACACTGAGCAGGACGCACTGCACTAAATGTAAATAGCAGGAACGGATCTAGCTGAACACTGAGCAGGACGCACTGCACTAAATGTAAATAGCAGGAACGGATCTAGCTGAACACTGAGCAGGACGCACTGCACTAAATGTAACATACATACATACATACATACACACTGTAAGTGCAGCTAACTGACTGACTGTTCTGCCTAATCTATCTAACTCAAATCAAATGACACTGTCTCTCTCTCTCTCTCTCTCTCTCAGCACACCGGAACACACACTACACAGGGCCGCCGTGAAGGCGGCCTTATATAGTGTGGGGCGTGTACTAAATCCCCTGAGCCATAATTGGCCAAAGCCACCCTGGCTTTGGCCAATTACAGCTCTCTCTACTGACGGCGCTGTGATTGGCCAAGCATGCGGGTCATAGTGCATGCTTGGCCAATCATCAGCCAGCAATGCACTGCGATGCCGCAGTGAATTATGGGCCGTGACGCGCCACACGAATTTGGCGCGAACGGCCCATATCGTTCGCAATTCGGCGAACGACCGAACAGCCGATGTTCGAGTCGAACACGAAGCTCATCCCTAGTTACAAGTAGTGGGAGAAACAGGGCGTACAGTGTGAATCCTCTTATCAAAGAGGATTGCTAAAACACAATAGTGCAAAAAGGCATACAGAGCGTTATAGTGAACAAAAATACCAAAAAAAATGTGTCAGAAAATATTGGAGCACCACTAAATCAGTGAAGTGATCAAGTATAATGGTGAAAAAAAAAAAAAAAAAAAAAAAACCCTAGTGCCATGAGCAGGGACGGACTGACAACTCATGGGGCCCCCAGGCAATCAGATTATGGGGCCACACAGTATACACAGACATATTCCTCTTGGATTAGAAGGTACTGGAGAGGTGGGGCGGCTATAATCTTGGGATTTTTAGAGCAAAAGGATGCCAGTAAGGGACATTTCAGAGACAGATGTAAAAAAAAATAAAAAAAAAAAAAAAAAATTTACATACTGTCCCTGGTTTTAATGAGGCTGGAAACCCTGATGGGGGGGCCCCCCTAGTGGCCCGGGGCCCTCGGGCAGTGCCAAAGGGACAGATAGATTAATACTGATACAGCCTAACCCTCTACTTCTATATATTCTTACCGGATAGCTTTGTTAGTCATCATGCTCATGTTAGGGATCAGCTGAATGATCCCAGCAGAGGAGTATCCCTAAATATACTACCTGAGTAAAATAGGTAATTTCTAACAGGTGCTCAAGGTAAACCCTGGATCCATCCCTCCGGAGGGAGGGGGCCGCGGGGAAGCATTGGTGTCCCCTCAGGCCATCCAGACGTTCCGGTGAGCAATTTGCTCCGGGCACCTCAGTCACCCCCGCCATAAACAAAACTGGAGACAAAGCGCGCGCCTGTGCTGTGAGAGCACCAGCTGAGAGGCCGCACCGCGTGGCCTGAACTCCTAGTCCGGTGGTGGACACGGAACGCCGCCGGCAGGTTTAAAAGCTCCACCTCGTGGTGGATGTTGCTTAGAAGGGGAGGGGTTGAAAAGTCTATCTCCCCACCCTGCCGGGAAGCCGCCGGATCCCAAAAAAAAAAAAATAAAAAATAAAATTTTGCACATCCCAAGGCACAGGGGGAGGACAACAGTGGCAATCCAGTGACGGGGGGGGGGGGGGGGGGGGGGGGGTGGAAGAAGAAAAAAAAAAAAAAAAAAAAAAAAAAAAAAAGGAAGTCACATGCATAGTTCACCAATTGGATTTTACATCAATGTTTAAGAGTTAGACTAATACAATTCTCAGTAAATTTGTTATTTGTATTATACAATGAGCACAAAGAAAGAAAGTACACTGTAAATACTATAACCAAAAATGCATAAAAACACATTCCCAAAAGGAGAGGTTGCCAGGAGGGACAGATAATTAACTGTTCATGGGGGCCAAAAGGGGAATGAAAATACAATATTATATCATACTATAAACATATCACTAGTTCACTATAATGCACTGTATGCCTTTGCACTATTGTATTTTAGCAATCCTGTTTGATAAAAGGATTCACACTGTACGCCCCGTTTCTCCCACTACTAGTTTCTCCCGCTACTTGTAACCTGGTAAAAAAAAAAAACCTTCCCCCTTTTCTTCAGGGGTAAGACTGCATATTGCAGATCTTCCCACCATTGGCACGCTGCACTTTCATTAGCAACTAGCACCACATTCCAGTTTTGCTTTAACTACAGTCACAATATGATGTGACACTTTTTAAATAAATCCATGAGGTATATTGATATTTAGATTCTCAGCAATATGTATTACACCAACATACATTTGACATTTTTTGGTGTTTAATTTCCAATGATTGCTCTTTGCCTCATACATATTATACATCAACTTTAGAATATTGATATGACCTTACACACCTTAAATTATAGAAAAAAAAAAAAAAAAAAAAAAAAAGATATCTTATGATAAATTCAGGTGCTCTGGTTCTCCCATCCCTTTGTTTGTGGGGGAGGGCCACTTCATTTGTGGCCATTCACAAGCCCCACGGGTCAGTTTTGCCCTCCCTCTGGGATGCAGGCAGGGACAGCGATCTAACGGAATCCAGGATCACAAATGGGGGATTCTTCCACAGTTTTTTTCCTCATGCTTTTAAAGATGTCTCCGGATAAATGAGCCCATATGGTGTATAAAGGGTAAATATAAAGTGACTATTCTAAAAACTCTACATAGTAGATATATTAAACTCTTGAAAAATTATTATCTTTTTGATGTCCTTGTAGAGCTTTAAGGACCCCCTGAAGAAGACCATGACCCTATAAGGTTGAAATGCGTTGGGGTTTTCTCCAACATCGGAAAGTACAAATACAATCATAATTGATATTGGAAGTAGCATTGTTATATGCATGCCCCCTTTAACCCACTGTGATATAATCCATCGCTTGATTTGTGAACCTACCTATTGTGTCTCGTATTGTGAACCGGAGCTCATGTTTTAAACTTTTGTATCATAAAATCATGTTCAGGGTATTTTGCTAATAGAATAAAAACATATTTTTTACGAATTTTCTTTTTGATTTACAATTGCTGCTAAAAAACCCTACAGATCTAATAAATATGCAAAAAAAAAAAACCAACACATACACACCAATATAAACAATGAAATAGTCATCTCAATGCAGGGTGAAAGCCAAGTCGGGTGACCACCGGGGGGGGGGGGGGGGGGGGGGGGGGGGGCAAGAAGTGATAATCCTCCCATAGGGACACAGCCACACCTTAAGGAAACTGAAGGTCTAAAAATTGTCCTATACATAGCAAGTCAAATGTTGCAAAATATTCCACAGCAGTAGATACTTACTTAGTATGAAGGTTTTTAAGATAATAGATGGTAGGTCATGTGTGAATCAAATCAAAGAATCCCCAATATTGAATATTCCATGAAGCAAAGAGAATAATAATGAAATAACCCGTATAGTACCTAAAACTATGTATGTACATAATGCATGCCAGAAGATGGAAAACAAAAAAAAAAAAAAAAACAAAAAACAAAAAACAAAACAATCTTACCAATGGCTAGAAAGGCCTATAAAAGAACAATGGTGGGTAACCACAAGAGCTGGGACTTAATTTGTATGTAAAACGCACTTTAGATAGAGGCTAATCTAATGCCATGGTCAGAGCTAGCAATGAACACTGGGAAATTGACCCGTGAGGTAAGCTGTCCAGTGGTTGGCAGAAAGATCAAACAAGAATTGTCTGGTGATGAAACAAAGAACAGGCAAAGCCAAAGTTAAAGGAGTCATAAGGGAACTAGTAAATAGTGCAGCCATTAAATTAAAGCTGGTGACCACAGTAGGCAGTGTCTTACCTTAAATGACTAGTTATAGATGGTGCGTATGGGGAGACTGGATTGTGCGTACGGTCCCGGACAGAAACGTTGGCCCAAATGAACAGCCTGGGGGCAGCTGTTTAAGACTCCGTCCCAGCTGGAAATGTGTCCCCCCCCCCCCCACCAGAAGTGATGATGACGACCGGCATGGCCACTGGCTGCTGCACAATGGAACAGCAGCAGAGGCGGGGCCAAGGGAGGACAAGAGCCTCCTACAATAATGAATGGAAACACTCACTTCAAAAGGAGCAACAATGGTTGGGTTGTGCCCGAAATGCTGCGCATGCATTGGAAAGGAATAACCAACCAGTGTAGCACAGACAAAGGGCAAGTCCATGGGGGAGGTCAATGAACAACCAGAAGCCCAATTGCCACGCACCCAGCCAGAGAAATTACTGGGTGAGCGGCGCTGTGTGGCCACATAAGAAAAAGGGAAACCTCAAACATACCCTGGTTGGTTTCAACCTCTGTGACCCCAGACAACCCAGAGAGACGAACCATCGTGTATAGAATTGTTGGCAGGTTATTAGAGATGTAGCACAAACATCTACATATAAACAATGTAAACATAAAAGTAGAAAAACTTTAATATCTACAATCCGTGACCCTGAACAGCCATTCAAGGCTTGTGATGTTAACCTAAAATAGACAAATTCTCAATTTATAGGTTTTTGAACGAAATTACAGAAAGATTTTTGAAATGATTAAGAATATAGATGAGATTTAACTTGGCTAGGGGGGCAATAGATATGTCAAATCTAACATTGTCATAAGGAGGTCCCCTAAAGATGGAAGAAGTGGACAGTGACAAAGAATGGAATCAAAATGGTTCCATTAGAGATGGATATGATAGTGTATTGATTGAGCTAGGAATCTTCCCAGGCACAGCGGCAGACTACAAGAAGGGCTTGTATGATTGCATTTCATTCAAGCTAGGGGAACATATAGCATTGAATCATTTCCTTCTGAAGAAAAAGTTTCCCCATTAACCCCCCCCCCCCCCCCTCTGGGGTCTTTTGGGGACAACGGCCAGAACACAAAACGAAACAGGAGGTATCAAATTTATAGCGGGGATCAAGTTGTCGACTGACCGGGGTCAGCATTTTAGCGTTCCCAGACGTATATATGTGATCACTTCTGTCTCAGTTGTAGATAGTTTTAGGTACTATACGGGTTATTTTTATTACTATTATCTTTGCTTCACAGAATATTTCAATATTGGGGATCATTTGATTCACACATGACCTACGATCTATTATTTTAAAAACCTTCATACTAAGCATCTACTGCTGTGGAATATATTTTGCAACATTTGACTTGCTATGTATAGGACAATTTTTAAACTGTTTCCTTAAGGTGTGGCTGTGTCCCTATGGGAGGATTATTGCTTCTTGCCCCCACCCCGGTGGTCACCAGACTTAGAAGTCACCCTGCTAGATCCCATTGAGATGACCATTTCATTGTTTATATTGCTTTGTATACTGGATAGCTCTACATCTAGTATTTTACATATTTATTAGATCTATAAGCGAGATTAGCTGAAGTGTCTAGAGCTGCTGCAACCCCAGTCTCCCCAGATGGCTCACTCTGACCGGCCGCACTCTGAGGATGTCTTTATTTTAGACATGGATTTAGGTTGCCGTAAAACAGACCCTCTAGAACCCTTTGAGGTGTTCCTTGTCCCCCTTCTGCTCATAGCCTAAAGCACAAAGCAGAGGCACTACCAGAAGGAATGCATACACTGCTAGGTCTATAGTCCAGCACAATTGCTGCCATGAATGCCCAGTCTAATGCAGCAGTAAAAAAAAAAAAAAAGTGAAAGGAAATGCCTGTGTCAAACCTGTTAATGCCACCTCTTTGCTCTTGTGTTCCTCCACAGCCTGCAGTAGCACACAATGTGCTGTTAAAGACTTGCCTCCTTGTGTCGGAGAATGCTGTTGCCACTAAGCCCTGCCCCCCTGCGTTGCCTACGGCTCCACCCACTATATTAAAATGAGGGTTTTCCCACGCAAGCGGCGGACCACAGGTCCTCTAAAACCTACCAAGAGAAGCATGGCGTGGGGGGGGGGGGGGGGGGATTTACAAGCTGCTGATCGCACTTCCTGTCTTTTTTCAAAGAAGAATTCTGAGCGCTTCTTCGAGGGGGAGACTCAGCATAGGGGGGTGATAAAAAAAAAAAAAAACCCTCAAGCTTACCAGGGGACCTGCTGTTCGGCTGGAGGAAGAGGAAGCATTTCAGCTCTGACACAGCACTGTTTCCAGCATGAGGCAGTGAGTGCTCAGTACAGCCCCCAGTGGTGACACATTGGCATGACAACATTTTATGTTTAAAGGAGACATTTGAAGAAAATTCAAAACAGTTTTAGAAAACTCCACTTACCTTTCCCGCCGCAGGTTTTTCTGTGGTAAACCAACAGACCCAATCTTCGCCCTTCTGAAAGTTTAACAGGAACCTACCGTGGAGCAGGGGATCCTAGAGGAAACCTGCAATCCTGGACATGCAACAGCACCCTGCTAGTAAAACTTTGCCTTCCTACCAAAAAAGTACTAGATCCCAGGGTCCAGCTCTCTAAAGAGAGAAGCATTCACAGGCAAAAACCCTGTTTCTTCAGTTAGGAGGCCCAGGTACCATTCAATTTGGCCAGAAGAGACACTTTGAATGGATCCGGTCAGCATGGCTAGCCCCAGCAAGGATTGCTCCAGTGGAGCACAGCACATCTTTACTTGTGACCAACACCTTAGACACAGGAAAAAAAAAAAAAAAAAAAAAAAAAAAAACACACCCGAGGTACTCCCAGTAGTGGGAGGGGTTATATAGGGAGTGAACTTTGTCTTGGGGCGTGCCAGTGTCTATCACCTGAAGGTGGCCTATAACCCACATAGTAACTACTATGGCTCTGTGTCCCATGATGTATGATAAGAAATTGCTGCGCAAATACCGTGACATAAAAAGTTGCAATGACCACAATTTCACTCCCTAGGGTCTCTGCAAAAAAGTAGTATGTATATATATATTAGTTTGGGGGGTTCCAAGTAATTTTCCTAGCAAAGAAATTATGATTTTTACATGTAGGAGAGGAATTCCAGAATTGGCCCGGTATGGAAGCGGTTAAAACCTGAACAAAAATCTGGAAGAATGAGCTTCCAAGACATTGCATTATGCAAGATAAACCGTATGTAAATATACAGGTAGGTGATCCCAGAAAGTGGATTTGCCAAGTGGTTGAATTCTTACCTCCAGTCACTGTTTTCATCAAATTCTTGTACATTTCTGTAAAGCAATCAATTATTGTATTATCTTTAAGAATATCAAGCACAGTTAACATATTAGCCAGTCTTTTTTGGGTGGGGGCATTTAAGTTCTTTTTGTTTTTCCTGGAGGCCCATCTGACATGACCTGCTCCCAGTACCCCTCGGAGACGCCTATAAACATACCCTAGGAGGCTTATATAGAGCCCATGTGCAGAGCAGCCAATAGGTGGAGCTCCAGCGTCATCAGGGGCCGGGCTGCCTAAACTCAGAAGAGGACGCCGTTTTTCATGTTTAAGAGAAACAAAAGAACTGTTCTGACAGATGGAATGCTTTAAAGTTTTTTGCACTGGTATGTTCCAGAGTGATGTGCTCTCCCCCCATGCTTTTTGTGACAACTCAGATTAGACCAGAAATTGGATTTATGATTCCACACATTGAAATTAAAAACAATGGAGTTGGGTTTTGGCACCCAAACTTTGAAGTTATCCATGAACCCAGGGCAGTTTGGCTCATACTTTGAACTCATTTGAGGCCTGTGGAAAAGCTGCAACTGCTGACATCTTTGAAATTGCAAGTTGTCTGGCTTTAGCCCTGTCCGATTGACCTAGAGTTGCCACCTCATCCCTTTAAACCTTGACACATAATCACACAAGTTCTGTGGCGGATTAAGGTGGCAATTAAATTCACTTGGTGCCTTATCTGCATTCAGTTAGCCTCAGAACCTGTGTAATTCATAGGTGTTCAGGTTTAGAGGGATGCGGTGGCAACCCTACATTGACCTGAAACATGAATGCAGACCAGAACACTCAGAGCTTTTATGGCTATTCTCAACACAAGTTGTGTGTAATGTGAGGTCATTCACAGAATATCTGCCCTAGGCATGGTTTCCTGTTTTTTTTTTTTTTTTTTTTTTTTTAACAAAGCAAAGTGTTGCTGTGCATTTAAGACCATTTATATTTAATTGGGCATTTCTCTCAACACAATAATGCACAACATACATATATGTGTTGCAGTGGATGGGACCTAATCTGCATAATTGTCTAGATCAGCCTCTATCAACCTCTTTAGCCCAGGAGGAACCTCAAACAATTTTCAGGCTCTTACGGAACCCAAGCCATCGGGAATCAGTGGTCTCTTACATTGGTGGTAAGTAATGCAACCCTTACAGATAGCTTAATCCCTTCCCACCACCTCCTACCCCAGCCCTTTGAGAGCTTTTAAATGCCAGGAGGTGGAGATGGGCATTTGGTCATGTGTTCACTGTGTTTGGCTGTCACACTATTGGAAAGCTCCTGGTCACAACTATCGAGAGCTTTCCGGTCCCTGCCAGGAACTGTGCTCCCCCACTCTCAGCCCAGAAAAAAGTTTACATAAAAAGGTCAAACTAAAGCCCACCCGCCAAGAAGCCACATGTGTACCTTTGGCGAGAAGAGGTTAAAAATATAAGTGCTGCCAAGCTGCTGGCTTTGGAACTATGTAGGCACCATCAAACAGAAGGTCAACAAGCCAGAGTTCAAGGTACCCTTACCTACTTCTGGAGGAACATTAGGGTTCCACCAAAGCCTGGTTGAGAATGGCTGTTCTAGATTATGGACTGAGAAAAGCCATTAGAGTGACAACCAGGGAACTAGCATTTTTAGAAGCAGAGGGCAGCAATCACAACCCTCAAAGGGCTCTCAGCACATTCAAATACAAGGATAAGGAACTTTTTCAGTCATGTGATTGTAATTTTCAAAACTCATTGGAGTCAGCTGAGGAAAAAAAAAAAAAAAAAAAAAAAAAAAAAAAATGTATCTCAATGTTATAAATTGAGCATTTTTTTAATATAATGTATTAAAGCCCATCTGCACCTAAATATTTTGCCCTTCCTCCACCCTCCTGATACCAATTCAAAAATGCAAATACTTCCTTTACTACAATCCGTGGTCATATACCCCTTGCCAGTGTTTCATTCAGAAGTTGAAAGCAGTGATCCAGCGCAGTCTATACCGGCCCGTCCCCTTCATCATGACATCTGGTCTTTGGTCTTCTGGATCCTGAAAGAACCTCATCCACCAATAGGTGATGTCCGTATTTACCAGACACCAATGTGGGAACACAAATAAAGGAAACAAGGATAAGGTGGTGGCACACCAGCCTAGCGCATTACCATAAAACGCTTTATTCAATAAAGAAAATGAATTCTCATATACTCAAAGGATAAAAAGTCAAGTACATATAAGAATTCATCACATCACAAGACATTTATCCACCACATGGGGTGCAGCTTATAGGTTTCAAGGGTGATTTATTTAATAAGAGTCCTATTGTAATGCATTAGGCTGGTGCAACCTTCTTATGCTTGCATTCTAGTATTGGTTTGAATTGAAGACAGCAGCAAGTCCATTCAGTGTAATGGTGAAGATGATCAAGTGGAAGTCTCCACCACTGACTTTGCTGAGAAGACTGAAGAGTTGCCTACTCTGAGCCTTATTAGGACTTGATTGTCTAGGAGGACCCCCTTACCTGTAATGCTGACTATTTTGTCAGTTTTATACCCAAATAAAAGGAACTTTCCTCTTTGCAGTAAGGGAGTTGGAGGACATGGGACCAGCGCTTTGTGCAACCACATATTTAGAAAAGTATAATGGGCCCTAGAAATTTAAGTTGTGTGTAGCACCCTCCTAGTTTGGGGCCACTAGGTATAAGTAAATTTAGTGTATTTTTGAGCTTCACTGTAATCAGTGGTGCAACATTTGTGTGTTTTATTCTGTTCTGGCTTCTGCAGGCTCACCTACTTTCCCCTGTATTCCAGAAAGTACAGGAACATAGTGGGCTGGAAGGGGCAGATCTGGGACTGATCATTCATACAGCCTCAGCCAATCCTTGGTCGGAAGAGTGATCAGCAAGGGGGGGGGGGGGTATAAATGGTCTAAGACATCAACAGCAGGGTCCTTTGCCTGCTGGAGAGTGACCCAGCCTGGAAGGACTGTCATGCCCTCCATGGCGATCCAGAGAAGTCTACAGGAGGTTCTGTGCAGTTCCAGCCCAAGAAGAGCTGAGGAACCAACTAGCAAATCTGCAGGAACAGTTGGAGCCAAGTCATCTGAGGATTTGGCTAAGAACGGTACAAGGTCTGGCCAATACTCGAAGGAGGCATTCATAAATACCATGGTGCAGCGAGTAGAAGCCTGAAAGAAATCTTGGGGAGAGACCAATTGCACTGTTGCGTTTCTTTATTTTCTTGCAGACCATTCCAGATTTGCTGGCCTGGGCTGTTTCCAGAGTGGGAACCCCATAGGCTGAATTGTTAATTTTTTCTTACTTGAAAACCTTAGTTAACGGTTTAAAGATGGTGTTCCCAACCAAGTTTACACCATTTCTGGGTGTGCCAAGGCTCACCCTAATCCCTTTGCCAGTTCTACAAATATAAAAAAAAAAAATAAAAAAAAAAATCAAAAAAGAGATACCATCTGCTTGGTTGTTGCTTGAAATGCTGAGCAAATACTGTGTCTGACTGCCATGCAATAAATAGGTAATAGTACTTGGGACACACAGTGGGACCAGTATGGGATCTGCACTACATTTGATTTGCCTAATTGTTACATCATTTAGGGCAGTAGTTCTCAACTCCAGTCCTCAGGACCCACCAACAGGCCAGATTTTAAGTATTACCTTGGGGAGATATATAATACTGCAATCACTGAGCAGCAAATGATATCATCTGTGATGTATTTCAGTTATCTTGCAAACCTGGCCTGTTAGTGGGTCCTGAGGACCAGAGTTGAGAACCACTGATTTAGGGGGTTTGGTGGAGAGGCATGTTAAGCTGGGAATCCTTGATTACCTACCACACATGGCCAACCAAATCCAATCAGCGCCGGGTGCACTGCCCCACAATCCTGCCAAAAAAAAAAAAAGTTGCATTAGTGTTGAATATAAAATGAGGATCAGAGTTATGAATTGTAAGTGACCTTTTAGTATTTATTGTTTCCATAGCCGTATACACATTCATATTTAATTATGGGTTTCTCTCCAACTGTCAAGGACATAGATTTCAGATGATGGTCATTTGATAGAGCCATGGTATATGTATAGATCTGTAGCACCGTGCCAAAGGCTGGATAACAAGTCTGGCTCTGCAGTACTCAGTTGAGAAGCAATTCTTCAGGTCTGGTCATGTCTATACCCAAGCCTGGTGGCTGATTACTCCTGCCTGCCTCTGGAAAAATATTCCAGAAATACTATGGGGAGGGTCAAGCAATGGGTTATGAATATATATATCTGACCCCTACCAATCTCTGGGAGGGAGTGGCTGGGGAGGAGATAAAGGTTTAGAAGGGTCTGACCAAAGCTCTCCGGCTCCTGGGGCCTCTGCCCCCTGGGGAGCAGCCTATGTTAGTGAAGAGCTGTTACGCGTCTCGGCTCACTCCTCATCGACTCAGACATGGCAGCAGCCATTGGCTCCCGCTGCAGCCAGTCAGCTACTCACAAGGAAGTGGGGGGGGCAGGGTCAAACCTGGCTGTGTGACTTATGGACACAGAGCAAGGCTCAGGAGAGAGCGTGCACCAGTCACCCCCATAGCAAGCAGCTTGGCCTGAGGGTGGAGCCCAGAGTTCCAGAGGGGGATCCAAGAGGAAGATTGGGGCTTTGCGTTGTGAAACCACTTCACAAAGCAAGTATAACATGGCTTGCCATTTTAGTAAAAAAGTATTACATAAAAAAACCTTAGTCACTTTAAGCTCATTATGTACATTTCTTAGCATGCAATCTCTCAAAATAACAATTTCGCATAGGAAAAATTTACACCAACAAATGAAACATCTGATTTGGTGACAAGATAAATAGTACAGGTAAAATTAGACCATTTTTGATTTGGCTCACCTTGAAGATAAATCAAGTCATGTTCAGGCAGCTCCTTCAATAAACGTCCTTTTTTAAACCTACATCCCAGATGCTCAGTCTTTATATAGCGTTCATAAGCAGGAAATCCGGACTTGTGTGGAGTGAACTCAAACCAAGCTTCTGAAATGAGATTTTCCTCCAGTTATTGTCCATCCAGAGAATGATGTCTCCTATACACAATGAAGAGTCATCTCTATTTCCTCTTCATTGCAAACAATGACCTTCCAAGCTTCAAAAGGACAAGAAAAAAAAAATGGAATGGAGAAGAGCAATTGTAAGGCTGGCCATCCACTAGAGGGATTTGGTTTCAAAAATTGTGTCGTTAAGACATTTAAAAGGAGTCAAAGTTGTTTGAAGCAGTAATGAGAAAAGTCAAACAGGATGGAAATTCTCTCCAATGAACACATTTCAATCAGTGAATGGTTTTCACTCCAGAAATTCCATTTATTCCAAAATTGAACCTCTACTTGGTCTCTTGCCACCCAAAATAACACATATGTGCGGTGGAAAAGTGGGAAGTCTGCAAAGGCTCACATGCAACTCTGTGCTGAAAGCATGCTCACTGCACATTCCCATCACCTTAACTGGGGTGTCAAATACGGATCTCACTCCGTATGAATGATCGGGCGTCAACAAGACCAGCTTTTTATCATGTGAGCAGTTTGACAGCCATGCATAGTTATATGGGCTGATCCTTCCCCAGACATACAGATCCTACTAAAGGGGCTCCAGGGGCTGGGCAGGAAGGAGTTAATATTTCTGAAGAGGATTTTTACTATCTGCACCCAAACATGTAGCACCACTCCAAGCTCCACTAGTTCAGTCATCTGGTGAGTCAATCCCTGTCAGGTGCAGCTCCCACAGGGCTGGTCTTGCCCATTGTCACAAAAACCATCAGACCAAGGGAACTCCCTCAGCCTGAATGTGTGTGTGAATTATACTTTAGAGCAGTAATAACAAAAAAGTAACAAATACTGAAACCTGTGCCTTCCAGTGAGATAATCTAAGAACAAATTACAATATAGCAAAAAAGTCCACTGAAGGATTAGATAATTGAAGGAAGGCAAACTAAGAAAGTCCTGCAACATAAATATGTATATGCTTCCTAGATGGGATAATCCTTTCTCTGTGAACCAGAATCCTGTGATAGAATGAGAAAAGGTGGCCACTTACCAGATCCCAGATCCTTGGGACCCCTATCACGGGGGGGGGGGGGGGGGGGGGTGTCTTTTGGGCTCAAAACGTATCCAGGAACAGCTGGTGAGATCCTCTCATTCAGTCATCCATCCACCCGGTGGATGGATGACTGAATGAGAGGATCTCACCAGCTGTTCCTGGATACATTTTGAGCCCAAAAGACCCCCCCGTGATTTTTGTTTTAATAAAGAAGTTGTTTATTACACTATGAAGCTTCTCCTGCTTTTTTAATCCACATATGGTGAGAGTTACTATTGGAGTCAGTCTGGCTACATAGAACTAACAGCGCATATGAAGGAGTGAGCCTGTGTAATCAGATCAGCTGTTCCCTCCGATCAGCTTCTCCAGCATATGGGATTTCTTTACATCGCTACCCTGATGCCAGTGGAGGATCCCGGGTGGATGGATGACTGAATGAGAGGATCTCACCAGCTGTTACTGGATACGTTTTGAGCCCATAAGACCCCCGTGATAGGGGTCCCAAGGATCTGGTAAGCGGCCACCTTTTCTCATTCTATCACAGGCTTTTGGTTCACAGAGAAAGGATTATCCCATCTAGGAAGCATATACATATATTTATGTTGCAGGACTCTTAGTTGGCCTTCCTTCAAGTATCTAATCCTTCAGTGGACTTTTTTGCTATATTGTAATTGTTCATAGATTATCTCACTGGAAGTCTCAGGATTCAGTATTTATGTTGTTACTTTTCTAAAGTATAATTCACACACATTCAGGCTGAGGGAGTTCCCTCGGTCTGATGGTTTTTGTGATAATTGTAGCGCACCTGAATATAGTTACCACTTTGACAAAACTGAGAATTCCAGTTTAAGGTTGTAGCACTTTTGGTCAGTTTTGTTTCACCCACTGGATAGTTTGTTTATTTTTCGTAATCTAAAGAAAATAAATTATATTATATGTGCAGAATTTTGTGAAAATATTCTGCTGTTCACTTTTTGAATCCACATCGCTTCTTTAATAAGATATCAATTTTGGGGTCAGCGCAGATTACTTGTGATATACTGGTCTTGGCTGTTACTCAGAAGCATACCAGGGAGAGATGGAAGGGCACACCAAGAGCTGGTCCATTGCAGGTGATAGGAAGGCTTCAGTTCCATCCACTCTTGAAAAACACTAACACACTTCATCCATAATGGGCTTAATCAAATTAGAGGGTGTGGTTGGGGGAGGGAATGGAATTGAAGCCTTCCTGTCACATTTGCAATTGAGTATCTCTTGGTGTGCACTTCCATCCCTCCCCGATATACTACTTAGGATTTTTACTGCATCCCTTTGGGATTAAAGTATTCTTACCTCCAATGTATAGTGAGATAAGCACAAAACAATTTTAGCATCTGGCTGGAGGGGCTCATGGACACCACATGGCTGGTGTGGAGGTGAGCATAAATCCAGGAAACTCATTTTAAATGACTGATCAACTGATCGAATGTACTGTTAAGTATTTTTAAGTGAAAGTTTATTGCAAAATTGACTAGTGTATGGCCAGCTTTAGTGCTCCACTAGCTTGAAAAGCAGCTTTGTCTACATCCACTTAGTGTCTGATCGGCAGGGCTTAATCTGGATGGCATCAGCCCACCAGGGAAGGAGCTTGTAAATTCTGTAATAAAATAGTATATGGATAATGGGAAGCCCAAGTCCCAATTTTCATTTTTAGTATTCTTCATTTATAGGAATCATATGGTGAGGAATAAAGAGGCCATTCTAGTAAAAAACACACCTGATCTGTTTTTATGTATTTCATGCTGTCTCACAGCAGAGTAGATGGGATACGGGTCTTCACCGATATTGCAAATCTCTTTGTGACTGGACAGCTTTTCTTCATTAATCTGCAGAAGAAAGAGTAATAGCGGAAGTTGTTTCAGTGTACGCTAGGGTACCCCAAGGCTCAGCTGTCCCCCCCACCCCACAAGAGGACAGCTGGCGTTAATTTAAAAGCAAGGTCATGAACAGGCAAGCAGCAAAAACTAGAATTATGTCCAAGTCAGGATGGTATCTTGTGATCAATAATGAATTAAAATAATTGTAAATATAAAATTAGTAAAAACTCCAAGACCACAGTTTGTGAATTCAGG
This sequence comes from Lithobates septentrionalis, assembly GCA_037952835.1. NCBI lineage: Eukaryota > Metazoa > Chordata > Amphibia > Anura > Ranidae > Lithobates > Lithobates septentrionalis. The sequence continues at coordinate 1,698,025 of JBBDGP010003422.1, read as the reverse complement.
TCACTCTTCTAGACTACACTGCTGCTACGTTTGTCATATCTGGATAATTTAAACTTAACATATGAAGAATACTAATCATTCTGATGTGCAGTTATCAGCTGAACTGATGTACAAATCATGACTTTCCAGAAGAAGTCAACTTTGGCTCCATTACCTTCTTCTACCCAAGCTTTAATTAGCAATGTTGTCCATTACTGTACTTGTCTTAGAAGGTTAATTACAACTGTATTTGAAATAACGAACTGGAATGTACCAAAACAGTAAAAAAAAAAAAAAAAAAAAAAAAAGTAGCAAAACCCTTTTAATATCAGTCCTTACCAGGAATGAGCCAATGGTTTGCTCTACTCCTAGGTTTAGACCAAACTGGCATTTTCTTTTTAGGTGCTTGGATGACTGCGTAGACTTATTCCCGAGCAAAACGCATACAAAAAAAAAATAAAAAAAATAAAAATATATATATATATTCCCCCCCCCGGGTGTGCACCAGGTCAATCTTATAACGAGTCAGCAGGCACGATGATGGATTCACAGCTAGGAATGTTTGAGTTTTATTTAAATAAAGGGCTTGTCAAACATTTGGGTCTTTATTAAGCATGTGGCCTGTTATTGTTGGGGGGGGGGGTGCACTTTGAAGTTCACCAAACCCAGGACAGTTTGGCTCATCCTGAGTTCTTACAAATGCCTCAGATTGCCGGTACTGATAACATCTGAGAGGAAGTTAGGATGCAGACAAACTGCAACAAAGAGGCTGATATTGATGAACAGAAAAATAAAGACTGTGATGCCTCCAATATTCAAGAAGCTAAAGTCAGGTCACTTCAGAGCTAAAGGTTCTCCTTGTTTTAAAACCTTGGACAGGACCTGGCATGTACGTACTTTATTCATGACGAAGAACACGAATGTATAGGCCCAAAGATCTGTCAAAGAGTACGAGTCTCCAAGAAATTTCTCTTTTATCTTCTCCCATGGCTTTGTCCATTCCCGGTCAGTTTCCAATTTGATTCGCTCACATAACCAAATCTCCAGATCTTTCATGTATGAAAAGTCCGACCAGTTACTTTTAGCATACAGAGAGGACATACACCTGGAACAAAAAAAAAATAGTAAGTCAGATGTTATTCATTCAACATGCTTCCTTTGCCTGAAATCTCTACCCCATTTGTTGTTTAACCACTTCAGCCCAGAAGGATTTGTCCCCTTCCTGACCAGGACATTTTTTGCGATATGGCACTGCGTCAATTTAACTGACAATTGCGTGGTTGTGCGGCGTTGTACTTAAAATTTACTTCTTGTTTTCCCACAAATAGAGCTTTCCTATGGTGGCATTTGAATGAATTTTGCATTCAAGAAGAGAGACTGTCGGAGCTGAAATTACTAAAAAATTCTTTAATGGGATCCCTGACGGATATGGTGAACCAGTACAGTTCCCATCCACCTTAAACTGAACATAGACTGCTCAAATGTCTTCTTGGTAAACTTTGAATTTGTGTTACTCCGTTTCACATCCATCTATAGACCCATTCACAGTATTTTGAGGTTTATTTGGTTTAAACTGGCTTACCCAAGTTATGGGCTGCCATATCTTTTTTACATTCCTACCCCCTTGGCCCTGTTGTAGGTTGATTGTGGTGTGAAAAGTTTGCTGTGTGCTGAATATTAACTCCCGATTGATTTGGCAAATCCCATCCACACCCACCACAGTATTAAACAAGAGCACCTTTTTGAGGACAGACCAGGGAGATGCATGCTGGGTTACTTCCAATAACGTGGGATTTCTTTAATTAGGCAACACTTCCGCTCTTGCACAAAAACAGACAGCAAACTACTTTACAAATCAGCAGACTGCAGGTTACCTCATTTCCCATTCAGCTCTTAAGCGACTGGAGAATCCAGGGGAGGACTCTGCAATAAGGCCGGTGCCTCTAGAAGAGCCTGGAGACTCAGTTGGAGGATGCATCCCGGGTCACATACCACACAGTACCGCAAGTTCGGAAGAAAGGAACTGGTATAGTGTGATCAAGCCTTTGATATCGCAACAAGTCATTAATTACCCAATCCTTTGGCAGAGGACTGTGTCAGTTACACCGAATCTTAAAGTCTGTGGCAGAGACTATGACCGAGCATCACATCGGCTGCTAGGTCAGTGAGAGGCCTGTGGTGGTTGCTGAATCCAGTTGTGGATGCTGTTGCCCTCTGGATCAAAGAGTGTTCCTGATCTGCAATTTCAAGGTACCTGAATTCTCCCTAAACCCTCCATCTTTCTTTTGCAAGAATCTTTCTTAAATAAAGCATTCAAGAAAAAGAGACTGTCGGAGCTGAAATTACTAAAAAGAACTCTTTAATGGGACCCCTATGACGGATATGGTGAACCAGTACAGGAATGGCAAGACCCAATTTAAACCAGCAACTCCTTCGGGGGCAAGTGCTACATATAAAAGATTCAATTTTTTTGATGAAATCTACACTTTACCAGTATCTCCCCCACACCCATGTCAACAGGTATAAATCAACACTCCCCTTATTCAATCCCACTACTGTAGACAAGGTTGCTAAATTTATTTCTAACACCCAAACTACCTGTCCCCTGGACCCTCACAAATACTATGGTTACCCTCTGATTCTATCCTACACTCTAACACAGCTTCAATCTCCCCCTTTTCTTCCCAAACTTACTAAAACATTCTTTAGTCACCCCCATACTTAAAGCCTTCCTTGTACCCTATCAATCTTAAGCTACACCCCCATTTCCTTGCTCCCTTTTGCTATAAACTCCATGAATACCTGGTCTACAAACAAAAAGGTAATGAAGCTGAAAGAGAATGACTTCATTACTTCTATTTAAGAGCTGTCACTCCCTGGCCACTGTAGCTAGAGAAGCAGCTAATCAAGCATTGTCTGTGCTGGATTAGCATCAGGGGAGGCACAATAGGTTTAATAGACCCTTCATGTCTTCATAAAGGACCTATTCCCTGCCTATACTATCACAAAGTAGGTTTGCTAGTCCCCTTGAGACAGCAGGGGGGGGTGGATTAACCTGGTAATGAGGGGGTAAAACCTTCCAAGGCTAATGTGTTAAATTATATAAAGTTTAAAAATTGCCCTGGGCATGAAGTGGTAAAAAAAAAAAAAAAAAAAAAAAAAAAAAAAAAAGTTAGAATATACATATATACCATGTTGATCCAGATATGGCACTGATGAAGGTTACGGTACCCAAAAAGTTGAGTTCAGCCAGTTTAGAAATTGTTCCCAGAAAACCAACCATGGCACGGAGTCCACCCCCAGATCCCAAGACCGCGATTACAGGAGGGTTGCAATTCTTCAGAAAAAAACAAAAACAAAAAAATAAAATAAAAAAGTCTACTTTAGATGGAATATGGATTGAACAGTGGTAAGAAATTGGTAAAATAGCATGAAAACTGAATACAAGTATGGAATATATCATCATCTGTCACCAGAGCAGGAAATGGTAGCAGGGCCAGGAAGGCAGTCAGCTTTATCCAGGCAGAGCAAGTCCAGGAAGTAAGCCAAGATCAGCAACAGCTGAGCAAAGTATTTGCCTATGCCTTACAAAAGGTGAGCAAGGATGGGCTTCTTTGAGCCAGCACCTGTTTTTTTCATGGACAGGTGAGAAGAGCAGGTCTGGAGCAATGCTTACTTGGTTTCAAAAATCAAGGTTTACAAGACTAAAATACTAAAAAGGACTTACCTCTTTAACATTCATGCCCAAGGACAAAAGGGTCTCCTTTACTTTTCTCATCCTTGCCTTGACAGCTACGGTTTCCCCTTCTGAGCTATCAAGTGTGAAGAGAAAAAAAAAAAAAAAAAAAAAAATGAATATAGTTAAAGTTTATCCAGAGACAAGACTGTCATCCTGGATAGAATGGAATTCAATATTTTTTTTTTTAGCAAAAAACAGAAATCTCCCCCCAAAAAAACTCCCTCTTGATCAAGCGTTCCTATTAAAGCAGCTATACTCGGTCCTGTGGAGCTCTAAGGTTCCTTGAGTTGTGGCTCATTGATCTTCCATTTAATGGTGCTTGCATAGTGTCAGGGACAACGCCACTCGGCAGAGCCAGCTGCATGACTCGAAGGATGAGCTGACGTCCAAGTATGAATCTAGGTTCAGACTGAGCTTTGGTCGCTTGGTACTTCACACAAACACCTGAACTACTGCCCATTTGGGGAGTAGCTGTGCATCATAATATAGAAAGTCGACATTTCCGCATGAACACTTAGTCATCTAGAACCTGTCTGGCCATCTCTTGGGTCCACAATCCTGAACATTTGGCTGATAAGTTGATCTTTCTCCCCTGGCTTTATGTGAAGGAACACTGAAAATGTCCCGGGTTAAGTCAGAATGGAAACATATTGGGCTTAGTCAATACATTAAAGATGCACAAGATTTGTGAATTTAAATTTATAGATTGGTAATAACACCATGTCAGCCAACATTTTTTATGTCATATGCTTTTATTCTGTAACAAAAATATATAATTTTTTTATACATGTGAAGTTATCTGTATACATGCCTAAAAAGTCCCATATTCCCCATAAGTATCTCGGGAGACAACTTATAGAAGGGAGGTATCTGTACTGCATATACACAATTTTACCAAAAAGTATTGGGACACCTGCCTTTACACAAACTTTAATGACATCGCAGTCTTAAACCCCATACATTAGATTTTCGTCTTCAGATTTACTAAAACCATATAATGTGATGTCAAACCTTAAGAGTTTCAATTTGTATGCAATCAGGCTGGCCCTTGCACTACATGGTTTTGGTAAATCTGAAGACAAAAATCTGCAGAAAATCTAATAGTGTGTATGGGGGCCTTCGTCTGTAGGGTTCAGTATTGAGTTGACCCACCTTTTGTAGATATAACTCTTCTGGGAAGGCTGTCCACAAGGCTTAAGAGTGTCTATGGGAATGCTTGACCATTCTTCCAGAAGTGCATTTGTGAGGTCAGGCACTGACGTTGGATGAGAAGGCCTGGCTTTCAGTCTCTGCTCCAATTCATCCCAAAAGGTGTTCGGTTGAAGTCAAGACTGCGCAGGCCAGTCAAGTTTCTCCACTCCAAACTTGCTCATCCATGTCTTTATGGGCCTTACTTTGTGCACTAGTCCAAACCATTTGGTGGCGGGGGATTATGATGTGGTGTTGTTTTTCTAGGGGTTAGGCTTGGCCCCTTAGTCCAAGTAAGGGGAACTCTTAAGGCGTCAGCATGTCAAGACATTTGACAATTTTATGCTCCCAACTTTGTGGGAACAGTTTGGGGATGACTGCACACCAGAGCACAAAGCAAGGTCCATTAAGACATGGATGAGAGAGTTTGGGGTGGAGGAACTTGACTGGCCTGAGTCCTGACCTCAACCCGATAGAACACATTTGGGATGAATTAGAGCGGAGACTGAGCCAGGCCTTCTTGTCCAACATCAGTGCCTGACCTCACAAATGTGCTTCTGGGAAAACCACCAACCATTCCCATAGACACTCCTAACCCTTGTTTACAGCCTTCCCAGAAGAGAAGACAAGAGACAACCATCTCCGCTTCCTGCTGTTAATGCTTGCACCCGTAGGGTCCCTGGGAAACCCCCGAGGTCACAGGGAAACCTTTTACTTCATTTCGGGATCAGATTACTTTAAATACATTTTCTACAAATAAAAGTCCTGTTGGCAAGATTTTTGAAATACAGGATGACAGATTCATGTTGCCAGCACCCCCCAATGTCCATTTTTTTGTTCAGTAAAAAAAAGGACTATTAAAAATTTGTGAAAATTACTTTACTTACCCATCTACAATGTCAATATTTTTCTGTGAAAACACAAAAGACACATTGTGATATTCAGAAACAGTCTGGTGATACAAACCAATATGACACCACATTTTTCCAGAATTAATGAAAAGTTCTTGTGACCCCGGAGGAGGTTTCACAGCTCAGACATTGATTTTTGCTCTACTCATTTTATCTCTACAAGTCAGTGGGAATGCCAAATCAGTTAGCAGGAGCTTCATGGAAAGGAACGTAGAAAGTAGGGATGGGCGAACGGTTCGGCCCGAGCACAAGATCAGACCGAACTTTGGTCGTTTGAAGAACAGCAAACATTATGCAGTGTTCGGGGCAAGTTGGAAAGCTGCCGGAACACAGTTAAAGTCTATGGGACACTAACAAACATGAAAAACCAAAAATGCTCATTTTAAAGGCTTACATGCAAGTTAACCACTGGGCACTTAAACCCCCTTCCTAATCAGACCAAATTTTCAGTTCACACTTTGAATGACAATTACTCAGTCATGCAATACTGTAACCATGTGAACTTTTTCCTCCCCCACAGCACTTTTGGTGGCATTTAATCACCGCTGGATTTATTAGAGACACACAGAGACACACAATCTTGCAAATTAGTAATTTTGCTTCATAAATTTTGGCCAAAATGTATACTGCTACATATCTGTTAAAAATAACCCAAATCTGTGTAGATTTGGTCTTTGTGAAAGTTATAGAATTCACAAGCTATGGTGCCAATCTCTGAAAATTTATCAGACCTGAAGTACTGACGGCCTATTTCTTGAGACCCTAACATGCCAGGAAAGTACAAAGACCCCCCAAATTACTCCCTTTTTGGAAAGTAGACATTCCAAGGTATTTAGTAAGAGGCATGGTGGAGTTTTTTGAAGTAGTCATTTTTTTCCCCTCAATTTTGAAAAAAAAAAAAAAAAAAATCATCATCATCATCATCATCATCATCATCATCATCAGGTTATTTTACACACACACACACACACACACTGCTATTAGTCCGAGTATGGCGATACCACGCGCAACATTTTTACACAGCGTGGCCACATACAGAGGCCCAACATGCAGGGAGCACCTTGAGGCCTTCTGGAGCAGAGATTACACATCTAATTTCCTGATTAGATCTTACACTTTTGAAGGCCCTGGACAATGGAAATGCCCAAAAGGGTCCCCTTTTGGAAAGAAAACACCAACGTATAATCTAGAGTCTTTTGAACATGTCATTTTTTTTTGTACAAATTTTTGGACAATATGGAAATTACATTTTTTTTTTTTTTTTTAAACAAAGTTGTCCAGTCATACAATATTTCACACACACCATGTACACACCAAAAATGACACCCCAAAATAGTATTGCGGAGTATGGATGGCTGGATAAATATGACAGAGGGATGGCAGAGCATGGATGGCTGGGATGAGTGCTGCAATTGTAACAGAGCAGCGCTCTAAGCACTACACATCCAGCCCACAGTGCTGATACATCTGATCCCTTCCACTGGAAGGAGAGGGGAGAGGAACCGGATATCACGCCAGTTTGTTTACATGCGATCACGCCGTCATTTGATGGTGCGATCACATGGTAAATGCCCGCTGTCAGCGGCCATTTACGAGAGTAGTGATTTTAATAATGCTTAACGTGAAACAATAAAAAGGAAATATTTCTTTAAATATCATGCCTGGGGGGGGGCGTCTATAGTATGCCTGTAAAGTGGTGCATTTTTCCCCATGTTTAGAATAATACCACAGCAAAATGACATTTCTAAAAAGGGGAAAAAAAAAAAAAAAAACACACACCACACTGATTGTGGCTATAGTGAATTGTCGGGTCTCGGCAATATAGATAAACTCATTGGGGGTTAAAACACCCCACGCACAACGTAAGGCCCCCCCAAATCCATACCAGACCCTTATCCGAGCATGCAACCTGGCAGGACGCAGGAAAAGAGGGGGGGGGGATGAGATGGCACCCCCCCCTCCTGAACCGTACTAGGCCACATGCCCTCAACATGGGGAGGATGCTTTGGAGTAGCCCACAAAGCACCTTATCCCCACAACCCTTGACGGTGGTTGTGGGGGGGGTCTTATTGGAATTCGGAAGCCCCCTTTAACAAGGGGACCCCCAGATCCCTGCCACCCATGTGAATTGGTAACAGGGTACATTTCAAGAAAAAACAAAAAAACAAAACCACCCCCACGACAGTTTGAGACAAGTCCTTTATTAAAAGATAAACATAAAAATCTTCCGCAATGTCCATTCATCTTCTATCACAATGTCCGATGAGCTTGGCTCCTGCCAAATGGCGCCGCTTCTTGGTGACAGTTCTTATAAAGCCGAGGGCGGGGCCACTCGGTGGCGTAAACGAGTGACCCCACCCCCCTCATGACGTCAGAGGAAGGCAGGGTCACCCGTTTACATCACCAAGTGGCCTTGCCCTCAGCTAGAACTGTCACCAAGAAGAAGCCTTCCATGGAGGCGGAGCTGTTGCATTTTTTCGGCTCGTCGGCGTGATAAAAAATAAAAATGTCCATATATCCATAATAAAAAAAAGTTCTTGTCCCAAGCTGTCTCATCTACCATTTAACACTTTCTTTGTGAAATGGTAGGGGTACAATGTACCCAGTTACCAATTCACATAGGGGGGGGGGGTGGGATCTGAGGGTCCCCTTGTTAAGATTCTGATAATCCTCCCACCCACAGACCAAGGGTTGTGGGGATGAGGCCCTTGTCCCCACTCCAAAAGCACCCTCCCCATGTTGGAGGGCATGTGGCCTGGTTCAGGAGGGGGGAGTGCTCTTGTTCCCCCCCCCCCCCCCTTTTTCTGCAGCCTGCATGTTTGGATAAGTGTCTGATTTTTGGGGGAGGGACCCCTACACCATTTTTTTTAATTTTGGTGCAGGGTTCCCCTTAAAATCCATACCAGATCCAAAGGGGGACCCCTACATTTTTTTGGTCTGGGGTTGCCCTTAATATTTATACCAGACCCAAAGGGTCTGGTAATGGACTGGGGGGGGACCCATTTTTTTTTTCAATGACTCATCTATATTGCCGAGACCCGACAATTCATTACAGCCGTGATCAGTTTTACATGACAATTTTTCTTTTAGAAATGCCATTTTGCTGTGGTATTGTTCTACACAATGGGGGGGGGGTGGAGTAGACAAGGTGTTTTGCCGAGTGATCTGCCATAGCAAGAACCCCCCCCCCCCCACATGGCTTGGTATGATCTCTTGGTCAGCAAGGCTTTATGCTCAAATGAAAAGGTCTGGTATTAATTTCATATTTTGCTTGAGGATCTTTCTTAAAATCTATACCAGACTTGAAAGGTTTGGTATGGATTTCCTGTGGTGGGACATTTTAGTTTTTTAATACATGTAGGCTGTGCTACAGAAAAGTGACATTTGTAAATAAAGTGTCAAATTAATGGTTAGTTAAACGTAAACCTTAGCAACCAATCATAATTTGGCTCCATCAGGGCCAGCCCTACCATGGGTCCTGCGGGGGGCCATTGGACCCAAACAGCACTTTAAGAGGGGCGGCAAATTGACACCCAAGATGAGGGCGGACTGACCATTTGGGGAGAGGATCCTGTCCTGGACACTGTTCATACAGAAAGGAATGAGTAGGAGCAGGCTTAGGATGGTGAGGATGGGGAGTGAACACCGAGGCATCCTGATGATTTACTGCAGAGCTCCCCTGAGACAAGGGGGGGGGGGGAGCTGCAGCACACTGGACAGATGCCCCAGGAGCCGCTGCCACTGGCTGGCTGACCAGGTTGATTTGCACATTTCAGCTATGTGAGAGGCAGAGCAGCCAGTGTGCTGAGGTGCCACTGCCCAATAGATCGGTGTTGACTGCTAAAAGGAGGATGGATGGCTGAATGGTCAGCCCTAGAAGAGAAGATTTGTTTTGAAGTGTGCAGCACCAAACAAAAGAGCTGTACATGGGGGAGGGGTGCGCAAAGGTGAGGACTATGGCACAGTTATTGCAGAAGTGAGATGTTTAAACACTTCCTGCCCATAGCAGATGACGGCCGGGCGGTGGTTCAGTTATCCTGACTGGGCATCATACGAGGTCCAGCAGGATAACATGCCGCCGCGTGCATCGGTCGGTCAGCCTGACACACCGATCTTGGTAAAGAGCCTCCAGCTGTTGCTGTCCAATCACGGCTGATCACGATGTCAATAGGAAGAGCCGTTGTTCGGTCTTTTTATTTGTTGCGCAAAAAATAAAAACCGCAGAGGTGATCAAATGCCACCAAAAGAAAGCTCAATTTGTGAGAACAAAATGATAAAAAAAAAAAAAAAAATAAATTTGTTTCGGTACAGTGTTGTATGACCGCGCAATTATCATTCAAATTGCAACAGCGCTGAAAGCTGAAAATTGGCCTGGGCGGGAAGGTGTCCAAGTGCCTGGTATTGAAGTGGTAGAGAAGGAAAACTTCAGATGTTGAATAGGTGCAGAGATGTGCTGTGGACTGGGATGCAAAGGTGACCATAATATAAAATTATGGATGTGGGGAGGACCCTTTTGGTGGGCGTGATTTTTTTTGGGGGGGGGGGGGGGTTGGGGAGCACAGCAATTTATTCTTGTACCCAGGCAACAATGTCTTAGGCCAGCCCTAGGCTCCATTGGTTACCTCACAATGCCTACTAGGCCCTTTAGATCTGTTGCGAATTTTAAGGGGGTCCTCAACACAAAAAACAAAGCAGCCGAGATCCCTCCAAAATCCATACTAGTCCCTCATCTGAGAATGTAGCCTGGCACGTGCCCCCACCTGAACCATACCAGGCCATATGCCCTGTAATTTGAGGGGGCATCACCATTTTTTGGGTATTGGAACGCCTTAAAATCCATACCAGACCCAAAAGGACCTGATGTAGATTGTGGGGGAACCCTCACACTGTTTTGTTACCCTGTTCCCTTGGTTACATTCACCTGGTTCTTACTCAACCAGCATCCCTGATAGCTGAAGGCCACCATATTTCTACCACCTGTGGCGGCCACTCATATGGGGCGTAGGGGTGCCACCCAGGGTTGCCAACCTCCCGCAGCATTTTTTTTACTGACAAAACATGAAAAATTTACTGGTGGAGTACATTTACTGGCAAACTGAGAAATTACAGAACTCCTATTGAAAAATTAACAATGAATACTTGGAACAGTATAAACATGATATGGAAACACTGACAATACCTATAACAGAGTCATTTGCTTGATTCACACTTAAGAAAAGTCAACACCGCATGAAATTATCAGCCCCTGATAATTAACGGCAGAAAAAAAAAAAAAAAAAAGTAACACAATCAGACGGTGTGCAACTGGCAGTTTTCAACCCTGGAGCCACCCCCCTAATCTACATGCAGGGTGGCGGACACATGGATTTCAGGTTTTTTTTTTTTGTTTTTTTTTTTTAAGCACGTGATTAGAGCCTTAAGCCTGGTACACACGATCAGATTTTTGGCCAACCAAGCATCTGATTTGTCAAAAAGGCGTGTGCCTGGATCTTTTTTGCATACTAATGGCGCACAATTGTCGGCCAAAAAACAAAACGTAGTGAAGTACTACAAGGAATTTCACGTCTTGAGCGCCACCCTTTGGAACCCTTCTGCTAATTTGGTGAGCATTGATTCCGAGCATCCGTGTTCATACTTTCAACTTCTGTGATGGATTTGTGCACTGACAAAAATTTACTAGCCTGTCATCCAACATTTGTTGGCCGAAAGTTGGACAATTGTCAAAAGGAGCGTACCAACGGTCGGATTTTAGGACAACAGTGGGTCAGACAACCCCCTGCCAACAATCTGATCGTATGTACGAGGCTTAAGGCTCCAAAAAGGTGACCTCACCCAGTTGTGCAACATGAATATTCACTAATGTCTTCCGGCTTCTCCTCCCAGCCAATCAGGAAGCAGGTCCTGAGTAGGGATGGGGGGGGGGGGGGGGGGGGACGGTTCGGCCCGAGCATAAGTTCGGGCAAACTTTTGTTGTTCAGCCAACAAACAGGTCATTTGAAACGTTTGTTTGCGCCCCCCCCCCCCCGGAACTGACCACAATGCATTGCAGGCCCTGATTCGCTCAAGCGGTAAAAGATTCAGCCAATCAGGGCACAGAGCAAAGTCAGAACCATGATTGGACACGGTCAGTATGACTTTATCCAATCATGGCTCATTCCCGCCCCACAGTATAAAAATTTTCAATGGCAGCCATTTTCAGTGTGATTTTGGTGTGGAGAGATAGAACGGGGCTCTGTTCAGTGCTATTAGTGTTCTATACTGTGCTATTTTGCTTCAATTGCCAGTGTAGAATATTAGTTTAGTGTCAGTCTAGGGATAGTGTGAGTGTAGTGAGGAGGACCATCATTCAGCTTTGTATAGTGTGCAGCTAGAGTAGGGACAGTTCAGATGGTCTCACTACACTACAGTAAAATGGTCAGTAATCTTCACATTAATGTAAATCTAGAGTAGGGACAGTTCAGATAGCGTCAGTGTAGTGACAGTTGCACACTGTCTGATTGTGTTACTGCCAGTTTAATGCCATATAGTTCTGTGTGTCACTGTACATTTGGCACATTATATTGTATCCACAGAGAGTGTCTGTAGTGTGAATACTCAAATTAAAGTGCACCAAACACCTCTTTACAGCTATGTACAGATTTCCACCACTTCTTTACATTTGCTTATAAGCACCGCCCCCTCCCAATAACATCTGGGAGAACAAAGAGGGGCAGACGTTACCTTGGCACTGCAAGTGGGTCAGCAACAAAATGTGTCCACAGGCAAGCCAAGGTGGTCAGTCCTCAGGCAGGGCATCATTTCCTCTGTTCAGTGAGTTTGCCCGTGCTATCCAGCCACAGCATGCAGAGGAGGTGGTGGACTTCCTCATGCGCCGTCACGCAAGCAGAGACAAGTATACAGTCCCCTGCAGTTGCCAGAGTGGATAAATCTGCCTTCTTGTCCACATCTATTCCCACCATAGCTCCAACATCAGCCATGGAGGAGTCAGCTGAGTTATTTGACCACAGTGTCAGCCACTTGTTCCTTAATGATGCCCAGCCATTACTGGATTCAGATGTTGGTTCTGAGGTTGAGGATTACAGAAACATGAGCCTAGAGAGGGAGGAACACCGGTAGACAAAATGATGGATGATAATTGATGATGTCACTGATGCGACCCTGGTGCCAGATAGAGCAGAGGAGGAAACTGAAGGTGAGGTGGCACAACCCCAAGGAGGCCAACATCAAGAAAGTAGAGAGCAGCCCCCCTATTCCATCACATTCTGAAGCTGTTATCTCCGAGCCCCCTCCCCAAATCTCAGCTGTCTGGGCCTTTCAGCACTTTGAGGGTATTCAATCATTTCATCTGGAAGAATGTTTTTGGTATAGGTTTCATGGGCACAATTAACATCCAAAGACTATTTTTTCAGTACCAGTTTGACAGGTGGATATCATTGCAATTTTTTACAGCAAAGCCAATTCTTGCTTTCATCAAGATTACCTCTATAGGGTTACGGTGGGAAGGCGCCACCAATGCCCAAAGACAAATTTTTATGCACCCCTTATTTCTATACAAAGAAAAAGTGTTACCAGAATGTATCAAAAAAAAAATAAAAAAAACCCACACACTAATTTTATTCCCAGTGCACTACATTGTGGCCTCATACACACTGGCTCCACAGCTGTTGCTGAGCAAAAAAAAAAAAAAAAAAAAAAAATATATTTTTTTTTTTTTTTTTTTTGTTTATAGCGCAAAAAATAAAAACTGGTGAAGCTGTGATCAAATGCCACCAAAAGAGCTCTATTTGTGGGGAAAAAAGGTCAATTTTGTTTGAGTGTAATTGTCAGTTAAAGCAACGCAGTGCCGAATCGCAAAAAGTGCTCTGGTCAGGGAGGGGGTAAAATCTTCCAGTTAAAGTGAAAGCATAAAAATGACAAATTAATTCCAATTGAGTGCCTGGGGGGGTCCCCTTATTCTACCTGTGAAGTGGCAGATCTGTACCATGTCTAGAATCTGCTGCAGCAAGAATTTAATTTATAAAGCCCAAAAAATGACCTTTTCCCTGCAAGCTGCCTCAAATTTTTTTTTTTTTTTTTTTTGAGGCAGCTTGCAGGGAAAAGGTCATTTTTTGGGCTTTATAAATTAAATTCTTGCTGCAGCAGATTCTAGACATGGTACAGATCTGCCACTTCACAGGTAGAATAAGGGGACCCCCCCCCCCAGGCACTCAATTGGAATTAATTTGTCATTTTTATGCTTTCACTTTAACTGGAAGATTTTACCCCCTCCCTGACCAGAGCACTTTTACGATTTGGCACTGCGTTGCTTTAACTGACAATTACACTCAAACAAAATTGACCTTTTTTCCCCACAAATAGAGCTCTTTTGGTGGCATTTGATCACAGCTTCACCAGTTTTTATTTTTTGTGCTATAAACACACACACACCAGCATTTTTTACTTTTTGCTAGAATACCCCCCAAAAATATATAAAACAACATCTTTTTCCTCAGTTTAGGCCGATACGTGTGACATTTTTGGTAGACATTAAAAAAATATAAATAAATAGGGCCCTGTACCATTTTGGTGTGAATGCGGTGCGATTCGAACCATACAAAATGAATTCCTGTGCAAATCACATGCTGTGTCCTGCACCACACAAGTGTGACCCCAGGTTAAAATATTTTTCATGGACTATTCTGGGCTTTGTATTTTTATATTGATATACAAATCCCCAAGATTCCGAGGAAAAAAAAAAAAAAAAAAAAAAAAAATTGAGTTTTCCCCCCATAGAGATTTATTAGAGGATCCAGTACTGGAAGTCACTCACCTTTTTGGGCGCCATTGGAGATGAAGGTAGGTCACCGCTTATCTCCCAACATGTAAATCTGATAAAAAAAAATAAATAAAAAAAACCACAGCAGTAAGACTTGTGAAGAGGATGATCTCAGATATACAGAAGACAGGATGGAGATGGCTGTACCAGTAATCAGATGATGGTAGAAGTTGGTTGGGAAGGTTTATTGGAACGTGTGTGAGTCTTTAGCCTCGTATAATCCTGACCTTACATCATATCATTGGGTGGGTTCTAGAGTTACCTCCTCATCCCTTTAAAACCCAAACACATTAATTATACAGGTTCTGAGACCAATTTAATGCAGATAAAGAATCAAGTTTAATTACCACCCTAATCAGCCACAGAACCTGTGTGATTCATATGTGTTCAGTTTTAAAGGAATGAGGTGGAAACCCGAGTGGGACCCCCGACACCTCCAAAGGGGTTTGTTTTTACCAGTCTGGTTTTGTTCCAGCAAACCTTATCAGAACATGCCAGGTGCCATTGGTAAGGGCTGATCTGTAGGGGGAAAACACAACACCACACACACACACACACACACACACACACCTCTTCCATGGAACTGCAGACCTCAAAGTAACATTATAACCTATAAAAGCTTCAAAATACTAACTTAGGTAAACTTGCTCTTCCCAAGGATGAAGCATATGGATACATCCCATTGCAACAAAGTCCCCCCCCCTCCACAGTCTTTATTCTACCTCCTCATTTCCATGTTGGATTAGTAGACCCCCCACTGTACAGACCCCCCACCTCGGAGCCAAGCTCTGCAGGTCTCATAGACCCCAGTACTGAGGTGGTCCCCCTACCTCCCTCTACTTCACACCATTCACAGACAACAATGTCCCAGGCTTCATTCTGTGAATGGGGAAGACTTCACCCCCGAGCTTCCTCTTATTCTTATCTTCATTATTATTACATTTTCACACAAGATATTAAACAATAACCCCACTTTGGTTAAGAAACAAACAAGCCCCTCTACCTGATCAATGTACATTGCAAGGATTGGAGGAAACTTTGTTGCAGTCTTACCTTTTGTTGCTGTGTTGGGTAATGTCAGTGTGCAAAATAAATCAGAAATGGGAGTGACTTTTATTACCAAGCAGCTGATGAACTTGTTGGGTTTTAATGAGGAAAATTGCCAAGTCAGAAATCCTTCAGGTGTGATTAACCCTTTGGGAGCTTCTCCCCATAAATGGAATATCTGTCCCTGGGTGGCTACACTCACTTCTCCCCTGAATCTGTGGAGGCAGCCATGGTTCTCACTCAAGTTCTACAACACACATGTCTGCCTTTCTTCATCTCCAGTATATGGTGATTGATGGGAGTAGTAGTTTCTACAAGAAAGATGAAGTTCTTGGTGCTTTCTTTGAAGCTCACAGGAAGTGACATGTACTGTACATTGTATTTCTGGTGTCATTTAGCGAGTATTTTATGTACTTCTATGTATATACCATATTTATGTATATACCATACCTGTGAGATCTCTCTAGAAGCTGGAAATCACTGGGTGCCGACACCTCTACTACAGCACTACTACACTATTACTACACCTCTACTACAGCACTACTACACTACTACTATACCATTACTACACCTCTACTACAGCACTACTACACTACTACTATACCACTACTACACCTCTACTACAGCACTAGGGATGAGCTTCGTGTTCGAGTCGAACCCATGTTCGACTCGAACATCGTCTGTTCACCCGTTTGCCAAATTGCGAACAGTATGAGCCGTTCGCGCCAAATTCGTGTGGCGCGTCACGGCCCATAATTCACTACGGCATCGCAGTGCATTGCTGGCTGATGATTGGCCAAGCATGCACTATGACCCGCATGCTTGGCCAATCACAGCGCCGTCTGTACAGAGAGCCATAATTGGCCAAAGCCAAGGAGGCTTTGGCCAATTATGGCTCAGGGGATTTAGTACACGCCCCACACTATATAAGGCCGCCTGCACGGCGGCCCTGTGTAGTGTGTGTTCCGGCGTTGAAAGAGATAGACAGAGAGACAGTGTCATTTGATTTAAGTTAGATAGATTAGGCAGGACAGTCAGTGAGTTAGCTGCACTTACAGTGTATTGTGTATATATATGCATCCCAGGTGTTGTGTATATATATATATATATAAATACACTGTATTCAGTTTAGCTAGATCCGTTCCTGTTATCTTCCTACTGACAGGCAGGCTTGTCTTGTTACAGTATTTACAGCTACCTGAAGAAAATTGCTGGTGTTCTTTTGATACTATTAGTACCACAGTCAGGCAGCTAGACTATTTACAGTTAGTGCAGTGCGTCCCCCTCACAGTGTTCAGCTAAAGCTACAAGTTAGTTTAGTGTGACCTCTGCACAGTGTTCAGCTAAAGCTACAAGTTAGGGTAGTGCGTCCTCCTCACAATGTTCAGCTAATGTTACAAGTTATTGTAGTGCGTCCTCCTCACAGTGTTCAGCTAAAACTACAAGTTAGTGTAGTGCACAGTGTTCAGCTAAAGCTACAAGTTAGGGTAGTGCGTCCTCCTAACAGTGTTCAGCTGAAACTACAAGTTAGTGTAGTGTGACCTCTGCACAGTGTTCAGCTAAAGCTACAAGTTAGTGTAGTGTGTCCTCCTCACAGTGTTCAGCTAAAACTACAAGTTAGTGTAGTGCGACCTCTGCACAGTGTTCAGCTAAAGCAACAAGTTAGTGTAGTGCGTCCTCTGAACAGTGTTTAGCTACAACTACAAGTTATTGTAGTGTGACCTCTGCACAGTGTTCAGCTAAAGCTACCTGTAGAAGGTTGGTGGTGTTTTCCTGATCCTATCACTACCGCAGGCAGCTAAATAAGCTACAAGTTATTTTTTTTGTGAGCTCTGCACAGTGTTTACCTAAAGCTACCTGTAGAAGGTTGGTGGTGTTTTCCTGATCCTATCAGTACCGCAGGCAGCTAAATAAGCTACAAGTTAGTGTAGTGCGTCCTCCTCACAGTGTTCAGCTAAAACTACAAGTTAGTGTAGTGCACAGTGTTCAGCTAAAGCTACAAGTTAGGGTAGTGCATCCTGCTCACAGTGTTCAGCTAAAACTACAAGCTAGTGTAGTGCGACCTCTGCACAGTGTTCAGCTAAAGCTACAAGTTAGTGTAGTGCATCCTCCTCACAGTGTTCAGCTAAAACTACAAGTTAGTGTAGTACGTCCTCTGAACAGTGTTCAGCTAAAACTACAAGTTAGTTTAGTGTGACCTCTGCACAGTGTTCAGCTAAAGCTACAAGTTAGTGTAGTGCATCCTCCTCACAGTGTGCAGCTAAAACTACAAATTAGTTTTTTTGCGAGCTCTGCACAGTGTTCAGCTAAAGCTACCTGTAGAAGGTTGGTGGTGTTTTCCTGATCATATCACTACCGCAGGCAGCTAAATAAGCTACAAGTTAGTTTTTTGCAAGCTCTGCAGAGTGTTTACCTAAAGCTACCTGTAGAAGGTTGGTGGTGTTCTCATACTACAGGCAGGCAGTTGATTTTGCTAGCTGTAGTATCAGTATATATATATATATATATATATATATATATATATATCCCAGCTTAGTGCAGCTACAGGCCATTAGTATGTTTGGAAGGCCAACAAAGAGAGGCAGTCACAAGCCAATAAAAGAGGGCAAGCAGGCTCTGTGTCTAGAAGCAACACTGCTGGTCGTGGAGACGGTGCATCCTCATCAGCACGTGGCCGTGGGACACGCTTGGCCTTTTTTTCTGCAGCTGGCCGTGTTGAGCCGCAACATGCGGAAGACTTGGTCGAGTGGTTGACCAAGCCGTCCTCATCCTCCTCATCCTCTCTCACCCATGCTCAGGGTACTTTGTCTGGCAAAGCAGCTGCCAACGCGGCCTCTTCCCTCGGCTCAATGGCATCAGTGACTCCTTCCCTAGCCCCACCATGTCCTCCTGAGGAGTCCCTCGAACTGTTTGAACACAGTGTTGGGTACATGCTCCAGGAGCATGCCCAGCATTTAGAAGGCTCTAATGATGATACTGAGCTAGATGAAGGCAGTAACATGAGCACGGACAGAGGGGGTGCCCAAGAAGGACAGCAATCTGGCAGTCATGCTCCCCCTGCTGCAGCATACTGCCAGGTTTGCTCCAGTGATGAGGAGGGAGGGGATGATGAGGTCACTGACTCAACATGGGTGCCTGATAGGAGAGAGGAGGAGGAGGAGGAGGCACATCACCAACGAGGCAGGATGCCCTCCAGGGACCAGCCTAAGGGCAGCACACTGACGGCATCACACCCTAAAGCTCCGCATGTGCAGGGCGCTGCTGTCTCTGCGTGTTATTCCAAAAGTTCTTTGGTGTGGGCCTTTTTTGAGATGAGTGCATCAGATCGCACCACTGCTATTTGCAATATATGTCTCAAGCGTATCTCGCGTGGCCAAAACATCTCCCGCTTGGGCACCACATGCTTGACCAGACATATGTTGACCTGCCATGCAGTTCATTGGCAAGCGTATCTAAAAGACTAACACCAAAGAAAAAAGAGGACCTCTCCTTGCTCCTCATCAGCTGAGATCTCCAATCCCACTATACCTTCAGTCCTCTCTGAGACCTGCACTGAGAGGAATGAAGGTGTAGAATTAGGTGTGTCACAGCCAAGTACTTGTGGGCAATCTGCAAGTTGGTAGACTCTGCCCCCTTCTGTTTGTGGAATGTGCGGTTCCTCAGTGGCGGAAGGCAATTCCGGCTTTCTACCGGCATTTGGAAGGCAATGTCAATGCCTTGCTGGACAGGGCGGTCAGCGGTAAGGTGCATATTACCGCTGACTCATGGTCCAGCAGGCATGGACAGGGATGTTACCTAAGTTTCACCACGCATTGGGTGACTCTGCTGGCAGCTGGGAAGGATGCAGGACAAGGTGCAGTAGTGTTGGAGGTTGTTCCGCCACCACGCCTCCAAAATGCCACTACTAACGATTGTGACACACCTCTCTCCTCCACCCCCTCCTCTTCTTCTTCCTCCATGTCCTCTTCCTGTGCTTGGTCCTCGGAACCAGCGGTGCTCCGTAGCTGTTCAAGGGGCTACGCAAGTATGCAGGCCAAAAGATGCCATGCGGTGCTTGAGCTGGTGTGCTTGGGGGACAGGAGCCACACTGGGGCAGAGGTTCTGTCAGCTCTGCAGGGGCAGGTTCAGAGGTGGTTGACGCCATGCCAAATTAAGCCAGGTATGGTGGTTTGCGACAATGGCACCAACCTCCTCTCTGCCCTCCGACAGGGACAACTGACCCATGTTCCCTGTTTGGCTCACGTCCTTAACTTGGTGGTGCAGCGGTTCTTGGGCAGGTACCCGGGCTTACAGGATGTCCTGAGGCTGGCCAGGAAAGTCTGTGTGCATTTCCGCCGGTCAGATAATGCCAGTGCTCGGCTGGCAGACCTCCAAAAGGAGTTTAACCTGCCCAAGAACCGCCTAATCTGTGACATGCCCACCAGGTGGAACTCAACGTTGGCCATGCTGCAGCAGCTGCACATGCAGCAGAGGGCCATCAGTGAGTACCTGTGCAACTATGGCACCAGAACAGGGTCAGGGGAGCTTGTTTTTTTTTCCCCACGCCCGTGGGCCATGATCAGGGATGCATGCACTGTCCTGTCACCATTTGAGGAGGCCACGAGGATGGTGACCAGTGACAGTGCATTCATCAATGACACTGTCCCCCTTGTCCACCTGTTGGAGCACACGCTGCGTGGAATAATGGACAGGGCACTTGAGGCAGAACAGAGGCAGGAAGAGGGGGACTTCCTTAGCCCTCAAGGCCCCTTTTATCCAGACAGTGTTCCTGCGTGCCCGCCGATCACACAGGAAGAGGACGAGGAGGAGGATTGTGTCAGTATGGAGGTGGAGCCTGGCACTCAGCATCAGCAGCAGTCTTTAAGGGATCAGTCCCAAGAAACACATGGACTTCTACGTGGCTGGGAGAAGGTGGCTGCAGACCATGTCGTCCATAGTGACCCAGAGGACTCCGGACCAAATGCCTCAGCAAACCTACGCTGCATGGCCTCCCTGATCCTGCAAAGCCTGCGTAAGGATCCTCGTATTCGTGGTATCAAGGAGAAGGACCAATACTAGCTGGCAACCCTCCTTGATCCACATTACAAGGGTAAGGTTGCGGACCTTATCTTGCCGTCGCAGAGGGAGCAGAGGATGAAACATCTTCGGGAGGCCTTGCAGAAAGGTCTGTGCAATGCGTTTCCAGAGACTGGGAGGTTACAAACTCCTGTTTCTGGACAACGTGTTGCTGAGGCTTCGGTCAGTCAAAGAAGGAGCGGTGGAGAAGGTGGCCGTCTGACCGATGCGTTCAGACAATTTTTTAGTCCGCAGCCCCAAGGTATGATCAGTTCCAGCAACCATCGCCAGCGTCTGTTTTACATGGTGCAGGAATACCTAGGGGCAAGATCTGACTTGGACAGCTTTCCCACCGAAAATCCTTTGGGTTACTGGATCTTGAGGATGGATCACTGGCCAGAGCTCGCACATTATGCAATTAAGCTACTGGCCTGTCCTGCATCCAGCGTTCTTTCGGAGCGCACATTCAGTGCTGCTGGAGGCTTTGTAACCGATCACAGGGTGCGTCTGTCCACCGACTCGGTCGATCGACTGACCTTCATAAAAATAAATCAGTCTTGGATCACCACCAGCTACCAAGCACCTGATGCTGATGTAACCGAATCATTTTTTTTGAAATCTCAGATCCCTTCAAAGACTGCCTATGCTGATGCTGAGTGACTATCCTGAGTAATTATCCTCTTCCTCCTCAATGATCATGCTGATAGCTTGTAAGAACATTTTTGGTTCTGGGCGCCGCCACCAGTGCCCAAGGCCCAATTTTTCAGCCCCTGTTTAACAGGGGCATGTAATAACAATTTTTTTGCAATACTTTGCAGCCGGGCTCGTTTCTGCGTTCCAACTAGAGTATTTGTGAAGGGTTGCAGTGTTGTGGCACCAGTGCCTAAGGCCCAATTTTTCAGCCCCTGTTTAACAGGGGCGTGTAATTACAATTTTTGATGCAATACTTTGCAGCAGGGCTCGTTCCTGCGTTCCAACTAGAGTATCTGTGAGGGGTTGCAGTGTTGTGGCACCAGCACCAGTGCCTAAGGCCCAATTTTTCAGCCCCTGTTCAACAGGGGCATGTAATTACAATTCTTGATCTAATATTTCACAGCAGGGCACTGTGAGAGCTTACAGTGTTGTGGCCACAATAACGCCTAAGGCCCAAATTTCTGCATAGTATATAGGGCAGGCCCCTACTTTCAAACATCCAACTTACAAACGACTCCTACTTGCAAACTGAAGGAGAAAACAGGAAGTGAGATGAAATCTACCCCTAGGAAGGGAAATTCTCTCCTGTAAGAGTTAATATGGGGAAAACGTTTCTCCTTTCCACTGATGCTTTATCACCAATCCTTGTTTCACAAAAACCCCAAATTTTCAAAAAACATTTGTCATTGGGACAAAAATTGGAGGTGAAATCTTCTGAAGAGGAGCACAGACAGCAAAACAAATGTCACAGGGGTGATAACTCTTCCCTATGTTTTCCAAAAAGCTTAAAACAGATTTTTTTGGCTGGAGCTAAACACATTAAAAATGTACCAGTTCAAAATTACAAACAGACTCTACTTAACAACAAACCTACAGTCCCTGTCTTGTTTGCACCGCCTGTATACTGCTGTTCAGAGTATATAGGGCCTGGGGGCCCCACGCCTTTCCTTTTTTTAATTTAGGTGCGGGGTTCCCCTTAATATCCATACAAGACCCAAAGGGTCTGGTAATGGACTGGGGGGGTACCCATGCCGTTTGTCTCACTGATTTTCATCCATATTGCCAGGACCCGACATTACATTAAAGCCGCAAGCAGTTTTAAATGACTTTTTTTCCTTTAAAAATGAAAAAAAATTTTGTGCCGGGACTGTTCTAAGCACGGGAAACACGCGCCACTTTACAGGCATACTATAGACACCCCCCAGGTACAATATTTAAAGGAATATTTCACCTTTTTTTTTAACTTTAAGCATCATTAAAATCACTGCTCCCGAAAAAACGGCCGTTTTTAAAAGTTTTTTTTGCATTGATACATGTCCCCTGGGGCAGGACCCGGGTCCCCAAACCCTTTTTAGGACAATACCATGCAAATTAGCCTTTAAAATGAGCAATTTTGATTTCGAACATTCGAGTCCCATAGACGTCAATGTGGTTCTAACGTTTGAGCGAATTTTCGGTCCGTTCGCAGGTTCTTGTGCGAACCGAACCGGGGGCTGTTCGGCTCATCCCTAGTACTGGGCTCTGATTGGTCAAGAAACAGCTGTTTATGTGGTTGAGTACTATTTTTGTTTTTTCTCTCTTTTCCCCTTACCCTCCCTTCCTAATTCCCCTCTGTTGAGGCAGCAGACAAGTGAGGAGACTGTACTTACTAACCAACATATCCTGCAACCTAGAATAAACATCTGGAGATATGACAGCTATAGATCCAGAAGATTTCAAGTTGTAATGGTCTGATGGCAGTATAAGTATGGGTAGATTATATTTTTGATTTGTTTTTATTTTAGATGGTTATACGTTTCTTAAGCCACACTAAGCTTACTTATGTATGGATAATTTGCTTTGAACTATGCAAACCTGATTTGTACTGAACCTTTCTATTTTCTCTAAATAAAAACTTTAATGTTAAAAAAAAAAGAAAGAAATGAGGAAGTCTTAGTGACGAAACATGTCGGGGGCGTGGCTACACGGCAATCTATCGTACTGACATGAGACGCCGCTTGCTGAGCAACTACACACTGATACCGGATAACAGGACCTTAAGAGTGGGGTGAGAGATACATCACAAATGCACACTTCAGGTCCACCGTGACCGTAGTGCACCGCTAAGCCATTGTTTGTTTGCTTGCTGTGGATTTACTTTTGAGGCTTACCTTTTTTGTTTTAAAAGTGAGTGTAAACATTGAAGTGTTTTTGGTGTGATTTCATTAAACTAGTTAAAATGTTATCACGCTATGTGGAGCACTTTGTTTATTTATTTTCCACATATGGAACTTTTCTGATTTGAGTCACGGATCATCGTTTGTAACACAGGTGTGGTTCAATCACTAATTTTGCCAAACACGAGAGTGGCAGGCAATACAAGCTGGTGAGTGCGTTTTTCAGAGGGAGAGGTGTCACAAGCACGTTGGTGTGGTGGAAGATTAAGAGTCCAAGAAGATTGAGTCTTTTTATTATTTGTTTTGCCAACCTATGTTCATGGACTATATTATCATTATATAGACATTTTTTCACTTGTCACTGGGTGATTCTCAGTATTTATAACTACAGAATCATTGTTTTAGTTTCTTTGATTCATGGTTATTTATCACTATTACACTTATTAGCACCACTATCTTCTCCTATTTTCATTTGTGTTATAAGTTTTGATTTAGGATATCAATATAATATAAAAGTGGATTGCGCTAACTTCTGTGTATGATACCACTGCTGAAATATGCAAAAATAAGAGATCTATCCTATGTAGCATGCTTTTCTGTATCAATTAATATTGTGTCAAAAATATACTGTCCACATAGTGTTACTAGTGACAAAATAATATTCCAAAAAACTACCAAAAAACTGTTTAACGTGCTAGTGCTAAAACAAATATAAAATATGACAAAATATTAAAAAATGTGCAATGTGCCAATATTACTTAGTGACCATCAAATATCACATATCACCATGCATATATACTACATGCTGCATGAAATGTCCTCAACATATGCATAAACACTACAGTCCACTAGATGTCCTCAGTGGGTGATTACCTCTGTGCAATGACGTTAGGTGCTACCAAAAGCTATTTAAAGTGCTAGTGCTACAAAGTATCAAAAATAATAATAATAAAGAATGTGCCAAAATTACTAACAAAATATCACATATCAACATGCATATGTACTACATAGTGCAAAAAAATATTAAATAAATGTCCTCGACATATGCAAAAACACCACAGTACACTGGATGTCTTCAGTGAGTGATCACTTCTGTGCATTGACGTTCCGTTTCAGTGTATTGTGCTCTTAATTCACCACTTATCGTGACTTCACCACCACCTCATACAATGGCCACTCACCAGATGGAATAAGAATAAACGCCTTTGGTTCATTAAGGATAACCAATCCATTTGTGATGGGTCCAATAGCAGGCTTTCCAAGCAATGATTTAGTATCTCTTGCCCTGTTCAGTGCTCATAAAGACATATGGATAGCCATCATGATATAGTATGTAATTTCATTTTATTAAAAAAGTTAAAAATATGGTTAAACTCACATGTTATGGAGCCCTTGAGCCGGCACCAAACAAATCCAGCAGTGTATATGGAGAGCAGTGTCTCAGTTTGTTTCCCCTCTGTGTCTCCTCACAGCGGCGTGCGTTTCAGGCCTCACTCTCGTTCAACCGGAAGTAATGAGAAAGTTCCCAGCAGCCTCTACGCGTTTCGCAATGTAATTTGCGTCACCAGGAAGCCTCTACAGGAAGCCTGTAGAGGTCTCCTGTCAAGAGCCTCAATGGCAAGTGGAGTGTCCCACAGCTGCAGTGGAATTGAGTGCTTCAATACAAAGGCAGCATCAATGAAAAGGCCTGCAGCCCCAGAGTCGATTTGAGCCTGTATCTCAATGGTCGACTCAGCCCAAGAAAAGGTGACTGAAACCAGGGGCTTATCCTTCTGGATAACTGGGGATGAAACAACGCCACCTAAGGTCTGTCCGTGACAGGACCTCAAGGTTTAGGCGTTCCCTGGATGGGTGGGACAAGACTTCAAAAAATAACCTGCCTGGCCACAATAAAGGCACAATCTCTCCCTCCTCCTAAAGGTTCTCTCAGACGCGTGAAGTCCAAGCGCATGGGTTCATCTTCACTGACCGACTCAGTACCAGGAGGCATGGGAGGTGAGAGAGGCACGGGTGAGACTGCAAAGCTCAGAGACAAATGTGCAGGAGGCTTCCACAAGTGCTCCTTAAAAGAGAGCCTTTCTCTGAGTCTGGAGTCAATGAGGATGGCAAACGTGATCAACTTCTCCAGCTCAGTGGGTATATCTCGGGCTGCTATCTCATCCTTGATGGTATCTGAGAGACCATGAGAAAAAGCAGCAACGAGGGCCTCATTGTTCCACGGAACCTCTGCTGCCAAAGTACGGAATTCAATGGCGTAGTCGTCAACAATTCTCGCACTCTGTTTGATGGACATGAGGCACCTGGCAGCAGAAGCGGAGCGTGCAGGAACGTCAAATACCCTTTTAAACAAAGCCACAAACTCAGGGTAACTAAAGACAACAGGTTTTTGCGTCTCCCATAGAGGGTTTGCCCAGGTTAAGGCTCTCTCAGAAAGCAAAGATATCACAAAACCTACTTTGCTTCTGTCCGTGGGAAACGCCTGGGCCAGCATCTCAAAGTATATCTCAACCTGGTTGAGAAACCCTCTGCATTGGACTGGATCTCCCCCAAATCGCTGGGGAAGCGGAGCGGAACCAGACATACCTCTTATAGAGGTAATACTCGAGGTGGGTGCCTGCACAGAGACTGGAGCTGCAGCAAGGTTGGCCTGCAACATAGGTTGTATCAGGCGGCCACAGTGGGAGATTCCAGGTGAGCCGTGCGACTCAGGAGTGTTTGTAACGCTATGGCACTCTGATCCATGTGGTGATCCGGTTCATCCAATCTGGAAAAAATATTACCAACAAGTGGATAGACTGCATCTTCTGAATTCATGGCCTTTACCTACTGTCAGAAACCATGAAATCAGACCGAGACAGAAGTACAGTTAAATCACACTAATAATAAAAGTAAAAAGAACAAACGTAGTCAAAACATAGCCAAAGTTCAGTAACCAGAATGGATAGTCAGCCAAGCCAGAAGTCAGGGATCAAAGTAGTGGAACAGCAAGCAGGATCCGGAGCCAGAACGGATGTCAGCAAAGCTAGTCTTTAAACAGGAACACAGGAGATGGTTCTTGTGATGTTGACCAAGGCGAAGGCAGAGCTCCTCTGGACTGGATGGCTTTCGTAGGCAGGACTGATGAGCAGGATTTCAAAAACAGCTGAGTAACTGTGGAGAGAGAAGGGAGCTGGCAATTAGCCGACAGCTGAGTGGCCGGCTCAGAGAAGGAAGGGCTGAGCCCAGCCCTGACAAATGGCAAGTGGAGTGTCACGCAGCTGCAACAGAATTGAGTGCTTCAATACAAAGGCAGCATCAATGAACCGGCCTGCAGCCCCAGAGTCTATTAGAGCCTGTATCTCAGTGGACAACTCAGCCCAAGAAAGGGTAACCGAAATCAGGGGCTTATCCTTCTGGATAACTGGGGACGAAACAATGCCACCTAAGATCTGTCCATGACAGGACCTCAACGTACAAGACTTCAAAAAGTGACCTGCCTGGCCACAATAAAGGCACGATCTCTCCCTCCTCCCTAGGGTTCTCTCATCTGCAGAGAGAAACCAGAAGCTCAAGTACATGGGTTCATCTTCATTGGCGGACTGGGTACCAGGAGGCATGGGAGGTGAGGAAGGCAAGGGTGGGACTGCAAAGCTCAGAGACAAATGTACAGAAGGCTTCCACAAGCACTCCTTAAAAGAGAGTCTTTCTCTGAGTCTGGAGTCAATGAGGATGGCAAACGTGATCAACTTCTCCAGCTCAGTGGGTATATCTCGGGCTGCTATCTCATTCTTAATGGTATCCGAGAGATCATGAGAAAAAGTAGCCACGAGGTCCTCATTGTTTCAAGCAACCTCTGCTGCCAGAGTACAGAATTCAAAGATGTAATTAGCAACAGTTCTCTTACTCTGTTTGATATACATGAGGCACTTGGCAGCAGAAGCGGAGCGTGGGGGGACATCAAATACCCTTTTAAAAGAAGCCACAAATTCAGGCTAACTCATGACAACAGGATTTTGCATCTCCCATAGAGGGTTTGCCCAGGCCAAGGCTCTCTCAGAAAGCAATGATATCCTTACACCTACTTTGCTTCTGTCCGTGGGAAACGCCTGGGCCAGCATCTCAAAGTATATCTCAACCTGGTTAAGAAAGTAATCTGCATTGGACTGGATCACCCCCAAATCGCTGGGGAAGCGGAGTGGAACCAGACATACCTCTTATAGAGGTAATACTCGAGGTAGGTGCCTGCACAGAGACTGGAGCAGCAGCAGGGATGGCCTACAACACAGCTTGTACTGGAGCAGTCACAGTGGGAGATTCCAGGTAAACCAGGCAACTCAGGAGCATTTGTAATGCCATGGCAAACTGATCCATGCGGTGACCCTGCTCATCCAATGTGGAAAAAATATTACCAACAAGTGGATTGACTGTATCTTCTGAATTCATGGCCTTCACCTACTGTCAGAAATCATGAATCAGACTGAGACAGAAGTACAGTTAAATCACACTTGTTTAATAATAATAAAAAAAGGTCAACAGAGTAAACGTAGTCAAAGAGTTCAGGAACTGGAAGTCAGACAAGTCAAAATGTTAGGGAGCCAGAGATGAGCGTAGTAGAACAGCAAGCAAGATCTGGAGCCAGAAGGAATGTCAGCCAAGCAAGTCTTTAACAGGAACACAGGAGAGCATCTCTAGAGATGTGACCAGGGCGAAAGCATAGATCATCTGGGCTGGATGACTTAAGTAGGCAGGACTGACGAGCAGGATATCATCAACAGGTGAGTCACTGTGGAGGGATAGGAGCTGATAGGAGCCGACAGCTGAACGGCCAGCTTTGTGAAGGA
Source organism: Lithobates septentrionalis (assembly GCA_037952835.1). Taxonomy (NCBI): domain Eukaryota; kingdom Metazoa; phylum Chordata; class Amphibia; order Anura; family Ranidae; genus Lithobates; species Lithobates septentrionalis. The sequence goes on along the minus strand of JBBDGP010003422.1, from coordinate 1,669,622 downwards.
AGGTCTGAGGCCAGCCCTGACACGTTCCCTTTCTCTTTATCCTCAACTGCACTGTAAATGAATGTATAGGAGACAGAGGCTCCTCCCCATTCATAAACTGAAGCAGAGGAAACACAGGTTACGATGCTCAGTTATGAATGGACAGGCAGTGATCACTGACTCTGTTCATTCAAAAAAGGAAGAAGCCGGTAAATGACAGCCTTCTCCACTCTCCATCCTGACAGATCTGGGACAGGGGGGGACTGGAGGAGGAAAGACGGGGACCGGAGTAGGACCTTAGGAGCACAGAGGAGGACACGGAGGGGGATTGGAGGAGGACACAGAGGAGGACACATAAGGGGACCGGAGGAGGACACACGGGACAGTCAGGGGTGATCGGAGAGGCGGTGAGGAGAGTTACAAGCACCGATCTCCATGTATAGATTTCAATAAAACAGCTGACAGCAACGGGAAGGAGATTAGGAGAAGTGGCTGTCAGCTGCTTTATTGAAATCTATACAGGGAGATCGTTGCTTGTAACTCTCCCCAATGCTGCACCGATCACCCCCGACTTACCAGGCATCGGAGCATTTGCACGGGTACAAGTACTCTTGCAAATGCTCAGTATCGGCATTGATACCGATACTAGAAAAACATTTTTTTTTTTTTTTTAAATGATGTTTTTTTTTAGGAGCAGTGATTATTTTAATGCTTAAAGTGAAACAATAAAAATGAAATATTCCCTTAATTATCATGCCTGGGGGGTGTCTATAGTATGCCTGAAAAGTGGCGCATTTTTCCCGTGTTTAGAACAATACCACAGCAAAATGACATTTCTAAAGGAAAAATTGTCATTTAAAATTGATAGCGGCTGTAATGAATTGTCTGGTCTCCGCAATACAGATAAAACTCATTGAAAAAAAGAGCATGGGTTCCCCCCAGTCCATTACCAGGCCCTTTGGGTCTGGTATGAATATTAGGGGGAACCCTGAACCAAAATTAAAAAAACAAATTGCGTGGGGGTCCCCCTAAAATCCATACCAGGCCCTGCAGGTCTAGTATGGATTTTAAGGGGATGCCTGCACCAATTTTTTTTTTTAAATGGTGTAGGGGTCCCCCCAAAATCCTTCCCCTTATCCGAGCATGCAACCTGGCAGGCCACAGGAAAATAGGGCGGAAGAGAAAGTCCCCCCCCCTCTTGAACCGTACCAGGCCACATGCCCAAAATGGGGAGGGTGCTTTGGGGTAGCTTCCCCAAATGTTGATGGGGACAAGGGCCTCGTCCCCACAACCCTTGTCCGGTGGTTGTGGGGGTATGCAGGCGGGGGGGGCTTATCAGAATCTGGAAACCCCCTTTAACAAGCGGACCCCCAGATCCCAGCCTCCCCCTGTGTGAATTGGTAATGGGGTACCAATGTACCCCTACCATTTCACAAAAAAAGTGTCAAAATGGTAAAAAAGACGAGAGACAGCTTGGGACAAGTCCTTTATTAACCGCTTCAATACCGGGCCAATTCTGACACTTTGCTCCTACATGTAAAAATCATCATTTTTTTGCTAGAAAATTACATAGAACCCCCAAACATTATATATGTTTTTTTAGCAAAGACCCTAGAGAATACAATGGCGGTTGTTGCAACTTTTTATCTCACACAGTATTTGCGCAGGAATTTCTCGAATGCGTTTTTTTGGGGAAAAAAATGTTTTGTGTTTAAAAAAAAAATAAAACAGTAAAGTTAGCCCAATGTTTTTGCATTTTGTGAAAGATGAAGTTACGCCGAGTAAATAGTTACCTTACATGTCACGCTTCAAAATTGCACATGCTCGTGGAATGGCGCCAATGTTCGGTACTTTAAAATCCCCATAGGCGACGCTTGAAATTTTTTTGCTGGTTATATGTTTTGAGTTACAGAGGAGGTCTAGGGCCAAAATTATTGTGCTCGCTCCAACGTTCGCGGCGATACCTAACATGTATGGTTTGAACACCATTTTCACACGGGGACAGCGGCGCTTTAAAATTTTTTTTTTTTTATTGTTAATTATATTAATATATATTATTTTTTTTTTATTTTGACACTTTAAAAAAAAAAAAAATATATCACTTTTATTCCTATTACAAGGAATGTAAACATCCCTTGTAATAGCAATATAACATGACAGGTGCTCTTAATAGTGAGATATGGGGTCCCATAGGAATGATCAAGCGACGGAACGGCCGCTATGATCATTCCTATGGTGTAGAGATTTGCCGGCTGAAACTGGCAATATCTGAATGATGTTTGTAACTACAGGCATCATTCAGATATACCTGCTCAAAGCCAAGGACGTCATATGACATCCTTGGTATTGAAGTGGTTAAAAAATAAAAGAATAAAAAAATAAAAATGGCCCATGGTGTAAGTTCACACCGCCCTAAGTAAGTTCACAAGGTGCTTTGGGGGCTACCCAAAAGCACCCTCCCCATGTTAAGGGCATGTGACCTGGTACTGTTCAGGAGTGGGGTTCTCTCTCATTCCCCCCCCCCCTCTCTTCCTGCGGCCTGCCAGGTTGTGTGCTCAGATAAGGGTCTGTAATGGATTTTGGGGGGGACCCCACGCCATTTTTTTTTTATTTTTTTTTTATTTGGCGAAGGGTTCTCCTTCATTTCCATATCAGACCCGAAGGACCTGGTATGGATTTTAGGGGGACCCCCACACAGTTTTTTTTTTTAAATTTTGATTCTGGGTTTCGATAATATTGCACATGGACTTTTGGACACTATATAACTTTGTGATCATTTTTTTGGGATATTTTTAAATATTTTCATAATTTTTTTTATATTTTTTTGTGAAACGCACTGGTTTAAATTCATATTCACATGAATGTGGGTTTTTTTCTGTATGCTGGAGCATTGTGAATTTTGTGGCATGTTTTTCTATATACTGATGTCTACGGAAATATTATTTAAAATTAATTAAGGTATACCGTATATACTCGAGTATAAGTCGAGTTTTTCAGCACTTTTTTGTGCTGAAAGTGCCCCCCTTCGACTTATACTCGAGTCAAGCACCTTTCTGCAGCAAAAAATGTCATTTTCCGAACCGACTTTGGGGCCCCGTATCTCAGGGCCACTTTATGCTAGGAACCGCAAATGTGGTGTGCAAACCCAGTGGTACCACAACATATCCAAAGCTGGGGTTCCTAGCACCAAGTGGCTCCAAAATCAGTTCGGAAAATTTCATTCTCTGCTGCAGAAATGTGCTTGACATTTTCTGAACCGACTTTGGGGGCACGTATCTCAGGGCCACTAGGTGCTACGAACTCCAGCTTTGGATATTTGCACACCAAATTTGGGGTTCCTAGCACTAAGTGGCCCAGAGATACGGGGGCCCAAAATCGGTCAACTGTGTCCATCTGCAGCAATGTCATTTCGGGACCATTTGGGTTCAGAGACCCCAAATTTTGGCTGCAGCTAGGGGGCATCTAGGAACCCTTAACTACAGAGTTTGAAGTTTGGGGGACCTATAGCTGCAAATGGGCATTGTTGACCCTCTTTTCCACTTACAGTAGCTGTGCATTTCTCACCCTCGTCTTATACTCGGGTCACTAAGTTTTTCCCAATTTTTTGTGGTAAATTAGGGCCTCGACTTATACTTGAGTATATACGGTATGTTATGCGTTTACAAATGTTTCGGGATATACAATACTAAACGGAGTGGTGTATTGCAAATAGAGTAGCGCACTCAACACACATACTAATAAGTTATTCTGTTGTCTGCTGGGAATGGTTGGGCTTTCTTCAAGGGCCCCAACATTGCTGGCCAAAAATTGGGACTATAACATATATACTAACAGGTTAGCAGCTGCATGGGCTGAGCTGTGTGTCTGTCAGGATGTCCCCCTTTCTCATGTTAGGCTTGACGACAGCATGGGATGGGAGAGAAGAAAGCTCCCTGCATGTTGTTCTTCTCTCCCAATTGGCCACAGCAAAAGGGCCAATCAGAAATAACTAGTTTGGCATCATGGGAAATGTAGTCCCAGAGATAGGATGCCCAATTGATCTCAGCAGGGAGCCGGCTACAGCTCTGCTGGGGGGGGGGGGAGAGGGGTGGGAAGAGAAAACCCAGAAACAAGCAGGTACTACAGGAGACATAGAAAAAGAAAGAGGACTGTGCTGGGGGAACTAATAGCCCCAGCACCACCAGATAGAGCCACGCTGTACCCGCACCACCAGAGAGCGTCACGCTGTACCCACACCACCAGAGCGCTACTATAATAGACTGATTCTTGGTTCCTTTCAGAATTCTGAGATTAGCTCAATGTCAGAAACCAGCTCCTGATATATAGATCTGCACCATTTAGAGGCTCTCCCACAAATCAAAAGCAGAAGGGTCCGTCTGAGGTCTGAACATCTGCTTCCTTTAGGACCATGCATCTCCCTCTCCTCCCATGAACTCCCTCCCTTCCATAAGAGCAGGGAATGTTTTTTCAGTGAGCTGTGAGGGGGGATTAGTACCAGTTTGGAGCCATTTAGGATCAAAGCTGTTCACTTAGATGGCCATTGGCAACCAGAACACATGGCCCCTCAAAATATTGTTTCTTCAAATCAGTTCAGATTTTAGTACCTTTGATTATATATTTTGTGCATATAAAAAGGGAACTGTAATGGGCACCTTTTTCATACCAATCTATGTGAAAATTGATGTTTTTTGGAGCAAAGGGAATTCCAACTTAAAGTGGTTCTAAAGACCAAAGTATTTTACTTCAAGTCATTATCTGCATGAACGTAAAAAATTCCGATGAGCCCCCCAGCACCTCTTAAATGCCTGGCTCCTCTTTTGATTTAGCACTGTGCCCATCTTCAGCAGTGCTCTTTTCTCTCCCCTTCACAGTACACAAGTGCAGCAGTGAGAACCATTGGCTCCTGATGTAGCTAATCAAATCCTGCAAGTGCGGGGGGGCAGGGCTGAGCCACACTATGTGCGTCTACAGATGCACACAGCCTAGCTTAGGAGCATGAAAACAGCTTGCTATGAGGGCACTCAGACAAGGAGTGGACAGCAGTGATAGGAGACCCCAGAAGAGGTGGTAAAGGGCTGCTCTGTGCAATACCATTGCACAGAGCAGGTAAGCATCTATTTTTTTTAATCACTTTAAAATAAACACCCTTTACAAAACAACAAACATGTCATACCTACTCTGTGCAAGGGTTTTGTACAGAGTGGCCCTGATCAGCCTTTTTCTGGAGTCACCCAGTGTCTCTCCTAGCCCCTTTTCATTAGGTGCGCCCACAGAGATCCAATTTCCATGCAGGCACCTGTGTGGGTGCAACCTGAGTCCTGTTGCTGTGTCCATTGACAGACAGCAGGACTCAGCCCTGCCCCCCGGCTCCCATGTCACTGGATTTGATTTAAAGCAGCAGGAGCTAATGGATCCTGTTGCTATCAACCTATCCAATGGAGACCGAAGACAGAGGCTGGAGCTGCTGGAACAAAATGGGCTCAAGTTAGGAAAAAAAAAAAAAAAAGGAGGGGCTTGGGGAGCTGCAGCACAGAAGTTTTTTTTTTTTTACCTTAACGCATAGAAGGTGAAACATGAGGGTTTATTAATTACTCCTAAAAAAAAAAAAAAAAAAAAAAAAAGAAGCCTTTGCAACCACTTTAGTCTGATTTGACATACCAAGAACATTCTAATTTAAGCCATCTTGTCAAGCTCATGAAACCACCAAGGGGTTTTTAAATTGACCTCTTCCCGGCCAGCGCACACTGATCTAAGTCGGCAGAATGGCGCTGGTGGGCAAAAGGGCTCACAGGTACGTCCCCTGTAAGAAGTGGCACTGCCGACAGCATGAGCCCGCCGTGTTCCCTGTGACTGTGGGTCCTGCGGACTCTATGTCCACCGGGTGCCTGCAATCATGTCAGAGAAGTAGAACGGGGAGATGCTTTTGTAAACAAATCATTTCCCCTTTCTGCCTAGTGACAGGACAGAGATCACCGCTTTGTCATCGGGAGCAGTGATCACCGTCGTGTGTTGAAGCCCCTCCCACCAGTTAGAATCACTTCCTAGGACACTTAACCCCTTCATTGCCCCCTATTGGTCAACCCCTTCACTGCCAGTGTCATCTACACAGTAATCAATGCATTTTTATATCACTGATCGCTGTATAAATGGCAACGGTCCCAAAAAAAAAAAAAAAAAGTGTCAAAAATGTCTGATGTGTACGCCATAATGTCAATGTCCTAATAAAAATTACAGATCACCGCCATTACTTATAAAAGAAAAAATATATATAATAAAAATGCAATAAAACGATCCCTTATCTTGTAGACGCTACAACTTTAGCTCAAACCAATCAATATATGCTTAGTGATTTTTTTTTTTTACCAAATATATGTAGAATACATATTGGCCTAAACTAAGGGAAAAAAAAAAAAAAAAAAAAAGTTTGTTCTATATTTTTGGGGGATATTTATTATAGCAAAAAGGTAAAAAAGCATTTTTTGAAAATTGTTGCTCTTTGTTTATAGCGCAAAATAAAAACCGCAGAGGTGATCAAATACCACCAAAAGATAGTTCTATTTGTGGGAAAAAAGGATGTCAATTTTGTTTGGGTAAAACGTCACACGACCACGCAATTGTCAGTTAAAGTGACACAATGCCGATTCGCATAAAGTGCTCTGGTCAGGAAGGGGGTAAATCCTTCCAGGGCTGAAGTGGTTAAGTAGTCCCAAAGATACATTCTAGGGCCAAAACGCCTTTGGGACAGTTAAAATTTTAGAAGTTATTTCAAAACCCTTTCGGTTTAACCAAAATGCTCCCACAGCCAAACATTACTATTAAAGCACAAACCTTTAATATACTATCCTATGTACAGAAAGACAAACAAGGTATTTTAACAAAACTAACAATTTTATTACCAGGTACAATACGTGATTTTGTAATATTGAAATACATTTAGATAAACATTGGAACCCCTTACCAAAAGACCCTTGCCAGGAAGTGGATATGCATGATAACCCCGAACCACCAGTGTCAGAACCCAAGATGTCCATCTTACAATTACATACAGAAAAAGGTCTATCTAGTGGTACTTTGTCACATTCAAACATTTATACAACTTTGCTTAAGTATTTAGACTGTATATGTTCAAAATCCTCAGGATTCCACTGACAAATTTCTTTGAAAACAACTTTTATTAGTTTGTCTTAATGGTCCTCTAAAGATTTTATGCAAAGTTGTGGACATTGCCCGTTATGTCTAGGACATCTCCCTCTTGTTACTCCTCCAAACACATTGTTGTATTTTGACTTGGATCTCCCCCATGTTGCTCTCCACATTTTTCTTTGCTATGTCCAGCAATTCATTCATCATAGAGGTGTCATAGGAAGGAACACGTGCAGCATACTTCTTGCTTAGTCTGTATAGGTTTAAAGCCTCTGAAAGAAATGTGCATCAGATTGTGTAATGGAATAAAGAACAATGGAAATATCAATGAGATTTTTATATAAACAACTTCTCCGGTATCTTTCAAAACAGGCCTGCATATAGTTTGACAACCTTATGTTTTTATGAAATATTTATAGTTTATTCACAAGAAAGCCTACATTTCTGTGCTTTAGTTCAGTTCATGTCAAAAGGGAACAAAAATGGAATGTTGCAATAGTAACCATAACAATGCATTTCAGGAGTGTGTCCCCCTTCATCAAGGCTTGATAAAAAAGGGGGACACACACCCGAAACACGTTGTTACTGATAAGACACCAAGCTGTCCTGTGTCATCCGGCAGCTCTGCCTTTGATCTCCTAGTAGCCATTGGCTTCCATTCACTAATTCACTATGAGCAAAGCTGATCCATCCAGTCCGTCCCAAGCGGAGAGTGTGATCCTCTCAATCTTTATCCTGTCATACATCTCCTGCCTGTGCAAATTGGTGGCCACTCTCTGTACTCCATTATCCTGCACTGACAGGTGTGGGGGCATGGGCTGCTCTATCCTGGATCATTGCCGATTGGCACATGGAATGCCAACTTATACACAGAGGACTTCTTTACTTCATGGTCTCCAGATATCTCTGATATGCCCCTTATACAAGGATGGACAAAACACCCCCCTGTTCAGTTCACAGCAGAACTACTATACAGGGGAAATGTTCTAACCTGAACAGCGAACCCCATCGAAGTCTGCGGGGACCCAAACAGGAAAAATCAAATATGCAAGTAATTGGTCATAAAAGGGGTATGGGGATCCAGGTACTGTTTTTTTTGTTTTACTTTTTTTCAGGAGCAGTGATTTTGATGCTTAACGTGCAATAAAAAAAAAAAAAAAAAAAAAAAAAAAAAAAAAAAATATAGAGTTAGGTACCTGGTAACTCTTTTTCTAAGAAGTCTTCCAGGGCAGCATCTGAGAGACAGGCTCCTCCCCCCTGAAACAGGAAACACATTAGTCCACCATTATAAATTTCACAGTCTTACCTGCGTGCCTCAGTTGTATTAAAGCACCGAAGGAAATCTCAGTAAATCTTAAAAGCTCCCCCGTTGTACCTGGTATTTGTCTTTTCAAGGGTGGGAACTAGTGCTGCCCTGGAAGACTTCTTAGAAAAAGAGTTACCAGGTACCTAACTCTATTTTCTCGAATAGTCTTCCAGGGCAGCATCTGAGAGGATGCATCAAGCAATACTTACTAGGGTGGGGATAGAAACTGGAGCACATTGCGACCAAGTGCCTCGTCTTGGTTAGACAGCTGGTCTATGCGGTAGTGCCTTGCGAAGGTACTGAAGCTCGACCATGTCGCTGCCCTGCAGATCTGCTCCAGAGTTGCCCCTGCTTTCTCTGCGACCGAGGTAGCCCAGGCTCTGGTTGTGTGTGCTCTGATCCCGCTTGGCGGAGTGAGGCTTTGTGCCTCATAGGTCGTCTGTATGGCCATTCTTATCCATCTGCTGATGGTATTCTTGGAAGCCTGTTTCCCTTTGTTGACTCCTGCATAAAAGGACAAAAAAAGGGAGGTCGTTCTTCGCCAATCCTTCGAAGTATGTTTCCTACATCGCGTTTGTTGTGAGTGTGTCTCTTTTCGCTAGCCATAGTTTTTGGAAGTAAAAGTATGATGATATTTTGGGTTCTATGGAATGTTGAGGGGACCTTGGGTAGAAAGGCCGGGTCTGGAGAGAGAATTATTTTGTCTAAAATGTATTAGGCAGTATGGTTCCATTATAGACAGTGCTTGGATTTCGCTCACTCTTCTGGCTGATACTAGGGCCACAAAAAGTAGTCTTTAAGGTGAGGTTTTTGTCTGAGCCATCTTCCATCGGTACAAATGGAGGGGAAAGAAATCCTCTAAGTACTGTGGGCATGTCCCAAGTTGGAGTTCTATTCATTTTGGCTGGTCTAGCTCTTTTGAGTGACATCAGGAATCGCTTTATCAGCAGGTCCTCTGCTAGTCTTGTGTCTATGAACAAGGAGAGAGTGCTGCAACATGTACCTTCAGCGTACTTGGAGAAATATTTTTGTCTGCTCCATCTTGTAGAAAATCCAGGATTGTTGGGATTATTCCTCTTTTGGAATATGGTTTTTGTTTCTGTTCCAGGAGACAAACTTTTTTCCCTCATTTTCTCATAGATCGCCCTAGTTCTGGGCTTCCTGCTGTTTAGGATGGTATCGATCCCATTGTCTGACAAACCTTTGTTCTGAAGTCTCACCCCTTCAGTACCCAGGCCGAAAGCTTCAGGATTCTGTGGTTCGGGTGGTTGACTGGGCCCTGCGATAGGAGATCTGGTTGGTCCGTCAGTGTCAGCTGAGGCTGGATGCTGAGGTTTTTCAAGTGGCTGAACCATGCCCTTTGTGGTCAGTGCGGTGCTATTAGTATCTCCATTGATCTCTCTCTGCCTTTATTTTTTGAATCACCCTTGGTATTATGGCAGTTGGAGGGAATGCATAGCATAGTTGCCATACCCAGCTCTGGTTGAAGGCGTCTACGCCACTGTTGCCATCTATGGGGTCTAGAGAGAAGAATGTTGGCGATTTTGCAATCGCTTTGGAGGCGTATAGATCTACCTCGGGTACTCCACTTTTGAGTGACTTGTGCGAAGGTCGCTTGGTTCAGAGACCACTCCGTCTGTTTTATGGTCTTCCGGCTCAGGAAGTTTGCCAGCGTATTGTCTGTTCCTTTCAGATAGATACCTGATATTGACTTTGTTTGATTCTGCCCATAGTAGGATTTTCTCCGTCAGCTTCATCAAGCTTCGGGACTTTGTCCCACCTTGCCTGTTTAGGTATACCACAGTCGTGACGTTGTCCGATTGTAACTTTATGTTTCTCCCCTGTATTGCTGGTTTGAACGCTTTTAATGCTTCCCCCACTGCCTTTAGCTCTCTCATGCTTGAGGAGGCTTGGGACCATTTGGAGGTCAATTTTCCCTGTGAGCAGAGGCCCTCCAAGTGTGCCCCCCAGCTTAGGGCACTGGCATCGGTGGTGATCCCGATTGGCTTGGATTGGGCCCATTTGCGTCCTTCGATGTATCGAAGTAGATTGAGCCACCATTGTAGTGTCAGTTTGACTGTGGTTGGAACAGGAAAGGACCTGTCTAGGGATGAGTGGCTGCCATCCCACTGGGACAGAATGTAGTTCTGTAGAGGTCTCATGTGAATCTGTGCCCAGGTGATATCTGGAATAGAAGACGTCAATCCTAGTACAGTCATACCTTGTCTGAATGTTATGGAGTTGGTCCTTATTAGGAAGGTTACTGCCTGTGTGATTTTTTCGTTCTTTTCTGCCATTAGGAAGGTTTTCTTTAGTCTGGAGTCCAGTGTATATAGCCCAAATATACCACTCACTGGCTTGGGGTCATCTGATTTTTCTGCATTTATTATCCATCCCCAGTTTTGCAGATAGGACATACTTGTGCACAGGTTGCTTTCTAGGGCCTCTGCTGAGTCCGCAAAGAACAGTAAATCGTCTAAATATGGTACTATGTCAATACCTAGTTGTCTTAGACCTTTTAACGCTTCTGCCATTATCTTTGAGAAGATTTTTGGTGCAGAGGAGATGCCAAAAAGGAGAGCTGTGTATTGAGGGTGCGGCGTAGTTGCTGGCCCTTGTACTGCGAACCTCAGGAATTTTTGGATGACCCTCCTTTATGGGGACATGTAGGTAGGCATCCTATAGGTCTATTGTCGCCATAAATGTCTCCCGTGGAAGGATGTCATGTCTTTGGAGTGTGGGAGGAAACCGGAGTACCTGGAGGAAACCCACGCAGGCACAGGGTAAATATGCAAACACCAGGCAGGTAGTGTCGTGGTTGGGATATGAACCAGCGACCCTTTTTACTGCTAGGTGAGAGTGCTACCCACTACACCACTGTGCTGCCCTCCCTAGGTGTGTCACTCTCCAGAAGTTCTTGAAGCTGTGTTAGCTGGATTAATAAAGGGCGGGCTGTGCAGGTGGAAGCTATTGCCGGATTTCCATGGGGTCACTTAAGGTACTGGCGTCGTCAAAGGCCAAGTCAGATTTATTTGTGACTTTTGCCAGAGAACCATCCACTTTGGGGTATTTAGCCCAGGTTTTGGTGTCCGTCTCGGCAAATGGGTCTGCGTTTGACTGTGGCTGGCATGAAGAGTTTCTTCTGGGTCTTTGCACTCTTTTTTTAAAGATATCTTTATGAGTTTGGTGTACAGGGAATGTACTAGGCTTTCTGGGTTGCAGCTCTTTATACATCTTGTCATGTATTGTAAGTTCTGCGGATTTATGTTCTGTAATACCTAGCGTGTCCGCTATGGCTTTTAGAAGGCTATTCGTATCCCCTGATAGAAATAATGTTGCCCTCTGAAACCGCATCTTCCTCGTCGGAGTCTGAGCATTCTCAAGTTCATTCTCCGATTCGGATTCATCTGAATCCTCTTGTTCTGTTTCCTGTTACCTGAAGGAACGCATATCCGGTGGTAGATGGGGTATTGGTCTGACTGACGCTTGATGGCACTTCTAACTTTAATAGCTGACAGTAGAGGCGCCATGGTGCTCTGTATTTCTTTCTTGAAAGAGCTGAGCAGATCTTTCAGATACCCTTGCGATTCTTTGGCCACCATTTTGTCTATACATTTTTGATATAGGGTTTCCCCCCCCCCCCCCCCCCCGGTGGCTGCACAAAGCACATGTTTTGTTGCTTTCCACTTCCCTTTTCCTCAGGGGTCTTTGCCTGAAATCAAGCACAAAAAAAGTCCCCATGAGGTAGGCGGGTAAAGGCTGCCTGTAAGTAGGCAGTTTTACAGTGAGGTCAAGACAGAGGTGACTCGAGTATTCTGGCTTACCTTGGAGCTGTCCTGGCTTGCAGGATCTGCAGGGCAGGGTGGAGAAGCGTCAGACATGGTCAGCCACCAGGATCCTCTGCTTAGAGGGGCCTTTTTAACTGCTTCCTGCTTAAGCTCCGGCCCCGCCCCCAGCTGACCCCGTGCAGGTTGGTGGATACACCTGCACATGCCGCTGCAATTGGTATCCTCTCTTCTGGGCCCAATAGGGAGGGGGACTCTGCTGCAGTATGCATGTATATTGATATATTTGCTATTAAAAATTTTTTTTTTTTTTAAATTCCCGCCCCCGGAAGTGATGTAACCGTAGCCCATTCTGTATCCCTGGAAGCAGGCTCCAGAAAAATGGCCGCTAACCTGGAAGTGTCTGTCGCCATCTTGGTACACCCCACCAAGCCTCCATGAGGAGAGGCTTGTTTTGCGGTGTGTAGAGGACGCCGATTGTGTCAAAAAAAAAAAAACAGCAATCAAGTGGGTGGCGGTTGCGGACATCACGGGGGTAGGAGAGGAACAAAAAATAAGATGTGAGGCACCTACCGGTCCGGCGTGGCAGCGGCTGTAATCAGGGGGTAAGGCATCCATGCACCCACACCACTGTACGCTCTTCATGTCTGGGAGTATGTTGCCAGAGTTTGCACATGGAGTTCTCTGGTGAAAAAACTGCAGCAGGTCCCTTGAGCAGTGGCATGGGGGAAATGTCAGTACATTATTGCAGCTTGGGGGGGGGGGGGATGATTGCAGACCCCTCTGTAGGGATGAAATCTCAGGCAGAGCAATACTGCTCAAATATGCTGCCCCTGCTCGCCCTCCCAAGGCCCGCTGGGCTGGATGGGATGCTGGCAGGGAGTCTCCTGCAACTAGCACAGAGACTGAAGTAAAATAACAAACGTTTCTTTTGCAGCTCCTGTGGGTCCGGAGGAAACACAAACAACTGAGGCACGCAGGTAAGACTGTGAAATTTATAATGGTGGACTAATGTGATTCCTGTTTCAGGGGGGAGGAGCCGGTCTCTCAGATGCTGCCCTGGAAGACGATTCGAGAAAAAAAAAAGCGTAGGGTCCCCCTAGATGTATCCGATACTGATTAACGGGGGGGGGGGGGGGCAGAATTTGGGGGCCCCCCCTTGTTGTGCTGACAGCCCAATACAAAAAGACTTTTGCTGGCTGAGATGTAAACATCAATAGGAGGCGTCACCCATCAGAGTAGGGCAAGTAAAGACCTACAAGTAAGGGGGGTGGGGGTTACATTTTCTGCTAGCCTGATTGGAGATGTCACTGCCCCACCTCTCTGCCTTATCCAATCAGAGAATGTTTCGCAAGAATGCCAAAGAGATCTCTAAATGATGAATGTGCTGAGTGGCCAATCTTAATTTCAGGATGCAACAGGGCAGACTCTCGGCATGGGACAAAGGAGCTAGCAGTGATCATAGTAGTAGCCAGTGGCAGCTGGTGCTCAATCTTCTTTGGGGGAAAAGACACAGGCAGACACAAATCACCCCCCCTCCCCCAACACTTACCGCTTACCCCTGTCGCTCCATCACTCACCTGTTGCTTGCCAGGCCCCTTTGCCAGCCCCACACTTACCCCATCCAGGTCGCAGCTCCCAGCTCCCCCCCCACATCTCTTCCCGAGTCCAGTCAGTTGTGTCCCCTCCCAGCCAATCAGGACTTATGACCCCCGTCCAATTGGGTCTCGGGATCCACTCCGATTGGCCGGACGGAGAAACGGGAAGAAATCTGAATATCGCCACACTTTTTGAAGCAAAAAAACCCCCCCCCCACACCAAACACATTGGAATCCATGTGTCTGGTGCCCTGCATGTAGATTGGGGGCCGGGCGCATAGATTAAGGGGGATGGCACTCCAGCAGGAGTGGCCACCACTGGTAGTAGTGGTGTCTACTACAGTGATTTCCAGCTTCTAAAGCGATCAGACGGGTATGACATATACAGAATTGCATTGGTCCAAGCTGGAACTATGTAAGAATATCCATACCTGGAATGCAGCCTATAGCATCCACCAAGCTCATAATACAGAGAGTAAGACAACTCCATGAATACACAAGTCTTATTACAGGACTTTCCTCTGTAAACTCACCTCCACAAGTCTGGGTGTTGAACAGAGGAAAGTGCATCACATCGGGCGTCTCATATCCATCTCCTTCAAAGATGTAGCAGCTTTTAGTTGGAGGGTACTCATAACGTTCTTTGGCATTTACTGGAAAGGGAATCCGGTGATCCTCACAGTATTCAGCTGTTCTTTTCAAAGTCTAAAAAACAAAAAAACAAAAAATAAAACCCCACGACATTAAAATGGACAGATTGTACTCAAATAGCAAAAGATGGAACAAGCCTGGGTTCAGTTCATCAAAATTCAGTGAACCCCATTGAATTCTTTTGGGAGGCTATGCTCTACAGCCGTGGCCAAAAAACTAATGAGATTGACAATTAAAATTTTTCAAAGTTTGCTGCCTCTGTTTTTATGATGGCAATTTGCAATCTCCAGAATGTTCTTAAGAGCGATCAGATAAATTGCAATTAATTGCAAAGTTCCTCTATGAAAATGAACTAAACACTTCAACTGCATTTGTGAAGAAGGCAGGGCCGTCTTTAATATTGATTGGGCCCTGGGCAAACATTTTCTTGAGCCCCCCTCCATGCAATTTCTCTCCACCTTATCTGAGAGCTACAATAGCAGTTAGACTCAGTTTACTGAATCAGATCAGGCAGCAATTGCAATTGGTTGCCAGAGTTTACAGAGTATCATTACCGCTCACTGACTGGCTGCTAGAGGTTACAGCACATATGGCTCACTGATTTTTTGCTAGCGGCTACAGCACATTACTTCTGCTTGTTGATTGGTTGCTAAAGATTACTGTACATCAATACTGCTCACTGATTGGTTGCAAGAGGCTAGTGCACATCATTACTGCTCACTGATTGGTTACTAAAGTGTATAGCACATGTCCTCACAAAATGGACTGGGGAGGTGAGGGGACCCATCAATAGGCAAAAACTCCTAGGAATCCTGGGATCAATGGCAATGCTGGGGGGGGTTGATGGGATCAGTGGTGGGGGTGGGATTAGCTAGGAGGCAGAACACTGTGGCAAATTCTGAATAATGTAAACAAAGCTGGAAATCTTTGGCAAGTATATAGTGGGCGATTCTACACTGACCACCAATGTAATGGGAAATTTACATTGACCACCAATGTGAGGGGGAATGTGCACTGACCACCATGTAATAGGGGATTATATGCCATCCACCAATATAAAGAGGCATTTCTACAATGACACCAATGCAATAGGAGCATTTACACAAACCAAAGTAAGAAGGGATATACAATGACCTTCATGTATGGTGACACTTCTGCACCGACCACTAATGTTGGGGGGGGGGCTTTACACTGACCACTATGGTAAGTGCAGAATTGCCCTTACACATGTAAATGAAATGTAAATCGAGCACCAATGTAATTTACACTGACAACCAATGTAATGGGGGATTTTACATCAACAACCCATAAAGGGGGATTTCTACACTGGCCACCAATGTAATGGGGGGGAATTTAAACTCACCACTAATTTAAAGGGGCTTCTACATGGACTAACAATGTAAAGGATGATTTAAAAATCTGACCACAAATGCAAGTTTGGATTTTTTTAACAATTAATATGAAGAGGAGTTTCTACAGTAACCACCAATGTAATGGGGATTTACACTGACCACTAATGTAATAAGAGCATTCACAGTAACGAAAGTAAGGAGAGATTTACACTGACCACGAATTTAAGGAGGACCTTCACACTGGCCACTAGTGTGAATGAAAGGATTGTATAGTGTGTTGGGAATCCATGCAAAATAGTTTTCCTGATACCACAGAAATGTGCTGCCCTTTAGCAGATACACAGCAGTTCCATTAATTGTTAATGATGCCCTCACATGCACAAAAATTATTTTTTTTTTTGGGAAAAGGGGGGAGGGGATGTTCAACACCAAATGACAATTCTCAAACAAATAAAACTGGAGAATGGCGAGTTGCATCGAATGATCATAAAATGTGGTTACCTCGAATGGATCTCCAAGACTGAAGTCAAAAGATAAAATCAGATCTACTTTGCGATGAGGAGACAACACTAACGGGTACGGAGTATTAATTTCCAAACCGGCATCGACCAGATGGATGCGCTCTTTATTAAGGAGGTCGCTGTTTTTTGGGATTTTATCTGGAATAAAAAAAATAAAACAAACACCACCCCACACACCTTTACAAAGATTTTCAGAAAATAAATTCTCAGGTGCCCGGCCTCCAGAATAAAAACAGGTAAAACTGTATACTTAACTCACACAAACCTTGTGAAAGTCAGTTGCAAGTTTTTCAAAATGTAAAAGTTTTATTTAAGTGTGAAACAAGTTTAATGCAGAAGAGGAGTCCATGTATAATAAAACCTTTGTTGTGTGAATAGGACAAAAAAAACATTGGCACAATTAGGATGAAAAATTCCCTCACTCCCTCTATTATGTGTGGTTCCTGTATCAGCACCAATTAGTTTTTACAATACATTTTGGTTTGCTGACCGAGATATTTCTTGGGGGGGGGGGAAAAAAAAAAAAAAAAAAAAAAAAAAAAAAAAAAAAAAATATGGCCACTAGGTGGTGCTGACAATATAGGACCTCCACAGAGGAACAAGGGAAAAAAAAAAAAAATTCAGATTGACGGAATTTCAAAAATTTGAAAATCTGAAAAAGAAATTAGTAAAAAATTCAAAATAACTTTAATTATAGGTATTGGAATGTCCTTTCAAATTTGTCTGAACGTAATGAATACAAATTTATCTGAAGTTACAAATCATCAGAATTAACGAAATGCCTCAACAAATGGAACAAATACTAAAAAAATGATTATTTAGAACATTACATTAGTTTAGATACGGCATTTGTTATTTCAGATAAATTCATATTCGTTAAGTTAGGAATTATCTGAAGTTAAAAAATTATCCGAAATAACGAATGCCGCATCTAAACAAAGGGAATACTAAAAAGGTTTTATTAATTAATTGTTAGAACGTTATGTTCCATTAGTTTAGATACGGCATTTCTTATTTCAGATAATTCATATCTAAACTAATGGAACGCAACATTCTAACAATTAATAAAACTTTTAGTATTAATTTGTTCCCTTTGTTTAGATGCGGCATTCGTTATTTCGGATAATTTGTATTTTTTATGTTCAGACAAAATTTGAAAAGAAATTCCAAAACCTATTAGTCATTTCAGATTTTCAAATTTTTTAGACTTAATTCTTTTGAATGTTCAGGTTTTCAAGTTCGAAAATTTCCCAATTTCTGGAAATTTTCGAACTAAACGCATTTCATGTGTCCAATTTTAATCCCATGTATGTGAAGATTTGTCATATCGGCACAGTGGTGAAGTGGGCGGCACTCTTGCCTAGCAGTAAAAAGGGTCGCTGGTTCGAATCCAAACCATGACACTACCTGCTACTACTTGGAGTTTGCATGTTCTCCCTGTGCCTTTGTGGGTTTCCTCCGGGTACTCCGGTTTCCTCCCAAACTCCAAAGACATGCTGGTAGGTAAATTGGCTTCTGTCTGAAATTGGCTGAAAATCTGGAACCCAGTAGAAGCCGGTCAATGAGATCAGCAGCCAGTGTGGTAGCTCCTGGATGCCACATCTCTGGAGTGGAAATTACATGTCAGATTTGTCCTGACTTTGGCTCCCAGTTTTAAAGCTGCCTTGTACCCAGAGAAGCAACTTGCTTGAGGGCATATTCATTTCATACATCCTTGGTTGGGTGTCTTTGGTAGGACGACTTTTACTGGGAGTTGCATTTTTTTCTGTTCACCGTAATTGTCTTTTTGGAAATCTTTCCTTGTTCTTAGCAATAGGCTTTTTTTTCCTGCAGCCTCCAACACGTATTTATGATCCTTCTACCATATGAACAAGTTATCCACATGCTCAGGTAGGGTTTGACATTATGGTAATTAAGAGCATGGCAAAGGGTACACTTTTCCTGAGCGTGGCCCTTTTTTTTGTTGCTGCCCAGCACGCTCCAGTTAACCCTACAAAGTCTTGAAGAGCATCTTCAGGTCATGGTATAGAGGACAACGGCTCTTCCAGCCCCCATAGCTCCTGCCATAGATATAGTTCTCATGAGCAGAGATACTCCCCCCCGATCATTTATTGCAACCAAGAGGCAAGAAATGCTGGGCCTGCAGTGCTGATTTTTTACCAGATAAGCTCATGTAAACTGCTTCCAGAACCTCTTTAGGGACAGACTTTGAGCGTCAAATCATGTCCCTCAAAAAAAAAAAAAAAAAAAAAAAAAAAAAAAGTGTAATTCAAGAGTTGCTGTTGGAACGCTCTACTCACTTAAAGTTAACACAGCCACTTCAAAACATTCTAGACATAGGTCCAGTGACTAGTTCAGAGCATCTCATGAAACTCCTTTAACCAAGGAGTTTCCAGTCACCTCTCCAAGAGACATTAAAGTTCTACACAGGGGGTTCATTTGACCAAAATGTCCACCCCTACTGAACATTCAGCCCTTCTTGATACAGAGGAGGATCAGTTTGATTCCTTGGAGTTGAGACAGGACTTTTCAGGCTTTAAATCTGATGGCTCAGCCATACATTAAAGCAATGAAGCAGGCCCTGGAGTGGAGGAGCCAGAACCCACACCCATAACATTAAAAACCTACTTTCCATTCTTGAAAAAGCAGTCCTCTTTCCCTTTGATGGAAAATAAAGATTTCACTCCTGATGATTGGCAGAAGGGGAATAAGAAGTCAACTCGGTAATTGTTTGCAGAAATTGTATCCTGTAGCAGAAGAGGAGGTTTCCTCCCTGGATAACACCCCAGTAGTGGATGGGGTGGTCATTAGACTGACTAGAAATGTTACACTCCCGATGGAGGATTTAATGTTCTTTCAAGCTGTCCTGGATAGAAGGATGAGGTAAATTATAAACGTCATACCAGGCACCAGTAAACCAACTATTCCTTTGACTTTGGTAGCCAATGCTATGAAGGTGTGAACACAGAATTTGCTATCTCCCAGGATCTTCCCAAGTATCAGGTCACTCATGCCTTAGATGAGCACAAGTTATGGTGTACTTCAAGAGAGGCAGTGATAGATGGCTTTCAGTCAGCTTTCAGAGTGATGAATAAAAAGGGCATTATGGCTTAGGCCTTGGTTGGCAGACCAATCCTTAAAAACAAAGTTGCTGTGAATTGCCTTTCGATGGCAAGTTTCTCTTTGGCCAGAAGTTGGATGTGGCAATCTCCAGGGTGATAGAGGAAGTCAGCCCAACTTCCACAGGACAAAAAGGTCAAGGCACCAGTGGGTTTGCCTGGCAGGAGCTCCCAGGATCGATTGAGACGGGGCCTTTTCAGCAAAATAGATATCAACAAAGTGTGGAATGACACAAGCCATCCTTTTTAAAGACTCAGAGGCAAAGGTTGACCACAGTTCCATCAGACTCACTGAAGTCTTTTTGATGGGTGGCCACCACGAACGAGCGCAGTAGGAGCCAGGTTGACCAAATTTGCAAATGGTATGAGCGACCCGTCAAGATCTGTGGGCACTTTCCACCCATTTCTTGGTGTCCCTCCAGAACAGAGCATGCATTAAACCGCAACCAAGATATCTTTTCAATGTTCTGTGGTTGCAAAAGCTCCAGTGCCCTGTTTGCACAGGTTTACAGGATTTTACTCGGTTTCTTATACAGAATAAAGATAAGAGAATGAAGGCCTGTGGCAGACCTAAAGAAATTCAATTGTTTCATTCGGGTAGAAAAAAAAAAAAGTTTAAGATCAACATACAAATCATTCAAGAGATCCAGCCAGGTGATTGAATAGTTTTGGTAGATCTAGAAGAGCATTTTCAGTTTGTTCACCTTTCATGCTCTACATTTCACCCAGAGCCTTTACAAAAAAGGTAATATGCCAAAAAAGCTGTGCTAGTTATAATATTTCACTTTGTTAATATTGTATCTATGCAGAAATAAAATTAGTATAAAAACGTGAAAAAAGTTTAATACAGAAATAAGCAAAGATAGGTGAGTGGACCATATATGAGTAAAGGCACCTTGATCACTGACTACTGCATAAAAACTTCCAATCCATTGTGTAAATAAGATCCACCGCCATGTGAAGTAATTAAATGCACCTCTTAACAGATCGACTGGACCATTAAATTAGAAAAAAAGGTCATAAGCATTTTGCATAACCGGAACAGAAGCAATTCCATAAACCAGGTCAGCAGCTCCCAGCATCAAGGTCACCAGTGAGAAAGTACCATACAAACCTTACATAGTGAAGTATTGTAATGTCCTTGAATAAATGGACTAAGTTGAGCTTCATTGTACTGTAGCAATAAAACAAGATCAACCCATACATCCAGATAAAATCCTTTAGCAGGCTGGTGGTTTAAATATAAATAGCAAGATGCTGAGTCCGGCCAACTAGAAGCACAGACCCCCGCCACCATGTAATGTCACAGACAGGCCACACCCTAACTTTTTAGTGTAAAAGGTGGTGCCAATTGCAGTTCTGGCCCCACTCAGGGAACAGGGCCTTCTGGATGTCATTCAAGTGTGATGAATCTGTTGTTGGCACAGAAGCAAGACCAACTATTAGTTAAAAATGGAAACTCTTCTGGCAACCCTGAGGAGCTTTGGCTGGACAGTTAAGGCCAAACCTGCAGATGACCCATCTAGGGGCTTAGATCGACATCCAGGTGGCTACCTTTTCAACAGAAGTTACCAGTAATCAAAGAGATTCCAGGAGGGTGAGGTCTTCATTGGTAAGGAGTCTCCTGGGGACGGTGTCATTGTATATCCTGATACTTCCCCGGGGCCAATACTCAGCTTATCAGAAACTCAGTTGCACAAAAGTCTCTGGTGTGGAGTATGGCAGGTGACCCTCTCAGACCTGTCTGCTAGGGCCATAACCCTGGACTATTGTTAATACTGATGCCAGTGCTGTATGTATACACACACTTGTGTATATACATAGTGCATTCACATAAGTCCCTGTCCTCAGGGAGCTTACAATCTAAGGTCTCCAACTCACATTCATACAGTAGGACCAATTTAGATAGTCTATTAATCTATTGCCATGCCTTTGGAATGTGGGAGGAAACCGGAGTACCTGGGAGGAAAGCCACACAGGCACAGGGAGAACATGCAAACTCCAGGTAGGTAGTGTTGTGGTTGGGATACAAACTGGCGACCCTAGGGCTGCTAGGCAGAAGCATTAACCTCTTCACCACTGTTGCCCAGGCTGGGATTCCTCCTGACCACCTCAAAGTGCAAGGCAAGAATAGTAGTGCCCATTTTTGTAGAAGTGTGAGCATCATTTATGGCACCATCTGCATTGTTGCCTCACATTCAGGGTCACCCAGTGACAATGTATGGACAATAGGGCAGCAGTGTCATACATTCAGAGGCAAAGGGGGACCCACAGTGGAGCCCTACTCGGAGGTAGAACCTAGCTCTAGCCAAAGAAAATGTCCAAGATTAAAAGAGAATTATATTTCAAAAACAGTGAGACAGACTGTCTTTCCAGATCCCAGTGAGTGGTTCCTTCAAGTAGCCTTTGTTCAAATCATCTGAACTTAGGCCCTTCCACAACTGGACCAGTTTGAACCCAAAACCAGCCCCGAAGTCCCAAGGTTCCCCCCTTTGTATCCTTAACCACTAGAAGGAGTAGATGCTCTCAACTCACTCTTGGACTTGTTACCTGGCATACACTCTCTCTCCCCCCCCCCCCCCCCCACTGTCATTAACCTTGAAGTTCCTGGTTAGGCTGTCAGGATAGAGGCTTACAGTGATAGCAATCTTGTCCTTAAAACACTTCCCGATTTAGAGAACATGTTTTTTTTTTTTTACAATGTCACACATATGCTCACCTTCGCATTTGTAGAGGAAATTGTTTGTCGTTCCCCATTCCCATGCGGCAAAACAAAATACAATGTTCTTCATCACTTTAGCATTATCATAGACACCTAGAGAAGAGAAAAACATTTTCATGAAGCAACCCGTGACAGTTGCGAGGACAGACAAGAGAGAGCGATACCAAATTTCACACACCTGCAACCTTGTAACACTAATGAGTCACATGACACCAGGGAGGGAAAGTGGCTAATTGGGCCCAATTTGGACATTTTCACTTAGGGGTGTACTAACTTTTGTTGCCAGTGGTTTAGACATTAATGGATGTGTGTCGAGTTTTGAGGGGACAGCAAATTGAGGCTGGATTCGCACCTATGCATTTTTAGTGCTTTGAAGATGTACACTACAGTCCATGTAACATGGTTTCCTATGGAACAGGTTCTGTAGTGCAAAATACTAAACACTAAAAATGCATTAGGTGTGAATCCAGCCTTACACAGTTATACAAGCTGTACATTCACTACTTTACATTGTAGTAAAGTGTCATTTCTTCAGTGTTGTCACATGAAAAGATAGAATAAAATATTTAGATAAATGTGAAGAATGTACTCGCTTGTGAGATTATATGAGAGATTACATACAGTAGATATACTGTAGGGTGTGATTGGAGATAAATCTGATCCATGGCATTATGTTGGATGTATACACCTAAACAGGGCTTTTTTCCCCTCAAACAATAAGTGCTGGAACTCAACCACGACCCCCCAAATCCCCTCCACCCACACACCCTCCAAATCACATCGAATAGTAGATGTGGTCAGTGAAATTTCACGAACAGTAGGAGGGTCTTAAAGGGGCATTAAATACCAAGATTGCATTACATACAGAGCGCAGAATTCAGGGGGGTTGCACACAGAGTGCAGAGCTGTCACTTGTAAACACAGAAATCGGACTTCTGTGTTTACAAGGAATTGGTGAGCAGGCCCCCCTCTGATCCAGAGGTAGTGGAACTGAGTTCTACAAAGTTCCCCCTGAAAAAAAGCCCTGCACCTAAACCAGATAATTAAGGAATCTGCTGTGTTATTTCTGGATAGAACAAGATAACATTATCACCTCATCTTATAAATTGGATCGCCTGCATTACATACCTCCTATAACATCGAACCAGGATTTTTTTGGAATCACTATGATAAAGTAAAACAAGATTTCATCAATATCACCCCAAAACATAATATGTACAGAAGAACAGACATTTTCCTGCAGAATTGTATTTCTCAAATAATGAAACACTTATCAAATATCACATGAAGATTGATGGGGGCGTGGTCTGGCCATGAATGTAAATGACCACTAAACATGGAGCTCTGTCCAGGATCATCTCTTTCCAGCAACCTGAGCTGTGATAGACCCCTCACAGCAGCATTGTAAAATAAAATAAATAAATATAATGGGGAAGCACAACCACCCAACACAACCCATGAAGTTGATTCATTTCTTTCCTGACATTGGAAGAGAGGAAGCACAAGATGTTGGGGAGGACAGCATGGAGCATACCCTCTTCACCTGTGGACAATATCCCTCATCTGCACCTGCCAGCTCCAGTATAGACCCACAAAGAGGAGCCCCAGAAATCACATAAGAGACCTGCAACCTCCTACAGCATCTTCTCGCTCAGGCTCTCTAAAGCCTCACACTATTGCCAAAAGTATTGTGACACCCCTCCAAATGATTGGAGTCGGGTGTTCCAATCACCTCCATGGCCACAGGTGTATAAAATCAAGCACCTAGGCATGCAGATGGCTTCTACAAACATTTGTGTAATTGGTCGCTCTCAGGAGCTCAGTGAATTCAAGAGTAGAACCGTGATAGACTTTTTGCAAAGTGATGATATCTGTGCTTGATTGACTTCCAAATTCTCCAGATCTCAATCAAATATAGTCTGAATTATGGAGGCCCCACCAAGCAACACACAGAACTTAAAAAAGGAACTGCTGCTGATGGATTGGGGACAGATACAATAGCAAACCTTCAGAGATCTGGTGGAGTCCATACCTGGATGAGTTATGGTGGGTGGTCATAATGTTATCTATTAGCTTATCAGTGTATGGGAGAAGATGAAGTCTCCTTACCTTTCATTACACCAGTAGTAACCCAACTGCAGGTTCCTGGATAAAATGAATGGAAACACAATCAGTGAAAGCCGTGCATATAACACCAAGAATAAGAGGTATTTGTGTGCGACTCATGGTGTGATAGGTCAAGGTGTGCTTAAAAACACAACCACTTACTTTTGAAGATTCTCACACATCTATCTTTTACTGTTAGAAAGAAGAGATAAGAGGTCAGGGAACAGCATTAGTAGCATAAATCCAGATCTACACACAACTTCTACTGTATATGTAGGTGAATGGAGAAAGATCAGAGGAGGAGATCCCGAGGGAGGAAATGATGAAGTATGAATGAAGTAGGAGTCAGACCAGCCATACACTAAGGGAATTTTGTTCAAAAGGTTTCATTTTAGGAAAGTTCCATAACCGTTGAAGTGCTTCCAAAAAGATATTTCTCCAGTCATCGAATGTACAAAGAATTAGTATGAATGTTCAAGCAAACGTTCACAAATCCACTATCGTATAGCCAGCTTTAGCAGTGCGTCAGTCTGATGTGCTCCACACTTCACAGAAGAGTCATCAGCGGTGAGGTAGAAGCATTGTGACCCTAAAAATAGTAAAGAACACCGGCTTACAACAGCCAAGTGACTCCAATACTGTTGGGGAGGTCACATCAAGCAGTGCTCCCCCAGCTCATTGTAACTGACTGGAAGATAAGGAGCCACACACCAGCCATGAGCCCAGTCACCATGTATAAAGGATCAGACTTCTGACTAAAGCTGTGGAAGGGAGAAACATGCTGGGAGACGTGGCTTTGGGAGGAGACAAGCTGAAGCCAATCCTCTATAAATGTTAATTGGGCTAACTGGTAGTGTGCTAGAAGACAAGGAGGTGCACACTAGCAATCAGCCCAGTCACTATGTACAGAGGATCGGACCTCTAGGACTAAACCCATGGGAGGGTGAAACGTGGAGGCTTTAAGAGATAAGCCACTTGCTAGAACAGCCTTTCAAGCAGGGTGACCAGGCACCCTGGGGTGCCTTGAGGTTTCTTCAAGTGACTTGGCCCAATGCCTAAAAACCATCCCAAAATTTTCATACAGGCCAGTAGGATGATCAAGCTTGCATTTTAGTTACACAAAGCCACAGGTTCTCATTATGCACCATTATGACTTCTAGCCGCTGTCATCCTTACAACTGACGACATCATAAAATGTTGGTCACCAGCACGGCATCATTGTTTGACCCTCCTCTGCCTCTCTCCTTCAGGATGGAGGTTACAATAGCTAACTGATGTTATAGAAATTGAGGGAGAAGAGAAACCTTGGCATACTAGTCAGTACCAGTGTGCAAAAGCATATTTGATTTGGAAGAATAAATCTTTAACGTTAGGTGTCCTATGTGTGAGAATGTTGCTGCAATATGTAGAACTACTAGTTTAGCATTTTACATTTTAGAATGGGGTGCTTCGAGACAGTCTAATTTTAAAGGGTGCCTTGACAAAAAAAAAAAAAAAAAAAAAAAAAAGTTAGACTTACTGGTAACTTGTTTTCCAGAAGTCTCAGGATAGCATTTGAGATGGTCCGCTGGGCAGAGTCACTATGGGAAACACCAACTTCTTCCAGAAGTTGGAAGAGAGGAGACAAGCTGAAGCCAATCCGTTGTATGGGTGACTGGGCCGAATGCCAGTGTGCTATTAGATAAAGGAGTTACACACTAGCAGTCTGTCCATTCACCATGTACAGAGGATCGGACCTCTATGGCTAAACCCAAGATAGGACACTTTGTTTTACAAGCTATACACTTACTACTTTACATTGTAGCAGTGTAAATTTGGTGTCCCCTTAAAATAACACACAGCCATTAATGTATAAACTGCTGGCAACAAAAGTGAATACACCCCTAAGGGAAAATGTCCAAATTGGGCCCAAAGTGTCAATATTGTGTGGCTACAAATTATTTTGGTAGCACTACCTTAACCCACTTGGGCATGGAGTTCACCAGAGCTTCATAGGTTGCCACTGGAGTCCTTTTCCACCAACATCCACCAGTTTCGTCATGGATGAAAGACCTTGTTCTCCATCTTCCGTTTGAGGATGCCACACAGATGCTCAGTAGGGTTTAGGTCTGGAGACACGCTTGACCAGTCCATCACCTTTACCCTCAGCTTCTTCAGCAAGGCAGTGGTCATCTTGGAGGCGCGTTTGGTCTGCAGGGCAGTATTCAACTTGACAACCCCAGTCTCCTAAGGGAGGGGATCATGAACTGCTTCAGTATGTCACAGTACATGTTGGCATTCATGATTGCCTTAATGAACTGTAGCTCTCCAGTGCCGGCAGCACTCATGTAGCCCCAGACCATGACACTCCCACCACCAAGCTTGACTGTAGGCAAGACACCCACTTGTCTTTGTACTCATCTGGTTGCCGCCACACACGCTTGACACCATCTGAACCAAATAAGTTTATCTTGGTCTCATCAGACCACGTGACATTCTTCCAGTAAGCCATGTCCTTAGTCTACTTGTCTTCAGCATACTGTTTGCAGGCTCTTGTGCATCATCTTTAGAGGCTTCCTTCTGGGATGACAGCCATGCAGACCAATTTGATGCAGTGTGTTGAGTATGGACTGAGCACTGACAGGCTGACCCCCCCCACCCCTTCAACCTCTGCAGCAATGCTGGCAGCACTCATACGTCTATTTCCCAAAGACAACCTCTGGATATGAAACTGAGCACATACACTCAACTTCTTTGGTCGACCATGGTGAGGCCTGTTCTGAGTGGAACCTGTCCTGTTAAAACGCTGTATGGTCTTGGCCACCAGCTGCAGCTTAGTTTCAGGGTCTTGGCAATTGTATAGCCTAGGCCATCTTTATGTAGAGCAATTTTTTTCAGATCCTCAAAAAAGGAGTTCTTTGCCATGAGTTGCCATGTTGAACTTCCAGTGACCAGTATGAGAGCGCAAGAGAGCGCAAGAGAGCGCAAGAGAGCGAGATTGATACCAAATATAACACCTTCTCCCCATATACACCCGAAACCTTGTAACACTAATGAGTCACATAACACCAGGGAGGGAAAATGGATAATTAGGCCCATTTGACATTTTCACTTAGGGGTGTACTCACTTTTGTTGCCAGTAGTTTAGACATTAATGGCTGTGTGTCGAGTTATTTTGAGGGGACAGCAAATTTACACTGTTATACAAGCTGTACACTGACATTGGATCGCCTGCATTACATACCTCGTATAAATTCAGACCAGGATATTTCTGGAACCCCTATGATAAAGTAAAACAAGATATCAATAACACCAAAACATAATATATACACACACAGATCAGACATTCCTGCATAATTGTATTTTTGAAATAATGACACTTCTCAAATGTCACATGAAGATTGATGGGGGCGTGGTCTGGCCGTGAATGTAAATGGCCACTAAACATGGAGCTCTGTCCAGGATCATCTCTCTCCAGCAATCTCCAAGCTTTGATAGCCCCCTCACAGTGGCATTGACAAAAAAAAAAAAAAAAAAAAAAAAAAAAAAAAAAAAAGCACAACCGTCCACCACAACCCAACCCTGTACAACCAAAGAGGTTGATCGATTTTTCCTGGCTTTGGCAGAGAGGAAGCACAAGATGGTGGGGAGGACAGCATGGAGCATACCCTCTTCTCCTGCAGACAATATCCCTCCTCTGCACCTGCCAGCTCCAGTATAGACCCACAAAGAGGAGCCCCAGATATCACAGAAGAGACCTGCAACCTCTCCCACAGCATCTTCTCTAAGGATCTCTAATGCCTCAAACCTTAATGCCAAAACGTATCAGGACACCCCCTCCAATAGATTGGAGTCAGGTGTTCCAATCACCTCCATGGCCACAGGCAGGCCCGGACTGGGACAAAAAAAATAGGCCCGGGCATTTTGGATTGAGCAGCCCATGATATGTTAACCGGCCCCTTCCCCACCCTGACAGATCCCCTGAGAGAGGGGAGGGGGGAACCCAGCAGAGGTGTGGAGGGGGGGGGGGGTGCGACCAGGAAAGAGCATGGGGGTTGGAGAGCACAGGGAAGAACCTTGAGAACATGGGTGGGGAGAGAGCACAGGGGAGAGGCAGAGAACACAGGGAGGAAGAGGAGAGCCCAGGGAGGACAACGGAGAGCATGGGGGATGTGGACAGCACAGGAGGGCTGGCGGAGAGCATGGGGTGATGGGAAGACTGGAAGAGCACAGGGGGGAGTGGTGGAGAGCATAGGGGGAGGTGGAGAGCATAGGGGGAGGTGGAGAGCATGGGGGGGAGGTGGAGAGTATGAGAGGGGGGAGGTGGAGTGTATGAGAGGGAGGGTGGCAGAGAGCATGGGGGGTGGCAGAGAGCATGGGGGGTGGCAGAGAGCATTGGGGGTGGCAGAGAGCATGGGGGTGGCAGAGAGCATGGGGGTGGCAGAGAGCATGGGGGTGGCAGAGAGCATGGGGGGTGGCAGAGAGCATGGGGGGAGGCGGAGACTATGAGGGGGTGGCAGAGAGCATGGGGGGGGAGGTGGAGCGTATGGGGGGAGGTGGAGCGTATGGGGGGTAGGTGGAGCGTATGGGGGGTGGCAGAGAGCATGGGGGGGTGGCAGACAGCATGGGGGGGTGGCAGACAGCATGGGGGGTGGCAGACAGCATGGGGGGGTGGCAGACAGCATGGGGGGTGGCAGACAGCATGGGGGGTGGCAGACAGCATGGGGGGTGGCAGACAGCATGGGGGGTGGCAGACAGCATGGGGGGTGGCAGACAGCATGGGGGGTGGCAGACAGCATGGGGGGTGGCAGACAGCATGGGGGGTGGCAGACAGCATGGGGGGTGGCAGACAGCATGGGGGGTGGCAGACAGCATGGGGGGTGGCAGACAGCATGGGGGGTGGCAGACAGCATGGGGGGTGGCAGACAGCATGGGGGGTGGCAGACAGCATGGGGGGTGGCAGACAGCATGGGGGGTGGCAGACAGCATGGGGGGTGGCAGACAGCATGGGGGGTGGCAGACAGCATGGGGGGTGGCAGACAGCATGGGGGGTGGCAGACAGCATGGGGGGTGGCAGACAGCATGGGGGGTGGCAGACAGCATGGGGGGTGGCAGACAGCATGGGGGGTGGCAGACAGCATGGGGGGTGGCAGACAGCATGGGGGGTGGCAGACAGCATGGGGGGTGGCAGACAGCATGGGGGGTGGCAGACAGCATGGGGGGTGGCAGACAGCATGGGGGGTGGCAGACAGCATGGGGGGTGGCAGACAGCATGGGGGGTGGCAGACAGCATGGGGGGTGGCAGACAGCATGGGGGGTGGCAGACAGCATGGGGGGTGGCAGACAGCATGGGGGGTGGCAGACAGCATGGGAGGTGGCAGACAGCATGGGGGGTGGCAGACAGCATGGGGGGAGGCAGACAGCATGGGGGGTGGTGGAGAGTATGGGGGTGATGTGGAGAGCACGGGGTTGGCAGAGAGTATGGGTGCGGTGGAGAGCCCTGCGGGAGCAGCAGAGAGAAGCAGGATAGGAGGATCGGTGGGGGCGGCTGCATATAGAAGAATCATTTTCTCCATCTTCCTCCTGCAGTCTCGGAATGCCTGCTTCTCCTCTACCTCTCACAGGCATTCGATACTGCAGGAGGAAGATGGAGAAAATAATTGTTCTATATGCAGCCACCCCCACCGATCCTCCTATCTAGTTCACAGGGGAGGCTGAACTTACGTTTTCTGTTCCAGCACCTCTCGACATAACAGCGGCTCCAATGTGTCTGCTCTGGCTCCTCCCCCCGGCACTGACGGCTGACCTATACGTGCGGCCGTGCAGCCGTGGTGAGGCCGAAGACGTCTCATTTAGCTCCTCCCCCCGGCGCCGATGGCTGAGCTTAACTGGCAGCCGGGCGGCCGCGGAGAGGCTGGATGAGCGGCACAAGCTCAAGCCGTTGGGCCATGCAAGGACTGGCGGCCCCAGCGGCCGCGGCCCACCGGGCAAACGCCCAGTTTGCCCTATGGCCAATCCGGGCCTGGCCACAGGAGGTGAGGAAAATCAAGCACCTAGGCATGCAGATGGCTTCTACAAACATTTGTGAAAGAATGAGTTGCTCTCAGGAGCTCAGTGAATTCAAGAGTAGAACCGTGATAGACTTTTTGCACAGGTGACAACCTATCCATGAAATTTCCCAACTGCTAACTATTCAACGGTCAACTGTTAGTGGTATTATAAACAAAGTGGTGTAATGGATGTGATTAAGAGAATCATTAAAAGTCTATTCCAATATATATATATATATATATATATATATATATATATATATATATATATATATATATATATATATATATATATATATATATATATATATATATATATATATATATATGAGTACATGTTGTATATGCCTGACATACCAGCTTCAGTTTATCAGCCTTAAAACATATTCAGATATTTTGTAAAGCTCACCCTTCCCTTCCTTAGGAACTGGACTGCAACAGGTCACAGAAGTTTGCGCCTGCTTCTGAGAACACATTCAAAACACCACAACATAACACCAACAGTTTAAAAAAAGAAGAACATGGCCACTTCCTCATGGATGTCCCAGCTAAAGCCAATATTTTGTCACTATATGTATTTATATATTTGTGGTTTGCATGCGCCAGTCTTATCTGACTTATCTTAAACCTTACTGAAAAAAAAAAAAAAAAAAAAAAAAAAAAAAAAAAAAAAATTTGTATAAAAGTCTGGAAAAGAGGAAATTAAAAACAGAAGTTTATTCTGAATTGGTGTCAGTGTAATCACCTCAGAGCGTGCATGCTTTATAGTCAATAATTTGATCAGGGGTAGATATAATAAGACTTTTGTTCTGATCCAACACAGTGGAAGCAACTGGGAATAGTGGCAATGAAGTGGTAGGCTATGTAAAATGATAGAGCGGGATCAGCACATGCTGAAGCTCACATGGCACAGAAGTTGCCAACTGTCTGCAGAGTCAATAGCTACAGACCTCCAAACTTTGTGTGACCTTCAGATTAGCACATCAGTGCATAGAGACCTTCATGGAATGGGTTTCCATGGCCGAGCAGCTACATCCAAGCCTTACATCACCAAGTGCAAAGCATTGGATGCAGGGGTGTAAAGCATGCTGCCACTGAAGCAGTGGAGACGTGTTTTCTGGTGTGATGAATTACACTCTTCTGTCTGGCAATCCAATGGACGTGTCTGGGTTTGGTGGTTGCCAAGAGGATGGTACTTGGCTGACTGCATTGTGCCAAGTGTTAACGGTGTGTGGTTGTCTTTCAGGGGTTGGGCTTGGCCCCTTAGTTCCAGTGAAGGGATCTCTTAAGGCATCAGCATACCAAGACATTTTGAACAATTTCATGCTCTCAACTTTGTGGGAACAGTTTGGGGACGGCCCCTTCCTGTTTCAACATAACTGTGCACAAAGCAAGGTCCATAAAAGACATGGACGAGCGAGTTTGGGGTGGAGGAACTTGACTGGCCTGCACATAGTCCTGACCTCAGCCCGATCAAACTTTGGGATGAATTGGAGCCGAGACCATGAGCCAGGCCTTCCTCACCCAACATCAGCGCCTGATCTCACAAAATGCTTTTCTGGAAGAAGTCAAACATTCTCATAGACACTCCTAAACCTTGTGGACATCCTTCCCAGGAGAGTTGAAGCTGTTATAGCTGCAAAGGGTGGGCCAACATGTACTACAATGAATGCAGATTACCATTTAGTTTGTTATCAATCATACGTTATATATCTAGCAAATAGGGTTGCCACCTTTTCTTAAGTCAAACCCGAACACTTCAGCGGCACAGTGCATTTTTTTTCTAAAAGGGGGAACACTGGACTCTGGTGTAAAAAAGGAACTCTATTGTAAGGCAAAGCCCCCCACTTACATCAGAAGACCCAGCATTCCCCCTTAAATGATGGTCCCAAAATGCCCCTTACATCAGAGTCCATAAAGCACCCCTTACATCAGAGTACTTTACCTTAGTGTATATGCACTTAATGGTTGTGGTACTTGGAGAACAAAGGTGTGTGCAACCTGGGCAGCAGAGGGAATCTGCACTCCACTGGGGGATTAGGGTGTGCCCAGGCACGCCTGAGGTTGGGGGCCAGTCTGGTTTGAATAATATGTCCAGGTTTCCACACCCGGACTGTCCTGGAGAAGGAGATCTCAGCCTTAAATATCTGAGGCTGATTGACTTAAACTTAAAATTCTCCTGATCAATTGAGTCCAATACATGGAGGCCCCACCTAGGACTTTAAAAAAGGAACTGCTACTGATGGATTGGGGCCAGATACCACAGCAAACCTTCAGAGATCTGGTGGTGTCCATACCTCGATGAGTTATGGTGGGTGGTCATAAGGTTATCTCATCCATTAGCTGATCAGTGTATGGAAGAAGATGAAGTCTCCTTACCTTCCATCAGACCAGTAAAAACCCAACTCCAGCTTCCTGGATAAAATGAATGGAAACAAAAATCAGTGAAATCCATGCATATAACACCAAGTAGTATCTGTGTGTGAAAGATGGTGTGATAGGATCAAGGAGTGCTTTTTTTAAAGGTCACAAAATACTAATTGGAAATTACATTTAATAAAAATCTTGCTGTATTATTACATTTCATCGAAGTCCATGTATAAAAGGTCCATGACAGATCCACACTGCTCCAATGAAATGTATTCTGTTATATAAGCGCCATCCTATTGGCCATAATGTGGCATTTGATTTTAAATACCACAATCTGGAAAGAAAAGGAATTTTGGCCATTTGATGGCGCGAATGATTGTAGGTGATGGTTCTAAAACACAGAATACGGCATGTTTCATTGGAGCTGTGTGGATTTGGGTCACATTTAGTCATTGGATTTTTTTTATACATAGACCCCATAATGTTTACTAGGAATGTCATGGTATTATTACAATTGCAGTATAGCTACAGGACGACATTACTGAAATGACAGATCACCGTATCCTTCATTACCATCACTGAGGACATTTTTTGATATTGGTCAGAAAATTACCTAACTGTAAAATTATTTACAAAAATCAACCATAGAGCCTTTCTCTGCCCTGAAGGGACGGGTTGAAGACACCCTGCACTCACAGGATGCCCTCAACATCACAGATTGAATGAAGCTGGGGGTGTCATTCTACCTGGTAGACTAGGGACATCTAGTGGGGGGAAAATGTATTACTGCAGGACACACAAAATTACAGAGAAGTATTGCAGTGGGAGTTTAAAAAAAAAAAAAAAAAAAAAAATATTGCACCAACTAACAGTTTAACAGGATTTCGGGGGAAACATAGTTCCAGCACCGAAAGTATGAAATGGCAAGGCGTGCTGGAGGGGGCTCTATTGTTGCTGGGGGTGGGGTACTGTTTAGGGAGGGGTCCATAGTTGGTCTGTGGGGAGTATTTTTGCTGGGATGGTCCATTGTTGCTGGAGAAGGGGGGTTTGCTAGCTACATGTGAGCTTTTTTTTACCGCTTTTCCTTATTAAAAGTGGAGTACCACCCAAAAGTTGAATTTGCACTTATCCCATTTCCCCCCCTCCAGTGACACTTTTGGCACCTTTGGGGGGGGGGGGGGGTACCTGCTTGACAGGTACCCTCTTCCGGCAGATATTCAGCCCTCTTCTCCTCCCCCCACTGCACCATTCAGGAAGCGCTGCACACTTCACACATGCACAGTAGGGACCCACTTGTGAAGCCACAAGGCTTAACTGCCGGGTTCCCTTACCAGCAAAGGCAGCACCCAACAAACCATCAGCTGGGGTGCCGACCACTGGATTCCAGGACAGGTAAATCTGTATTCTCTATAAGGGGTGGTACTGGGAGCAGAGAACCAAGGGATGAGGCTTGGAGGTAGGTAGAGGGGGGGACAATTATAAAAAGAAGGACAAAGTGGGGGTGAATATTGGAATTGAATTTTTTCAAGATAGATACATTTAATGCCCATAGTACCTTGATTGCTGTAAGCAATACCTGGAATTCCTCTAACAGACTAGAGAAAAATTCTATAATCTACAACTGTTTCTTTTGTTGAATAATGGAGATAAGTAAATTAACATTCACATGAGGGGAAAAAAAAAAAAAAAAAAAAAAAAAAACCCACAACTACTTACTTTTGAAGATTCTCACACCTCCATCTTTTACTGTTATAAAGAAGAGAGAAGAGGTCAGGGAACGGCATTAGTAACATACATCCAGATCTACAAAACACACAACTTCTATATGTAGGAGAATGGAGGAGAACATCAGAGGAGGAGATCCCGAGGGAGGAAATGAGGTATGAATGAAGTAGGAGTCAGATCAGCCATACACTAAGGGAATTTTGTTCAAAATGTTTCATTTTAAGAATATTCCATCATCATTGAAGTGCTTCCAAAAAGATATTTCGCCAGTCATCAAATGTACAAAGAATTATTAGTATGAATGTTCAAGCAAACATGCAAAGGAACATTTGTTCACAAATCTACTAGTGTATAGCCAGCTTTAGCAGTGCCCCAATCTGATGTGCTCCACACTTCACAGAAGAGTAATCAGCGGTGATGTAGAAGCATTGTGACCCTAAAAATCGTAAAGAGCACCGGATTATAGCAGCCAAGTGACTCCAATACGGTTGGGGAGGTCACTGACTGGAAGATAAGGAGCCACACACCAGTCACCATGTATAAAGGATCAGACTTCTGACTAAAGCTGTGCAAGGGAGAAACATGTTGGGAGGTGTGGCTTTAATACGACAATCCAATACTCTACACATATTGAATGGGCTGATCTGGCTAAACCCTTCATGACTAAACCCCATGGGAGGGTGAAACATGTGTAAGGATATGATGATTGGAGGAGACAAGCTGAAGCCAATCCTTTGTATATGGTGACTGGGCTAATTGCTAGTGTGCTAGAAGATAAGGAGCCGCACACTAGCAGTCTCTCCAGTCACCATGTATAGAGGATCGGACCTCTATGGCTAAACCCATGGGAGGGTGAAATGTATAATCTGAAATCAGAATAACCGCCCTCCAGTGTTTCTACCAACTCACCCATACGTTCGTAGATGCCGGGGAATGAAATCGGCCAGCGGCAGAAGTTTACCATAGAGAATACCGGACCAGATGGTCCCCTGCAGTCTGACCTTTGAAGGCCGATGTAAACAGGTTTTTTTTTCCCCCTTCTACAGCAAAGGCTGAGATGGCTTTTTTTTTTTATTCCAGGCTAGAGGAGAGATGTGAGGTCTTATAAACCCCAGATCTCTCTGTAAAGAAGACCTGTCATGCCCTATTCATATTACAAGGGAGGTTTACATTCCTTGTAATAGTGAAAAAAAATTAAAGTGCACCCGTTGTCGCAGGC
Source organism: Lithobates septentrionalis (assembly GCA_037952835.1). NCBI lineage: Eukaryota > Metazoa > Chordata > Amphibia > Anura > Ranidae > Lithobates > Lithobates septentrionalis. The sequence goes on along the minus strand of JBBDGP010003422.1, from coordinate 1,633,997 downwards.
AGAAGTGAATGCACACGTATGTTATGCCCACATGTGTAAACTGTTCAAACAGCACGCCGCCTACGGAGAGCATCAAAGTTTGGCACCATTCCATGAGTGAGCACAATTTTAAAAGCATGACATGTTAGGTATCCATTTACTTGGCGTAACAATCTTTCACATTATAAAAAAATAAATAAACATATATACATATACATCTAAAATTAAGCTTTTTTAACTAAATGTTGGAAAAGTTGCTGCACAAACAACGCAAGACATAAAAAGGCGTAATGACCGCAATATAAATTCTTTAGAGTCTCTGAAAAAAAAAAAAAAAACCTACATCTGTTTGGGGGTTCCAAAACATTTTTCAAGAAATGATGACTTTTACATGTAGGAGAGGAATTCCAGAATTGGCCCGGTATGGAAGCGGTTAAAACCAAAACACAAATCTGGAGGAATGAGCTTCAAAGACATTGCATTATTTAATATAAACCGTATGTAATATACAGGTAGGTGATCCCAGAAAGTGGATTTGCCAAGTGGTTGAATTCTTACCTCCAGTCACTGTTTTCATCACTTTCTTGTAGGTTTCTGTAAAACAATCAATTCTTTTATTATCTTTAAGAATATCAAACACAATTAATATAATATTATCATGCCCTCCATGGCGATCCAGAGAAGTCTGCAGGAAGTTCTGTGCAGTTCCAGCCCAAGGAGAGCTGAGGAACCAACTAGCAAATCTGCAGGAACAGTTGGAGCAAAGTCATCTGAGGATTGGGCTGAGAACAGTACAGGGTCTGGCCGATACTGGAAGGAGACATTCATGAATACAAGGGCACAGCGAGTAGAAGCCCGAGAGAAATCTTGGGGAGAGACCAATAGCTGTTGTGGTTTTGTTTTTCTTGGAGACGGTTCCAGACTTGCTGGCCTGGGCTGTTTCCAGTGGGAACCCTATAGGCCAAATAGTTCACATTTTCTTCTTTTCTTCCTTGAAAACCTTAGTTAATGGTTTAGAGATGGTGTCCTCAACCAAGTTTTCACTAGTTCTGGGTGTGCCAAGCACAGCTTCTTTTCAGCGGGAACGCAGTTCCAGCACTGAATGTATGTAATAGCATGGGGTGTGCTAGAGGGTCTATTGATGTTGGTTGCTTGGGTGGATATTTTGTTACTGGGTGGTTCACTGTTGCTGCAGGGAGTGCATTGTTGCTGGGGGGAGTCCATTGTGTGGGGATCCATTGCTGGGATTCTATTCCTGGCAGGGGATCGATTTACTGCTTTTCTTTTTCTCATTAACATGTTCCATACAAATGATTTAGCACCACAAAATGGTACTTTGTTCTGTATTCTCTAAAAGGGACAGTACTGGTAGGTGGGTAGGGGGTGGAATCAAAAGACGTGGTCAGGTGGGTAGGGGCAAAGACAAGGGGCGACTCAGATGGGGGGGGGTCCTGCACCTATTCTCTGAGAAAAAAGCCCTGGTGCAAAGGCTCACCCTAATCCCTTCCTAGTTCTACAAATATGAAAAGGACACCATCTGCTTGGTTGTTGCTTGAAATGCTGAGCAAATACTGTGTCTGGCTGCCATGCAATAAATAGGGAATAGTACTTGGGACACACAGTGGGACCAGTATGGGATCTGCACTACATTTGATTTTCCTAATTGTTACATCAGTTAGGGGTTGGTGGAGAGGTATGTTTAGCTGGGAATCCTTGATCACCTACCACGAATGGCCAACGAAACCCAATCAGCTCCAAGTGCACTGCCCCACAATCCTGCAGAAAAAAATATAAATAAGGGCTACATTAGTGCTGAATATAAAATGAGGATCAGTTATGAATTGTAAAATGACCTTTTAGCATTTCCATAGCCGTATACACATTCATATTTTATTAGGAGTTTTCTCCAACTATCAAGGGCATAGATTTCAGATGATGGTTATTTGATAGAGCCATGGTATATGTATAGATCTGTAGCAACGTGCCAAAGGCTGGATAACTGCAGTCTTTGGCTCTGCTGTATTCAGTTGAGAAGCAATTCTTCAGATCTGGTCATGTCTATTCCTAAGCCTGGTTGCTGATTACTCCTGCCTGCCTCTGGAAAAATATTCCAGAAATATATAGTGTGGGAGGGTCAATCAATGGGTTATGAATTTATGACCTCTGCCAATCTCTGGGAGGGAGTGGCTGGGCAGGAGATAAAGCTTTAGAAGGGTCTGACCAAAGCTCTCTGGCTCCTGGGGCCTCTGCCCCCTGGGGAGCAGCCTATGTTAACTAAAATCTGTTATGCATCTCGACCCTCTCGCTCTTTATTGGCTCAGACATAACAGCAAGCCATAGGCTCCCACTGCAGCCAGTCAGAGCCACTCACAAGTGGGGGCAGGGTCAAACCTGGCTGTGTGCCTTATGGACACAGACCAAGGCTCGGGAGAGAGCGTGCACCAGTCACCCCCATAGTAAGCAGCTTGGTCTGAGGGTTGAGCCCAGAGTGCCAGAGGGGGATCCAAGAGGAAGATTGGGGTCTTTGTGAAACCACTTCACAGAGCAAGTGTGACAAGGTTTGCCATTTTATAAAAAATATATACAAAACCCTTACAATCACTTTAAGCTCATTATCATGTACATCATTTCTTAGCATGCAATCTCTCAACAAAAAAAAAAAAAATAAAAAAAAGGATTTTGCATAGGATAAATTACACCAATAAACAAAACATCTGATTTGGTGAGAAGATAAAATAGCACAGGTAAGATTTGACCATTTTTGATTCAGCTCACCTTGAAGATAAATCAAGTCATGTTCAGGCAGCTCCTTCAATAAACGTCCTTCTCTAAACCTACATCCCAGATGCTCAGTCTTTATATAGCAGTCATAAGCAGGAAATCCGGACTTGTGTGGAGTGAACTCAAACCAAGCTTCTGAAATGAGATTTTCCCCCAGTTATTGTCCATCCAGAGAATGATGTGTCCTATACACAATGAAGAGTCATCTCTATTTCCTCTTCATTGCAAACAATGACCTTCCAAGCTTCATCAAGGACAAGAAAAAAAAAAATGGAATGGAGAAGAGCAATTGCAAGGCTGGCCATCCACTATTAGGGATTTGGTTTCAAAAATAGTCTTAAAACAGTTAAAGGATTGGTGAGGTCAAGTCGAAGCCATTTGATGCAGTAATGAGAAAAGTCAAACAGGATGGAAATTCTCTCCAATGAACACATTTCAATCAGTGAATGGTTTTCACTCCAGAAATTCCATTTATTCCAAAATTGAACCTCTAGTTGGACTCTTGCCACCCAAAATAATGCATATGTGCGGCGGCAAAGTGGGAAGTCTTTAATGCCCACACGCCAAGAGCATGCTCACTGAACTTTACCAGCACCTTAACTAGGGTGTCAAAGACGGCTTTCACTCCGTACGAATGATCAGGCGTCAATGAGAACAGCTTTTGATCACGTGAGTAGTTTGACAACCATGCATGGTTGTCAGATGGGCTGATCCTTCCCCACCCCCCAGACATACAGATCCTACTAGAGGGACCTCCAGGGGCTGGGCAGGAAGGAGTTAATATTTCTGAAGAGGATTTTTACTATCTGCACCCAAATCAAATGTATAGCACCACTCCAAGCTCCACTAGTTACGTCACCTGGTGATTCAATCCCTGTCAGGTGCAGCTCCCACAGGGCTGGTCTTGCCCATTACTCAGAAGCATACCAGGGAGAGATGGAAGGGGACACCAAGAGCTGGTCCATTGCAAGTGATAGGAAGGCTAAAGTTCCATCCACTCTTGAAAAACACTAACAAATTTCATCTACCATGGGCTTAATTGTAGAGCCCATGATGGGTTTAAACACATTAGAGGGTGTGGTTGGAGGAGGGAATGGAGTTTAAGTATTAAAGCATTCTTACCTCCAATGTATACTGAGATAAGCACAGAGAACAATTTTTGCATCTGGCGAGATTAAACTCTGTGGGAGGGACTTTATCCCGACCCTACCAATCAAAAGAGAAAAAGAAGAATAGTAGCTGGAGGGGCTCATGGACACCGCATGGCTGGCGTGGAGGTGAGCATAGTTCCAGGAAACTAATTTTGAATGACTGATCAACTGATGGAATGTACTGTTGAGTATTTTTATAATGAACGTTTATTGGAAAATTGACTAGTGTATGGCCAGCTTTAGTGCTCCACTAGCTTGATAATCAGCTTTCTCTACATCCACTTAGTGTCTGATCGGCAGGGCTTAATCTGGATGGCATCAGCCCACCAGGGAAGGAGCTTGTAAATTCTGTAATAAAAAAATAGTATATGGATAATGGGAAGCCCAAGTCCCAATTTTCATTTTTACTATTTTTCATTTATAGGAATCATGTGGTGAGGAATAAAGAGGCCGTTCTAGTAAACACACCTGATCTGTTTTCATGCATTTTACTCTTCCTCACAGCACAGTAGATGGGATACGGGTCTTCACCAATATTGCAAATCTCTTTGTGACTGGACAGCTTTTCATTATTAATCTGCAGAGAAAAAAAAAAAAAAAAAAAAAAAGTGTAATAGTGGAAGTTGTTTTAGGGTACCCCAAGGCTCAGCATCATTGGTGGTGTTTCCCCCCCCCCCCCCCCAGCTCAGCTTTTTTTGGCTGGTACAAGCCAAGAGGACAGCTGGGATTAATTTAAAAAGCAAGGTCATGAACAGGCAAGCAGCAAAAACTAGAATAATTATGTGAAAGTCAGGATGGTATCTTGTGAATACTGAATAACTAAATTAGCTAAATATACAAAAATTATAAAAAAAAAAAAATTCAGTAAAAAAAACGCCAAGACCTGGATTCAGGTCACTATCCCAGAATACACTGCTGCCATGTTTGTCATATCTGAAAACTGCACATCAGAATGATTAGTAATCAGCTGAACTGATGTACCAATCATGACTTTTTCCCGTAGAAGTCAACTTTAGCTCCAATACCTTCTGCTACCCAAGCTTTAATTAGCAACGTTGTCCATTACCGTACTTGTCTTAGAAGGTTAATTAGAATTGTAACTGAAATAAAATGAACTGGAATGTACCAAAACAAAGTCAATAAAGTAGCAAAAACCCTTTTAATATCAGTCCTCACCAGGTATGAGCCAATGGTTTGCTCCACTCCGTTAAGACCAATTTTTTTGGTGCTTGGACGAATCTCCAGACTTAACGAGCAAATCACATACATACGTGTACGTATGTATGATCACTGGAATTCCCCAGTTACATACACAAAAGGGGCAGAGATAGCAGGGACATTGTCATATGGGTATATTTGGCCAATGTCACCACCAGCCATGCTCTCCTATTTATATGAATGACGACAGCTCATGGAAAATAAAATTCAGCTAGTGGTAGTTAGAATAGGTTGTGTGCACCAGGTCACTCTTTTTATAACGAGTCAACAGGCACCACAATGGATTCACAGCTAGGAATGTTTTTGCAAGTTATATTTAAATAAAGGGCTTGTCAAACATTTGGGTGTCTTTATTACACCCCCTCATGTTCAGGGCATGTGTCCTGTTATGGTTTTGGGGGGGGGGGTGCACTTTGAAGTTCACCAAACCCAGGACAGTTTGGCTCATCCCGAGTTCTTACAAATGCCTCAGATTGCCGGTACTGATAACATCTGAGAGGAAGTTAGGATGCAGACAAACTGCAACAAAGAGGCAGATATTGATGAACAGTAAAATAAAGAGACTGATGCCTCCATTATTCAAGAAGCTAAAGTCAAGTCACTTCAGAGCTAAAGGTTCTCCTTGGTTTAAAACCGTGGACAGGACCTGGCATGTACGTACTTTATTCACAACGAAGAACACGAATGTATAGGCCCAAAGATCTGTCAGAGTGTATGAGTCTCCAAGAAATTTCTCTTTTATCTTCTCCCATGGCTTTGTCCAGTCCCGGTCAGTTTCCATTTTGATTCGCTCACATAACCAAAACTCCAGATCCTTCATGTATGAAAAGTCCGACCAGTTACTTTTAGCATACAGAGAGGACATACACCTGGAACATTAAAGTAGTAAGTCAGATGTTTGATAGGCAAGTTATTCATTCAACATGCTTCCTTTGCCTGAAATCTCTACCCCATGTGTTTTACCACTTCATCCCCGGAAGGATTTGTCCCCTTCCTGACCAGGACATTTTTTGTGATACGGCACTGCGTCAATTTAACTGACAATTGCGTGTGTGTACCCAAACAAAATTTATATCCTTTGTTTTCCCACAAATAGAGCTTTCTTATGGTGGCATTTGATCACTTCTGCAGATTTATTTTCTTTTATAGCACAAAAAAGTGACAATTTTGAAAAAAAAAAAAAAAAAAAAAAAAAAAAAAAATAATATATAACATACATACACCCTTCATCAGTTTAGGCCCATATGTATTCTTCTCCATATTTTTGGTAGAAATGCAATAAGCGTATATTTGTAGACGCTATAACTTTTGCGCAAACCAAATAGGGGAAAGATTTATGGCATTTTTATAGTTTTTTACACTAGTAATGGCGGTGATCTGCATTTTTTAGCAGGACTGCAACATTACAAAGGACACTTGACATTTTTTGGCAATCAGAGCTAATAGCCACGGATTACTGTCTAAATGTCATTGGCAGGGAAGGGGTTAACACTAGGGGGCTATCAAGTGGTTAACTGTGTTCCCTATGTGAGTTTATAACTGTGGGGAGGGAATGTGGCGGACTAGGAGAGAGATAGTTAATCCTACCTAGTAGGGACATGGTCTCCTCTCTGACAGAACCAGGATTTGTATGTTTACACACAGCCAGTTCTCAGCTATTTAATAAAAGTGATCCAAGTGGCTTTTCTACCTCCCGATCACCTTTACAGTAGCCCCACCCCCCCTTCACTGCCACCTGCAGTAGTTCACCAGCTATCCCATTCCTTTAGGGAGCCCCAGACTGCTGAAAATGTCTCCATCTATTAATCAGGAGGAGATTGAGAAACATCTATTCTCTGATTTCCACTGCAAGCCAGGCCAGGGAGATGCATGCTGGGGTTCTGCCAACAAACTGGGGGTTCTTTAAGAGACACTTCCACTTTTGATCATCACTTCTCTCCTCATTTATAAAACCTGCATTTATATTCCTGCTATTCCCATCCACCTTAAACTGAACATGGACTGCTCAAATGTCTCCTTGGTAAATTTTGAATTTTTGTTACTGCTGTTTCACATCCATCTATAGACCCCTTCACATTATTTTGAGGTTTATTTTTTTTTTTAAACTGGCTTACCCAAGTTATGGGCTGCCATATATTTACATTCCTACCCCCTTGGCCCTGTTGTAGGTTGATTGTGGTGTGAAAAGTTTGCTGTGCTAGTAGTGTGTCAAATATTAACTCCTGATTAATTGGCAAATCCCATCCACACCCACCACAGTATTAAACAAGAGAACCTTTTTGGAGGACACAAGCCAGGGAGATGCATGCTGGGGTTCTTCCAATAAAGTGGGATTTCTTTAATTAGGCGACACTTCCACTTCAGTAATTTGCACGAAACAAACATTGAAAGCAAACTTAACAAAATCAGCAGACTGCGATATAGATAGAGATCCCCAAACCCTGGGCCTCCCTTATTTAAATTGTACCCAATGCATCCATCACCTCAAATCCTCTGGAAGCACTCACAATACTATTAGTCTCCCCTTTTCAAAAACAGCTTCCCATTCTCCTGTTCCCTCTGGAATGCCCCCTCTGTGGGCAACAAATTCACCACTGTTCACAAATTCTTTGTGATCAACTCCTTTAATTTACTTGCTGTAACCGAAATCTGGCTTGATGAATCCAACACTGCCTCTCCTTCATCCCTCTCCCATGGTGGCCTTCACTGGACTCACTCCTAGACCTAGTGGATGCAAGGGAGGTGGAAACCACAGAGCACCAGGTAATCCCCACCCTCACCATTTGAAGCACACTGTACACATCTGTTCTCTCCAATTTTCTTAAGTGCTGTGATCTACCAACCCTCTGGACCATCAACTCTCCTTGACAATTTTTCGGCCTGGCTACCCTACTTTCTCTTGTCCAATTCCCACAATCTTTCTCAGTGACTTCAACATCCCTGTTCATATGAACACTCCTACTTCTAAAACTTCCTAGTCTAAACTCTTCATTTGACCTGAAGAAATGGGTACAGGCTTCTACTCACTTTGATGGGAACACCCTTGACCTTGTATCCTCCTACCCATGTGCAACCTCTCCGACAATCCTTTCCCTTCAATCGCCTAACAATCACACAAAAAAAACGTCACCACTTTAACCAACCATTCTCTTTTCAGCTACTGACCACCTGTCCTACCCCAATCTAGCCACTTCCATGTACAATAGATACCCATCCTCCACCCTGGACAAGCTTGCCATCATCACTACACAGAATCAGGTCCCGACCCTACAACCCTGGCAAACAGATGACACCAGAAGTCAAAAAAAAAAAAAACATAGCCGGGCTCTTGAGCATCTGTGGAATAAGACCAAGTCTCAAGGACTTCAACCAATTAAAATCTGCCCTCCAAAAATGTAATTCCTCCCTCCTCCCCAAGCAGACCTATTTTATCTCATTAACACCTTATCATTCAGTCCATATCAACTCTTCTCTACCTTTAACTCTGCTTCGTCCTCCACTGCTTCCACCCACTAACTGCCCAGGAGATCGCCAATCACTTCAAATATAAAAGATTTAATCATTTGATGAAATATCCACTTTACCGGTATCTCCCCCACACCCATGTCAAAAGGTATAATCAACACTCCCCTTATTCAACCCTACTGAAGAGAATCTAATGGTATTTCCGTATAGCTGACAAGACCAGCTAGGTATAATCACATCAATTACCACACTCACAAGACCCTCTCAGTACTGAGGAGATGGCTTCTTGGTGAACACAAAAAGAGATAACCTCTGCATTATGCCCAAAGCTATCCGATTCAATTCTGGGCGGGTATCCAACTTATACAAGTTATTAACCAATCATATGGAAGATGGGTGTGGTTAATACAGAGGTTTACATTTCACATCATTACATAATTAGGCCATCTACTTTCATGACTCAGTCACGAGTCCTGCTTCTCAGTTTCATGTCTGACACAGGAAAGGTGGCCCAGACATATTGAGCCCCAATTCTTTAGACGGTACAGAATAAAACTGCTTATGCAAGCAATATTTTCTTATATGTATGCTTTATAGAAAGCCTGTAATAAAGATGAACAGCAACTAGTTGACTTTAACTAGAGTTTGAATATACAAGCCAAGATTTATGAATTTACATGACTCCATTGCCGCACAAGATGGAGTCACCTCTGCTCAGTCATTACTACACCTACTACTATAGACAAGGTTGCTAAACTTATTTTTAACACCCAAACCACCTGTCCCCTGGACCCTCACAAATACTATGGTCACCCTCGGATTCTATCCTACACTCTAACAGAGCTTCAATCTCCCTCTTTTCTGTCATCTTCCCAAACATTCTCTAGTCACCCACATACTTAAACAAGCCTTCCTTGGACCCTACCAATCTTAATCTACGCCCCATTTCTTTGCTCCCCTTTTCCTATAGACTCCATGAATGCCCGGTCTACAAACAAGTAATGAAGTTTAAAGCGACAATGATTTCATTACTTGTATTTAAGAGCTGTCGTTCCCTGGCCACTGTAGCTAGAGAAGCAGCTAATCAAGCATTGTCTGTGCTGGATTATCAGGGGAGACATAATAGGTCTAATAGACCCTTCATGTCTCCATAAAGAACCTATTCCCTGCCTATGCTATCACATAGTAGGTTTGTTAGTCCCCTTGAGGTAGCAGGGGGGGGGGGGGGTTGGCATAGCCTGGTAATTAAGGGGGTAAAATCTTCCAAGGCTGAAGTGTTAAATTTTCTATATAACTAAATAAAGATTGTAACGTGAAAATTTTTTAAATTGCCCTGGGTGTGAAGTGGTTAAAAAAAACAATAGAAGTCAATGATATAAATCGTTAGAATATACATATATACCATGTTGCTCCAGATATCGCACTGATGAAGGTCACGGTACCCAAAAGGTTGAGTTCAGCCAGTTTAGAAATCGTTCCCAGAAAACCAACCATGGCACGGAGTCCACCCCCAGATCCCAAGACCGCGATTACAGGAGGGTTGCAATTCTTCAGGGAAAAAAAAAAAAAAACAAACATGAAAAGGTCTACTTTAGATGGAATATGGATTGAACAGTGGTAAGAAATTGATAAAACAGCATGAAAACTGAATACAAGTACGGGATAAATCAACATCTGTATAAAGCTATAGTATGGAGGTTGAAGGGAATTCTTACCTTATAGATAATAGTCAAGGAATAGAGGAGAGTTGTACTCTGAATTAAACACATTTGGAAGAGTGGAGATCAATCAGCTTTATACCTGAAACATGGCTCCAATCTGAAGCCCCTGTTCCTTAATGCATTTCATCATAAACGGCTTGGCCATAAGGCTTGATTCACACCTATGCATTTAGTGCATTTTGCACTACAGTCCATTTAACATGGTTTCCTATGGAACACTTTCTGTTGCAAATCTGCAAAATGCACAGGTGTGAATCCATTCCCTTTTCCTTAATGCGTTTCATCATGAATGGCTTGGCCATAAGGATTAGGGTTATTTTTGTAACTATGGTGAGACATTTTAGGGAATTTGTGGCTTATGGATGGAGACATAAGTGCAGCTGTACTATCACATATGGGATGAAGACTGGAATATTGTAGAGGCCTCCCTTACACCTCCTGCCCTACACTCCTAGAGGTGGAGGCAGAGCGTCTGATGGCATGGAGTATCACAAGTACCAGAGTAGCTGGCTGGTGGTGTCTGCTCCTTAGGCAGGTAGAGCTGGAAGTTGCAGTCCTCAGGACAGGATGCTGAAGCTGCTTGTCACCAGAACAGGAAATGGTAGCAGGGCCAGGAAGCAGGTGGCAGTCAGCTTTATCCAGGCAGCGAAGGACCAGATCGGCAGGCAGAGCAATCCAGGAAGTAAGCCAAGATCAGCAACAGCTGGGCAAAGTAGTACATTTGCCCATGCCTTACAATGGTGAGAAAGGATGGGCTTCTTTGAGCCAGCACCCAGTTTGTTCATGGAAAGGAGAGAGGAGCAGATCTGGAGCAACGCTTGGTTTATGTGGTTTTAAAATCAAGGTTTACAAGACTAAAATACTAAAGACTTACCTCTTTAACATTCATGCCCAAGGACAAAAGGGTCTCCTTTACTTTTCTCATCCTTGCCTTGACAGCTATGGTTTCCTCTTCAGAGCTATCAAGTGTGAAAAAAAAAAAAAAAAAAATAATAATAATTTACAGACAGAATATAGTTAAAGTTTCTCCAGAGACAAGACTGTCATTCTGGATAGAACGGAATTCAATAATTTTTAGCAAATGAATAGAAATCTCCCCAAAGTGGGAAAGACTCCCTCTTGATCAAGCGTTACTATTAAAGAAATCATTCTCAGCCTGGGTCCTGTGGAGCTCTAAGGTTCCTTGAATTGTGGCTCATTGACCTCCCATTTAATGGTGCTTGCATAGTTTCAGGGACAACGCCACTTGGCAGAGCCAGCTGCATGACACAAAGGATGAGGTGCATGACATGAAGGATGACATCCAAGTCTGATCCTAGGTTCAGACTAATGCCGGCCATACACGGTTCGAATTTCGTAAGAATTTTCTTTCGAAAATCGTATGAAAGAATTTTCGTATGAATTTCGCATCATTAGTGGGCTGCAACGGCGGCCGATTTTCGTGCGGCAATCGAATTTGAGGAATCGGACATGTTGGAAATTTTCCGAAAAACGAACGATTTTCTAATCAATGATGGGAGAATCGTGCGAGAAATGTAATAAGAAAAGAAAATTTACGGAGAGAAAAGAAGATTCCCGGCCAAGAAAATTCTTTTCTTTAGCAACATGAGGTGAAATTGAAGGCTTGGTCGGCCGAATTTCGAAAATCAATGGTGGCATCATCGGATCACAAAAAAAACGAACATTCTGATTTTGTAAAGAAAATTCGTTCGAAATTCGACCGTGTATGGCCTGCTTAAGCTTTGGTCACTTGGTAACTTCAGACAAACACCTGAACTACTGCCTATTGGGAGCAGCTGTAAGACAGACAAGAGACAACCATCTCCGCTTCCTGCTGTTAATGTTTGCACCTGCAGGGTCCCTGGGAAACCCCCTGATATCACAGGGAAACCCTTTTTCCTTTAAAATCTATTTTCTACAAATAAAAGTCCTGTTGGCAAGATATTTAAAATACAGGATGACAGATTCATGTTACCAGCACCACCCAATGTCTAATTTTTTTGTTCTTCTGTAAAAAAAGGACTCAAAATTTAGGAAAATGACATTACTTACCCATCTACAAGATCAAGATTTCCCTGTGAAGACAAAAAAAAAAAAAAAAAAAAAAAAAAAGAGACACATTGTGATGTTCAGAAACAGTCTGGCAATACAAACCAAAATGTCAAAACACACAATTTTTCCAGAATTAATGAAAAGTTCTTTTGACCCCGGAGGAGGTTTCACAGCTCAGACATTGATTTTTGCTCCACTCATTTTATCTCTACAAGTCAGTGGGAATGCCAAATCAGTTAGCAGGAGCTTCATGGAAAGGAACGTAGAATGTAGGGATGGGTGAACAGTTCGGCCCAAGCATAAGTTTTGGTTATTTGGAAAACAGCAAACATTATGCAGTGTACGGAGGAAATTTGAAAGCCGCCGGACCACCATTCACCCCTTCCCACCGAGCATACGCATATGTGCGGCCTCGGCTTTCGGGGGTTATACTGGGATGATGCCTGCAGCTATCATCCCGGTACTTTAGAGCCGGCGATAACAACCGATGCGGCTAAAAGCCACCTCGGCTGCTACACCGGTGGAGCGGGAGGGACGTTTCCCCCGCCGCTCTCAACAGGCCTCCCAATCCACCGGCAGACACGATCAACAATCCGCCACCTCGGCTAGGGACAGACTGGCATGAAGCCAGAAACTGCTTAGTTCCAGTCTCCTGATTGTAAACACAGAAACGTCATGACGTCCCGTTTACTCGGCTGCCAATGGCGCCTGTTTAAAAAGTAGAGAAAAAAAAAAAAAAAAAAATTTACACAGTATTCAGAGATGCCGGAAAATGGCGATCTGAATACTCTGAAGTGCAAAGGAGGGATGACCCCTGATCCCTCCATAAAAAGGAGTACCTGTCACAAGGGATGACATACATACATCCCACCGATTGATTCTTCGCAGTGACAGTTATGCATCCGAGAGCGGGGCTACTTGGTCATGTAAATGGGTGACCCCGCCCCCTCTGATGCCTTATGACAACGGGTGACCCCACCTTCCTTTACATCACAAGGCAGAGGGGGCGGGGTCACCCGTTTAAGTTACCAAGTGGCCCCGCCCTCAGCTATACAATTACAGTCACTCGTCGGGAGCCTCCCATGGAGGCAGAGCTGTTGTGTATTCTTTGGCTCATCGGGCAGCGTGATAGAAGATGAATAGACATTTTTAATCTTTTAATAAAAGGACTTGTCCCAAGCAGTCTCATTTTTACCATTTGTGAAGTGTTAGGGTACACTGTACCCTGTTACCAATTCACACAAGGGGCAGGATTCTGGGGGTCCCCCTTGTTAAAGGGGGCTTCCAGATTCCAATAAGCCCCCGCCCACAGACCAAGGGTTGTGGGGATGAGGCCCTTGTCCCCATCAACATGGGGACAAGGTGTACGGGGGCTACTCCCAAAGCACCCTCCCCATGTTGAGGGCATGTGGCCTGGTATGGTTCAGGAGGGGAGGCGCTCACCCCTCTACCACCCCCCCCCCCCTTTTCCTGCATGCTCAGATAAGGGTCTGTATGGATTTTGGGGGGACCCCACACCATTTTTTTTTGCAATTTTGGCGCAGGGTTCCCCTTAATATTAATAACTGACCCAAAGGGCATGGTAATGGACTGGGGGGGGGGGGGGGGGGGGGGGGGGGGGGGACACATGCCTTTTTTTTTACAATTAGAGACCCAACAATTCATTACAGCCGCCATCAGTTGTATATGACTTTCCCCCCTCCCCTTTAGAAATTTCATTTTTCTGTGGTATTGTTCTAAACACGGGGGGTTGGGCGTCCGGGTCATCCTTAGTAGAAAGATCTAGAAAGCAAAAAATTTAAGTTCCCCGATGTCCGTTATGAAATGCTTAAGAAAGAACTGAACTGGTTGACATGCTCACCAAAGCAGTGCAGAGGTCAATCATTTCCAACGCAGATTATTAACAGGTCTTTGTGACCATTTAACATTTTTAATAAATAGGATGTGATTCTATAGGGCACAGTAAGAGAAGTGTTTCTTCTTTTTATGGTCCATGACAAATGTGGATAACGAGACACTTTTATCCCCGATCTCCACATATTTGTGACCTCCGACATAAAAGGGTCATAAGGAAATGGTAAGAGGCTTGATATCATGCTGGAGGAGGATCATGGAGGAAGCTGCGAGTGCCAGCACACTGGACAGGTGCCCCAGGAGCCGCTGCCCGTGGCTGGCTGATCAGATTGATTTGCACATTGCAGCTATGTGAGAGGCAAAGCAGCCAGTGTGCTGAGCCCGAGGTGGCCACTGCCTAATAGATCTATGTTGACTGCTAAATGGAAGATGGATGGATGGTCAGCCCTAGAAGAAGGGAAGATTTGAAGTGTGCAGCACCAAACAAAAGAGCTGAGCATGGGGTGGGGGTGCAAAGGTGAGAGCTATGGACAGTTATTGCAGAAGTGAGGTGTTTAAGAAGGAAAACTTCAGATGTGGAATAGTTGGAGATGTGCGATGTGCTGTGGACTTGGATGCAAAGGTGACCATAATAAAAATTATGGATGTCCCCCCCCCCCCCCCTTTGGTGGGTGTGATTTTTTTTTTTTTTTTCAGGGGGTGGGGGGGGCATGCAGCATTTTATTCTTGTACTCAGGCAGCACAATGTCTTAGGCCAGCCCTGGGCTCCAGTGGTTACCTCAATGCCTACAAGGCCCTTTGGGTCTGTTGCAAATTTTAAGGGGTCTTCAACACCAAAAAAAGCAGCCAAGATCCCTCCAAAATCCCTACTAGTCACTTATCTGAGAATGCAGCCTGGCACGTCTAGAATGGGGGGGCCCACCTGAACCATACCAGGCCACATGCTCTGGAATTTGAGGGGGGGACATCACCATTTTTGGCATGGAACCCCCTTAAAATCCATACCAGACTCAAAAGGACCTGATGTAGATTGTGGGGGAACTCACACTGTTTTTGTTACATTTACCTGGTTCTTACTCAACAACCAGCATCCCGGAGAGGTGAATCTGTCACCATATTCCTACCACCTGTGGCGGCCGCTCATATGGGGCGTAGGGGTGCCACCCAGGGTTGCCAACCTCCTGCAGCATTTTTTACTGACAAAACAGAACATTTACTGGCGGAACAAATGTTTTTACTGGCAAACTGAGAAATTACAGAACTTCTATTGAAAAACAGTGAATACTTGAACAGTATAAAACATGATATGGAAACACTGACAATACCTATAAACAAAGTAATTTGCTTGATTTACAGTCAACACTGCATGAAATTATCAGCAGCTATATAAAAAAAAACAAAAAAAAACAAACAAAAAAAAAAACCACATGATTAGAGCCTTAAGCCTGGTACACACGATCAGATTGTTGGCTAATCGAGCGTCTGATTTGTCAAAAGAGTGTGCCTGGTTCTCGTCTTGCATACTAATGATACACAATTGTCAGCCAACAAACACGAATGTAGTGATGAAATTCTTCGTAGTATAGGTCTTGAGCGCTTCCCTTTGGGCCCCTTCTGCAAATCTGGTGCTTGTGAGCATTGATTCCGAGCATGCCTTTTTACTTTCAACTTGTGATGGATTTGTGTACTGACAATTGTCAAAAGGAGCGTACTAACGGTCGGATTTTAGGACAACAGTCTGTCAGACAACACCCTGCCAACAATCTGATCGTATGTACGAGGCTTAAGGCTCCAATTGTCTCCAAAAAGGTGACCTCACCCAGTT
Organism: Lithobates septentrionalis; assembly: GCA_037952835.1. NCBI lineage: Eukaryota > Metazoa > Chordata > Amphibia > Anura > Ranidae > Lithobates > Lithobates septentrionalis. Next base: position 1,617,951 of record JBBDGP010003422.1, on the reverse strand, counting down.
GTGCAACATTAATATTCACCAATGTCTTCCTGCTTCTCCTCCCAGCCAATCAAGAAGCGGGTCCTGAGTCGGCATGGGGGGGGGGGGGGGGAACGGTTCAACCTGAGCACAAGTTCGGACCATAACTTTCGTTGTTCGGCGAACAAACAGGTCATTCATCTGTTCAACCCCCCTAAACTGCCAAGAATGCATTGCAAGCCCCAATTGGCTGAAGCATACATACAATCTGTGGAGAGTGTCTGTAGTATGAGTACTCAAAATAAAGTGCACCAAACACCTCTTTACATTGATTAAAGTGCATCTACATACAGATTTCCACCACTTATTCACATTTGCTTGTAAGCACCGCCCCCTCCCTCCCAATAATGTCTGGGAGGACAAGGAGAGGCAGATGTTCCCTTGGCACTGTAAGGGGGTCAGCAACAAAATGTGTCCACAGGTAAAGGTGGACATGGTGGTCAGTCCTCAGGCAGGGCATCATCTCCTGTTTAGTGAGTTTGCCCGTGTTATCCAGCCACAGCATGCAGAGGAGGTGGTGGACTGGCTTACTAAACCTTCCTCATCCTCCGTCACACAAGCAGAGACAAGTATACAGTCCCCTGCAGTTGCCGGAGTGGATAAACCTGCCTCCTTGTCCACATCTATTCCCACCATAGCTCCAACATCAGTCATGGAGGAGTCAGCTGAGTTATTTGACCACAGTGTCAGCCACTTGTTCCTTGATGATGCCCAGCCATTACTGGATTCAGATGTTGAGGATGACAGGAACATGAGCCTAGAGAGGGGAGAACACTGGTAGACAAATTGGCATTCATGTTCCCACAGCGGATGATAATTGATGATTCTGATGAGACTCCGGTGCCAGATAGAGCAGAGGAGGAAACGGAAGGTGAGGTGACAACCCCAAGGAGGCCGACATCAAGATAGTAGAGAGCAGCCCCCCTATTCCATCACATTCTGAAACTGTTATCTCCGAGCCCACTCCCCAAATCTCAGCTGTCTGGTCCTTTCAGAACTTAGAGGGTGTTCATTCATTTCATCTGGAAGAATGTTTTTGGTATAGGTTTTATGGGCACAATTAACACCCAAAGACTATTTTTTCAGTACCTGTTTGACAGGTGGATATCATTGCAATTTACAGCAAGGCCAATTTTTGCTTTCATCAAGATTATCTCTATAGGGTTACGGCGGGAAGGCGCCACCAACACCCAAAAGACAAGTCCTCATCATACACACTGGCTCTCCAGATGTTGCTGAGCAAAATAAATGCAGCTTGCAGGGAAAATGTCACTTTTTGGGCTTTATAAATTCAATTATTGCTGCAGCAGATTCTAGACATGGTACAGATCTGCCACTTTACAGGTAGACTAAGGGGACCCCCCCCCCCCAGGCAATATATAGGAATTTTTATGCTTTCACTTTAACCACTTCAGCACCAGAAGATTTTACTCCCTTCCTGACCAGAGCACTTCAGCACTGAGTTGCTGCAACTGACAATTGTGCAGTCGTGCGACGTTGCACACAAACAAAATTGACGTACTGTTTTTTTTTTTATAAAAATGTATATACAATTATCACTGCTCATTTAAAAATTATGTTTTTTTACCAACTTTTTTTGATACATGTCCCCCAGGGCAGGACCGGACCCCTATAACCATTGTATGCAAGCCTTCAAAATGGGCACTTTTGATGTTCGTGTCCCATTAACTTTAATAGGATTCCTTATTCAGGTCTGAACTTTAGCGGTGTTTGAAAGTTCTGACCCGGCAGGCGATCAATCGATTTGGGGGTGGCGGGGAGCAGCAGCCACCACTGCAAAGTCTCCTTCCCAAAACCACAAAAGTGGAAGAGAGGGGACAATCAAGTCACAGCTGCATAGTGTAAACCTTCCTTCAGCCGAGCTAATCCTGTGAGTTTCCTGCACCGCATTGAAGTTTACATGGTGTTCATACGGTCTGCTGCAGGTGTTAATGTTAAATCCCAAAACTGTTCAGAAAACGCAGAATTGGATAGCATGGGTGTTCACAGGGGAGGCAAAATGAGAAAAAAAAAAATAAATATATATATATATATATATATATATATATATATATATATTATATATATATATATATATATATATATATATATATATATATATATATATATATATATATATATATATATATATATATATATATATATATATATATATATATATATATATATAATGGGCCCTGTACCATTTTGGTGTGAATGCGGTGCGATTCAAACCATACAAAGTAAATTCCTTTGCGAATCACATGCTTTGTCCTGCACCACACAAGTGTGATCCCAGGGTAAAAAGGGTTTTCATTGATTATTCTGGGCTTTGTATTTTTTCATTGATAAATCCACGACTATGAAGATTCCAAAAGGGGGAAAAAAAAAAAAAAAAAAAAAAAAAAAAAAAAAAAAAATAAACCACCCTCATATTAACTCACCCCAGCCAAACAAGTTGGATTCCCCCCCCCCCCCCATAGAGATTTCTTATTAGAGGATCCAGTACTGGATGTATTTTGATTGGCTGCCATGAGCTCTTCGCTCTGCTTGTATGAAATGATTTGGTATCTCACTGATAGAAATGAATAGAAAGTCACTCACCTTATTGGCCGCCATTGGAGATGAAGGAAGGTCACCGCTTATCTCCCAACATGGAAATCTGATAAAACAAAACCCAGCAGTAAGACTTGTGAAGAGGATGATCTCAGATATACAGAAGACAGGATGGAGATGGCTGTACCAGTAATCAGATGATGGTAGAAGTTGGTTGGGAAGGTTTATTGGAACGTGTGTGAGTCTTTAGCCTCGTATAATCCTGACCTTACATCATATCATTGGGTGGGTTCTAGAGTTACCTCCTCATCCCTTTAAAACCCAAACACATTATACAGGTTCTGAGACCAATTTAATGCAGATAAAGAATCAAGTTTAATTACCACCTTAATCAGCCACAGAACCCGTGTGATTCATATGTGTTCAGTTTTATAGGAATGAGGTGAAAACCCGAGTGGGACCCCAGACACCTCCAAAGGGGTTTGTTTTTACCAGTCTGGTTTTGTTCCAGAAAACCTTATCAGAAGGTGCCATTGGTAAGGGCTGATCTGTAGGGGAAAAATACAACACACACACACACACACGATTATAACCTATAAAAGCTTCAAAATACTAACTTAAGTAAACTTGCTCTTCCCAAGGATGAAGCATATGGATACATCCCATTACAACAAAGTCCTCCCCCCTCCACAGTCTTTATTCTACCTCCTCATTTCCATGTAGGATTAGTAGACCCCCCACTGTACAGACCCCCCACCTTGGAGCCAAGCTCTGCAGGTCTCATAGACCCCAGTACTGAGGTGGTCCCCCTACCTCCCTCTACTTCACACCATTCACAGACAACAATGTCCCAGGCTTCATTCTGTGAATGGGGAAGACTTCACCCCCGAGCTTCCTCTTATTCTTATCTTCATTATTATTACATTTTCACACAAGATATTAAACAATAACCCCACTTTGGTTAAGAAACAAACAAGCCCCTCTACCTGATCAATGTACATTGCAAGGATTGGAGGAAACTTTGTTGCAGTCTTACCTTTTGTTGCTGTGTTGGGTAATGTCAGTGTGCAAAATAAATCAGAAATGGGAGTGACTTTTATTACCGAGCAGCTGATGAACTTGTTGGGTTTTAATGAGGAAAATTGCCAAGTCAGAATCCCTTCAGGTGTGATTAACCCTTTGGGAGCTTCTCCCCATAAATGGAATATCTGTCCCTGGGTGGCTACACTCACTTCTCCCCTGAATCTGTGGAGGCAGCCATGGTTCTCACTCAAGTTCTACAACACACATGTCTGCCTTTCTTCATCTCCAGTATATGGTGATTGATGGGAGTAGTAGTTTCTACAAGAAAGATGAAGTTCTTGGTGCTTTCTTTGGAACTCACAGGAAGTGACACGTACTGTACATTGTATTTCTGGGGTCATTTAGCAGGTATTTTATGTACTTCCTGAAAATGTTTTTATAGCTGAATTCCAGGTTTGGATGTTTTATGTGTAGTTACAATGGATCAATGTAACTATGTATATACCATACCTGTGAGATCTCTCTAGAAGCTGGAAATCACTGGGTGCCGACACCTCTACTACACCACTACTACTACTATACCACTACTACACCTCTACTACAGCACTACTACACTACTACTACACCTCTACTACAGCCACTACTACACTACTACTATACCACTACTACACCTCTACTACAGCACTACTACACTACTACTATACCACTACTACACCTCTACTACAGCACTACTACACTACTACTATACCACTACTACACCTCTACTACAGCACTACTACTAGGGTTGCCACCTCATCCCTTTACACCTGAACACATATTAATTATACAGGTTCTGAGGCGAGTTCAATGCAGATAAGGCACCAAGTGAGTTTAATTAACACCGTAATCAGCCACAGAACCTGTGTAATTAATATGTGTTCAGTTTTAAAGGAATGAGGTGGAAATCCTAACTACTACACCCCACTACAACACTGCTACACTCAGTGGTGGCCAATGCATTAAGGGTGCACGGGTGCCGCCCCCTCTCTCCTGCCACCCCCCCTCTAGCACCAATAGAGTCATGTATTGCATGCATCTATCTATGGCCACTGCTGCTACCCCCTATTCAGGCGCCCGGAACCTTTTCGGGCACAGGGCGCCTGAATTACAGCTGTGGGGGGTGGTTTTGAAGCACCTGATTAGAGCCATAGGCTCTAATAGGTGTCATAAAGGTGACCTGCGAGTGCCATGCTGGGCCCTCACAGGTCACTCAGCTGTGTTAGAAAAGTGAATAAATATTCGCTTTCCTAACACTAAACCGCCTCTTCGCCAATCAGGTGCTCGGATCTGTTACCCGTTGCCTGATTGGCTGAAACGACAGCGGCCGTGATTGGATGCCAGGCGTCCAATCATAGCAGAGGAAGGGTGGAGAGGATGGGAGAAGACATCGAGGAGCTGTCCCACCAAGACAGGTAAGTGCAGATGGTGGGCTGGTGGGGGGCACACTGGCAGCATTTGTTATGGCACAGTGGCTGCATTTTGTGGGGCACAGTGGTGGAAATTGATGGGCACAGTGGCTGCGATTGATGGGCACAGTGGCTGTGATTGATGGCACAGTGGTGGAAATTGATGGCACAGTGGCTGTGATTGATGGCACAGTGGTGGAAATTGATAGCACAGTGGTGGAAATTGATGGGCACAGTGGCTGCGATTGATGGGCACAGTGGCTGCGATTGATGGGCACAGTGGCTGTGATTGATGGCACAGTGGCTGTGATTGATGGCACAGTGGTGGAAATTGATGGGCACAGTGGCTGTGATTGATGGCACAGTGGTGGAAATTGATGGGCACAGTGGCTACGATTGATGGGCACAGTGGCTGCGATTGATGGGCACAGTGGCTGTGATTGATGGCACAGTGGTGGAAATTGATGGGCACAGTGGCTGTGATTGATGGCACAGTGGTGGAAATTGATGGGCACAGTGGCTGTGATTGATGGCACAGTGGTGGAAATTAACAGTTGTTTGCGCCCCCCAAAATTTTTGAGCACCAGCTGCCACTTGCTACTCTGCTACTATACCACTTTTACACCTCTACTACAGCGCTACTACACCGCTTCTCCAGTGATCTCCACTAGCTTCTTTGCCCCCTACAGGGTGGCTGACTTGCTGCATTGTGAACACAGGAGGTTGGCCACTCAATATGGGCACCATTCATAGATCGCTATACATTTTCTGAATGAATGCAAAGCATTCTCTGATTGGCCAAGGTGGAGACCCTGACATCCCCACCCCACCTTCATCACAGCTTTTTGGTGTTTTGACCTTGCCAGCAGTTAAAGTTTGTTTAATAGTCCCCAAGTGGGTGTTGAATAAATCAAATCAGTGGCATCACTAGGGTTGGTGTCACCCTCTCTTCCCCCAGTAGGGCACTGAGCAGGCTAGCGCATCAGTAAGGCCCCCCATTATTGTCCTCAGTGACCCAATTCATGTCCTATTACTGTCTTTAGTCCCCCCAATAATGTCCACAGCGACCCAATTACTGTCCTCTTTCCCCCAGTTAATATCCTCAGTGACCCAATTACTGTTCTCAGGCCCCTATTACTAACCTCAAGCCCCTCCAATAATGTCATCAGCCCCACCCCATTAATGTCCTCAATGACCCAATTACTGTCCTCAGTCCCTCCCAATAATGTCCTTAGTCCCCCGCAATAATGTTCTTACCCCCATTACTGTTCCCAGTGACCCCATTACTGTCCTCAGTCCCCCCATTAATATCCTAATTCCCCCTATTAATGTCCTTAGTAACCCCATTACTGTCCTCATCCCACCAGAGAGAATGGCAGCAGATCATTCCCACCACTGGTAAGGAAGCAAAAGGTGGACTGTCTCTGCAGGATTGAAAGAGCGAAATTATAGCAACTCCTACCCCTGTTTGCGGACTTGAACTGAATAAGAGCACCAATGTTTTAAATTAGTATTGGAGCTTGGAGATTCTATTAAACGCACCACCTCCTTTATATATGACAAAAAAGTATATACCCAAAGAGCAAAGAATGGAGTTTTAAGGTGCAAGAAAATTAATCAAAATCCAATTTACAAAAAGTAGAGAATTTTTATTATATTGATAGTATAAAACTATTTATAACATTAGGGTCAAAACAGCCCAATGGTCAAAATACAGAAGAATGGTTGCCTCTACGTGTTTCACCACAAACGTGACTTCTTCTGGAGCTTTTGTAGGACCTTTTTTTTAATACATTACCACCTTTCATAATGATCACGGTTCCAAATAATCCCCAAGACCCACCAAGAGGTCCAATGGGGGACGTCTGTGCCACAAAGAGTGAAGGAAGAACAATTGCCCTACAGTCACACCTGATATCTCAAGAAGTTTAGCCAATTAATCGATCAATATTCATATCCTTTTCCCAAATGCAAACTTCCTCTGGTGACGGCAAATTTCAAGGTACTTATGCCGTCTGAGCACTCCCGGCTTTCAATTGATGTCCAGAGGCCACTATTGCCTACTTTCTGATTACTGGCACCCGAGCTTCTTTGTGTCCTGTGCCCCAGTCCCACATTCAGGGGAACTCAGACTAGAGCCATAAGGGGAAGCCCTCTCATCACTTTGTTCTCCAACCAAGATACGGGGCACTGGGTAAGTGAGGTACAGTATGTCATCTTCAGGTGTGATTATAAACACAACTATGAGCCTCTGTGTGATAACCTAATAGAGTAAAGTGAAAAGTTCTGCCAATACTTGGGAGTAAATATAGTTATGTGTTTAGTGGTGGTCAGGTCTTGAGTGGATGATGATGGAGAAAAAGGAGTTTCCCCCCCTGATGGTGAGAGGAAACCACCTTGTGCAGCACACATTAGGTGGCCCTGGCTCCCGTGTCTCATGGACCTGGGTGGTTAGCTGGATTCTTGGAGCTTCTGTCTGGACTGCATGTCAAACCTAGGCCTATGTTTGAGTGTTCCAGGCAGTAAGGGGTTAACTGTGAGGTGACCAGGAGGATGGGAAGAGGAGGTCTATGACCAGCATCTGTGCATGTTACAGTATGTGGTTTTGGTCTGAACAACCTGTGATTTTGGTCTGAAATCTGTTTGTTATCAGTGTTGGGGGAACGGTTCGGCCCGAGCATGATTTCGGGCCAAACATTGGCTGTTCCCCCATTTGGCGAACATCTTAATCATCAGGGCGTTCAACCGTTTGTTCGGCCCGCCGAATGACCACAATGCACTGCGCCGCCGCACAGTGCATTTAATGTCCTGATTGGCTGAAGCAATGAAAGCTTCGCCTAATCAGGGCATAGAGTACTGTCAGAGCCATGATTGTACAATGTCATGATGACTCTCTCCAATCATGGCTCATTGCTCTTAGTCCCACCCCATACTCTAAAAATATTCTTCCCATAGCGGCCATTTTTATTGTGATATCGGTGTGGAGAGAGATAGAACGGGGCTCTGTTCAGTGCTATTAGACAGTTAGTGTGCTATTGTGATTCTATTGTCAGTGTAGAATATCAGTTTAGTGTACATCTAGTGATAGTTGGGTGTGAGTGTAGTGCGACCGTTCATTTTTACTTCAGTGTCAGTTTATTTTGTCAGGGTAGGTTCCCTGGAGTATATATCAGAGCGTTATCACACATTTACCACAGTACATTCCAGTACGTTAGCGCACATTTAACGCAGTGTATTTTAGTACATCAGTGCACATTTATCGCATTATATTGCATTGTGATAGTGCACGTTTAATGCAGTGTATTGCAGTGCAGTATGTTTCATTGGATTAGTGCACATTTATCGCAATATATTGCAGGGCATTAGTGCAGTTTTACTGCAGTATATTGTGGTGTGTCAGTGGAGTGTTTCTGTGTCATGAATACTCAAGTTAAAGTGCCCCAAAGATCACTTTTCATACATTAAAGTGCATCCACATGCATATTTACACATCTTTATTACATTCTGTTACCATAGGCGTGTGTACGGGGTGTGCCAGGTGTATCTGGGCACACCCTAATGTGTGTCCGAAGATCTGCTGCAAGAGATTGTATAGCGCTCTGCATATGAGATAGTTTCACATTGAGCAGTCAGCGATGCATGTAAGAGCTGCTCAGTGCATGAAACTGTCATGTAATGTCACTGCTTGCAGAGATGAGCTGTCAAAACTTGGCGCTGATGTTGGGGGTGGGTGGGACCGAACAGCTAGCCTATCAAACAAGTCCTTTATTAAAAAAAAAAAATGACCCACGGTGTAAGTTCCCAGCGCCCGACAGACCGAAAAAGAAGAAAAAAAAAAGCCGCAGCCGAACCGCCTCCATGGGAGGCTCCCGCCATCTGACACATCTTCACTGTGACAGCTCTTAAATAACTGAGGGTGGGGCCACCCGGTGATGTAACCGGGTGACCCCGCCCTCCTCTTACACCACGGGGCTTCCCCATGGTTTTAGAGGGGGTGGGGTCACCTGTTTATGTCACCAGGTGGCACCGCCCCCTCTGATGCCACAGGGAAGCCATGGGGCAGCCCCATGGCCTCAGAGGGGCGGGGTCACCCGGTTATATCACTGGGTGGCCCTGCGCTCAGTTATATAAGAGCTGACGGCTGGTGCCTCCCATGAAGGCAGGTCGTTGAGGCATTTTTTTTTGGTCTGTCAAGGAGCATGAACTTACACCGTGGGACATTTTTATTTTTTTATTTTTTAATAAAGGACTTGTCCCAAGCTGTCTCTTGTCTTTTTACCATTTTGACATTTATTTTATGAAATGGTAGGGGTACATTTGTACCCTGTTACCAAATCACACAGGGGGGGGCTGGGATCTGGGGGTCCCCTTGTTAAAGGGGGCTTCCAGATTCCGATAAGCCACCCACCCGCAGACCCCCACAACCAACGGGCAAGGGTTGTGGGGATAAGACCCTTGTCCCCATCAACATGGGGACAAAGTGCTTTGGGGGGGCTACTTCAAAGCACCCTTCCTATGTTGAGGGCATGTGGCCTGGCACGGTTCAGGAGGGGGGTGCTCTCACATCCCCCCTCTTTTCCTGTGGCCTGCCAGGTTGGGTGCTTGGATAAGGGTCTGGTATGGATATTGGGGGGACCCCTACGCCATTTTTTAATTTTGGCACAGGGTTCCCCTTAAAATCCATACCAGACCTGAAGGGGATTTTGGGGAAAACCCTACGCCATTTTTTTTAAAATTTAGCGCAGGGTTCCCCTTAATTTCCATATCAGACCCGAAGGCCTGGTATGGATTTTAGGGGGACCCCCACGTAATTTATTTTTTTTATTTTGATTTGGGGTTCCCCTTAATATTCATACCAGACCCAAAGGGCCTAGTAATGGATGGGGGTCCCATGCTATTTTTTTCAATTATCTGTATCAATATTGCCGAGACCCGACAATACATTACAACGGCGATCAGTTTTAAATGACAATTTTTCCTTTAGAAATTTTGCTGATGTATTGTTCTAAACACGGGAAAAATGTGCCACTTTACAGGCATACTATAGACACTCCCCAGGCTCAATATTTATTTCATTTTTATTGTTTCACTTTAAGCATTAAAAAAAATCACTGCTCCCGAAAAAACGTCAGTTATTTAAAACTTTCTTTTGCATTGATACATGTCCCCTGGGGCAGGACCCAGGTCCCCAAACACTTTTTATGGCAATAACTTGCATATAAGCCTTTAAAATGAGCACTTTTGATTTTTCATATTAGTGTCCCAAAGACTTTAATGGTGTTCCGGCAGCTTTCGAATTTGCCACGAACACCGCATATTGTTCGTTTTTCGGTGAACAGGCGAACATGGGGCTCATCCCTATTTGTCAGCAGTTAAAGTTCATTTAATGGTCAATGTCCCCAAGTGGGTGTTGAATGAAACAAAATCAGTGGCATCACTAGGGTTGGTGCCACCCCCCAGTAAGGCACTGAGCAGGCTAGCACATCAGTGAGGCTCTCCCCCCGTTTTTGTTCTCAGTGACCCAAATCTTGTCCTAATACTTTCCTTAGTCACCCCCAAAATTATCCTCAGTGAACTAATTACTGTCCTCAGGCCCTTATTATTGTCCTCAAACCACTATTACTGTCCTTAAGCCTCTACAAAATTGTCCTCAGTTCCAACCCCCCTAATGGCATCAATGACCCAATTACTTTCCTTAATCCCCCCCCAATAATGTCCTTAGTGACCCCATTACTGTCCTCACCCTCCTATTAATGTCCTTAGTAACCCCATTACTGTCCCCATCCCACCAGAAAAAAAATGACAGCAGTGCCGAGGCTTGGGTGTCACCCCTCTGGTGGGTGTCATCCGGTTGCCATCTGTGTGCACTCCCATAGTGACACCACTGAATCAAATGCCTGTCTGACACTCATGCCTTTTAGACTATGTCAGGTTACTGTTCAGGTGTGCTCACAGTATAATTGTAACTGGCATGGGGGATGTTTGTACCTTGTAATATAGCTGATAACTGCTGTGGAACCTCTTCCTGCTGTATTATCCTTCTGCAGTGTGGACAGGGTTATACTGAATATTCATTAATACAGAAGTGCAGCATCCATCTTTAAGAAAACCACTTTGCAGTGCTCTTCTAAGGATTGTCTCCAGTGCATGGGCAGTCTTCTTTTGGCTGGAACTGGGTCAGTCCTGGAAGGACAGTGATTGGCTGCTGCAAAAAAGCAAGGAGAAGCAGGCCTGCAGTCTGCTGAGAGGGAGAGATAGGTCTTAAATGAGATTGTGTGATTAAAAAAGACTGGACTACTGGCTAAATGAAAAGACTGGACAGCTGACCACAATCAATTGAGACCACAGAGAGTCTGCTCATTGCACAGGACCTTATTTCAGAGATGGGAACTTTCTCCCTGGGAAGGTGTGAAGTGTGATTTGGATGTCTGGTTATATCAGATTGCACTACTGAGCATTCCCACCACTGGTATGGAAGCAAAAGGTGGACTGTCTCTGCAGGATTGACAGAGAGAAATCATAGCAACTCCCATCCCTGTCTGTGGACTTGAACTGAATAAGAGCATATGTCTGGAGACCCAGAAGAGGGCGCTCTGGGTCCAGTGAGAGACTGACATTGCCAAGTTATTCGGTTGTCTGCTGGGAATGGTTGTGCTTTCTTCAAGGGCCCCAACATTGCTGGCCAATGTTTTTTTTTTCATGATTTACTGGCCAGTGGGACTATAATAACAGGTTAGAAGTGTCTTTATATACTGTTGGTAGGTAAAAGTAATTCAGTTATTTTAGTTACCGATAGTCAGAATACTGTAGATGATTACCCAGATCTCTCAGAGTAATGATACTGTCTTATTGATGGTTTGCATAAGTGGACTTGCTAATCTTCTCTTCATTTAGATTACACTTGGCCTAATAAGTTCTTTGAACTATACCAAGGTGTGTCAGTAAGTGCTGGGTGTCAGGAAACCAATTCAGAAGTCCTGCGCAGCTAATGCTCGTGCACATGTTCCAGCATACAGACAAGCTCAGGTACGTGCTCTGACTTCACCTTTGCAAGTATGCTGGGGCAGCACAAGCCTGTAGTTAGGCGTAGGGACGTAGGGAAAAACCTTGCACATGTATGGTGGACTTTGAAATGTTAATTTTGCACGCAGTCAGCAATAAAGTTGATTAAAAAAATAAAAGCCAGTGTATAAATAATTTTATTAAAAAAAAAAAAAATGCCCCGTCTGCCTGTGCTTGCCCACAAATGCATGCTCAAGTCCCTCACACAGGGGCGCCGCCCCCATAATCTACATGCGGGGCAGTGGACACATGCATTCCAATTTTTTTTTTTTTTTATTAAGACGCACGTGATTAGAGCCAGAGGGTCTAGCTGGTTAAAAAAGGGTGGACTCTGGGCGCAGTGCACTATGCCCCTAGCCCACCCAGTTGTGTGACAATAGCAAATTAGTCAATATTTTCTTTCCGATTCTCCTCCCGGCCAATCAGGAAGCAGGTCCTGAGACCCATCATCTGGTTGGCCGAGATGAGAAGCTATCCTATTGGCCAAGGAGAAGTGGGGGGGGAGATGCAGAGGAAGCCCTTGCCCATCCTTAAGCCCTGTTAGGTCAACCTATATCAAATCCTCAATCCCTTTAGAGAGGTGACTAGCCACAATCTTAGCAAAAATGTTTGCATTGACATTCTGAAGGGAGATTGGCCGATATGGAGCACAATCCTGCAGGTTCTTACCCAGCTTGGGAACCAGAACAATAAAGAGACCCCTCCATAGATTCAGGTAGCGACACCAATAGCTAATTACTTGCAAGGCTGTTCACATTAATGGAGAGTCTGATCACAAATACAAGTGAGTGCAATACTTTATTACAGTCTAGAAAACAGTTCTAGGTCTCTTTATTTTCGGTGTATAGTAGACTGATTCCTTTCGGAGATCAGCTCAATGCCAGAAAACAGCTCCTGATTTACAGATCTGCACCTTTTAGAGACTCTCCCACTAAGCAGAAGGGTCTGTGTTTCTGAGGTCTGAACTTCTGCTTCCTTTAGGACCCTGCATCTTCCTCCCTTCCATAAGTGCAGGGGATGTTTTTTCAGTGAGCTGTGAGGGGGGGATTAGTACCGGTTTGGAGCCATTTAGAATCAAAGCTGCTCACTTAGATTGCCATTGGCTTTGGCAATCAGAACACATGGACCCTCAAAATATTGTTTCTTCATCTCAGGTTTATTTTAATACCTTTGTACATTTGATTTGATTGATATTTTTTGTGCAGATAATGGGAACGGTAATGGGCACCTTTGTAATACCCATTTATGTGAAAATTGATATTTTTGGAGCAAAGGGTCATTTGAATTTCTACTTAAAGTGGTTCTAAAGACTAAGGTTTTTACCTCAAGGCATTATCTGCATGAAGGTAAAAAATTCCCATGATCATCTCCCCCAGCCCCTCTTAAATGCCTGGCTCCTCTTTTTATTCAGCAATGCTCTTCTCTCTCCCCCTTCACACAGTACACAGGTGCAGCAGTGAACCATTGGTTCCTGCTGCAGCTAATCGAATCCTGTGCGGGGGGGGCAGGGCTGAACACACCATGTGCGTCTATGGATGCACAGCCCAGCTTAGGAGCATTAAAACAGCTTGCTATGAGGGTACTAAGGAGGAGTGGACAGCAGTGATGGGGGACCCCAGATGAGGTGGTGAGGGGCTGCTCTGTGCAATACCATTGCACAGAGCAGGTAAGCATAACCTTTTTTAAATCACTTTAAAATAAACACCCTTTTCAAAGTACAAACATGTCATACTTGCCACCTTGCAAGGGTTTTGTACAGAGTGGCCCCAATCAGCCTTTTCTGGAGTCATCCAGCAGCGCTCCTAGCCCCTCTTCATTGGGTGCACCGATGGAGATCTAATTTCCATGCAGGCACCTGTGTGGGCGCATTCCAAGTGCTGCTGCTGCGTCCATTGACAGACAGCAGGACTCGGCCCTGCCCTCCCAACTCCATGTCACTGGATTTGATTGCAAGCAACAGGAGCCAATGAGGACCCGAGACAGCGACTGAAACAAAACATAAGAAAAAAAAGGGGGGGGGGGGGGGAAGCTGCAGAGCAGAAGTTTACCTTAATGCATAGAACGCATTAAAAAAAAAAAAAAAAAAAAAAAAAATTATATTATGCCTTTGCAACCACTTTAGTCTGATTTGACATACCAAGAACATTCTAGTTTAAGCCATTATGTTGAGCTCATGAAACAAAAACAGCCAAGGGGTTTTTAAATTAACAGCTTCCCAGCCAGCGCACACCGATAAAAGTTGGCAGAATGGTGCTGGTGGGCTAAAGGGTGTACAGGTATGTCCCCTTTAAGAAGCGGCACTGCCGGAGGCACACGCCCGCCGCGTTCTCCGTGACTGTGGGTCCCGTGGACTCGATGTCTGCCGGGTTCCTGCGATCGTGTCACAGAGGTAGAACAGGGAGATGCTTTTGTTAACAAAGCATTTCCCCTTTCTGCCTAGTGACAGGACAGAGATCTCTGCTATCAGGAGTCGTGATCACTGTCATGTGTGTTGAAGCCCCTTCCCCAGTTAGAATCACTCTAGGATACACTTAACCCCTTCAATCAATGCATTTTTATATCACTGATCGCTGTATGACAACGGTCCCAAAAGTATCAAAAATGTCTGATGAGTCCACCATAATGTCGCTGTCCTGATAAAAATCAGGAATCGCCGCCTTTACTGATAAAAAAAAAAAAAATTAAAGAATGCCATAAAACTATTTTGTAGACGCTATAACTTTTGCTCAAACCAAATCAATATATGCTTGTGATTTTTACCAAAACTATGTAGAATACATATTGGCCTAAACTGAGGGAAAATATATTAGTTTTTATATATTTTTGTTGGATATTCTAGAAAAAAGTAAAAAAATGTTGTTTGTTTATAGCGCAAAAAATAAAAACCGCAGAGGTGGTGATCAAATACTACCAAAATAAAGCTCTATTTGTGGGGGAAAAAAAAAAAAAATCAATTTTGTTTGGGTACAACGTTGCACGACCGTGCAATTGTCCGTTAAAGCGACGCAGTGCCAAATCGCTAAAACTGCTCTGGTCAGGAAGGGGGTAAATACTTGTGAGGTTGAAGTGGTTAAGTGGTCCCAAAGATACATTCTAGGGCCAAAACTCCATTGGGACAGTTAAAGTTTTAGAAGTTGTTGCAAAACCCTTTCGGTTTAACCAAAACGCACCCACAGCCAAACATTATTACAGCACAAACCTTTAATATACATTCCTATCCTATGTACAGAAAGAAGACAAACATGGTATTTTAACAAAGTAACAATTTTATTACCAGATACAATACGTGATTTTGTAAAATTGAAATACATTTTAGATAAACATTGGAACCCCTTACCAAAAGACCCTTGCCAGGAAAATAGGTGGATATGCATGATAACTCCCAACCACCAGTGTCAGAACCCAAGATGTCCATCTTACAATTGCATACAGAAAAAGTATATCTAGTGGTACTTGGTCACATTCAAACATTCATTTATACAACTTTGCTGAATTATTTAGGATGTATATGTTCAAAATCCTCAGGATTCCACTGACAAATTTCTTTGAAAAGGACTTTTATTAGTTTGTCTTAATGGTCCTCTAAAGATTTTATGCAAAGTTGCGGACATTGCCCGTTATGCCTAGGACATCTCCCTCTTGTTACTCCTCCAAACACATTGTTGTATTTTGACTTTGATCTCCCCCATGTTGCTCTCCACATTTTTCTTTGCTATGTCCAGCAATTCATTCATCATAGAGGTGTCATAGGAAGGAACACGTGCAGCATACTTCTTGCTTAGTCTGTATAGGTTTAAAGCCTCTGAAAGAAACGTGAATCAGATTGTGTAATGAAAGAAAGAACAATGGAAATATCAATGAGATTTTTATATAACAACTTCTCCGGTATCTTTCAAAACAGGTCTGCATATAGTTTGACAACCTTATGTTTTTATGAAATATTTATAGTTTATTCACAAGAAAGCCTACATTTCTGTGCTTTAGTTCAGTTCATGTCAAAAGGGAACAAATATGGAATGTTGCAATAGTAACCATGACAACAGTGCATTTCAGGAGTGTGTCGCCCTTCATCAAGGCTTGATAAAGGGGGATACACACCCGAAACACGTTGTTACTGATAAGACACCAAGCTGTTCTGTGTCGTTCAGCAGCTCTGCCTTTGTTCTCCTAGTAGCCATTGGCTTCCATTCACTATGAGCAAAGCTGATCCATCCAGTCCATCCCAAGCGGAGAATATGATCCTCTCAATCTTTATCCTGTCATACATCTCCTGCCTGTGCAAATTGGTGGCCACTCTGTACTCCATTATCCTGCACTGACAGGTGTGGGGGCATGGGCTGCTCTATCCTGAATCATTGCTGATTGGTACATGGAATGCCAACTTCTACACAGAGGACTTTTTACTTCATGGTCTCCAGATATCGCCCTTATACAAGGATGGACAAAACACCCCCCTGTTCAGTTCACAGCAGAACTACTGTACAGTTCTAACCTGAATGGCAAACCCCATTGAAGTCTATGGGAGCCAAACCTGAAAAATCAAATAGGCAAGTAATTGGATTAAAAGGGGTATGGGGATCCAGGTACTGCCCTGGGACCCCCATACCCCTTTGGGGTTTTCTTCCTTTTTTTACTGAGCAGTGATTTTGATGCTTAACGTGCAATAAAAAAAATAAAAATAAAATTAAATAGTGCCTGGGGGGGGTCCACTAAATGTGCCTATAAAGTGGCGCAACTGTAGCATACATAAAACATGCTGCCGCAAAAATAATTTTTTTCTTTTTTCCTTTAAGGGAATTGGGACACATTCAAATCCCATTTAAAATGACTCGCAGTTAAAGAAAAAAAAAAAAAAAGAAAAAAAAAAAAATAGTCTAGGGTCCCCCTAGATGTACCCAATACTGATTAACATGGGGTGCAGAATCTGGGGGCCCCCTTGTTGTGCTGACAGCCCAATACAAAGACTTTTGCTGGCTGAAATGTAATCAATAGGAGGCGTCACCCATCAGAGTAGGGCAAGTACAGACCTACAAGGGGGTGGGGGTTACATTTTCTGCTAGCCTGATTGGAGATGTCACTGCCCCACCTCTCTGCCTTATCCAATCAGAGAATA
This sequence comes from Lithobates septentrionalis, assembly GCA_037952835.1. NCBI lineage: Eukaryota > Metazoa > Chordata > Amphibia > Anura > Ranidae > Lithobates > Lithobates septentrionalis. The sequence goes on along the minus strand of JBBDGP010003422.1, from coordinate 1,600,734 downwards.
TTTTTCAAGAATGCCAAAAAGATCTCTAAATGATGAATGTGCCGAGTGGCCAATCTTAATTTCATGATGCAACAGGGCAGACTCTCGGCATGGGACAAAGGAGCCAGCAGTGATCTTAGTAGTAGCCAGTGGTGGGTGGTGCTCAATCTTCTTTGGGGGGGTGAGGGGAAGACACAGCCAGACACAAACCGCGCCCCCCCCCCCCCCAACACTTACCGCTTACCCCTGTCACTCCATCACTCACCTGTTGCTTGCCAGGCCCCTTTGCCAGCCCCACACTTACCCCATCCAGGTCGCAGCTCCCAGCTCCCTCCCCCACATCTCTTCCCAAGTCCAATCAGTTGTGTCCCCTCCCAGCCAATCAGGACATATGACCCCCGTCCAATTGGGTCTCGGGATCCACTCTGATTGGCCGGACGGAGAAACGGGAAGAAATCTGAATATCGCCACACTTTGAAGCCAAAAAAAAAACCCACCACACACACACTGTAATCCATGCGTCTGGTGCCCTGTATGTAGATTAGGGGCCGGGCGCATAGATTAGAGGGATGGCGCTCCAGCAGGAGTGGCCACCACTGGTAGTAGTGGTGTCTACTACAGTGATTTCCAGCTTCTAAAGCGATCAGACGGGTATGACATATACAGAATTGCATTGGTCCAAGCTGGAACTATGTAAGAATATCCATACCTGGAATGCAGCCTATAGCATCCACCAAGCTCATAATACAGAGAGTGAGACAACTCCATGAATACACAAGTCTTATTACAGGACTTTACTGTGTAAACTCACCTCCACAAGTCTGGGTGTTGAACAGAGGAAAGTGCATCACATCGGGCGTCTCATATCCATCTCCTTCAAAGATGTAGCAGCTTTTAGTTGGAGGATACTCATAACGTTCATTGGTATTTACTGGAAAGGGAATCTGGTGATCCTCACAGTAGTCAGCTGTTCTTTTCAAAGTCTAAAAAAAAAATAAATAAATAATAACACAACATTAAAATGAACCCATTGTACTCAAAATAGCAAAAGATGGAACAAGCCTGGGTTCAGTTCATCAAAATTCCATGAACCCCATTGAACGCTTTTGGGAGGCTATGCTCTACAGCCGTGGCCAAAAAACTTTTGAGATTGACAATTACATTTTCAAAGTTTGCTGCCTCAGTTTTTATGATGGCAATTTGCAATCTCCAGAATGTTCTAAAGAGCGATCAGATAAATTGCAATTAATTGCAAAGTTCCTCTATGAAAATGAACTAAACACTTCAACTGCATTTGTGAAGAAGGCAGGGCCGTCTTTAATATTGATTGGACGCTGGGCAAACATTTTTTTGAGCCCCCCTCCATGCAATTTCTCTCTCCACCTGCTCTGAGACATACAATAAATAGCAGTTAGACTCAGTTTACTGAATCAGATCAGGCAGCGATTGCGATTGGTTGCCAGAGTTTACAGAGTATCATTACCACTCACTGACTGGCTGCTAGAGGTTACAGCACACATTATGGCTCACTGATTTTTTGCTAGAGGTTACAGCACATAACTTATGCTTGTTGATTGGTTGCTAAAGATTACTGTACATCAATACTGCTCACTGATTGGTTGCTGCATATCCTTAGCACTCAATGATTGGTTGCAAGAGGCTAGTGCACATCATTACTGCTCACTGATTGGTTACTAAAGTGTATAGTACATGTCTTCACTGCCTGCACACCATGTGGACTGGGGAGGTGAGGGGACCCATCAATAGGCAAAAAACTCCTGGGATCAATGGCAATGCTGGGGGGTTGATGGGATCAGTGGTGGGGGGTGGGATTAGCTAGGAGGCAGAACACTGTGGCAAATTCTGAATAATGTAAACAAAGCTGGAAATCTTTGGCAAGTATATAGTGGGTGATTCTACACTGACCACCAATGTAATGGGAAATTTACACTGACCACCAATGTGAGGGGGAATGTGCACTGACCACCATGTAATAGGGGATTATATACCATCCACCAATATAAAGAGGTATTTCTACACTGACACCAAAGCAATAGGAGCATTTACACCAACCACCAATGTAAGGAGGGATATACAATGAACTTCATGTATGGTGACACTTCTGCACCGACCACTAATGTTGGGGGGGGGGCTTTACACTGACCACTAGTGTAAGAGAAATTCTGCACTTACCAATGCAAATTGAGCACCAATGTAATTTACACTGAACCAATGTAATGGGGGATTTTACATCAACAACCCATAAAGGGGGATTTCTACACTGGCCACCAATGTAATGGGGGGGGGGGGGATTTAAACGGGCTTCTACATGGACTATGTAAAGGATGATTTAAAAATCTGACCACAAATGCAAGTTTGGATTTTTTTTAACAATTAATATGAAGGAGTTTCTACAGTGACCACCAATGTAATGGGGATTTACACTGACCACTAATGTAATAAGAGCGTTCACAGTAACCAATGTAAGGAGGGATTTACACTGACCACCAATTTAAGGAGGACCTTTACACTGGCCACTAGTGTGAATGAGAGAATTGCATAGTGTGTTGGGAATCCATGCAAAAATGGCTTTCCTGATACCACAGAAACGTGCTGCCCTTTAGCAGATACACAGAAGTTCCATTAATTGTTAATGATGCCCTCACACATCGGCTGAGGTGTGTATTCACATGCACAAAAAGTCTCAAAAAAAAAAAAAAAAAAAAAAAAGAAGGGGGGAGGTTCAACACCAAATGACAATTCTCAAACAAATAAAACAAATAAAACTGGAGAATGGCGAGTTGCATCGAATGACCATAAAATGTGGTTACCTCGAATGGATCTCCAAGACTGAAGTCAAAAGATAAAATCAGATCTACTTTGCGATGAGGAGACAACACTAACGGGTACGGAGTATTAATTTCCAAACCGGCATCGACCAGATGGATGCGCTCTTTATTAAGGAGGTCGCTGTTTTTTGGGATTTTATCTGGAATATAAAATCAATAAAATTACACAAAAAAAAAAAAAAATAACACCCCACACACCTTTACAAAGATTTTCAGAAAATAAATTCAGGTGCCCGGCCTCCAGAATAAAAACAGGTAAAACTGTATACTTAACACACAAACCTTGTGAAAGTCAGTTGCAAGTTTTTCAAAATGTAAAAGTTTTAAGTGTGAAACAAGTTTTTAATGCAGAAGAGGAGTCCATGTATAATAAAACCTTTGTTGTGTGAATAGGACAAAAAAAAAACATTGGCACAATTAGGATGAAAAATTCCAAACACTTCCTCTATTATGTGTGGTTCCTGTATCAGCGCCATCTAGTTTTCACAATACATTTTGGTTTGCTGACCGAGATATTTCTTGGGGGGGGGGGACATTATGGCCACTAGGTGGTGCTGACAATATAGGACCACCACAGAGGAAAAAGGAAAAAAAAAAAAAAAAAAAAAAAAAAAATTTCAGATTGACGGAATTTCTAAAATGTGAAAATCTGAAAAAGAAAGAAAATATTAGTAAAAAATTCAAAATAACAGGTATTGGAATGTCCTTTCAAATTTGTCTGTTTGTGAACGTAATGAATACAAATTTATCTGAAGTTACAAATTATCAGAATTAACGAAATGCCGCATCTAAACAAATGGAACAAATACTAAAAAAATTATTATTATCATTTAGAACATTACATTAGTTTAGATACGGCATTTGTTATTTCAGACAAATTCATATTCGTTAAGTTAGGAATTATCTGAAGTTACAAATTATCCGAAATAACGAATGCCGCATCTAAACAAAGGGAACAAATACTAAAAAGGTTTTATTAATTAATTGTTAGAACGTTATGTTCCATTAGTTTAGATGCAGCATTTCTTATTTCAGATAATTCATATCTAAACTAATGGAACGCAACGTTCTAACAATAAAAAACTTTTAGTATTAATTTGTTCCTTGTTTAGATGCGGCATTCGTTATTTTGGATAATTTGTATTTTTTACGTTCAGACAAAATTTGAAAAGAAATTCCAAAACCTATAAATTAGTCATTTCAGATTTTCGAATTTTTAGACTTAATTCTTTTGAATGTTCAGGTTTTCAAGTTTCTAAATTTCCCAATTTCTGGAAATTTTCGAACTAAACGCATTTCATGTGTCCAATTTTCATCCTATGTGAACGTTTGTCATATCGGCACAGTGGTGAAGTGGGCGGCACTCTTGCCTAGCAGTAAAAAGGGTTGCCGGTTCGAATCCAAACCACGACACTACCTGCTACTACTTGGAGTTTGCATGTTCTCCCTGTGCCTTTGGGAGGAAACCCACAAACTCCAAAGACATGCTGGTAGGTAAATTGGCTTCTGTCTGAAATTGGCTGAAAATCTGGAGCCCAGTAGAAGCCGGACAATGAGATCAGCAGCCAGTGTGGGAGCTCCTGGATGCCACATCTCTGGAGTGGAAATTACAGGTCATATTGTCTTAACTTTGGCTCCCAGTTTTAAAGCTGCCTTGTACCCAGAGAAGCAACTTGCTTGAGGGCATATTCATTTCATACATCCTTGGCTGGGTGTCTCTTGGGTAGGATGACTTTTACTGGGAGTTGCATTTTTTTCTGTTCACCGCAGTTGTCTTTTTAGAAATCTTTCCTTGTTCTTAGCAATAGGCTTTTTTTTCCTGCAGCCTCCAACACGTATTTATGATCCTTCTACCATGTGAACAAGTTATCCACATGCTCAGGTAGGGTTTGACATTATGGTAATTAAGAGCATGGCAAAGGGTACACTTTTCATGAGCGTGGCCCATTTTATTGTTGCTGCCCAGCACGCTCCAGTTAACCCTACAAAGTCTTGAAGAGCATCTTCAGGTCATGGTATAGAGGACAACGGCTCTTCCAGCCCCCATAGCTCCTGCCATAGATATAGTTCTCATGAGCAGAGATACTCCCCCCCGATCATTTATTGCAACCAAGAGGCAAGAAATGCTGGGCCTGCAGTGCTGATTTTTTACCAGATAAGCTCATGTAAACTGCTTCCAGAACCTCTTTAGGGACAGAGACTGAGCATCAACAAATCATGTCCCTCAAAAAAAAAAAAAAAAAAAAAAAAGTAATTCAAGAGTTGCTGTTGGAACAGTCTACTCACTCAAACAGCCACTTCAAAACATTCTAGACACAAGTCCAGTGACTAGTTCAGAGCATCTCATGAAACTCCTTTCACCAAGGAGTTTCTAGTCACCTCTCCAAGAGACATTAAAGTTCTACACAGAGGGTTCATTTCACCAAAATGTCCACCCCTACTGAACATTCAGCCCTTCCTGATACAGAGGAGAATCAGTTTGATTCCTTGGAGTTGAGACAGGACTTTTCAGGCTTTGAATTTGATGGCTCAGCCATACATTAAAGCAATGAAGCAGGCCCTGGAGTGGAGGAGCCAGAACCCCTACCCACAACATTAAAAATCTACTTTCCATTCTTGAAAAAGCAGTCCTCTTTCCCTTTGATGGAAAATAAAGATTTCACTCCTGATGATTGGCAGAAGGGGAATAAGAAGTCAACTCGGTAATTGTTTGCAGAAATTGTATCCTGTAGCAGAAGAGGAGGTTTCCTCCCTGGATAACACCCCAGTAGTGGATGGGGTGGTTATTAGACTGACTAGAAATGTTAAACTCCCGATGGAGGATTTAATGTTCTTTCAAGCTGTCCTGGATAGGAGGATTGAGGTAAATCTATGAATGTCATACCAGGCACCTGTAAATCAACTAATCCTTTGACTTTGGTAGCCAATGCGATGAAGGTATGAACACAGAATTTGCCATCTCCCAGGATCTTCCCAAGTAGGGATGAGCTTCGTGTTCGAGTCGAACCCATGTTCGACTCGAACATCGGCTGTTCGACCGTCCGTCGAATTGCGAACGTTATGGGCCGTTCGCGCCAAATTCGTGTGGCGCGTCACGGCCCATAATTCACTGCGGCATCGCAGTGCATTGCTGGCTGATGATTGGCCAAGCATGCACTATGACCCGCATGCTTGGCCAATCACAGCGCCGTCAGTAGAGAGAGCTGTAATTGGCCAAAGCCAGGGTGGCTTTGGCCAATTATGGCTCAGGGGATTTAGTACACGCCCCACACTATATAAGGCCGCCTGCACGGCGGCCCTGTGTAGTGTGTTCCGGTGTGCTGATAGAGAGAGAGAGAGAGAGAGACAGTGTCATTTGATTTGAGAGCTAGATTAGGCTAGATCTGTTCCTGCTCTTTACATTTAGTGCAGTCAGTGCGTCCTGCTCACAGTGTTCAGCTAGATCCGTTCCTGCTATTTACATTTAGTGCAGTCAGTGCGTCCTGCTCACAGTGTTCAGCTAGATCCGTTCCTGCTATTTACATTTAGTGCAGTCAGTGCGTCCTGCTCAGTGTTCAGCTAGATCCGTTCCTGCTATTTACATTTAGTGCAGTGCGTCCTGCTCACAGTGTTCAGCTAGATCCGTTCCTGCTATTTACATTTAGTGCAGTGTGTCCTGCTCACAGTGTTCAGCTAGATCTGTTCCTGCTATTTACATTTAGTGCAGTCAGTGCGTCCTGCTCACAGTGTTCAGCTAGATCCGTTCCTGCTATTTACATTTAGTGCAGTCAGTGCGTCCTGCTCACAGTGTTCAGCTAGATCCGTTCCTGCTATTTACATTTAGTGCAGTGCGTCCTGCTCACAGTGTTCAGCTAGATCTGTTCCTGCTCTTTACATTTAGTGCAGTGCGTCCTGCTCACAGTGTTCAGCTAGATCCGTTCCTGCTCTTTACATTTAGTGCAGTGCGTCCTGCTCACAGTGTTCAGCTAGATCTGTTCCTGCTATTTACATTTAGTGCAGTCAGTGCGTCCTGCTCAGTGTTCAGCTAGATCCGTTCCTGTTATCTTCCTACTGACAGGCAGGCTTGTCTGGTTACAGTATATAAAGCTACCTGAAGAAAATTACAGGTGTTCTATCCCAGCTTAGTGCAGCTACAGGCCATTAGTATGTCTGGAAGGCCAAGAAGGAGAGGCAGACAGTCACAAGCCAATAAGAGAGGGCAAGCAGGCTCTGTGTCTAGTGCTGGTCGTGGAGACGGTGCATCCTCATCAGCACGTGGCCATGGGACACGCTTGGCCTTTTTTTCGGCAGCTGGCCGTGTTGAGCCGCAACATGCGGAAAACTTGGTCGAGTGGATGACCAAGCCGTCCTCATCCTCCTCATCCTCTCTCACCCATGCCCAGGGTGCTTTGTCTGGCAAAGCAGCGGCCTCTTCCCTCAGCTCAATGTCATCAGTGACTCCTTCCCTAGCTCCACCATGTCCTCATGAGGATTCCCTCGAACTGTTTGACCACAGTGTTGGGTACATGCTCCAGGAGGATGCCCAGCGTTTGGAAGGCTCTGATGATGATACTGAGCTCGATGAAGGCAGTAACATGAGCACGGACAGAGGGGGTGCCCAAGAAGGACAGCAATCTGGCAGTCATGCTCCCCCTGCTGCAGCATACTGCCAGGTTTGCTCCAGTGATGAGGAGGGAGGGGATGATGAGGTCACTGACTCAACGTGGGTGCCTGATAGGAGAGAGGAGGAGGAGGAGGAGGCGGCACATCACCAACGAGGCAGGATGCCCTCCAGGGGCCAGCCTAAGGGCAGCACATTGACTGCATCACACCCCAAAGCTCCACATGTGCAGGGCGCTGCAGTCTCTGCGCGTTATTCAAAAAGTTCTTTGGTGTGGGCCTTTTTTGAGACGAGTGCATCAGATCGCACCGCTGCTATTTGCAACATATGTCTCAAGCGTATCTCGCGTGGCCAAAACATCTCCCGCTTGGGTACCACATGCTTGACCAGACATATGTTGACCTGCCATGCAGTTCGTTGGCAAGCATATCTAAAAGACCCACACCAAAGAACAAAGAGGATCTCTCCTTGCTCCTCATCAGCTGAGATTTCCAACCCCACTAGACCTTCAGTCCTCTCTGAGACCTGCAGTGAGAGGAATGAAGGTGTAGAATTAGGTGTGTCACAGCCAAGTACTTGTGGGCAATCTGCTTTTGGTACACCGACGCCAGATTGTACCAGGCAAATTTCCCTGCCCCAGCTGCTGCACCGCCGAAAGAAGTTTGCTCCCAGCCATCCACATGCCCAGCGGTTGAATGCTAGCTTGGCAAAATTGCTAGCACTTCAACTGCTGCCTTTTCAGTTGGTAGACTCTGCCCCCTTCCGTGAGTTTGTGGAATGTGCGGTTCCTCAGTGGCAGGTACCCAAACGCCACTTTTTCTCACGGAAGGCGATTCCAGCTCTCTACCGGCATGTGGAAGGCAATGTCCATGCCTCGCTGGACAGGGCGGTCAGCGGTAAGGTGCATATTACCGCTGACTCATGGTCCAGCAGGCATGGACAGGGACGTTACTTAAGTTTCACGGCGCATTGGGTGACTCTGCTGGCAGCTGGGAAGGATGCAGGACAAGGTGCAGTAGTGTTGGAGGTTGTTCCGCCACCACGCCTCCAAAATGCTGATTGTGACACACCTCTCTCCTCCACCCCCTCTTCTTCCTCCATGGCCTCTTCCTCGGAACCAGCGGTGCTCCGTAGGCGTTCAAGGGGCTACGCAAGTACGCAGGCCAAAAGATGCCATGCGGTGCTTGAGCTGGTGTGCTTGGGGGACAGGAGCCACACTGGGGCAGAGGTTCTGTCAGCTCTGCAGGGGCAGGTTCAGAGGTGGTTGACGCCACGCCAACTTAAGGCAGGAATGGTGGTTTGCGACAATGGCACCAACCTCCTCTCTGCCCTCCGACAGGGACAACTGACCCATGTGCCCTGTTTGGCTCACGTCCTTAACTTGGTGGTGCAGCGGTTCTTGGGCAGGTACCCGGGCTTACAGGATGTCCTGAGGCAGGCCAGGAAAGTCTGTGTGCATTTCCGCCGGTCATATAATGCCAGTGCTCGGCTGACGGACCTCCAAAAAGGAGTTTAACCTGCCCAAGAACCGCCTAATCTGTGACATGCCCACCAGGTGGAACTCGACATTGGCCATGCTGCAGCGGCTGCACACGCAGCAGAGGGCCATCAATGAGTACCTGTGCGACTATGGCACCAGGACAGGGTCAGGGGAGCTTGGTTTTTTTTCCCCACGCCAGTGGGCCATGATCAGGGATGCATGCACTGTCCTGTCACCATTTGAGGAGGCCACGAGGATGGTGAGCACTGACAGTGCATGCATCAGTGACACTGTCCCCCTTGTCCACCTGTTGGAGCACACGCTGCGTGGAATAATGGACAGGGCACTTGAGGCAGAACAGAGGCAGGAAGAGGAGGACTTCCTTAGCTCTCAAGGCCCCCTTTATCCAGACAGTGTTCCTGCGTGCCCGCCGATCACACAGGAAGAGGACGAGGAGGAGGAGGAGGAGGAAGATTGTGTCAGTATGGAGGTGGAGCCTGGCACTCAGCATCAGCAGTCTTTAAGGGATCAGTCCCAAGGAACACATGGACTTGTACGTGGCTGGGAGGAGGTGGCTGCGGACGTTGTTGTCCTTAGTGACCCAGAGGACTCCGGACCGAATGCCTCAGCAAACCTACGCTGCATGGCCTCCCTGATCCTGCAAAGCCTGCGTAAGGATCCTCGTATTCGTGGTATCAAGGAGAAGGACCAATACTGGCTGGCAACCCTCCTTGATCCACGTTACAAGGGTAAGGTTGCGGACCTTATCTTGCCATCGCAGAGGGAGCAGAGGATGAAACATCTTCGGGAGGCCTTGCAGAAAGGTCTGTGCAACGCGTTCCCAGAGACTGGGAGGTTACAAACTCCTGTTTCTGGACAACGTGTTGCTGAGGCTTCGGTCAGTCAAAGAAGGAGCGGTGGAGAAGGTGGCCGTCTGACCGATGCGTTCAGACAATTTTTTGGTCCGCAGCCCCAAGGTATGATCGGTTCCAGCAACCATCGCCAGCGTCTGTTTTACATGGTGCAGGAATACCTAGGGGCAAGATCAGATTTAGACACCTTTCCCACCGAAAATCCTCTGGGTTACTGGGTCTTGAGGATGGATCACTGGCCAGAGCTTGCACAGTATGCAATTGAGCTACTGGCCTGTCCTGCATCCAGCGTTCTTTCGGAACGCACATTCAGTGCTGCTGGAGGCGTGGTAACCGATCACAGGGTGCGTCTGTCCACTGACTCGGTCGATCGGCTGACCTTCATAAAAATGAATCAGTCTTGGATCACCACCAGCTACCAAGCACCCGATGCTGATGTAACTGAATAATTTTTTTCAGATCCCTTCAAAGACTGCCTATGCTGATGCTGAGTGACTATCCCTGAGTAATTATCCTCTTCCTCCTCAATCATCACGCTGATAGCTTGTAAGAACATTTTTGGTTCTGGGCGCCACCACCAGTGCCTAAGGCACAATTTTTCTGCCCCTGTTTAACAGGGGCGTGTAATTACAATTTTTGATGCAATACTTTGCAGCAGGGCTCGTTCCTGCATTCCAACTAGAGTGTCTGTGAGGGGTTGCAGTGTTGTGGCACCAGCACCAGTGCCTAAGGCCTAATTTTTCAGCTCCTGTTCAACAGGGGCATGTAATTACAATTCTTGATCTAATATTTCACAGCAGGGCCCTGTGAGGGCTTACAGTGTTTTGGCCACAGCAACACCTAAGGCCCAAATTTCTGCTGAGTATATAGGGCAGGACCCTACTTTCAAACATCTAACTTACAAACGACTCCTACTTGCAAACGGAAGGAGACAACAGGAAGTGAGATGAAATCTACCCCTAGGAAGGGAAATTCTCTCATGTAAGAGTTAATATGGGAAAACAATTTCTCCTTTCCACTGATGCTTTCCAATCCTTGTTCCACAAAAAAACCCAAATTTTCAAAAAACATTTTTCATTGGGACAAAAAAGTGAGGTGAAATCTTCTGAAGAGGAGGAAAGACGCAAAACAAATGTCACAGGGGTGATAACCCTTCCCTATGTTTTCCAAAAAGCTTAGAAAAGATTTTTTGGCTGGAGCTAAACACGTTAAAAATGTTCAAAATTACAAAGAGATTCTACTTAACAACAAACCTACAGTCCCTGTCTTGTTTGCACCGCCTGTATACTGCTGTTCAGAGTATATAGGGACCTTTCCTTATTTTAATTTGGGTGCGGGGTTCCCCTTAATATCCATACAAGACCCAAAGGGCCTGGTAATGGACTGGGGGGTACCCATGCCGTTTGTCTCACTGATTTTCATCCATATTGCCAGGACCCGACATGACATTAAACCCGCAAGCAGTTTTAAATGAGATTTTTTCCTTTAAAAATGACATTTGGTGCAGGGACTGTTCTAAACATGGGAAACACGCGTCACTTTACAGGCATACTATAGACACCCCCCAGGTACGATATTTAAAGGAATATTTCACTTTTTTTTTACTTTAAGCATCATTAAAATCACTGCTCCCGAAAAAACGGCCGTTTTTAAAAGTTTTTTTTGCATTGATACATGTCCCCTGGGGTAGGACCCGGGTCCCCAAACCCTTTTTAGGACAATACCATGCAAATTAGCCTTTAAAATGAGCACTTTTGATTTCGAACGTTCGAGTCCCATAGACGTCAATGGGGTTCTAACGTTCATGCGAACTTGCGGTCCGTTCGCGGGTTCTGGTGCGAACCGAACCGGGGGGTGTTCGGCTCATCCCTATTCCCAAGTATCTGGTCACTCATGCCTTAGATGAGCACAAGTTATGGTGTACTTCAAGAGAGGCAGTGATAGATGGCTTTCAGTCAGCTTTCAGAGTGATGAATAAAAAGGGCATTATGGCTTAGGCCTTGGTTGGCAGACCAATCCTTAAAAACAAAGTTGCTGTGAATTGCCTTTCGATGGCAAGTTTCTCTTTGGCCAGAAGTTGGATGTGGCAATCTCCAGGGTGATAGGAGGAAGTCAGCCCAACTTCCACAGGACAAAAAGGTCAAGGCACCAGTGCGTTTGCCTGGCAGGAGCTCCCAGTATCGATTGAGACGGGGACTTTTCAGCAAAATAGATATCAAAAAAAGTGTGGAATGACACAAGCCATCCTTTTTAAAGACTCAGAGGCAAAGGTTGACCACAGTTCCATTAGACTCACTGAAGTCTTTTTGATGGGTGGCCACCCCGAACGAGCGCAGTAGGAGCCAGGTTGACCAAATTTGCAAATGGTATGAGCGACCTGTTGTCAGGATCTGTGGGTACTTTCCACCCATTTCTTGGTGTCCCTCCAGAACAGAGCATGCATTAAACCGCAACCAAGCTATCTTTTCAATGTTCTGTGGTTGCAAAAGCTCCAGTGCTCTGTTTGCACAGGTTTACAGGATTTTACTCGGTTTCTTAAACAGAATAAAGATAAGAGAATGAAGGCCTGTGGCAGACCTAAAGAAATTCAATGGTTTCATTCGGGTAGAAAAAAAAAAAAAGTTTAAGATCAACATACAAATCATTCAAGAGATCCAGCCAGGTGATTGAATAGTTTTGGTGGATCTACAAGACCCCCTACCTCCACATTCATATCCTTGTCTCATTCCAGATGTTTCTCTGGTTTGCTGGGGAGAAAAGCATTTTCAGTTTGTTCACCTTTCAGGCTCTACATTTCACCCAGAGCCTTTACAAAAAAGGTAATATACCAAAAAAGCAGCGCTAGTTATAATATTTCACTTTTTTTGTTAATATTGTATCTATGCAGAAATAAATTAGTATAAAAACGTGAAAAAAGTTTAATACAGAAATAAGCAAACATAGGTGAGCGGACCATATATGAGTAAAGGCACCTTGATCACTGACTACTGCATAAAAACTTCCAATCCATTGTGTAAATAAGATCCACCGCCATGTGAAGTAATTAAATGCACCTCTTAACAGATCGACTGGACCATTAAATGAGAAAAAAGGTCATAAGAATTTTGCATAACCGGAACAGAAGCAATTCCATAAACCAGGTCAGCAGCTCCCAGCATCAAGGTCACTAGTGAGAAAGTACCATACAAACCTTACATAGTGAAGTATTGTAATGTCCTTGAATAAATGGACTAAGTTGAGCTTCATTGTACTGTAGCAATAAAACAAGATCAACCCATACATCCAGATAAAATCCTTTAGCAGGCTGGTGGTTTAAATATAAATAGCAAGATGCTGAGTCCGGCCAACTAGAAGCACAGACCCCCGCCACCATGTAATGTCACAGACAGGCCACACCCTAACTTTTTAGTGTAAAAGGTGGTGCCAATTGCAGTTCTGGCCCCACTCAGGGAACAGGGCCTTCTGGATGTCATTCAAGTGTGATGAATCTGTTGTTGGCACAGAAGCAAGACCAACTATTAGTTAAAAATGGAAACTCTTCTGGCAAACCTGAGGAGCTTTGGCTGGACAGTTAAGGCCAAACCTGCAGATGACCCATCTAGGGGCTTAGATCGACATCCAGGTGGCTACCTTTTCAACAGAAGTTACCAGTAATCAAAGAGATTCCAGGAGGGTGAGGTCTTCATTGGTAAGGAGTCTCCTGGGGACGGTGTCATTGTATATCCTGATACTACCCCGGGGCCAATACTCAGCTTATCAGAAACTCAGTTGCACAAAAGTCTCTGGTGTGGAATATGGCAGGTGACCCTCTCAGACCTGTCTGCTAGGGCCATAACCCTGGACTATTGTTAATACTGATGCCAGTGCTGTATGTATACACACACTTGTGTATATACATAGTGCATTCACATAAGTCCCTGTCCTCAGGGAGCTTACAATCTAAGGTCTCCAACTCACATTCATACAGTAGGACCAATTTAGATAGTCTATTAATCTATTGCCATGCCTTTGGAATGTGGGAGGAAACCGGAGTACCTGGGAGGAAAGCCACACAGGCACAGGGAGAACATGCAAACTCCAGGTAGGTAGTGTTGTGGTTGGGATACAAACTGGCGACCCTAGGGCTGCTAGGCAGAAGCATTAACCTCTTCACCACTGTTGCCCAGGTTGGGATGCCTCCTGACCACCTCAAAGTGCAAGGCAAGAATAGTTGGTGCCCATTTTTGTAGAAGTGTGAGCATCATTTATGGCACCATCTGCATTGTTGCCTCACATTCAGGGTCACCCAGTGACAATGTATGGACAATAGAGCAGCAGTGTCATACATTCAGAGGCAAAGGGGGACCCACAGTGGAGCCCTACTCAGGGAGGTAGAACCTAGCTCTGGCCAAAGAAAATGTCCAGGATTAAAAGAGAAGTAAATTTCAAAAACAGTGAGACAGACTGTCTTTCCAGATCCCAGTGAGTGGTTCCTTCATCAAGTAGCCTTTGTTCAAATCATCTGAACTTAGGACCTTCCACAACTGGACCAGTTTGAACCCAAAACAAGCCCCGAAGTCCCAAGGTTCCCCTCTTTGTATCCTTAACCACTAGAAGGAGTAGATGCTCTCAACTCACTCTTGGACTTGTTACCTGGCATACACTCTCTCTCCCCCCCCCCCCCCCCCACTGTCATTAACCTTGAAGTTCCTGGTTAGGCTGTCAGGATAGAGGCTTACAGTGATAGCAATCTTGTCCTTAAAACACTTCCCGATTTAGAGAACATGTTTTTTTTTTTTTTTTTACAAAGTCACACATATGCTCACCTTCGCATTTGTAGAGGAAATTGTTTGTCGTTCCCCATTCCCATGCGGCAAAACAAAATACAATGTTCTTCATCACTTTAGCATTATCATAGACACCTAGAGAAGAGAAAAACATTTTCATGAAGCAACCTGTGACAGTTGCGAGGACAGACAGACAAGAGAGCGATACCAAATTTCACACACCTGCAACCTTGTAACACTAATGAGTCACATGACACCAGGGAGGGAAAGTGGGTAATTGGGCCCAATTTGGACATTTTCACTTAGGGGTGTACTAACTTTTGTTGCCAGTGGTTTAGACATTAATGGCTGTGCGTCGAGTTATTTTGAGGGGACAGCAAATTGAGGCTGGATTCACACCTATGCATTTTTAGTGCTTTGAAGATTTTACACTACAGTCCATGTAACATGGTTTCCTATGGAACAGGTTCTGTAGTGCAAAATACTAAAAATGCATAGGTGTGAATCCAGCCTTACACGGTTATACAAGCTGTACATTCACTACTTTACATTGTAGTAAAGTGTCATTTCTTCAGTGTTGTCACATGAAAAGATAGAATAAAATATTTAGATAAATGTGAAGAATGTACTCGCTTGTGAGATTATATGAGAGATTACATACAGTAGATATACTGTAGGGTGTGATTGGAGATAAATCTGATCCATGGCATTATGTTGGATGTATACACCTAAACAGGGCTTTTTTTCCTCAAATAGGTGCTGGAACTCAACCACGACCCCCCAAATCCCCTCCACCCACACACCCTCCAAATCACATCGAATAGTAGATGTGGTCAGTGAAATTTCAGGAACAGTAGGAGGGTCTTAAAGGGGCATTAAATACCAAGATTGCATTACATACAGAGCGCAGAATTCAGGGGGGCTGCACACAGAGTGCAGAGCTGTCACTTGTAAACACAGAAACCGGACTTCTGTGTTTACAAGGGATTGTGGTGAGCAGGCCCCCCTCTGAGCCAGAGGTAGTGGAACTGAGTTCTACAAAGTTCCCCCTGAAAAAAAGCCCTGCACCTAAACCAGATAATTAAGGAATCTGCTGTGTTATTTCTGGATAGAACAAGATAACATTATCACCTCATCTTATAAATTGGATCGCCTGCATTACATACCTCCTATAACATCGAACCAGGATTTTTTCGGAATCACTATGATAAAGTAAAACAAGATATCAATATCACCCCAAAACATAATATGTACAGAAGAACAGACATTTTCCTGCAGAATTGTATTTCTCAAATAATGAAACACTTATCAAATATCACATGAAGATTGATGGGGGCGTGGTCTGGCCATGAATGTAAATGACCACTAAACATGGAGCTCTGTCCAGAATCATCTCTCTCCAGCAACCTGAGCTGTGATAGACCCCTCACAGCAGCATTGTAAAAAAAAAAAAAAAAAAAAAAAAAAAAAAAAAATGGGGGGGGGGGGCGGGAGCACAACCACCCAACACAACCCATGAAGTTGATTGATTTCTTTCCTGACTTTGGAAGAGAGGAAGCACAAGATGTTGGGGAGGACAGCATGTAGCATACCCTCTTCACCTGTGGACAATATCCCTCATCTACACCTGCCAGCTCCCGTATAGACCCACAAAGAGGAGCCCCAGAAATCACATAAGAGACCTACAACCTCCCCTACAGCATCTTCTCGCTAAGGCTCTCTAAAGCCTCACACTATTACCAAAAGTATTGTGACACCCCTCCAAATGATTGGAGTCAGGTGTTCCAATCACCTCCATGGCCACAGGTGTATAAAATCAAGCACCTAGGCATGCAGATGGCTTCTACCAACATTTGTGAAAGAATGGGTCGCTCTCAGGAGCTCAGTGAATTCAAGAGTAAAACAGTGATAGACTTTTTGCAAAGTGATGATATCTGTGCTTGATTGACTTACAAATTCTCCAGATCTCAATCAAATTGAGTCTGAATTATGGAGGCCCCACCAAGCAACACACGGGACTTAAAAGAACTGCTGCTGATGGATTGGGGACAGATACAATAGCAAACCTTCAGAGATCTGGTGGAGTCCATACCTGGATGAGTTATGGTGGGTGGTCATAATGTTATCTATTAGCTTATCAGTGTATGGGAGAAGATGAAGTCTCCTTACCTTTCATTACACCAGTAGTAACCCAACTGCAGGTTCCTGGATAAAATGAATGGAAACACAATCAGTGAAAGCCGTGCATATAACACCAAGAATAAGAGGTATTTGTGTGCGACAGGTCAAGGTGTGCTTAAAAAAAAAAAAAAAAAAAAAGTGTAAAAACAAAAAACACCCAACCACTTACTTTTGAAGATTCTCACACATCTATCTTTCACTGTTAGAAAGAAGAGATAGGAGGTCAGGGAACAGCATTAGTAGCATAAATCCAGATCTACACACAACTTCTCCTGTATATGTAGGTGAATGGAGAAAGATCAGAGGAGATCCCGAGGGAGGAAATGATGAAGTATGAATGAAGTAGGAGTCAGACCAGCCATACACTAAGGGAATTTTGTTCAAAAGGTTTCATTTTAGGAAAGTTCCATAACCGTTAAAGTGCTTCCAAAAAGATATTTCTCCAGTCATCGAATGTACAAAGAATTATTAGTATGAATGTTCAAGCAAACGTGCCTTAGAACATTCGTTCACAAATCCACTAGTGTATAGCCAGCTTTAGCAGTGCGTCAGTCTGATGTGCTCCACACTTCACAGAAGAGTAATCAGTGGTGAGGTAGAAGCATTGTGACCCTAAAAATAGTAAAGAACACCGGCTTACAGCAGCCAAGTGACTCCAATATGTTTGGGGAGTTCACATCCAGCAGTGCTCCCCCAGCTCATTGTAACTGACTGGAAGATAAGGAGCCACACACCAGCCATGAGCCCAGTCACCATGTATAAAGGATCAGACTTCTGACTAAAGCTGTGGAAGGGAGAAACATGCTGGGAGGCGTGGCTTTGGGAGGAGACGAGCTGAAGCCAATCCTCTATAAATGTTGATGGTTGGGCCAATTGGTAGTGTGCTAGAAGACAAGGAGACGCACACTAGCAATCAGCCCAGTCACTATGTACAGAGGATCGGACCTCTAGGACTAAACCCATGGGGAGCGTGAAACGTGGAGGCTTTAAGAGGTGATAAGCCACTTGCTAGAACAGCCTTTTTCAAGCAGGGTGACCAGGCACCCTGGGGTGCCTTGAGGTTTCTTCAAGTGACTTGGCACAATGCCTAAAAACCATCCCAAAATTTTCATACAGGCCAGAAGGATGATCAAGCTTGCATTTTAGTTACCCAAAGCCACAGGTTCTCATTATGCACCATTACGACTTCTAGCCGCTGTCATCCTTACAACCGATGACATCATCATAAAATGTTGGTCACCTGCACGGCATCATTGTTTGACCCTCCTCTGCCTCTCTCCTTCAGCATGGAGAATACAATAGCTAACTGATGTTATAGAAATTGAGGGAGAAGAGAAACCTTGGCATACTAGTCAGTACCAGTGTGCAAAAGCATATTTGATAGAATAAATCTTTAACGTTAGGTGTCCTATGTGTGAGAATGTTGCTGCAATATGTAGAACTACTAGTTTAGTATTTTACATTTTAGAATGGGGTGCTTCGAGACAGTCTAATTTTAAAGGGTGCCTTGACTGAAAAAAAAAAAAAAAAAAAAAAAAAAAAACACAAGTTAGACTTACTAGTAACTTGTTTTCCAGAAGTCTCAGGATAGCATTTGAGATAGTGACTCCGCCCAGTGGACCATGGGAAACACCAACTTCCTCCAGAAGTTGGAAGAGAGGAGACAAGCTGAAGCCAATCCGTTGTATGGGTGACTGGGCCGATTGCCAGTGTGCTATTAGATAAGGGAGTTACACACTAGCAGTCTGTCCATTCACCATGTACAGAGGATCGGACCTCTATGGCTAAACCCAAGATAGGAAACTTTGTTATACAAGCTGTACACTCACTACTTTACATTGTAGCAGTGTAAATTTGGTGTCCCCTTAAAATAACACACAGCCATTAATGTCTAAACTGCTGGCAACAAAAGTGAATACACCCCTAAGGGAAAATGTCCAAATTGGGCCCAAAGTGTCAATATTGTGTGGCCACCATTATTTTGGTAGCACTACCTTAACCCACTTGGGCATGGAGTTCACCAGAGCTTCACAGGTTGGCACTGGAGTCCTTTTCCACTCATCCATGACGGAACTGGTGGATGTTAAAGACCTTGCTCTCCTCCATCTTCCGTTTGAGGATGCCACACAGATGATCAATAGGGTTTAGGTCTGGAGACATGCTTGACCAGTCCATCACCTTTACCCTCAGCTTCTTCAGCAAGGCAGTGGTCATCTTGGAGGTGTGTTTGGGGTTGTCAAGTTGAATACTGCCCTGCAGCCCAGTCTCCTAAGGGAGGGGATCATGCTCTGCTTCAGTATGTCACAGTACATGTTGGCATTCACGATTCCCTCAATGAACTGTAGCTCCCCAGTGCCGGCAGCACTCATGCAGCCCCAGACCATGACACTCCCACCACCAAGCTTGACTGTAGGAAAGACACCCACTTATCTTTGTACTCCTCACCTGGTTTCCGCCCCACACGCTTGACACCATCTGAACCAAATAAGTTTCTTGGTCTCATCAGACCACGGGACATGGTTCCAGTAATCCATGTCCTTAGTCTGCTTGTCTTCAGCATACTGTTTGCAGGCTCTTGTGCATCATCTTTAGAAGAGGCTTCCTTCTGGGATGACAGCCATGCAGACCAATTTGATGCAGTGTGTGGTGTATGGTGTATGGTCTGAGCACTGACAGGCTGACCCCCCACCCCTTCAACCTCTGCAGCAATGCTGGCAGCACTCATACGTCTATTTCCCAAAGACAACCTCTGGATATGAAACTGAGCACATTCACTCAACTTCTTTGGTCGACCATGGTGAGGCCTGTTCTGAGTGGAACCTGTCCTGTTAAACCGCTGTATGGTCTTGGCCACCGGCTGCAGCTTAGTTTCAGGGTCTTGGCAAGCGTATAGCCTAGGTCATCTTTATGTAGAGCAATTTTTTTCAGATCCTCAAAAGGAGTTCTTTGCCATGTTGAACTTCCAGTGACCAGTATGAGAGCAAGAGAGCGCAAGAGCGAGATTGATACCAAATATAACACCTTCTCCCCATTCACACCCGAGACCTTGTAACACTAATGAGTCACATAACACCAGGGAGGGAAAATGGATAATTAGGCCCATTTGACATTTTCACTTAGGGGTGTACTCACTTTTGTTGCCAGCAGTTTAGACATTAATGGCTGTGTTGAGTTACTTTGAGGGGACAGCAAATTTACACTGTTATTACAAGCTGTACACTGACATTGGATCGCCTGCATTACATACCTCGTATAAATTCAGACCAGGATATTTCTGGGACCCCTATGATAAAGTAAAACAAGATGTCATCAATATAACCAAAACATAATATATACACACAGAACATCAGACATTCCTGCAGAATTGTATTTCTGAAATAATGACACTTCTCAAATGTCACATTAAGATTGATGGGGGCGTGGTCTGGCCGTGAATGTAAATGGCCACTAAACATGGAGCTCTGTCCAGTATCATCTCTCTCCAAGCTTTGATAGCCCCCTCACACAGTGGCATTGACAAAAAAAAAAAAAAAAAAAAAAAAATAATTATAAGGCACAACCGTCCACCACAACCCAACCCTGTACAACCAAAGAGGTTGATTGATTTCTTTCCTGGCTTTGGAAGAGAGGAAGCACAAGATGGTGGGGAGGACAGCATGGAACATACCCTCTTCACCTGTTGACAATATCCCTCCTCTGCACCTGCCAGCTCCAGTATAGACCCACAAAGAGGAGCCCCAGATATCACAGAAGAGACCTGCAACCTCCCCTACAGCATCTTATCTAAGGATCTCTAATGCCTCAAACCTCAATGCCAAAAGTATCAGGACACCCCCTCCAAATGATTGGAGTCAGGTGTTCCAATCACCTCCATGGCCACAATTGTATAAAATCAAGCGCCTAGGCATGCAGATGGCTTCTACAAACATTGTGAAAGAATGGGTCGCTCTCAGGAGTTCAGTGAATTCAAGAGTAGAACCGTGATAGACTTTTTGCACAGGTGACAACCTACCCATGAAATTTCCCAACTGCTAACTATTCAACGGTCAACTGTTGGTGGTATTATAAAAGTGGTGTAATGGATGTGATTAAGAGAATCATGAAATGTCTATTCAAATGTATATATATATGAGTACATGTTTTATATGCCTGAAATACCAGCTTCAGATTATCAGCCTTAAAACATATTCAGATATTTTGTAAAGCTCACCCTTCCCTTCCTTAGGAACTGGACTGCAACAGGTCACAGAAGTTTGCGCCTGCTTCTGAGAACACATTTAAAATATAACAAAACACCAACAGTTTAAAAAGGAAGAACATGGCCACTTCCTCATGGATGTCCCAGCTAAAGCCAATATTTTGTCACTATATTTATTTATATATTTGTGGTCTTATCTGACTTATCTTAAACCTCAACGAAAAAAAAAAAATTGTATAAAAAGTCTGGAAAAGAGGAAATTAAAACAGAAGTTTATTCTGAACTGGTGTCAGCGTAGTTACTTCAGAGTGTGCATGCTTTATATTCAATAGTTTGATCAGGGGTAGATATAATATCAGACTTTTGTTCTGATCCAAAACAGTGGAAGCAACTGGGAATAGTGGCAATGAAGTGGTAGGCCACGTAAAATGATAGAGCGGGGTCAGCGCATGCTGAAGTACACAGTGCGCAGAAGTGGCCAACTGTCTGCAGCAGGGGTCTTCAAACTGCGGCCCTCCAGGTGTTCAGGAACT
This sequence comes from Lithobates septentrionalis, assembly GCA_037952835.1. Taxonomy (NCBI): domain Eukaryota; kingdom Metazoa; phylum Chordata; class Amphibia; order Anura; family Ranidae; genus Lithobates; species Lithobates septentrionalis. The sequence continues at coordinate 1,579,276 of JBBDGP010003422.1, read as the reverse complement.
ACAATTCCCATCATGCCTAGTCATGTCTGTGAATGTCAGAGTTTTACGATGCCTCATGGGATGTGTAGTTCTGCAACAGCTGGAGGGCCGTAGTTTGAGGATCCCTGGTCTGCAGAGTCAACAGCTACAGACCTCCAGATTAGCACAACATTGCAGAGAGACCTTCATGGAATGGGTTTCCATGGCCGAGCAGCTACATCCAAGCCTTACATCACCTAGTGCAAAGCGTTGGATGCAGGGGTGTAAAGCATGCCGCCACTGAAGCAGTGGAGACGTGTTTTCTGGTGTGATGAATTACACTCCTGTCTGGCAATCCAATGGACATGTTTGGGTTTGGTGGTTGCCAAGAGGATGGTACTTGGCTGACTGCATTGTGCCAAGTGTAAACGGTGTGGGGTTGTCTTTCAGGGGTTGGGCTTGGCCCCTTAGTTCCAGTGAAGGGAACTCTTAAGGCATCAGCATACCAAGACATTTTGAACAATTTCATGCTCTCAACTTTGTGGGAACAGTTTGGGGACGGCCCCTTCCTGTTTCAACACAACTGTGCACAAAGCAAGGTCCACAAAAGACATGGACGAGCGAGTTTGGGGTGGAGGAACTTGACTGGCCTGCACAGAGTCCTGACCTCAGCCCAATCAAACTTTGGGATGAATTGGAGCCGAGACCGCGAGCGAGGCCTTCCACGCCCAACATCAGCTCCTGATCTTACAAGCTGCTCTTCTGGAAAAATGAATGGTCAAACATTCCCATAGACACTCCTAAACCTTGTGGACATCCTTCCCAGAAGAGTTGAAGCAGTTATAGCTGCAAAGGGTGGGCCAACATGTACTACAATGAATGCAGATTACCATTTAGTTATCAATCATATGTTATATATCTAGCAAATAGGGTTGCCACCTTTTCTTAAAGTCAAACCCGAACACTTTAGCGGCACAGTGCATTTTTTCCTAAAAGGGGGAACACTGGACTCTGGTGTAAAAAAGGAACTCTTTTGTAAGTGGGGGCTTTGAGCAGAAACCCCCCTACAGTAGACCCAGCATTCCCCCTTAAATGATGGTCCCAAAACACCCCTTACATCTGAGTCCCCCTTACCTTAGGGTTTTGCACTTGGTCGGAGGCAGGATTGAGAAGGGGGGGGGGGGTCTATGCACTTGATGGTTCTGGTACTTGGTTAGTTGGAGAGCATAGGTATGTGCAACCTGGGCAGCAGAGGGAATCTGCACTCCACTGGGGGATTAGGGTGTGCCCAGGCACGCCTGAGGTTGGGGGCCAGTCTGGTTTGACTAATATGTCCAGGTTTCAACACCCAGACTGTCCTGGTGAATGCTGGACAGCTGGCAACCCAACTAACAAAGTAAATGTTGACCAAGCATAGTATATAAGATCAAGTTGTTCAAGATGGACAAGAGCAAACATTAAATCAAATGATTTTAATAGGGCACAATTCCTCCAACACCAAAGATGGGGCATCATCCCCCCCCCCCCCCCCCACACTATTGGCCCTTTGTGTACAAAGTGGAGACCTAGGATGAGAGGAGACTGTTCCAATTCCATACTGAATTCACTGAGCCGATTGGTGTGTGGCCTCTCTTCACTTCAGCATCAAGAAAAAACCCATAACAAGGGGAAACTGGGGGCATTAAAAACAGAACTTTGAAGATGCTAAAAATTCAGTTTAAGAGGCACAAATACCCTCCTTGTTAAAAAAAAAAAAAAAAAAAAAAAAAAAAAAAAGGGGGGGGGGGGGGGGGGCGGAGAAAATCTCAGCCTTACATATTTGAGGTTGATTGACTTAAACTTAAAATTCTCCTGATCAATTGAGTCCAATACATGGAGGCCCCACCTACGACTTAAAAAAGGAACTGCTACTAATGGATTGGGGCCAGATACCACAGCAAACCTTCAGAGATCTGGTGGTGTCCATACCTCGATGAGTTATGGTGGGTGGTCATAAGGTTATCTCATCCATTAGCTGATCAGTGTATGGAAGAAGATGAAGTCTCCTTACCTTCCATTAGGCCAGTAAAAACCCAACTCCAGCTTCCTGGATAAAACGAATAGAAACAAAATCAGTGAAATCTGTGCATATAACACCAAGTAGTATCTGTGTGTGAAAGATGGTGTGATAGGATCAAGGAGTGCTTTTTTAAAGGTCACAAAATACTAATTGGAAATTATATTTAATAAAAATCTTGCTGTATTATTACATTTCATTGAAGTCCATGTATAAAAAGGTCCACGACAGATCCACACTGCTCCAATGAAATGTATTCTATAATATAAGCGCCATCCTATTGGCCATATTGTGGCATTTGATTTTAAATACCACAATCTGGAAAGAAAAAGGAACTTTGGCCATTAGATGGCGCTAATGATTATAGGTGATGGTTCTATAACACAGAATACGGCATGTTTCATTGGAGCTGTGCGGATTTGGGTCACATTTAGTCATTGAATTTTTTTTTATACGTAGACCCCATAATGTTTACTAGGAATGTCATGGTATTACTACAATTGCAGTATAGCTACAGGATGACATTACTGAAATGACAGATCACCGTATCCGTCATTACCATCACTGAGGAGGTTTTTTGATATTGGTCAGAAAATTACCTAACTAGCTGTAAAATTCTTTACAAAAACCAACCACAGCGCCTTTCTCTGCCCTGAAGGGGTGGGTTGAAGACACCCTGCACTCACAGGATGCCCTCAGCGTGACAGATTGAATGAAGTTGGGGGTGTCATTCTACCTGGTAGACTAGGGACATCTAGTGGGGGGAAACGTATTACTGCAGGACACACAAAATTGCAGAGAAGTATTGCAGTGGGAGTGTAAAAAGAAAATTTTTGCACCAACTAACAGTTTAACAGGATTGCGGGGGAACATAGTTCCAGCACCGAAAGTATGAAATGGCAAAGGGTGCTGGAGGGGACTCTATTGTTGCTGGGGGTGGGTACTGTTTAGGGGGGGTCCATAGTTGCTGTCTGGAGTATTTTTGCTGGGATGGATCTATTGTTGCTGGGAGGGTCCATTGTTGCTGGAGAAAGAGGGTTTGCTAGCTACAGGTGAGTTTTTACTGCTTTTCCTTATTAAAAGTGGAGTTCCACCCAAAAGTTGAATTTGCACTTATCCCATTTCCCCCCCTCCGGTGCCACTTTTGGCACCTTTGGGGGGGGGGGTACCTGCTTGACAGGTACCCTCTCCCACTTCCAGCAGACATTCGGCCCCCTTCTCCTCCCCCCACTGCACCATTCAGGAAGACTAGTCAAAAAAAATCTATAATCTACAACGGTTTCTTTTGCTGAATAATAGAGATTAGTAAATTAACATTCACAGGAGGGGAAAAAAAACCCACAACTACTTACTTTTGAAGATTCTCACACCTCCATCTTTTACTGTTATAAAGAAGAGGAAAAAAAGTGGTCAGGGAATGGCGTTAGTAACATACGTCCAGATCTACAAACACACAACTTCTATAATGGAGAACATCAGAGGAGGAGATCCCGAGGGAGGAAAGGAAGTATGAATGAAGTAGGAGTCAGACCAGCCATACACCAAGCAAATTTTGTTCAGAAGGTTTCATTTTAAGAATGTTCCATCATCACTGAAATGCTTCCAAAAAGATATTTCTCCAGTCATATGTACAAACAATTAGTATGAATGTTCAAGCAAACATGCATAAGAACATTTGTTCACAAATAGGGATGAGTTTCGTGTTAGAGTCGAACCCATGTTCGTCTCGAACATCGGCTGTTTGGTAGTTTGCCGAATTGCGAACGATATGGGCCGTTCGCGCCAAATTCGTGTGACGCGTCACGGCCCATAATTCACTGCGGCATCGCAGTACATTGCTGGCTGACGATTGGCCAAGCATGCACTATGATCCGCATGCTTGGCCAATCACAGCGCCGCCTGAACAGAGAGCCATACTTGGCCAAAGCCAAGGACCAAGCCTTCCTCATCCTTTCTCACCCATGCCCAGGGTACTTTGTCTGGCAAAGCAGCGGCCTCTTCCCTCGCTCAATGTCATCAGTGACTCCTTCCCTAGCCCCACCCAGTCCTCCTGAGGAGTCCCTCGAACCGTTTGACCACAGTGTTGGGTACATGCTCCAGGAGGATGCCCAGCGTTTGGAAGGCTCTGATACTGAGCTTGAAGGCAGCAACATGAGCACGGACAGAGGGGGTGCCCAAGAAGGACAGCAATCTGGCAGTCATGCTCCCCCTGCTGCAGCATACTGCCAGGTTTGCTCCAGTGATGAGGAGGGAGGGGATAATGAGGTCACCGACTCAACATGGGTGCCCGATAGGAGAGAGGAGGAGGAGGCACATCACCAACGAGGCAGGATGCCCTCCAGGGGCCGGCCTAAGGGCAGCACATTGACTGCATCACACCCCAAAGCTCCACATGTGCAGGGCGCTGCAGTCTCTGCGTGTTATTCAAAAAGTTCTTTGGTGTGGCCTTTTGAGACGAGTGCATCAGATCGCACCGCTGCTATTTGCAACATATGTCTCAAGCGTATCTCGCATGGCCAAAACATCTCCTGCTTGGGTACCACATGCTTGACCAGACATATGTTGACCTGCCATGCAGTTCGTTGGCAAGCGCATCTAAAAGACCCACACCAAAGAGGACCTCTCCTTGCTCCTCATCAGCTGATATTTCCAACCCCACTAGACCTTCAGTCCTCTAAGACCTGCACTGAGAGGAATGAAGGTGTAGAATTAGGTTTGTCACAGCCAAGTACTTGTGGGCAATCTGCTATTGGTACAACAACGTCAGATTGTACCAGGCAAATTTCCCTGCCCCAGCTGCTGCACCGCCTAAAGTTTGCTCCCAGCCATCCACATGCCCAGCGGTTGAATGCTAGCTTGGCAAAATTGCTAGCACTTCAACTGCTGCCTTTTCAGTTAGTAGACTCTGCCCCCTTCCGTGAGTTTGTGGAATGTGCGGTTCCTCAGTGGCAGGTACCCAAACGCCACTTTCTCACGGAAGACGATTCCGGCTCTCTACCGGCATGTGGAAGGCAATGTCCATGCCTCGCTGGACAGGGCGGTCAGGTGCATATTACCGCTGACTCATGGTCCAGCAGGCATGGACAGGAACGTTACCCAAGTTTCACGGCGCATTGGGTGACTCTGCTGGCAGCTGGGAAGGATGCAGGACAAGGTGCAGTAGTTTTGGAGGTTGTTCCGCTACCGCGCCTCCAAAATGCTAATGATTGTGACACACCTCTCTCCTCCACCCCCTCTTCTTCCTCCATGGCCTCTTCCTGTGCTTTGTCCTCGGAACCAGCGGTGCTCCGTAGCCGTTCAAGGGGCTACGCAAGTACGCAGGCCAAAAGATGCCATGTGGTGCTTGAGCTGGTGTGCTTGGGGGACAGGAGCCACACTGGGGCAGAGGTTCTGTCAGCTCTGCAGGGGCAGGTTCAGAGGTGGTTGACGCCACGCCAACTTAAGGCAGGAATGGTGGTTTGCAACAATGGCACCAACCTCCTCTCTGCCCTCCGACAGGGACAAATGACCCATGTGCCCTGTTTGGCTCACGTCCTTAACTTGGTGGTGCAGCGGTTCTTGGGCAGGTACCCGGGCTTACAGGATGTCCTGAGGCAGGCCAGGAAAGTCTGTGCATTTCCGCCGGTCATATAATGCCAGTGCTCAGCTGACGGACCTCCAAAAAGGAGTTTAACCTGCCCAAGAACCGCCTAATCTGTGACATGCCCACCAGGTGGAACTCAACGTTGGCCATGCTGCAGCAGCTGCACACGCAGCAGAGGGCCATCAATGAGTACCTGTGCGACTACGGCAGCAGGACAGGGTCAGGGGAGCTTGGTTTTTTTTCCCCATGCCAGTGGGTCATGCTCAGGGATGCATGCACTGTCCTGTTACCATTTGAGGAGGCCACGAGGACGGTGAGCAGTGACAGTGCATGCATCAGTGACACTGTCCACCTGTTGGAGCACACGCTGCGTGGAATAATGGACAGGGCACTTGAGGCAGAACAGAGGCAGGAAGAGGAGGACTTCCTTAGCTCTCAAGGCCCCCTTTATCCAGACAGTGTTCCTGCGTGCCCGCCGATCACACAGGACGAGGACGAGGACGATTGTGTCAGTATGGAGGTGGAGCCTGGCACTCAGCATCAGCAGCAGTCTTTAAGGGATCGGTCCCAAGAAACACATGGACTTGTACGTGGCTGGGAGGAGGTGGCTGCGGACCATGTCGTCCTTAGTGACCCAGAGGACTCCGGACCGAATGCCTCAGCAAACCTACGCTGCATGGCCTCCCTGATCCTGCAAAGCCTGCGTAAGGATCCTCGTATTCGTGGTATCAAGGAGAAGGACCAATACTGGCTGGCAACCCTCCTTGATCCACGTTACAAGCGTAAGGTTGCGGACCTTATCTTGCCATCGCAGAGGGAGCAGAGGATGAAACATCTTCGGGAGGCCTTGCAGAAAGGTCTGTGCAACGTGTTCCCAGAGACTGGGAGGTTACAAACTCCTGTTTCTGGGCAACGTGTTGCTGAGGCTTCGGTCAGTCAAAGAAGGAGCGGTGGCCGTCTGACCGATGCATTCAGACAAATTTTTGGTCCGCAGCCCCAAGGTATGATCGGTTTCAGCAACCATCACCAGCGTCTGTTTTACATGGTGCAGGAATACCTAGGGGCAAGATCAGACTTGGACACCTTTCCCACCGAAAATCCTCTGGGTCACTGGGTCTTGAGGATGGATCACTGGCCAGAGCTTGCACAGTATGCAATTGAGCTACTGGCCTGTCCTGCATCCAGCGCTCTTTTGGAACGCACATTCAGTGCTGCTGGAGGCTTTGTAACCAATCACAGGGTGAGTCTGTCCAACTTGGTCGATCGACTGACCTTCATAAAAATGAATCAGTCTTGGATCACCACCAGCTACGAAGCACCTGATGCTGATGTAACCGAATAATTTTTTTTGAAATCTCAGATCCCTTCAAAGACTGCCTATGCTGATGCTGAGTGACTATCCCTGAGTAATTATCCTCTTCCTCCTCAATCATCACGCTGATAGCTTGTAAGAACATTTTTGGTTCTGGGTGCCACCACCAGTGCCTAAGGCACAATTTTTCAGCCCCTGTTTAACAGGGACGTGTAATTACAATTTTTGATGCAATGCTTTGCAGCAGGGCTCGTTCCTGCGTTCCAAGTAGAATGTCTGTGAGGGGTTGCAGTGTTGTGGCACCAGCACCACAGGCCCAATTTTTCTGCCCCTGTTCAACAGGGGCATGTAATTACAATTCTTGATCTAATATTTCTCAGCAGGGCCCTGTGGGGGCTTACAGTGTTGTGGCCACAACAACACCTAAAGCCCAAATTTCTGCTGAGTATATAGGGCAGGCCCCTACTTTCAAACATCTAACTTACAAACGACTCCTACTTGCAAACGGAAGGAGACAACAGGAAGTGAGATGAAATCTACCCCTAGGAAGGGAAATTCTCTCCTGTAAGAGTTAATATGGGAAAAACATTTCTCCTTTCCACTGATGCTTTCCAATCCTTGTTCAACAAAAAAACCCCAAAATGCTCAAAAAGTATTTGTCATTGGGACAAAAAGTGAGGTGAAACCTTCTAAAGAGGAGGAAAGACAGCAAAACAAATGTCACAGGGGTGGATAACCCTTCCCTATGTTTTCCAAAAAGCTTAAGATTTTTTGGCTGGAGCTAAACACGTTAAAAAATGTATCCGTTCAAAATGACAGATTCTACTTAACAACAAACCTACAGTCCCTGTCTTGTTTGCACCGCCTGTATACTGCTGTTCAGAGTATATAGGGCCTGGTGGCCCCACACCTTTCCTTATTTTAATTTGGGTGTGGGGTTCCCCTAATATCCATACAAGACCCAAACGGCCTGGTAATGGACTGGGGGTACCCATGCTGTTTGTCTCACTGATTTTCATCCATATTGCCATGACCCGACATTACATTAAACCCGCAAGCAGTTTTAAATGAGATTTTTTCCTTTAAAAATGACATTTGGTGCAGGGGACTGTTCTAAAGACGGGAAGCATGCGCCACTTTACAGGCATACTAAAGACACCCTCCCCGGGTACGATATTTAAAGGAATATTTCACTTTTTTTTACTTTAAGCATCATTAAAATCACTGCTCCCGAAAAAACAGCCGTTTAAAAGTTTTTTTTGCATTGATACATGTCCCCTGGGGTAGGACCCGGGTCCCCAAACCCTTTTTAGGACAATACCATGCAAATTAGCCTTTAAAATGAGCACTTTTGATTTCTAACGTTCGAGCCCCATAGACGTCAATTGGGTTCCAATGTTCGTGCAAACTTTCAGTCCATTCGCAGGTTCTGGTGCGAACCGAACCGGGGGGTGTTCGGCTCATCCCTATTCACAAATCTACTAGTGTATAGTCAGCTTTAGCAGTGCCCCAGTCTCATGTGCTCCACACTTCACAGAAGAGTAATCAGCGGTGATGTAGAAGCATTGTGACCCTAAAAATAGTAAAGAGCACCGGCTTACAGCAGCCAAGTGACTCCAATACGGTTGGGGAGTTCATTGTAACTGACTGTGGAAGATAAGGAGCCACACACCAGTCACCATGTATAAAGGATCAGACTTCTGACTAAAGCTGTGCAAGGAGAAACATGTTGGAGGTGTGGCTTTAAGACATCCAATCCTCTATACCTATTGAATGGGCTGATCTGGCTAAACCCTTCATGACTAAACCCATGGGAGGTGAAACATGTTGAAGGATATGATTGGAGGAGACAAGCTGAAGCCAATCCTTTGTATATGGTGACTGGTATAATTGCTAGAAGATAAGGAGCCGCACACTAGCAGTCTGTCCAGTCACCATGTATAGAGGATTGGACCTCTATGGCTAAACCCATGGGACAGGGGAAATTCGTAATCTGGAAATTCTATAGGGCAGGTTAGACTGATGGCCAAGCTGTTTTTAGCCTTCCAACCACACCCTTAAATCCTTCATCACAATACAGTATGTGTGGTGGTAAAAGAGGGTGGGCCTCACCACCCTCACACTGCATGTGCTTCACTGGGCAGCCAATGTTCATCTGCTGACACCGTGCTCCACACACACCGAGCACAAAGGACCGAACTGTCAGACAGATCCAGGCTAAAGATCAGTAGTGGGTGGACCAGCTTCCAATCCTGTGACCACCAATAGCAGTCACATGGTCTCCAATCCTTCCTGCTCCCTCAGCAAAAGCAGCAGATGAGAACATTCATGCCCACAGCAAAAATGACTGTTTGTCATGTTCTGTGGGCAGTACCACAGCTGAATGGGACCCATGTTAGAAAACGGACAGCTTGGTTTGTTAAAGGAAGTTGGACACTCTGGCAGAATCTTTTTTTTTTTTATAAAATTTATACACACTGTTTGGCAGTTCCAAATAATTTTTCAAGAAATAATGACTTTTACATGTAGGAGAGAATTCCAGAATTGGCCCGGTATGGAAGCGGTTAAAACCAAAACACAAATCTGGAAGAATGAGCTTCAAAGACATTGCATTATTTAATATAAACCGTATGTAATATACAGGTAGGTGATCCCAGAAAGTGGATTTGCCAAGAGGTTGAATTCTTACCTCCAGTCACTGTTTTCATCACTTTCTTGTACGTTTCTGTAAAACAATCAATTCTTTTATTATCTTTAAGAATATCAAACACAATTAATAATATAATATTACCATGTCCTCCATGGCGATCCAGAGAAGTCTGCAGGAAGTTCTGTGCAGTTCCAGCCCAAGGAGAGCTGAGGAACCAACTAGTAAATCTGCAGGAACAGTTGGAGCGAAGTCACCTGAGGATTGGGCTGAGAACAGTACAGGGTCTGGCCGATACTGGAAGGAGACATTCATGAACACAAGGGCACAACGAGTAGAAGCCCGAGAGAAATCTTGGGGAGAGACCAATTGCTGTTGAAAGCAGTTCCAGCACTGAACGTATGTAATAGCATGGGGTGTTCTGGAGGGTCTATTTTTACTGGCTGCTGGGAGATCTGTTTCTGCTGTGGGGGGGGGGGGGGGTCTAATGTTGCTTGGGTGGATATTGTTACTGGGTGTGATATTTTGTTGTGGGTGGTTCACTGTTGCTGCAGGGAATCTATTGTTGGGGTGGAGTCCATTGTGTGGGGATCCATTGCTGGGATTCTATTCCTGGCTGCAGGGGATCGATTTTACTGCTTTTCTTTTTCTCATTAACATGATCCATACAAATGATTTAGCACCACAAAATGATACTTGGTTCTGTATTCTCTAAAAGGGGCAGTACTGGTAGGTGGTGGAATCAAAAGGACGTGGTCAGGTGGGTAGGGGGAAAAAAACAAAAAAAAAAAAACAAAAACAAAACACACGGGGTGACTCAGATGGGGGGGGGGGGGGGGGGGGTGTCCTACACCTGAGAAAAAAAAAAGCCCTGGTGCAAAGGCTCACCCTAATACCCTTCCCAGTTCTACAAATATAAAAACAACAAAAAGGACACCATCTGCTTGGTTGTTGTTTGAAATGCTGAGCAAATACTGTGTGTCTGGCTGCCATGCAATAAATAGGGAATAGTACTTGGGACACAGTGGGACCAGTATGGGATCTCCACTACATTTGATTTTCTTAATTACTACATCAGTTAGGGGGTTTGGTGGTGAGGTATGTTTAGCTGGGAATCCTTGATCACCTACCACGAATGGCCAACGAAACCCAATCAGCACCAAGTGCACTGCCCCACAAGCCTGCAGAAAAATATAAATAAAAAGGCTACATTAGTGCTGAATATAAAATGAGGATCAGTTATGAATTGTAAATGACCTTTTAGCATTTCCATAGCCATATACACATTCATCTTTAATTAAGAGTTCTCTCCAACTGTCAAGGACATACATTTCAGATGATGGTCATTTGATAGATCTGTAGCACTGTGCCAAAGGCTGGATAACTACATTCTTTGGCTCTTAGGATCTCCACAGTCTCCTTGGCTTGTAGTGTATTGTGGCAAAAATTAAAATTGAAGGACCACTCCACTGCTAGGTGGTGGATGCCAAGCCAGCTACTGACAAGCTCTGTGCTTGTGATCACATTGGAAAAAAATAACATCTTCTTGTCTTTCACATTGTTGTCAATCAAGCCCTAATAAAAAAAAAATCAAGCTAACAGGGTGCGGAGGGAACTCAAGTGTCACTGATGGTGAATCTACATTTGTCATCAACGCCAGGGGTTATTTCTCCATTAAGTGATAATTGCCGAACAGCGTGCTTAACCCAAGCGAAGGTGGTCCGTTTTTCCTTTGATGGTCCCTCCTGAAAGGCCCCGACCGGGTTAAGGTCACAAGCTTCCTTAAGCTTGCCGTTTGGTAAGCGCGCATTTGTATTAATACCACAGTGGTGCGGTGAAGGACTAAGATTTAATTGCCATCTACCTACCCACGCTATCTTCTATCTAGGATTGTTTGGATAGGACTTTCTACACCTGTTTATTATGCATTTAATGAACTTTTGAGATTTTATTCAATGCTTTGGTATATCACATGTTTTTTGTCACAGCGCTGCTCCTTTAATAATATCCATTTAAGTAATGTGTATCTTACTTTTAGCGGCTGCTTTTGTATTTGGTTTTGATCATTGATTGTTCTGTGTTTTTGATTATTTCCCCATTTGTTTTTTGCATAAGTTTCATTCACAAATATTCCTTCACAGCGCGGTGTTTTCCTTTGTCTTATTCTTTGGCTCTTGCTTCTCAACTGAGTACAGCATTCTTCAGGTCTGGTCATGTCTATTCGTAAGCCTGGTGGCCGATAACTCCTGCCTGCCTCTGGAAAAATATTCCAGAAATATAGTGTGGGAGGGTCAATAGGTTATGAATTTATGACCTACCAATCTCTAGGGGGGGGGGGGGGGGGGGGGGGGGGTTAGTGGCTGGGAAGATGATAAAGCTTTAGAAGGGTCTTACCAAAACTCTCTGGCTCCTGGGGCCTCTGCCCCTGGGGAGCAGCCTATGTTAACTAAAATCTGTTATGCATCTTGACTCTCTCGCTCCTTATTGGCTCAGACATGGCAGCAGTCATTGGCTCCCGCTGCAGCCAGTCAGAGCCACTCACAAGGAAGTGGGGGGGCAGCATCAAACCTGGCTGTGTGCCTTATGGACACAGACCAAGGCTCGGGAGAGAGCGTGCACCAGTCACCCCCATAGCAAGCAGCTTGGCCTGAGGGTGGAGCCCAGAGTGCCAGAGGGAGATCCAAGAGGAATATTGGGGCCTCTTTGTGAAACCACTTCACAGAGCAACTATGACAAGGTTTGCCATTTTATAAAAAATAAAATTATAAAACCCTTACAATCACTTTAAGCTCATTATCATGTACATCATTTTTTAGCATGCAATCTCTCAAAAACAAAAAGAAGATTTTGCATAGGAAAAATTTACACCAACAAATTAAACGCATCTGATTTGGTGACAATATAAAATAGCACAGGTAAGATTTGACCATTTTTGATTCGGCTCACCTTGAAGATAAATCAAGTCATGTTCAGGCAGCTCCTTCAATAAACGTCCTTCTCTAAACCTACATCCCAGATGCTCAGTCTTTATATAGCAGTCATAAGCAGGAAATCCGGACTTGTGTGGAGTGAACTCAAACCAAGCTTCTGAAATGAGAGTTTCCTCCAGTTATTGTCCATCCAGAGAATGATGTGTCCTATACACAATGAGGAGTAATTTCTATTTCCTCTTCATTGCAAACAAATGACCTTCCAAGCTTCATCAAGGACAAGAAAAAAGAATGGAACGGAGAAGAGCAATTGTAAGGCTGGCCATCCACTAGAGGGATTTGGTTTCAAAAATTGTCTTAACACATTTAAAGGATTGGTGGGGTCAAGTCAGTTATTTGATGAAGTAATGAGAAAAGTCAAACAGGATGGAAATTCTCTCCAATGAACACATTTATTCCAAAATTGAACCTCTAGTTGGGTGTGGTTGAGGGAGGGAATGGAGTTGAAGCCTTCCTGTCACATTTGCAATTGAGTATCTCTTGGTGTGCACTTCCATCCCTCCCCGATATACTACTGAGGATTTTTACTGTGTCCCTTTGGGATCAAAGTATTCTTACCTCCAATGTATACCGAGATAAGCACAGAATAATTTTTTACATCTGTCAAGATTAAACTGTGCGGGAGGGACTTTATCCCGACCCTACCAATCAAAATGACAAGAGGAGAAAAAAAAAAAAAAAAAAAAAAAAAAAAAAAAAAAAAAGGAGTAGCTGGAGGGGCTCATGGACACCACATGGCTGGCGTGGAGGTGAGCATAGTTCCAGGAAACTAATTTTGAATGCCTTTGATCAACTGATGGAATGTACTGTTGAGCATTTTTTAAATTAAAATTTATTGGAAAATTGACTAGTGTATGGCCAGCTTTAGTGCTCCACTAGCTTGATAAGCAGCTTTCTCTACATCCACTTAGTGTCTGATCGGCATCAGCCCACCAGGGAAGGAGCTTGTAAATTCTGCAATAAATTAGTATATGGATAATGGGAAGCCCAAGTCCCAATTTTCATTTTTAGTATTCTTCATTTATAGGAATCATATGGTGAGGAATAAAGAGGCCATTCTAGTAAAAAACGCACCTGATCTGTTTTCATGCATTTTACTTTTTCTCACAGCACAGTAGATGGGATACGGGTCTTCACCGATATCACAAATCTTTTTGTGACTGGACAGCTTTTCTTCATTAATCTGCAGAGAAAAAAAAAAAAAGTGTAATAGTGGAAGTTGTTTTAGGGTACCCCAAGGCTCAGCATCATTGGTGGCAAGAACCCCCCCCCCCCCCCAGGCTCAGCATCATGGTGGTGTGCCCCCCCCCCAGCTTTTTTTGGCTGGTACAAGCCAAGAGGACAGCTGGGGTTAATTTAAAAGCAAGGTCATGAATAATTATGTCCAAGTCAGGATGGTATCTTGTGAATTATAATGAATAACTAAATTAACAAAAAAAAAAAAAAAAAAAAAAAAAAAAAACCCACCACAGTAAAAAAGGCCAAGACCTGGATTCAGGTCACCATCCCAGAATACACTGTTGCTATGTTTGTCATATCTGAATACTAATCATTCTGATGTGCAGTTATCAGCTGAACTGATATACAAATCATGACTTTTTCCCGTAGAAGTCAACTTTAGCTCCATTACCTTCTGCTACCCAAGCTTTAATTAGCAACGTTGTCCATTACCATACTTGTCTTAGAAGGTTAATTAGAATTGTATCTGAAATAAAAATGAACTGGAATGTACCAAAACAATTTTAATAAAAGTAGCAAAAACCCTTTTATTATCAGTCCTCACCAGGAATGAGCCAAGGGTTTGCTCCACTCCGTTTAGACCAATTTTTTTTTTTTGGTACTTGGACGAATGTGCAGACTTATTCCTGAGGTATGTATGTATTCCCCAGTTACATAAGCAAAAGGGGCAGAGATAGCAGGGACATTGTCATATGGGCATATTTGGCCAATGTCACCACCAGCCACTCTCTCCTATTTATATGAATGATGACAGCTCATGGAAAATAAAAAAATTCAGCTAGTGGTACTGTTAGCATAGGTTGTGTGCACCAGGTCCCTCTTTTAAGAAGTCAACAGGCACCACGATGGATTCACAGCTAGGAATGTTTGTGAGTTTTATTTAAATAAAGGGCTTGTCAAACATTTGGGTGTCTTTATTACACCCCCTCATGTTCAGGGCATGTGTCCTGTTATGGTTTGGGGGGGGGGGGTGCACTTTGAAGTTCACCAAATCCAGGACAGTTTGGCTCATGCCGAGTTCTTACAAATGCCTCAGATTGCCGGTACTGATAACATCTGAGAGGAAGTTAGGATGCAGACAAACTGCAACAAAGAGGCCGATATTGATGAACAGTAAAATAAAGAGACTGATGCCTCCATTATTCAAGAAGCTAAAGTCAAGTCACTTCAGAGCTTAAAGGTTCTCCTTGGTTTAAAACCTTGGACAGGACCTGGCATGTACGTACTTTATTCACAACGAAGAACACAAATGTATAGGCCCAAAGATCTGTCAGAGTGTACGAGTCTCCAAGAAATTTCTTTTTTATCTTCTCCCATGGCTTTGACCATTCCCGGTCAGTTTCCATTTTGATTCGCTCACATAACCAAAACTCCAGATCCTTCATGTATGAAAAGTCCGACCAGTTACTTTTAGCATACAGAGAGGACATACACCTGGAACATTAAAGTAGTAAGTCAGATGTTTGATAGGCAAGTTATTCATTCAACATGCTTCCTTTGCCTGAAATCTCTACCCCATTTGTTTAACCACTTCAGCCCCGGAAGGATTTGTCCCCTTCCTGACCAGGTCATTTTTTTTTTTTTACGATACGGCACTGTCAATTTAACCGGCAATTGCGTGTGTGTACCCAAACAAAATTTATATCCTTTGTTTTCCCACAAATAGAGCTTTCTTATGGTGGCATTTGATCACTTCTGCAGTTTCTTTTATAGCACAAAAAATAGTGACAATTTTGAAAAAAGAAAAAAAAATTTTTTTATAATATATAACATACACCCTTCATCAGTTTAGGCCCATATGTATTCTTCTCCATATTTTTGGTAGAAATGCAATAAGCATATATTTGTAGACTCTAACTTTTGCGCAAACCAAATAGGGGAAAGATTTGACATTTTTATAGTTTTTTACACTAGTAATGGCGGTGATCTGCAATTTTTAGCAGGACTGCAACATTACAAAGGACACTTGACACATTTTTGGCAATCAGAGCTAATAGCCACGGATTACTGTCTAAATGTCATTGGCAGGGAAGGGGTTAACACTAGGGGGCGATCAAGGGGTCAACTGTGTTCCCTATGTGAGTTTATAACTGTGGGGAGGGAATGTGGCGGACTAGTAGAGATTGTGTGTCCCTACTAGGTAGGATTAACCCTGTCTCCTCTCTCCTGGCAGAACCAGGATTTGTATGTTTACACAGCCAGTTCTCAGCTATTTAATAAAAGTGATCCAAGTGGCTTTTCTACCTCCTGATCGCCTTTACAGTAGCCCCCCCCCTTCACTGCCACCTGCAGTAGTTCACCAGCTATCCCATTCCTTTAGGGAGCCCCAGACTGATGAAAATGTTTCCATCTATTAAGCAGGAAGAGATTGAGAAACATCTATTCTCTGATCCCCACTGCAAGCCAGGCCAGGGAGACGCATGCTGGGGTTCTTCCAACAAACTGGGGTTCTTTAAGTGACACTTCCACTTTTGATCATCACTTCTCATTTATAAAACCTGCATTTATATTCCCATCCACCTTAAACTGAACATAGACTGCTCAAATGTCTCCTTGGTAAATTTTGAATTTTTGTTACTGCTGTTTCACATCCATCTATAGACCCCTTCACATTATTTTGAGGTTTATTTGGTTTTAAACTGGCTTTCCCAAGTTATGGGCTGCCGTATCTTTACATTCCTACCCCCTTGGCCCTGTTGTAGGTTGATTGTGGTGTGAAAAGTTTGCTGTACTAGTTGTGTGCCGAATATTAACTCCTGATTAATTGGCAAATCCCATCCACACCCACCACAGTATTAAACAAGAGAACCTTTTTTGGAGGACACAGACCAGGGAGATGCATGCTGGGGTTCTTCCAACAAAGTGGGATTTCTTTAATTAGGCGACACTTCCGCTTCAGTAATTTACACGAATCAAACATTGAAAGCAAACTTAACAAAATCAGCAGACTGCGATATAGATATAGAGATCCCCAAACCCTGGGCCTCCCTTATTTAAAAATTGTACCCAATGCATCCATCAGCTCAAATCTTCTGGAAGCACTCACAATACTATTGGTCTCCCCTTTTCAAAACCAGCTTCCCATTCTCCTGTGCCCTCTGGAATGCCCCCTCTGTGGGCAACAAATTTACCACTGTTCACAAATTCTTTGTGACCAACTCCTTTAATTTACTTGCTGTAACTAGGGATGAGCCGAACACCCCCCGGTTCGGTTCGCACCAGAACCCGCGAACGGACCGAAAGTTCGCACGAACGTTAGAACCCCATTGACGTCTATGGGACTCGAACGTTCGAAATCAAAAGTGCTCATTTTAAAGGCTAATTTGCATGGTATTGTCCTAAAAAGGGTGTGGGGACCCGGGTCCTACCCCAGGGGACATGTATCAATGCAAAAAAAACTTTTAAAAACGGCCGTTTTTTCGGGAGCAGTGATTTTAATGATGCTTAAAGTAAAAAAAAAAAAAAAAAAAGTGAAATATTCCTTTAAATATCGTACCTGGGGGGTGTCTATAGTATGCCTGTAAAGTGACGCGTGTTTCCCATGTTTAGAACAGTCCCTGCACCAAATGTCATTTTTAAAGGAAAAAATCTCATTTAAAACTGCTTGCGGGTTTAATGTAATGCCGGGTCATGGCAATATGGATGAAAATCAGTGAGACAAATGGCATGGGTACCCCCCAGTCCATTACCAGGCCCTTTGGGTCTTGTATGGATATTAAGGGGAACCCCACACCCAAATTAAAATAAGGAAAGGTGTGGGGCCACCAGGCCCTATATACTCTGAACAGCAGTATACAGGCGGTGCAAATAAGACAGGGACTGTAGGTTTGTTAAGTAGAATCTGTTTGTAATTTTGAACATTTTTAATGTGTTTAGCTCCAGCCAAAAAATCTTTTCTAAGCTTTTTGGAAAACATAGGGAAGGGTTATCACCCCTGTGACATTTGTTTTGCGTCTTTCCTCCTCTTCAGAAGATTTCACCTCACTTTTTTGTCCCAATGAAAAATGTTTTTTGAAAATTTGGGTTTTTTTGTGGAACAAGGATTGGAAAGCATCAGTGGAAAGGAGAAATTGTTTTCCCATATTAACTCTTACAGGAGAGAATTTCCCTTCCTAGGGGTAGATTTCATCTCACTTCCTGTTGTCTCCTACCGTTTGCAAGTAGGAGTCATTTGTAAGTTAGATGTTTGAAGGTAGGGTCCTGCCCTATATACTCAGCAGAAATTTGGGCCTTAGGTGTTGCTGTGGCCAAAACACTGTAAGCCCTCACAGGGCCCTGCTGTGAAATATTAGATCAAGAATTGTAATTACATGCCCCTGTTGAACAGGAGCTGAAAAATTAGGCCTTAGGCACTGGTGCTGGTGCCACAACACTGCAACCCCTCACAGACACTCTAGTTGGAACGCAGGAACGAGCCCTGCTGCAAAGTATTGCATCAAAAATTGTAATTACACGCCCCTGTTAAACAGGGGCTGAAAAATTGTGCCTTAAGCACTGGTGGTGGCGCCCAGAACCAAAAATGTTCTTACAAGCTATCAGCGTGATGATTGAGGAGGAAGAGGATAATTACTCAGGGATAGTCACTCAGCATCAGCATAGGCAGTCTTTGAAGGGATCTGAGATTTCAAAAAAAATTATTCGGTTACATCTGCATCAGGTGCTTGGTAGCTGGTGGTGATCCAAGACTGATTCATTTTTATGAAGGTCAGCCGATCGACCGAGTCGGTGGACAGACGCACCCTGTGATCGGTTACCACGCCTCCAGCAGCACTGAATGTGCGTTCCGAAAGAACGCTGGATGCAGGACAGGCCAGTAGCTCAATTGCATACTGTGCAAGCTCTGGCCAGTGATCCATCCTCAAGACCCAGTAACCCAGAGGATTTTCGGTGGGAAAGGTGTCCAAGTCTGATCTTGCCCCTAGGTATTCCTGCACCATGTAAAACAGACGCTGGCGATGGTTGCTGGAACCGATCATACCTTGGGGCTGCGGACCAAAAAATTGTCTGAACGCATCGGTCAGACGGCCACCTTCTCCACCGCTCCTTCTTTGACTGACCGAAGCCTCAGCAACACGTTGTCCAGAAACAGGAGTTTGTAACCTCCCAGTCTCTGGGAACGCGTTGCACAGACCTTTCTGCAAGGCCTCCCGAAGATGTTTCATCCTCTGCTCCCTCTGCGATGGCAAGATAAGGTCCGCAACCTTACCCTTGTAACGTGGATCAAGGAGGGTTGCCAGCCAGTATTGGTCCTTCTCCTTGATACCACGAATACGAGGATCCTTACGCAGGCTTTGCAGGATCAGGGAGGCCATGCAGCGTAGGTTTGCTGAGGCATTCGGTCCGGAGTCCTCTGGGTCACTAAGGACAACAACGTCCGCAGCCACCTCCTCCCAGCCACGTACAAGTCCATGTGTTCCTTGGGACTGATCCCTTAAAGACTGCTGATGCTGAGTGCCAGGCTCCACCTCCATACTGACACAATCTTCCTCCTCCTCCTCCTCCTCCTCCTCCTGTGTGATCGGCGGGCACGCAGGAACACTGTCTGGATAAAGGGGGCCTTGAGAGCTAAGGAAGTCCTCCTCTTCCTGCCTCTGTTCTGCCTCAAGTGCCCTGTCCATTATTCCACGCAGCGTGTGCTCCAACAGGTGGACAAGGGGGACAGTGTCACTGATGCATGCACTGTCAGTGCTCACCATCCTCGTGGCCTCCTCGAATGGTGACAGGACAGTGCATGCATCCCTGATCATGGCCCACTGGCGTGGGGAAAAAAAAAACCAAGGTCCCCTGACCCTGTCCTGGTGCCATAGTCGCACAGGTACTCATTGATGGCCCTCTGCTGCGTGTGCAGCCGCTGCAGCATGGCCAACGTCGAGTTCCACCTGGTGGGCATGTCACAGATTAGGCGGTTCTTGGGCAGGTTAAACTCCTTTTGGAGGTCCGTCAGCCGAGCACTGGCATTATATGACCGGCGGAAATGCACAGAGACTTTCCTGGCCTGCCTCAGGACATCCTGTAAGCCCGGGTACCTGCCCAAGAACCGCTGCACCACCAAGTTAAGGACGTGAGCCAAACAGGGCACATGGGTCAGTTGTCCCTGTCGGAGGGCAGAGAGGAGGTTGGTGCCATTGTCGCAAACCACCATTCCTGCCTTAAGTTGGCGTGGCGTCAACCACCTCTGAACCTGCCCCTGCAGAGCTGACAAAACCTCTGCCCCAGTGTGGCTCCTGTCCCCCAAGCACACCAGCTCAAGCACCGCATGGCATCTTTTGGCCTGCGTACTTGCGTAGCCCCTTGAACGCCTACGGAGCACCGCTGGTTCCGAGGAAGAGGCCATGGAGGAAGAAGAAGAGGGGGTGGAGGAGAGAGGTGTGTCACAATCAGCATTTTGGAGGCGTGGTGGCGGAACAACCTCCAACACTACTGCACCTTGTCCTGCATCCTTCCCAGCTGCCAGCAGAGTCACCCAATGCGCCGTGAAACTTAAGTAACGTCCCTGTCCATGCCTGCTGGACCATGAGTCAGCGGTAATATGCACCTTACCGCTGACCGCCCTGTCCAGCGAGGCATGGACATTGCCTTCCACATGCCGGTAGAGAGCCGGAATCGCCTTCCGTGAGAAAAAGTGGCGTTTGGGTACCTGCCACTGAGGAACCGCACATTCCACAAACTCACGGAAGGGGGCAGAGTCTACCAACTGAAAAAGGCAGCAGTTGAAGTGCTAGCAATTTTGCCAAGCTAGCATTCAACCGCTGGGCATGTGGATGGCTGGGAGCAAACTTCTTTCGGCGGTGCAGCAGCTGGGGCAGGGAAATTTGCCTGGTACAATCTGACGTCGGTGTACCAAAAGCAGATTGCCCACAAGTACTTGGCTGTGACACACCTAATTCTACACCTTCATTCCTCTCACTGCAGGTCTCAGAGAGGACTGAAGGTCTAGTGGGGTTGGAAATCTCAGCTGATGAGGAGCAAGGAGAGATCGTCTTTGTTCTTTGGTGTGGGTCTTTCAGATACGCTTGCCAACGAACTGCATGGCAGGTCAACATATGTCTGGTCAAGCATGTGGTACCCAAGCGGGAGATGTTTTGGCCACGCGAGATACGCTTGAGACATATGTTGCAAATAGCAGCGGTGCGATCTGATGCACTCGTCTCAAAAAAGGCCCACACCAAAGAACTTTTTGAATAACGCGCAGAGACTGCAGCGCCCTGCACATGTGGAGCTTTGGGGTGTGATGCAGTCAATGTGCTGCCCTTAGGCTGGCCCCTGGAGGGCATCCTGCCTAGTTGGTGATGTGCCACCTCCTCCTCCTATCAGGCACCCACGTTGAGTCAGTGACCTCATCATCCCCTCCCTCCTCATCACTGGAGCAAACCTGGCAGTATGCTGCAGCAGGGGGAGCATGACTGCCAGATTGCTGTCCTTCTTGGGCACCCCCTCTGTCCGTGCTCATGTTACTGCCTTCATTGAGCTCAGTATCATCATCAGAGCCTTCCAAATGCTGGGCATCCTCCTGGAGCATGTACCCAACACTGTGGTCAAACAGTTCGAGGGAATCCTCATGAGGACATGGTGGAGCTAGGGAAGGAGTCACTGATGACATTGAGCTGAGGGAAGAGGCCGCTGCTTTGCCAGACAAAGCACCCTGGGCATGGGTGAGAGAGGATGAGGAGGATGAGGACGGCTTGGTCATCCACTCGACCAAGTCTTCCGCATGTTGCGGCTCAACACGGCCAGCTGCCGAAAAAAAGGCCAAGCGTGTCCCATGGCCACGTGCTGATGAGGATGCACCGTCTCCACGACCAGCACTAGACACAGAGCCTGCTTGCCCTCTCTTATTGGCTTGTGACTGTCTGCCTCTCCTTCTTGGCCTTCCAGACATACTAATGGCCTGTAGCTGCACTAAGCTGGGATAGAACACCTGTAATTTTCTTCAGGTAGCTTTATATACTGTAACCAGACAAGCCTGCCTGTCAGTAGGAAGATAACAGGAACGGATCTAGCTGAACACTGAGCAGGACGCACTGTACTAAATGTAAATAGTCTAGCTGCCTGACCGTGGTACTAATAGGATCAAATAGAACACCTGTAATTTTCTTAAGGTAGCTTTATATACTGTAACCAGACAAGCCTGCCTGTCAGTAGGAAGATAACAGGAACGGATCTAGCTGAACACTGTGAGCAGGACGTACTGCACTAAATGTATATAGCAGGAACGGATCTAGCTGAACACTGAGCAGGACGCACTGCACTGAATGTAAATAGCAGGAACGGATCTAGCTGAACACTGTGAGCAGGACGCACTGCACTAAATGTAAATACCAGGAACGGATCTAGCTGAACACTGTGAGCAGGACGCACTGCACTGAATGTAAATAGCAGGAACGGATCTAGCTGAACACTGTGAGCAGGACGCACTGCACTGAATGTAAATAGCAGGAACGGATCTAGCTGAACACTGAGCAGGACGCACTGCACTGAATGTAAATAGCAGGAACGGATGTAGCTGAACACTGAGCAGGACGCACTGCACTAAATGTAAATACCAGGAACGGATCTAGCTGAACACTGAGCAGGACGCACTGCACTGAATGTAAATAGCAGGAACGGATCTAGCTGAACACTGTGAGCAGGACGCACTGCACTGAATGTAAATAGCAGGAACGGATCTAGCTGAACACTGTGAGCAGGACGTACTGCACTAAATGTATATAGCAGGAACGGATCTAGCTGAACACTGTGAGCAGGACGCACTGCACTGAATGTAAATAGCAGGAACGGATCTAGCTGAACACTGTGAGCAGGACGCACTGCACTGAATGTAAATAGCAGGAACGGATCTAGCTGAACACTGAGCAGGACGCACTGCACTAAATGTAAATACCAGGAACGGATCTAGCTGAACACTGAGCAGGACGCACTGCACTGAATGTAAATAGCAGGAACGGATCTAGCTGAACACTGTGAGCAGGACGCACTGCACTAAATGTAAATAGCAGGAACGGATCTAGCTGAACACTGTGAGCAGGACGCACTGCACTGAATGTAAATAGCAGGAACGGATCTAGCTGAACACTGTGAGCAGGACGCACTGCACTGAATGTAAATAGCAGGAACGGATCTAGCTGAACACTGAGCAGGACGCACTGCACTGAATGTAAATAGCAGGAACGGATGTAGCTGAACACTGAGCAGGACGCACTGCACTAAATGTAAATACCAGGAACGGATCTAGCTGAACACTGAGCAGGACGCACTGCACTGAATGTAAATAGCAGGAACGGATCTAGCTGAACACTGAGCAGGACGCACTGCACTGAATGTAAATAGCAGGAACGGATCTAGCTGAACACTGAGCAGGACGCACTGCACTGAATGTAAATAGCAGGAACGGATCTAGCTGAACACTGTGAGCAGGACGTACTGCACTAAATGTATATAGCAGGAACGGATCTAGCTGAACACTGTGAGCAGGACGCACTGCACTGAATGTAAATAGCAGGAACGGATCTAGCTGAACACTGAGCAGGACGCACTGCACTAAATGTAAATACCAGGAACGGATCTAGCTGAACACTGTGAGCAGGACGCACTGCACTGAATGTAAATAGCAGGAACGGATGTAGCTGAACACTGAGCAGGACGCACTGACTGCACTAAATGTAAATACCAGAAACGGATCTAGCTGAACACTGTGAGCAGGACGCACTGCACTGAATGTAAATAGCAGGAACGGATCTAGCTGAACACTGAGCAGGACGCACTGCACTGAATGTAAATAGCAGGAATGGATCTAGCTGAACACTGTCAGCAGGACGCACTTCACTAAATGTAAATACCAGGAACGGATCTAGCTGAACACTGAGCAGGACGCACTGCACTGAATGTAAATAGCAGGAATGGATCTAGCTGAACACTGTGAGCAGGACACACTGCACTAAATGTAAATAGTCTAGATAGAAGATAACAGGAACGGATCTAGCTAAACTGAATACAGTGTATATATATATATATATATGCAACACCTGGGATGCATATATATACACAATACACTGTAAGTGCAGCTAACTGACTGACTGTTCTGCCTAATCTATCTAACTCAAATCAAATGACACTGTCTCTCTCTCTCTCTCTCTATCTCTCAGCACACCGGAACACACACTACACAGGGCCGCCGTGCAGGCGGCCTTATATAGTGTGGGGTGTGTACTAAATCCCCTGAGCCATAATTGGCCAAAGCCACCCTGGCTTTGGCCAATTACAGCTCTCTCTACTGACGGCGCTGTGATTGGCCAAGCATGCGGGTCATAGTGCATGCTTGGCCAATCAGCCAGCAATGCACTGCGATGCCGCAGTGAATTATGGGCCGTGACGCGCCACACGAATTTGGCGCGAACGGCCCATATCGTTCGCAATTCGGCGAACGACCGAACAGCCGATGTTCGAGTCGAACATGGGTTCGACTCGAACACGAAGCTCATCCCTAGCTGTAACTGAAAACTGGCTTCATGAATCCAATACTGCCTCTCCTTCATCCCTCTCCCATGGTGGCCTTCACTGGACTCACTCCTAGACCTAGTGGATGCAAGGGAGGTGGAAACCACAGAGCACCAGGTAATCCCCACCCTCACTGTCCCTCACCATTTGAAGCTCACTGTACACATCTGTTCTCTCCAATTTTCTTAAGTGCTGTGATCTACCAACCCCCTGGACCATTATCAACTCTCCTTGACAATTTTTCGGCCTGGCTACCCTACGTTCTCTTGTCCAATTCCCACAATCCTTCTCAGTGACTTCAGCATCTAAACTAGTCTAAACTCTTCATTAGACCTGAAGCAATGGGTACAGGCTTCTACTCACTTTGATGGGAACACCCTTGACCTTGTATCCTCCTACCCATGTGCAACCTCTCCAACAATCCTTTTCCTCGCTCTGATCACCACCTTATTAGTTTTACTCTACGTCTTCCACTACCTTTCCCTCCAATCGCCTAACAATCACTCGGGGGGGAAAAAAAAAAAAAAAAAAAAAAAAAAAACCACCACTTTAACCAACCTCTCTCGTTTCAGCTACTGACCACCTGTCCTACCCCAATCTAGCCACTTCCATGTACAATAGATCCCATCCTCCACCCTGGACAAGTTTGCCATCACCACTACACAGAATCAGGTCCCGACCCTACAACCCTGGCAAACAGATGATACCAGAAGTCTCAAAAAACATAGCCGGGCTCTTGAGCATCAGTGGAATAAGGCCAAGTCTCTCAAGGACTTCAACCAATTAAAATCTGCCCTCCAAAAATGCAATTCCTGCCTCCTCCCCAAGCAGACCTATTTTATCTCATTAACACCTCGTCATCCAGTCAATGTCAACTCTTCTCTACCTTTAACTCTGCTTCGTCCTCCACTGCTTCCACCAACTAACTGCCCAGGAGATCACCAATCACTTCAAATATAAAAGATTTAATCATTTGATGAAATCTCCACTTTACAGGTATCCCCCCACACCCATGTCAACAAGTATAATCAACACTCCCCTTATTCAGCCCTACTGAAGAGAATCTAATGGTATTTCCATATAGCTGAGAAGACCAGCTAGGTATAATCACATCAATTACCACACTCACAAGACCCTCTCAGTACTGAGGAGATGGCTTCTTGGTGAACACAAAAAGAGATAACCTCTGCATTATGTCCAAAGCTATCCGATTCAATTCTGGGCGGGTATACAACTTATACAAGTTATTGACCAATCATATGGAAGATGGGCGTGGTTAATACAGAGGTGTACATTTCACATCATTACATAATTAGGTCATCTGCTTTCATGACTCAGTCACGAGTCCTGCTTCTCAGTTTCATGTCTGACACAGGAAAGGTGGCCCAGACATATTGAGCCACAATTCTTTAGACGGTACAGAATAAAACTTCTTATGCAAGCAATATTTTCTTATATGTATGCTTTATAGAAAGCCTGTTATAAAGATAAAAAAAAAAAAAAAAAACTAGTTGACTTTAACTAGAGTCTGAATATACAAGCTAAGATTTATGAATTTATATGACTCCATGGCCGCACAAGATGGAGTCACCTCTGTTCAGTCATATTACTACACCCACTACTATAGACAAGGTTGCTAAACTTATTTCTAACACCCAAACCACCTGTCCCCTGGACCCTCACAAATACTATGGTTACCCTCTGATTCTATCCTACACTCTCTAACACAGCTTCAATCTCCCTCTTTTCTGGCATCTTCCCAAACATTCTCTAGTCACCCACATACAGAAACAAGCCTTCCTTGGACCCTACCAATCTTAATCTACACCCCATTTCCTCGCTCCCCTTTTCCTATAGACTCCATGAATGCCTGGTCTACAAACAAAAAAGTAATGAAGTTGAAAGCGACAATGATTTCATTACTTCTATTTAAGAGCTGTCGTTCCCTGGCCACTGTAGCTAGAGAAGCAGCTAATCAAGCATTGTCTGTGCTGGATTAGCAGGGGAGACACAATAGGTCTAATAGACCCTTCATGCCTCCATAAAGGACCTATTCCCTGCCTATGCTATCACATCGTAGGTTTGATAGCAGGGGGGGGGGGGGGGGGTGTTGGCATAGCCTGGTAATTAAGGGGGTAAAATCTTCCAAGGCTGTAGTGTTAAATTTTCTATATAAATAAAAAGATTTTAACATGAACATTTTTTAAATTGCCCTGGGCATGAAGTGGTTAAAAAAAAAAAAAAAAAATAGAAGTCAATTATATAAATTGTTAGAATATACATATATACCATGTTGCTCCAGATATCGCACTGATGAAGGTCACGGTACCCAAAAGGTTGAGTTCAGCCAGTTTAGAAATCGTTCCCAGAAAACCAACCATGGCACGGAGTCCACCCCCAGATCCCAAGACCGCGATTACAGGAGGGTTGCAATTCTTCAGGAAAACAAAAAAAAAAATAAAACATGAAAAGGTCTACTTTAGATGGAATATGGATTGAACAGTGGTAAGAAATTGATAAAACAGCATGAAAACTGAATACAAGTATGGGATAAATCAACATCTGTATAAAGCTATAGTATGGAGGTTGAAGGGAATTCTTACCTTATAGATAATAGTCAAGGAATAGAGGAGAGTTGTACTCTGAATTAAACACATTTGGAAGAGTGGAGATCAATCAGCTTTATACCTGAAACATGGCTCCAATCTGAAGCCCCTGTTCCTTAATGCATTTCATCATAAACGGCTTGGCCATAAGGCTGGATTCACACCTATGCATTTAGTGCATTTAGCACTACAGTCCATTTAACATGGTTTCCTATGGAACACTTTCTGTTGCAAATCTGCAAAATGCACAGGTGTGAATCCATTCCCTTTTCCTTAATGCGTTTCATCATGAATGGCTTGGCCATAAGGATTAGGGTTATTTTTGTAACTATGCTGAGACATTTTAGGGAAGTGGTGGCTTCTGGAAGGAGACATGAGTGCAGCTGTACTATCACATATGGGATGAAGACTGGAATATTGTAGAGGCCTCCCTTACACCTCCTGCCCTACACTCCTAGAGGTGGAGGCAGAGCGTGTGATGGCATGGAGTATCACAAGTACCAGAGTAGCTGGCTGGTGGTGTCGGCTCCTTAGGCGGGTAGAGCTGGAAGTTGCAGTCCTCAGGACAGGATGCTGAAGCAGCTTGGCACCAGAACAGGAAATGGTAGCAGGGCCAGGAAGCAGGTGACAGTCGGCTTTATCCAGGCAGAGCAAGTCCAGGAAGTAAGCCAAGATCAGCAACAGCTGGGCAAAGTAGTACATTTGCCTATTCCTTACAATGGTGAGAAAGGATGGGCTTCTTTGAGCCAGCACCTCTTTGTTCAAGGACAGGAGAGAGGAGCAGGTCTGGAGAAATGCTTACTTTGTGGTTTCAAAAATACTAAAAAGACTTACCTCTTTAACATTCATGCCCAAGGACAAAAGGGTCTCCTTTACTTTTCTCATCCTTGCCTTGACAGCTATGGTTTCCTCTTCTGAGCTATCAAGTGAAGAGAAAAAAAAAAAAAAAAAATATTACAAACAGAATATAGTTAAAGTTTCTCCAGAGACAAGACTGTCATTCTTGATAGAATGGAATTCAATAATTTAGCAAATGAATAGAAATCTCCCCAAAGTGGGAAAACACTCCCTCTTGTTCAAGCGTCACTATTAAAGGAGCCATTCTCAGCCCGGGTCCTGTGGAGCTCTAAGGTTCCTTGAGTTGTGGCTCATTGACCTCCCATTTAATGGCGCTTGCATAGTGTCAGGGACAACGCCACTCAGCAGAGCCAGCTGCATGACACAAAGGATGGAGGTGACGTCCAAGTCTGAACCCAGGTCCACACTGAGCTTTGGTCGCTTGGTACTTCACACAAACTCCTGAATTACGGCCTATTTGGGAGTAGCTGTGCATCATAATATAGAAAGCTGCCATTTCCTCGTGAGCACTTTGTCATCTAGAACCTGTCCGGCCATCTCTTGGGTCCACAACGCTGAACATATTTAACATTATTAGGCTGATAAGTTAATCTCTCGCCTGGCTTTATGTGAAGGAATACTCAAAATGTCCCAGATTAAGTCAGAATGGAAATGTGTTGGGCCTTGTCAATACATTAAAGATGCACAAGATTTGTGAATTTACATTTATAGAGATTGGTAACACCATGTCAGCTAAAATTTTTATGTCATATGCTTTTATTCTGTAACAAATATATTCTTTTATACATGTGAAGTTGTCTGTATACGTGCCTAAAAAATTCCCATATTCCCCATAAGGATCTTGTGAGACAACTTATATAAAGGGGGTATTTGTGCTGCATATACACCATTTTACCAAAAGTATTGGGACGCCTACCTTTACACACAATCTTTAATGACATCCCAGTCTTAGACCCCATACACACTAATGATTTCCTGCAGATATTTGTCTTCAGATTTACCAAAACCATATAATGTGATGTCAAACCTTAAGAGTAGTGATTTGTTTCAATCAGGCTGGCCCTTGCACTACATGGGTTTGGTAAAACTGAAGACAAATATCTGCTGAAAAATCTAATAGTGTGTATGGGGGACTTCTTCTGTAGGGTTCAATATTGAGTTGGCCCACCTTTTGCAGCTAAAAAAACTCTTCTGGGAAGGCTGTCCACAAGGTTTAGGAGTGTGTCTATGGGAATGCTTGACCATTCTTCCAGAAGTGCATTTGTGAGGTCAGGCGCTGATGTTGGATGAGAAGGCCTGGCTTTCAGTCTCTGCTCCAATTCATCCCAAAGGTCTTCAGTTGAGGTCAAGACTATGCAGGCCAGTCAAGTTTCTCCACTCCAAACTCATCCATGTCTTTGTGTCTAAATCATTTGGTGGACAGGGAATTATGGTGTGGGGTTGTTTTCAGGGGTTGGCCCCTTAGTTCCAGTGAAGGGAAATCTTAAGGCGTCAGCATGCCAAGACATTCTGGACAATTTTATGCTCCCAACTTTGTGAGAACAGTTTGGGGATGACCCCTTCCTATGCTCAACATAACTGCACAAGGCAAGGTCCATAAAAGACATGGATGAGCGAGTTTGGGGTGGAGGAACTTAACTGGCCCGAGTCCTGACCTCAACCTGATAGAACACATTTGGGGTGAATTAGAGCGGAGACTGAGCCAGGCCTTCTCCTCCAACATCAGCGCCTGACCTCACAAATGTGCTTCTGGGAAAACCACCAACCATTCCCATAGACACTCCTAACCCTTGTTTACAGCCTTCCCAGAAGAGAAGACAAGAGACAACCATCTCAGCTTCCTGCTGTTAATGTTTGCACCCGTAGGGTCCCTGGGAAACCCCTGAGGTCACAGGGAAACCTTTTCCTTTAAATACATTTTCTACAAATAAATGTCCTGTTGGCAAGATATTTGAAATACAGGATGAGATTCATTTTGCCAGAACCACCCAATGTCTATTTTTTTATTTTTTGTTCTTCAGTCGAAAAAGGACTATTTTAAAATTTGTGAAAATGACATTACTTACCCATCTACAAGATCAAGATTTCCCTGTGAAGACAAAAGAGACACATTGTGATGTTCAGAAACAGTCTGGCAATACAAACCAATATGACACCACATTTTTCCAGAATTAATGAAAAGTTCTTGTGACCCCGGAGGAGGTTTCACAGCTCATAGATATTGATTTTTGCTCCACTCATTTTATCTCTACAAGTCAGTGGGAATGTAAATCAGTTATCAGGAGCTTCATGGAAAGGAACGTAGAAAGTAGGGATGGGTGAACAGTTTGGCCCGAGCATAAGTTCAGGCTGAACGTTGTTTGGAAAACAGCAGACATTATGCAGTGTTCGGGGGAAATTCGAAAGACCATTAACCCCTTCCTGCCGAGCGTACGCAGATGTGCGGTTATACCGGGATAATACCCACAGCTGCAGGCATCATCCCGGTACCTTTTTGTAGAGCCGGCGATAGGCTTTCCAAGGATAACAAGTGATGCGGCTAAAAGCAGCTCAGCTGTTACACCAGAGGAGCGGGAAGGGGAGGTCCTGCCTCTCTCAACGGGCCTCCTGATCCACTGGGAGACACGATCAACAATCCACCTCCAGTGGCTGGGGACAGACTGGCACGAAGCCGGAAACTGCTTAGATCCAGTCTGATTGTAAACACGGAAGTGGCGTCATTTCCCCATTTACTCGGCTGCCAATGGCGCCGGAAAAAAAAAAAAAAAAAACTCAGAATCGCAGAAAATGGCGATCTGAATACTTTGAAGTGCAAAGGAGACCCCCGATCCCTCCATAAAAAGGGTACCCATCACAACAGATGTTTACATTCCTTGTGACAGCAATAAAAGTGGTCAAAATTTCTACTATTGTTTTTAAACAAAAAAAAAAAAAAAAAAAAAAAAATTTAAAGCGTCCCGTGCAAAGAAAATGCATGCAGAAGTTGCGTCCATGTGTTCAAATCACATATGTGAGGTATCGCTGTGATCAGAGCAATAATTCTTGCACTAGACCTCCTCTAACGCTAACCATTAGAATTTTTTTTTTTTGGTACCGTAGTTTGTCGCCGTTCCACAAGTGCATACAATTATAAAGCATGACATGTTTGGTATCCATTTACTCGGCGTAACATCTTTCACAATTAAAAAAAAAAAAAAAAAAAAAAGGGTATGTATAATGTTTGGGGGTTCTAAGTAATATTCTAGCAAAAGATACAGGTTAATTTGTAAACACCAAATGTTAATAGTCTAAGGACACTAACATGAAAAATTAAAAGTGCTCATTTTAAAGGCTTATGTGCAAGTTAGTCATAAAAAGTGTTTGGGGACCCGGGTCAATGCAAATGTTTTTTTTTTTTTTTTAAGTGAAACAAAAAAGAAATATTCCTGTAAAACGGCGCATTCCCCCTTTGCGAATCACATGCTTTGTCCTGCACCACACAAGTGTGATCCCAGGGTAAAAAGGGTTTTCATTGATTATTCTGGGCTTTGTATTTTTTCATTGATAAATCCACAACTATGAAGATTCCAAAGGGAAAACACACACACACACGTTGGAGTTTTTTTCCCCCCCATAGAGATTTCTTATTAGAGGATCCAGTACTGGATGTATTTTGATTGGCTGCCATGAGCTCTTCGCTCTGCTTGTATGAAATGATTTGGTATCTCACTGATGGAAATGAATAGAAAGTCACTCACCTTATTGGCCGCCATTGGAGATGAAGGAAGGTCACCGCTTATCTCCCAACATGGAAATCTGATAAAACAAAACCCAGCAGTAAGACTTGTGAAGAGGATGATCTCAGATATACAGAAGACAGGATGGAGATGGCTGTACCAGTAATCAGATGATGGTAGAAGTTGGTTGGGAAGGTTTATTGGAACGTGTGTGAGTCTTTAGCCTCGTATAATCCTGACCTTACATCATATCATTGGGTGGGTTCTAGAGTTACCTCCTCATCCCTTTAAAACCCAAACACATTATACAGGTTCTGAGACCAATTTAATGCAGATAAAGAATCAAGTTTAATTACCACCTTAATCAGCCACAGAACCTGTGTGATTCATATGTGTTCAGTTTTATAGGAATGAGGTGAAAACCCGAGTGGGACCCCCGACACCTCCAAAGGGGTTTGTTTTTACCAGTCTGGTTTTGTTCCAACAAACCTTATCAGAAGGTGCCATTGGTAAGGGCTGATCTGTAGGGGGAAAACACAACACCACAAACAAACAAACACACACACACACACACCTCTTCCATGGAACTGCAGACCTCAAAGTAACATTATAACCTATAAAAGCTTCAAAATACTAACTTGGGTAAACTTGCTCCTCCCAAGGATGAAGCATATGGATACATCCCATTGCAACAAAGTCCTCCCCCCTCCACAGTCTTTATTCTACCTCCTCATTTCCATGTTGGATTAGTAGAGCCCCCACTGTACAGACCCCCCACCTCGGAGCCAAGCTCTGCAGGTCTCATAGACCCCAGTACTGAGGTGGTCCCCCTACCTCCCTCTACTTCACACCATTCACAGACAACAATGTCCCAGGCTTCATTCTGTGAATGGGGAAGACTTCACCCCCGAGCTTCCTCTTATTCTTATCTTCATTATTATTACATTTTCACACAAGATATTAAACAATAACCCCACTTTGGTTAAGAAACAAACAAGCCCCTCTACCTGATCAATGTACATTGCAAGGATTGGAGGAAACTTTGTTGCAGTCTTACCTTTTGTTGCTGTGTTGGGTAATGTCAGTGTGCAAAATAAATCAGAAATGGGAGTGACTTTTATTACCGAGCAGCTGATGAACTTGTTGGGTTTTAATGAGGAAAATTGCCAAGTCAGAATCCCTTCAGGTGTGATTAACCCTTTGGGAGCTTCTCCCCATAAATGGAATATCTGTCCCTGGGTGGCTACACTCACTTCTCCCCTGAATCTGTGGAGGCAGCCATGGTTCTCACTCAAGTTCTACAACACACATGTCTGCCTTTCTTCATCTCCAGTATATGGTGATTGATGGGAGTAGTAGTTTCTACAAGAAAGATGAAGTTCTTGGTGCTTTCTTTGAAGATCACAGGAAGTGACACGTACTGTACATTGTATTTCTGGGGTCATTTAGCAGGTATTTTATGTACTTCCTGAAAATGTTTTTATAGCTGAATTCCAGGTTTGGATGTTTTATGTGTAGTTATAATGGATCAATGTAACTATGTATATACCATACCTGTGAGATCTCTCTAGAAGCTGGAAATCACTGGGTGCCGACACCTCTACTACACCACTACTACACTACTACTATACCACTACTACATTTCTACTACACTACTACTATACTACTACCATACCACTACTACACCTCTACTACACCACTACTACACTACTACCATACCACTACTACACTTCTACTACAGCACTACTACACTACTACCATACCACTACTACACCTCTACTACAGCACTACTACACTACTACCATACCACTACTACACCTCTACTACAGCACTACTACTATACCACTACTACACCTCTACTACAGCACTACTACACTACTACCATACCACTACTACACCTCTACTACAGCACTACTACTATACCACTACTACACCTCTACTACAGCACTACTACACTACTACTACTATACCACTACTACACCTCTACTACAGCACTACTACAATACTACTATACAACTACTACACCTCTACTACACTACTACTATACTACTACTATACCACTACTACACCTCTACTACACTACTACTATACTACTACGATACCACTACTACACCTCTACTACAGCACTACTACACTACTACTATACCACTACTACACTACTACTATACCACTACTACACCTCTACTACAGCACTACTACACTACTACTATACCTCTACTACACCTCTACTACAGCACTACTACACTACTACACTACTACTATACCACTACTACACTTCTACTACACTACTACTACACCTCTACTACAGCACTACTACACTACTACTATACCACTACTACACCTCTACTACACCACTACTACACTAACACTATACCACTACTACACGTCTACTACAGCACTACTACACTACTACTATACCACTACTATACCACTACTACAGCACTACTACCCTACTACTATACCACTACTACACCTCTACTACAGCACCACTACACTACTACTATACCACTACTACACCTCTACTACAGCACCACTACACTACTACTATACCACTACTACACCTCTACTACACCACTACTACACCTCTACTACAGCACCACTACACTACTACTATACCACTACTACACCTCTACTACACCACTACTACCCTACTACAGCATTACTACAGCACTACTACACTACTACTATACCACTACTACACCTCTACTACAGCACTACTACACTACTACTATACCACTACTACACCTCTACTACAGCACTACTACACTACTACTATACCTCTACTACACCTCTACTACAGCACTACTACACTACTACTATACCACTACTACACCTCTACTACAGCACTACTACACTACTACTATACCACTACTACACCTCTACTACAGCACTACTACACTACTACTATACCACTACTACACCACTACTACAGCACTACTACTATACCACTACTACACCTCTACTATAGCACTACTACACTACTACTATACCATTACTACACCTCTACTACAGCACTACTACACTACTACCATACCACTACTACACCTCTACTACAGCACTACTACTATACCACTACTACAGCACTACTACACTACTACCATACCACTACTACACCTCTACTACAGCACTACTACACTACTGCTATACCAGTACTACACCTCTACTACAGCACTACTACACCACTACTATACCACTACTACACCTCTACTACACCACTACTACACTACTACTATACCACTACTACACGTCTACTACACTACTACTATACCACTACTATACCACTACTACAGCACTACTACCCTACTACTATACCACTACTACACCTCTACTACAGCACCACTACACTACTACTATACCACTACTACACCTCTACTACAGCACCACTACACTACTACTATACCACTACTACACCTCTACTACACCACTACTACACCTCTACTACAGCACCACTACACTACTACTATACCACTACTACACCTCTACTACACCACTACTACCCTACTACAGCATTACTACAGCACTACTACACTACTACTATACCACTACTACACCTCTACTACAGCACTACTACACTACTACTATACCACTACTACACCTCTACTACAGCACTACTACACTACTACTATACCTCTACTACACCTCTACTACAGCACTACTACACTACTACTATACCACTACTACACCTCTACTACAGCACTACTACACTACTACTATACCACTACTACACCTCTACTACAGCACTACTACACCACTACTACAGCACTACTACTATACCACTACTACACCTCTACTATAGCACTACTACACTACTACTATACCATTACTACACCTCTACTACAGCACTACTACACTACTACCATACCACTACTACACCTCTACTACAGCACTACTACTATACCACTACTACAGCACTACTACACTACTACCATACCACTACTACACCTCTACTACAGCACTACTACACTACTGCTATACCAGTACTACACCTCTACTACAGCACTACTACACCACTACTATACCACTACTACACCTCTACTACACCACTACTACACTACTACTATACCACTACTACACCTCTACTACAGCACTACTACACTACTACTATACCACTACTACACCTCTACTACAGCACTACTACACTACTACTATACCTCTACTACACCTCTACTACAGCACTACTACTATACCACTACTACACCTCTACTATAGCACTACTACACTACTACTATACCATTACTACACCTCTACTACAGCACTACTACACTACTACCATACCACTACTACACCTCTACTACAGCACTACTACTATACCACTACTACAGCACTACTACACTACTACCATACCACTACTACACCTCTACTACAGCACTACTACACTACTGCTATACCAGTACTACACCTCTACTACAGCACTACTACACCACTACTATACCACTACTACACCTCTACTACACCACTACTACACTACTACTATACCACTACTACACGTCTACTACAGCACTACTACACTACTACTATACCACTACTATACCACTACTACAGCACTACTACCCTACTACTATACCACTACTACACCTCTACTACAGCACCACTACACTACTACTATACCACTACTACACCTCTACTACAGCACCACTACACTACTACTATACCACTACTACACCTCTACTACACCACTACTACACCTCTACTACAGCACCACTACACTACTACTATACCACTACTACACCTCTACTACACCACTACTACCCTACTACAGCATTACTACAGCACTACTACACTACTACTATACCACTACTACACCTCTACTACAGCACTACTACACTACTACTATACCACTACTACACCTCTACTACAGCACTACTACACTACTACTATACCTCTACTACACCTCTACTACAGCACTACTACACTACTACTATACCACTACTACACCTCTACTACAGCACTACTACACTACTACTATACCACTACTACACCTCTACTACAGCACTACTACACTACTACTATACCACTACTACACCACTACTACAGCACTACTACTATACCACTACTACACCTCTACTATAGCACTACTACACTACTACTATACCATTACTACACCTCTACTACAGCACTACTACACTACTACCATACCACTACTACACCTCTACTACAGCACTACTACTATACCACTACTACAGCACTACTACACTACTACCATACCACTACTACACCTCTACTACAGCACTACTACACTACTGCTATACCAGTACTACACCTCTACTACAGCACTACTACACCACTACTATACCACTACTACACCTCTACTACACCACTACTACACTACTACTATACCACTACTACACCTCTACTACAGCACTACTACACTACTACTATACCACTACTACACCTCTACTACAGCACTACTACACTACTACTATACCACTACTACACCACTACTACAGCACTACTACTATACCACTACTACACCTCTACTATAGCACTACTACACTACTACTATACCATTACTACACCTCTACTACAGCACTACTACACTACTACCATACCACTACTACACCTCTACTACAGCACTACTACTATACCACTACTACAGCACTACTACACTACTACCATACCACTACTACACCTCTACTACAGCACTACTACACTACTGCTATACCAGTACTACACCTCTACTACAGCACTACTACACCACTACTATACCACTACTACACCTCTACTACACCACTACTACACTACTACTATACCACTACTACACCTCTACTACAGCACTACTACACTACTACTATACCACTACTACACCTCTACTACAGCACTACTACACTACTACTATACCTCTACTACACCTCTACTACAGCACTACTACTATACCACTACTACACCTCTACTACAGCACTACTACTATACCACTTCTACACCTCTACTACAGCACTACTAATAGGGTTGCCTCCTCATCCCTTTAAACCTGAACACATATTAATTATACAGGTTCTGAGACGAGTTCAATGCAGATAAGGCACCAAGTGAGTTTAATTAACACCGTAATCAGCCACAGAACCTGTGTAATTAATATGTGTTCAGTTTTAAAGGAATGAGGTGGAAATCCTAACTACTACACCCCACTACAACACTGCTACACTCAGTGGTGGCCAATGCATTAAGGGTGCACGGGTGCCGCCCCCTCTCTCCTGCCACCCCCCCTCTAGCACCAATAAAGTCATGTATTGCATGCATCTATCTATGGCCACTGCTGCCACCCCTTATTCAGGCGCCCGGAACCTTTTCGGGCACAGGGCGCCTAAATTACAGCTGTGGGGGGTGGTTTTGAAGCACCTGATTAGAGCCATAGGCTCTAATAGGTGTCATAAAGGTGACCTGCGAGTGCCATGCTGGGCGCTCACAGGTCACTCAGCTGTGTTAGAAAAGTAAATAAATATTTGCATTCCTAACACTAAACCGCCTCTTCACCAATCAGGTGCTCGGATCTGTTACCCGTCCCCTGATTGGCTGAAATGAGAGGGGCCGTGATTGGATGCCAGGCGTCCAATCATAGCAGAGGAAGGGTGGAGAGGATGGGAGAAGACATCGAGGAGCTGTCCCACCAAGACAGGTAAGTGCAGATGGTGGGCTGGTGGGGGGCACACTGGCAGCATTTGTTATGGCACAGTGGCTGCATTTTGTGGGGCATAGTGGGAACAATTGATGGGCACAGTGGCTGTGATTGATGTCACAGTGGTGGAAATTGATGGCACAGTGGCTGTGATTGATGGCACAGTGGTGGAAATTGATGGGCACAGTGGCTGTGATTGATGGGATTTTTTTCAGTTTGTTTGCGCCCCCCAAAATTTTTGAGCACCAGCCGCCACTTGCTACACTACTACTATACCACTTCTACACCTCTACTACAGCACTACTACACCGCTTCTCCAGTGATCTCCACTAGCTTCTATGCCCCCTACAGGGTGGCTGACTTGCTGCATTGTGAACACAGGAGGTTGGCCACTCAATATGGGCACCATTCATAGAATGCTATACATTTTCTGAATGAATGCAAAGCATTCTCTGATTGGCCAAGGTGGAGACCCTGACATCCCCACCCCACCTTCATCACAGCTTTTTGGTGTTTTGACCTTGCCAGCAGTTAAAGTTTGTTTAATAGTCCCCAAGTGGGTGTTGAATAAATCAAATCAGTGGCATCACTAGGGTTGGTGTCACCCTCTTCCCCCAGTAGGGCACTGAGCAGGCTAGAGAATCAGTAAGGCCCCCCATTATTGTCCTCAGTGACCCAATTCTTGTCCTATTACTGTCTTTAGTCCCCCCAATAATGTCCACAGCGACCCAATTACTGTCCTCTTCCCCCCAGTTAATATCCTCAGTCACCCAATTACTGTTCTCAGGCCCCTATTACTGACCTCAAGCCCCTCCAATAATGTCATCAGCCCCACCCCATTAATGTCCTCAATGACCCAATTACTGTCCTCAGTCCCTCCCAATAATGTCCTTAGGCCCCATTACTGTTCCCAGTGACCCCATTACTGTCCTCAGTCCCCCCATTAATATCCTAATTCCCCCTATTAATGTCCTTAGTAACCCCATTACTGTCCTCATCCCACCAGAGAGAATGGCAGCAGATCATTCCCACCACTGGTAAGGAAGCAAAAGGTGGACTGTCTCTGCAGGATTGAAAGAGCGAAATCATAGCAACTCCTACCCCTGTTTGCAGACTTGAACTGAATAAGAGCACCAATGTTTTCAATTAGTATTGGAGCTTGGAGATTCTACTAAATGCACCACCTCCTTTATATATGACAAATAAAGTATATACCCAAAGAGCAAAGAACG
Source organism: Lithobates septentrionalis (assembly GCA_037952835.1). Taxonomy (NCBI): domain Eukaryota; kingdom Metazoa; phylum Chordata; class Amphibia; order Anura; family Ranidae; genus Lithobates; species Lithobates septentrionalis. Next base: position 1,539,972 of record JBBDGP010003422.1, on the reverse strand, counting down.
GAGTTTTAAGGTGCAAGAAAGTCAATCAAAATCCAATTTACAAAAAGTAGAGAATTTTTATTACATTGATAGTATTAAACTATTTATAACATTAGGGTCAAAACAGCCCAATGGTCAAAATACAGAAGAATGGTTGCCTCTACATGTTTCACCACAAACGTGACTTCTTCTGGAGCTTTTGTAGGACTTTTTTTTAATACATTACCACCTTTCATAATGATCACAGTTCCAAATAATCCCCAAGACCCACCAAGAGGTCCAATGAGGGACGTCTGTGCCACAAAGAGTGAAGGAAGAACAATTGCCCTACAGTCACACCTGTTATCTCAAGAAGTTTAGCCAATTAATCGATCAATATTCACATTCTTTTCCCAAATGCAAACTTCCTCTGGTGACGGCAAATTTCAAGGTACTTATGCCGTCTGAGCACTCCCGGCTTTCAATTGATGTCCAGAGGCCACTATTGCCTACTTTCTGATTACTGGCACCCGAGCTTCTTTGTGTCCTGTGCCCCAGTCCCACATTCAGGGGAACTCAGACTAGAGCCATAAGGGGAAGCCCTCTCATCACTTTGTTCTCCAACCAAGATACGGGCACTGGGTAAGTGAGGTACAGTATGTCATCTTCAGGTGTGATTATAAACACAGCTATGAGCCTCTGTGTGATAACCTAATAGAGTAAAGTGAAAAGTTCTGCCAATACTTGGGAGTAAATAGAGTTATGTGTTCAATGATGTAAGTCTGGTCAGGTCTTGAGTGGATGATGATGGAGAAAAATGAGTTTCCCCCCCTGATGGTGAGAGGAAACCACCTTGTGCAGCACACATTAGGTGGCCCTGGCTCCCGTGTCTCATGGACCTGGGTGGTTAGCTGGATTCTTGGAGCTTCTGTCTGGACTGCATGTCAAACCTAGGCCTATGTTTGAGTGTTCCAGGCAGGAAGGGGTTAACTGTGAGGTGACCAGGAGGATGGGAAGAGGAGGTCTATGACCAGCATCTGTGCATGTTACAGTATGTGGTTTTGGTCTGAACAACCTGTGATTTTGGTCTGAAATCTGTTTGTTATCAGTGTTGGGGGAACGGTTCGGCCCGAGCATGATTTCGGGCCAAACATTGGCTGTTCCCCCATTTGGCGAACATCTTAATCATCAGGGCGTTCAACCGTTTCTTCGGCCCGCCGAATGACCACAAAGCACTGCGCCGCCGCACAGTGCATTTAATGTCCTGATTGGCTGAAGCAATGAAAGCTTTGCCCAATCAGGGCATAGAGCACTGTCAGAGCCATGATTGTACAATGTCATGATGACTCTCTCCAATCATGGCTCATTGCTCTTAGTCCCACCCCATACTCTAAAAATATTCTTCCCATAGCGGCCATTTTTATTGTGATATCGGTGTGGAGAGAGATAGAACGGGGCTCTGTTCAGTGCTATTAGGCAGTTAGTGTGCTATTGTGATTCTATTGTCAGTGTAGAATATCAGTTTAGTGTGCATCTAGGGATAGTTGGGTGTGAGTGTAGTGTGACCATTCATTTTTACTTCAGTGTCAGTTTATTTTGTCAGGGTAGGTTCCCTGGAGTATATATCAGACCGTTATCACACATTTACCACAGTACATTCCAGTACGTTAGCGCACATTTAACGCACTGTATTTCAGTACATCAGTGCACATTTATCGCAGTATATTGCATTGTGATAGTGCACGTTTAATGCAGTGTATTGCAGTGCAGTATGTTTCATTGGATTAGTGCACATTTATCGCAATATATTGCAGGGCATTAGTGCAGTTTTACTGCAGTATATTGTGGTGTGTCAGTGGAGTGTGTCTGTGTCATGAATACTCAAGTTAAAGTGCCCCAAAGATCACTTTTCATACATTAAAGTGCATCCACATACATATTTACACATCTTTATTACATTCTGTTACCATAGGCGTGTGCACGGGGTGTGCCAGGTGTATCTGGGCACACTCTAATGTGTGTCTGAAGATCTGCTGCAAGAGATTGTATAGCGCTCTGCCTGTGAGATTCACATTGAGCAGTCATTGAGCAGTCAGCGAGGCATGTAAGAGCCGCTCAGTGCATGGAACTGTCATGTAATGTCACTGCTTGCAGAGATGAGCTGTCAAAACTTGGCGCTGATGTTGGGGATGGGTGGGACCGAACAGCTAGCCTATCAAACAAGTCCTTTATTTAAAAAAAAAAAAGACCCACGGTGTAAGTTCACACCGCCCGACAGACCGAAAAAGAAGAAAAAAAAAAGCCGCAGCCGAACCGCCTCCATGGGAGGCTCCCGCCGTCTGACACGTCTTCACTGTGACAGCTCTTAAATAACTGAGGGTGGGGCCACCCGGTGATGTAACCGGGTGACCCCGCCCTCCTCTGACACCACGGGGCTTCCCCATGGTGTCAAAGGGGGCGGGGTCACCCGGTTACATCACTGGGTGGCCCTGCCCTCAGTTATATAAGAGCTGATGGCGGGAGCCTCCCATGAAGGCGGGTCGTTGTGGCATTTTTTTTTTGGTCCGTCAAGGACCATGAACTTACACCGCGGGACATTTTTTTTTTTTTTTAATAAAGGACTTGTCCCAAGCTGTCTCTTGTCTTTTTACCATTTTGACACTTATTTTATGAAATGGTAGGGGTACATTAGTACCCCGTTACCAAATCACTCAGGGAGAGGCCGGGATCTGGGGGTCCCCTTGTTAATTTCCATATCAGACCCGAAGGCCTGGTATGGATTTTAGGGGGACCCCCACGTAATTTTTTTTTTAAATTTTGATTTGGGGTTCCCCTTAATATTCATACCAGACCCAAAGGGCCTAGTAATGGACGGGGGGATCCCATGGTATTTTTTTCAATTATCTGTATCAATATTGCCGAGACACGACAATTCATTACAACCGCGATCAGTTTTAAATGACAATTTTTCCTTTAGAAATGTTATTTTGCTGATGTATTGTTCTAAACACGGGAAAAATGCACCACTTTACAGGCATACTATAGACACATTTCATTTTTATTGTTTCACTTTAAGCATTAAAAAAAATCACTGCCCCCGAAAAAACGTCAGTTATTTAAAACTTTCTTTTGCATTTATACATGTCCCCTGGGGCAGGACCCAGGTCCCCAAACACTTTTTATGGCAATAACTTGCATATAAGCCTTTAAAATGAGCACTTTTGATTTTTCATGTTAGTGTCCCATAGACTTTAATCTTGTTCCGGCAGCTTTCGAATTTGCTGCGAACACCGCACATTGTTCGTTTTTCGGTGAACAGGCGAACATGGGGCTCATCCCTATTTGTCAGCAGTTAAAGTTCATTTAATGGTCGATGTCCCCAAGTGGGTGTTGAATGAAACAAAATCAGTGGCATCACTAGGGTTGGTGTCACTCCCCAGTAAGGCACTGAGCAGGCTAGCACATCAGTGAGGCTCTCCCCCATTTTTGTTCTCAGTGACCCAAATCTTGTCCTAATACTTTCCTTAGTCACCCCCAATATTATCCTCAGTGACCTAATTACTGTCCTCAGGCCCTTATTATTCTCCTCAAACCACTATTACTGTCCTTAAGCCCCTACAAAAATGTCCTCAGTTCCAACCCCCCTAATGGCATTAATGACCCAATTACTTTCCTTACCCCCCCCCAATAATGTCCTTAGTGAACCCATTACTGTTCTCACCCTCCTATTAATGTCCTTAGTAGGGATGAGCCGAACACCCCCCGGTTCGGTTCGCACCAGAACCCGCGAACGGACCGCAAGTTCGCACGAACGTTAGAACCCCATTGACGTCTATGGGACTCGAACGTTCGAAATCAAAAGTGCTCATTTTAAAGGCTAATTTGCATGGTATTGTCCTAAAAAGGGTGTGGGGACCCGGGTCCTACCCCAGGGGACATGTATCAATGCAAAAAAAACTTTTAAAAACGGCCGTTTTTTCGGGAGCAGTGATTTTAATGATGCTTAAAGTAAAAAAAAAAAGTGAAATATTCCTTTAAATATCGTACCTGGGGGGTGTCTATAGTATGCCTGTAAAGTGACGCGTGTTTCCCATGTTTAGAACAGTCCCTGCACCAAATGTCATTTTTAAACGAAAAAATCTCATTTAAAACTGCTTGCGGGTTTAATGTCATGTCGGGTCATGGCAATATGGATGAAAATCAGTGAGACAAACGGCATGGGTACCCCCCAGTCCATTACCAGGCCCTTTGGGTCTTGTATGGATATTAAGGGGAACCCCGCACCCAAATTAAAATAAGGAAAGGTCCCTATATACTCTGAACAGCAGTATACAGGCGGTGCAAACAAGACAGGGACTGTAGGTTTGTTGTTAAGTAGAATCTGTTTGTAATTTTGAACATTTTTAACGTGTTTAGCTCCAGCCAAAAAATCTTTTCTAAGCTTTTTGGAAAACATAGGGAAGGGTTATCACCCCTGTGACATTTGTTTTGCGTCTTTCCTCCTCTTCAGAAGATTTCACCTCACTTTTTTGTCCCAATGAAAAATGTTTTTTGAAAATTTGGGTTTTTTTGTGGAACAAGGATTGGAAAGCATCAGTGGAAAGGAGAAATTGTTTTCCCATATTAACTCTTACATGAGAGAATTTCCCTTCCTAGGGGTAGATTTCATCTCACTTCCTGTTGTCTCCTTCCATTTGCAAGTAGGAGTCGTTTGTAAGTTAGATGTTTGAAAGTAGGGTCCTGCCCTATATACTCAGCAGAAATTTGGGCCTTAGGTGTTGCTGTGGCCAAAACACTGTAAGCCCTCACAGGGCCCTGCTGTGAAATATTAGATCAAGAATTGTAATTACATGCCCCTGTTGAACAGGAGCTGAAAAATTAGGCCTTAGGCACTGGTGCTGTGGTGCCACAACACTGCAACCCCTCACAGACACTCTAGTTGGAACGCAGGAACGAGCCCTGCTGCAAAGTATTGCATCAAAAATTGTAATTACACGCCCCTGTTAGACAGGGGCAGAAAAATTGGGCCTTAGGCACTGGTGCTGGTGCCACAACACTGCAACCCCTCACAGACACTCTAGTTGGAACGCAGGAACGAGCCCTGCTGCAAAGTATTGCATCAAAAATTGTAATTACACGCCCCTGTTAGACAGGGGCAGAAAAATTGGGCCTTAGGCACTGGTGCTGGTGCCACAACACTGCAACCCCTCACAGACACTCTAGTTGGAACGCAGGAACGAGCCCTGCTGCAAAGTATTGCATCAAAAATTGTAATTACACGCCTGTTAGACAGGGGCAGAAAAATTGGGCCTTAGGCACTGGTGCTGGTGCCACAACACTGCAACCCCTCACAGACACTCTAGTTGGAACGCAGGAACGAGCCCTGCTGCAAAGTATTGCATCAAAAATTGTAATTACACGCCCCTGTTAGACAGGGGCAGAAAAATTGGGCCTTAGGCACTGGTGCTGGTGCCACAACACTACAACCCCTCACAGACACTCTAGTTGGAATGCAGGAATGAGCCCTGCTGCAAAGTATTACATCAAAAATTGTAATTACACGCCCCTGTTAAACAGGGGCTGAAAAATTGTGCCTTAGGCACTGGTGGTGGCGCCCAGAACCAAAAATGTTCTTACAAGCTATCAGCGTGATGATTGAGGAGGAAGAGGATAATTACTCAGGGATAGTCACTCAGCATCAGCATAGGCAGTCTTTGAAGGGATCTGAAAAAAATTATTCAGTTACATCAGCATCAGGTGCTTGGTAGCTGGTGGTGATCCAAGACTGATTCATTTTTATGAAGGTCAGCCGATCGACCGAGTCAGTGGACAGACGCACCCTGTGATCGGTTACCACGCCTCCAGCAGCACTGAATGTGCGTTCCGAAAGAACGCTGGATGCAGGACAGGCCAGTAGCTCAATTGCATACTGTGCAAGCTCTGGCCAGTGATCCATCCTCAAGACCCAGTAACCCAGAGGATTTTCGGTGGGAAAGGTGTCCAAGTCTGATCTTGCCCCTAGGTATTCCTGCACCATGTAAAACAGACGCTGGCGATGGTTGCTGGAACCGATCATACCTTGGGGCTGCGGACCAAAAAATTGTCTGAACGCATCGGTCAGACGGCCACCTTCTCCACCGCTCCTTCTTTGACTGACCGAAGCCTCAGCAACACGTTGTCCAGAAACAGGAGTTTGTAACCTCCCAGTCTCTGGGAACGCATTGCACAGACCTTTCTGCAAGGCCTCCCAAAGATGTTTCATCCTCTGCTCCCTCTGCGATGGCAAGATAAGGTCCGCAACCTTACCCTTGTAACGTGGATCAAGGAGGGTTGCCAGCCAGTATTGGTCCTTCTCCTTGATACCACGAATACGAGGATCCTTACGCAGGCTTTGCAGGATCAGGGAGGCCATGCAGCGTAGGTTTGCTGAGGCATTTGGTCCGGAGTCCTCTGGGTCACTAAGGACAACAACATCCGCAGCCACCTCCTCCCAGCCACGTACAAGTCCATGTGTTCCTTGGGACTGATCCCTTAAAGACTGCTGATGCTGAGTGCCAGGCTCCACCTCCATACTGACACAATCTTCCTCCTCCTCCTCCTCCTCCTCCTCGTCCTCTTCCTGTGTGATCGGCGGGCACGCAGGAACACTGTCTGGATAAAGGGGGCCTTGAGAGCTAAGGAAGTCCTCCTCTTCCTGCCTCTGTTCTGCCTCAAGTGCCCTGTCCATTATTCCACGCAGCGTGTGCTCCAACAGGTGGACAAGGGGGACAGTGTCACTGATGCATGCACTGTCAGTGCTCACCATCCTCGTGGCCTCCTCGAATGGTGACAGGACAGTGCATGCATCCCTGATCATGGCCCACTGGCGTGGGGAAAAAAAACCAAGGTCCCCTGACCCTGTCCTGGTGCCATAGTCGCACAGGTACTCATTGATGGCCCTCTGCTGCGTGTGCAGCCGCTGCAGCATGGCCAATGTCGAGTTCCACCTGGTGGGCATGTCACAGATTAGGCGGTTCTTGGGCAGGTTAAACTCCTTTTGGAGGTCCGTCAGCCGAGCACTGGCATTATATGACCGGCGGAAATGCACACAGACTTTCCTGGCCTGCCTCAGGACATCCTGTAAGCCCGGGTACCTGCCCAAGAACCGCTGCACCACCAAGTTAAGGACGTGAGCCAAACAGGGCACATGGGTCAGTTGTCCCTGTCGGAGGGCAGAGAGGAGGTTGGTGCCATTGTCACAAACCACCATTCCTGCCTTAAGTTGGCGTGGCGTCAACCACCTCTGAACCTGCCCCTGCAGAGCTGACAGAACCTCTGCCCCAGTGTGGCTCCTGTCCCCCAAGCACACCAGCTCAAGCACCGCATGGCATCTTTTGGCCTGCGTACTTGCGTAGCCCCTTGAACGCCTACGGAGCACCGCTGGTTCCGAGGAAGAGGCCATGGAGGAAGAAGAAGAGGAGGGGGTGGAGGAGAGAGGTGTGTCACAATCAGCATTTTGGAGGCGTGGTGGCGGAACAACCTCCAACACTACTGCACCTTGTCCTGCATCCTTCCCAGCTGCCAGCAGAGTCACCCAATGCGCCGTGAAACTTAAGTAATGTCCCTGTCCATGCCTGCTGGACCATGAGTCAGCGGTAATATGCACCTTACCGCTGACCGCCCTGTCCAGCGAGGCATGGACATTGCCTTCCACATGCCAGTAGAGAGCCGGAATCGCCTTCCGTGAGAAAAAGTGGCGTTTGGGTACCTGCCACTGAGGAACCGCACATTCCACAAACTCACGGAAGGGGGCAGAGTCTACCAACTGAAAAGGCAGCAGTTGAAGTGCTAGCAATTTTGCCAAGCTAGCATTCAACCGCTGGGCATGTGGATGGCTGGGAGCAAACTTCTTTCGGCGGTGCAGCAGCTGGGGCAGGGAAATTTGCCTGGTACAATCTGACGTCGGTGTACCAAAAGCAGATTGCCCACAAGTACTTGGCTGTGACACACCTAATTCTACACCTTCATTCCTCTCACTGCAGGTCTCAGAGAGGACTGAAGGTCTAGTGGGGTTGGAAATCTCAGCTGATGAGGAGCAAGGAGAGATCCTCTTTGTTCTTTGGTGTGGGTCTTTTAGATATGCTTGCCAACGAACTGCATGGCAGGTCAACATATGTCTGGTCAAGCATGTGGTACCCAAGCGGGAGATGTTTTGGCCACGCGAGATACGCTTGAGACATATGTTGCAAATAGCAGCGGTGCGATCTGATGCACTCGTCTCAAAAAAGGCCCACACCAAAGAACTTTTTGAATAACGCGCAGAGACTGCAGCGCCCTGCACATGTGGAGCTTTGGGGTGTGATGCAGTCAATGTGCTGCCCTTAGGCTGGCCCCTGGAGGGCATCCTGCCTCATTGGTGATGTGCCGCCTCCTCCTCCTCCTCTCTCCTATCAGGCACCCACGTTGAGTCAGTGACCTCATCATCCCCTCCCTCCTCATCACTGGAGCAAACCTGGCAGTATGCTGCAGCAGGGGGAGCATGACTGCCAGATTGCTGTCCTTCTTGGGCACCCCCTCTGTCCGTGCTCATGTTACTGCCTTCATCGATCTCAGTATCATCATCAGAGCCTTCCAAACGCTGGGCATCCTCCTGGAGCATGTACCCAACACTGTGGTCAAACAGTTCGAGGGAATCCTCATGAGGACATGGTGGAGCTAGGGAAGGAGTCACTGATGACATTGAGCTGAGGGAAGAGGCCGCTGCTTTGCCAGACAAAGCACCCTGGGCATGGGTGAGAGAGGATGAGGAGGATGAGGACGGCTTGGTCATCCACTCGACCAAGTTTTCTGCATGTTGCGGCTCAACACGGCCAGCTGCCGAAAAAAAGGCCAAGCGTGTCCAATGGCCACGGGCTGATGAGGATGCACCGTCTCCACGACCAGCACTAGACACAGAGCCTGCTTGCCCTCTCTTATTGGCTTGTGACTGTCTGCCTCTCCTTCTTGGCCTTCCAGACATACTAATGGCCTGTAGCTGCACTAAGCTGGGATAGAACACCTGTAATTTTCTTCAGGTAGCTTTATATACTGTAACCAGACAAGCCTGCCTGTCAGTAGGAAGATAACAGGAACGGATCTAGCTGAACACTGTGAGCAGGACGCACTGCACTAAATGTAAATAGCAGGAACGGATCTAGCTGAACACTGTGAGCAGGACGCACTGCACTAAATGTAAATAGCAGGAACAGATCTAGCTGAACACTGTGAGCAGGACGCACTGCACTAAATGTAAATAGCAGGAACGGATCTAGCTGAACACTGTGAGCAGGACGCACTGACTGCACTAAATGTAAATAGCAGGAACGGATCTAGCTGAACACTGTGAGCAGGACGCACTGCACTAAATGTAAATAGCAGGAACGGATCTAGCTGAACACTGTGAGCAGGACGCACTGCACTAAATGTAAATAGCAGGAACGGATCTAGCTGAACACTGTGAGCAGGACGCACTGCACTAAATGTAAATAGCAGGAACGGATCTAGCTGAACAGTGTGAGCAGGACGCACTGCACTAAATGTAAATAGCAGGAACAGATCTAGCTGAACACTGTGAGCAGGACGCACTGCACTAAATGTAAATAGCAGGAACGGATCTAGCTGAACACTGTGAGCAGGACGCACTGCACTAAATGTAAATAGCAGGAACAGATCTAGCTGAACACTGTGAGCAGGACGCACTGCACTAAATGTAAATAGCAGGAACGGATCTAGCTGAACACTGTGAGCAGGACGCACTGACTGCACTAAATGTAAATAGCAGGAACGGATCTAGCTGAACACTGTGAGCAGGACGCACTGCACTAAATGTAAATAGCAGGAACAGATCTAGCTGAACACTGTGAGCAGGACGCACTGCACTAAATGTAAATAGCAGGAACAGATCTAGCTGAACACTGTGAGCAGGACGCACTGCACTAAATGTAAATAGCAGGAATGGATCTAGCTGAACACTGTGAGCAGGACGCACTGACTGCACTAAATGTAAATAGCAGGAATGGATCTAGCTGAACACTGTGAGCAGGACGCACTGACTGCACTAAATGTAAATAGCAGGAACGGATCTAGCTGAACACTGTGAGCAGGACGCACTGCACTAAATGTAAATAGCAGGAACAGATCTAGCCTAATCTAGCTCTCAAATCAAATGACACTGTCTGTCTCTCTCTCTATCAGCACACCGGAACACACTACACAGGGCCGCCGTGCAGGCGGCCTTATATAGTGTGGGGCGTGTACTAAATCCCCTGAGCCATAATTGGCCAAAGCCACCCTGGCTTTGGCCAATTACAGCTCTCTCTACTGACGGCGCTGTGATTGGCCAAGCATGCGGGTCATAGTGCATGCTTGGCCAATCATCAGCCAGCAATGCACTGCGATGCCGCAGTGAATTATGGGCCGTGACGCGCCACACGAATTTGGCGCGAACGGCCCATAACGTTCGCAATTCGACGGACGGTCGAACAGCCGATGTTCGAGTTGAACATGGGTTCAACTCGAACACGAAGCTCATCCCTAGTCCTTAGTAATCCCATTACTGTCCCCATCCCACCAGAAAAAAAATGACAGCAGTGCCGAGGCTTGGGTGTCACCCCTCTGGTGGGTGTCATCCGGTTGCCACCTGTGTGCACTCCCATGTGACACCACTGAATCAAATGCCTGTCTGACACTCATGCCTTTTAGACTATGTCAGGTTACTGTTCAGGTGTGCTCACAGTATAATTGTAACTGGCATGGGGGATATTTGTACCTTGTAATATAGCTGATAACTGCTGTGGAACTTCTTCCTTTGTTTCTGCTGTATTATCCTTCTGCAGTGTGGACAGGGTTATACTGAATATTCATTAATACAGAAGTGCAGCATCCCTCTTTAAGAAAACCACTTTGCAGTGCTCTTCTAAGGAGTGTCTCCAGTGCATGGGCAGCCCTCTTGGCTGGAACTGGGTCAGTCCTGGAAGGACAGTGATTGGCTGCTGCAAAAAAGTAAGGAGAAGAGGGCCTGCAGTCTGCTGAGAGGGAGAGATAGGTCTTAAATGAGATGGTGTGGGAGAAAAAGACTGGACTACTGGCTAAATGAAAGGACTGGACAGCTGACCACAATCAATTGAGACCACAGAGAGTCTGCTCATTGCACAGGATCTTGCCTCGGAGATTGGAACTTTCTCCCTGGGAAGGTGTGATGTGAATGCCTGGTGAGATCAGATTGCACTACGGAGCATTCCCACCACTGGTAAGCAAAAGGTGGACTGTCTCTGCAGGATTGACAGAGAGAAATCATAGCAACTCCCATCCCGGTCTGTGGACTTGAACTGAATAAGAGCACATGTCTGGAGACCCAGAAGAGGGCGCTCTGGGTCCGGTGAGAGACTGACATTGCCAAGTTATTCGGTTGTCTGCTGGAAATGGTTGGGCTTTCTTCAAGGGCCCCAACATTGCCGGCCAATGAGTTTTTTTTCCATAATTTACTGGCCAGTGGGACTATAATAACAGGTTATAGGTGTCTTTATATACTGTTGCTAGGTAAAAGCAATTCAGTTATTTTAGTCAGAATACTGTAGATGATTACCCATATCTCTGAGTAATGATATTGTCTTATTGATGGTTTGCATAAGTAGACTTGCTAATCTTCTCTTCAATTAGATTACACTTGGCCTAATATGTTCTTTGAAATATACCAGGGTGTGTCAGTAAGTGCTGGGTGTCAGGAAACAAATTCAGCTGATGCTCAGTCCTGCGCGGCTAATGCTTGTGCACATGTTGCAGCATACAGACGAGTTCAGGCAAGTGGCTCTAATCACGTGTGTCTTTAAAAAAAAAAAAAAACCTGACTTCACCTTTGCAGGTATGCTGGGGCAGCACAAGCCTGGAGGTAGGAGTAGGGACGTAGGAAAAACCTTGCACATGTATGGTGGACTTTGAAATGTTAAATTTTGCATGCAGTCAGCAATAAAATGGATAAAAAAAAAAAAAAGCCAGTGTATATTTTTTCTCTATCATCTGCCTGTGCTTGCAGACAAATGCATGCTACAGTCACTCACTCAGGGGCGCCACCCCCCCCCCAATCTACATGCGGCGCAGCGGACACATGGATTCCAATGGGTTTTCTTTCTTTAAGACACACGTGATTAGAGCCAGAGCCTCTAGTTGGCTTAAAAAAGGGTGGACTCGGGGCACAGTGCACTATGCCCCTAACCCACCCAGTTGTGTGACAATAGCAAATTAGTCAATATTTTCTTCCCAATTCTCCTCCCGGCCAATCAGGAAGCAAGTCCTGAGACCCGTCACCTGGTTGGCCAAGATGAGAAGCAATACTATTGGCCAAGGAGAAAGGGGGGGGAATGCAGAGGAAGCCCTTGCCTGGCCCAAGCCCTATTAGGTCAACATATATCAAATCCTCAATCCCTTTAGAGAGGCGACTAGCCAAAATCTTAGCAAAATGTTTGCATTGACATTCTGAAGGGAGATTGGCCGATACGAAGCACAATCCTGCAGGTTCTTACCCAGCTTGGGAACCAGCACAGTAAAATGCCTCCTCCATAGATTCAGGTAGCGACGCCAATGGCTAATTACTTGCAAGGCTGTTCACATTAGTGGCGAGTCTGGGCACAAATACAATTGAGTGCAATACTTTGTTACAGTCTAGGAAACGGTTCTAGGTCTCATGTTTTCTGTGTATAGTAGACTGATTCTTGGTTCCTTTCAGAATTCTGAGATTAGCTCAATGCCAGAAAGCAGCTCTTGATATACAGATCTGCACAATTTAGAGGCTCTCCCACTAAGCAAAAGCAGAAGGGTCTGTTTCTGAGGTCTGAACTTCTGCTTCCTTTAGGACCATGCATCTCCCTCCCATGAACGCCCTCCCTTCCATAAGTGCAGGGGATGTTTTTCAGTGAGCTGTGAGGGGGGATTAGTACCAGTTTGGAGCCATTTAGAAGCAAAGATGCTCACTTAGATGGCCATTGGCCTTGGCAATCAGAAGAACACATGGCCCCTCAAAATAGTGTTTCTTCATCTCAGTTCAGGTTTATTGTAATACCTTTGAATAAATATTTTTTGTGCAGATAAAGGGAACTGTAATGGGCACCTTTTTAATACCCATCTATGTGAAAATTGATATTTTTGGAGCAAAGGGTCACTTGAATTTCAATTTAAAGTGGTTCTAAAGACCAAGTTTTTTTACCTCAAGGCATTATCTGCATGAAGGTAAAAAACTCCCATGATCAGCTCCCCTAGCCCCTCTTAAATGCCTGGCATCTCTTTTGATTCAGCACTGTGCCCATCTTCAGAAGTGCTGCCCTCTCTCCCCCTAACACAGTACACAGGTGCAGCAGTGAGAACCATTGGCTCCTGCTGCAGCTAATCGAATCCTGTGCGGGGGGGGCAGGGCTGAACACACTATGTCTATGGATGCAAAGCCCAGCTTAGGAGCATTAAAACAGCTATGAGGGTACTAAGAAGGAGTGGACAGCAGTGATTGGGGAACCCAGAAGAGGTGGCAAGAGGCTGCTCTGTGCAATACCATTGCACAGAGCAGGTAAGCGTAACTTTTTTTTAATCACTTTAGAATAAACACCCTTTACAAAGAACATACATATCATACTTGCCACCTCTGTGCAAGGGTTTTGTACAGAGTGACCCCAATCAGCCTTTTCTGGAGTCATCCAGCAGCGCTCCTAGCCCCTCTTCATTGGGTGCGCCCATGGAGATCCAATTTCCATGCGGGCACCTGTGTGGGTGCATCCCAAGTCCTGCTGCTGCGTCCATTGACAGACAGCAGGACTCGCTCCTGCCCCCCATCTCCCATGTCACTAGATTTGATTGAAAGCAACAGGAGCCAATGAAGACCCGAGACAGCGGCTGGAGCTGCTGGAACAAAACATAAGAAAAAAAATGGGGGGAAGCTTAAGTTTAACTTATTGCATAGAACGCATAAAAAAAAAAAAAAAAAAAAACCCATGAGGGTTTACTACTCTCCGTGACCGTGGGTCCCGTGGACTCGATGTCTGCAATCTTGTCATGGAGAGGTAGAACGGGGAGATTTTGTTAAAGCATTTCCCCTTTCTGCCTAGTGACAGTACAGATCACTGCTCTGTCATCGGGAGCCGTGATCGCCGTCGTGTGTTGAAGCTCCTCCCCCAGTTAGAATCACTCCCTAGGACACTTAACCCCATTCATTGCCCCCTAGTGGTTAACCCCTTCAAAGCATTTTTTATTTCACTGATCGCTGTATGACAATGGTCCCAAAAAGTGTCAAAAATGTTTGATGAGTGCACCACAATGTCGCTGTCCTGATAAAAATCAGAAATCGCCGCCTTTACTTATAAAAAAAAAAAAAAAGTTTTAAAAAAAAAAAACAAAAAAACTATCTACTATTTTGTAGACGCTATAACTTTTGCTCAAACCAAATCAATATATGCTTGTGATCTTTTACCAAAAATATGTAGAATACATATTTTCCTAATCTGTGGGAAAATATATTAGTTTTTATATATTTTTGGGGGATTTTATAGCAAAAAAAGTAAAAATGCGTTTTTCAAAATTGTCGTTTGTTTATAGCGCAAAAAATAAAAACTGCAGAGGTGGTGATCAAATACCACCAAAATAAAGCTCGATTTGTAGGGAAAAAAAAAAAAAAAAAAAAAACGACAATTTTGTTTGGGTACATCGCACGAACTTGCAATTGTCCGTTAAAGCAACGCAGTGCCGAATCGCAAAAAGTGCTCTGGTCAGAATGGGGGTAAATCCTTCTGGAGCTGAAGTGGTTAAGTAGTCCCAAAGATACATTCTAGGGCCAAAACTCCATTGGGACAGTTACAGTTTTAGAAGTTGTTGCAAAACCCTTTCGGTTTAACCAAAACGCACCCACAGCCAAACATTACTATTACAGCACAAACCTTTAATATACATTCCTATCCTATGTACAGAAAGACAAACATGGTTTTTTAACAAAGTAACAATTTTATTACCAGATACAATACGTGATTTTGTAATATTGAAATACATTTAGATAAACATTGGTACCCCTTACCAAAAAGACCCTTGCCAGGAAAATAGGTGGATATGCCTGATAACCCCCAACCACCAGTGTCAGAACCCAAGATGTCCATCTTACAATTGCATACAGAAAAAGTATACCTAGTGGTACTTTGTCACATTCAAACATTCATTTATACAACTTTGCTGAATTATTTAGGATGTATATGTTCAAAATCCTCAGGATTCCATTGACAAATTTCTTTGAAAAATACTTTTATTAGTTTGTCTTAATGGTCCTCTAAAGATTTTACACAAAGTTGCGGACATTGCCCGTTATGTCTAGGACATCTCCCTCTCATTACTCCTGGAAACACATTGTTGTATTTTGACTTTGATCTCCCCCATGTTGCTCTCCACATTTTTCTTTGCTATGTCCAGCAATTCATTCATCATAGAGGTGTCATAGGAAGGAACACGTGCAGCATACTTCTTGCTTAGTCTGTATAGGTTTAAAGCCTCTGAAAGAAACGTGCATCAGATTGTGTAATGAAAGAAAGAACAATGGAAATATCAATGAGATTTTTATATAACAACTTCTCCGGTATCCTTTAAAACAGGCCTGCATATAGTTTGACAACCTTATGTTTTTATGAAATATTTATAGTTTATTCACAAGAAAGCCTACATTTCTGTGCTTTAGTTCAGTTCATGTCAAAAAGGGAACAAAAATAGAATGTTGCAATAGTAACCATGACGACAATGCATTTCAGGAGTGTGTCCCCTTTCATCAAGCCTTGATAAAGGGGGATACACACCCGAAACACGTTGTTACTGATAAGACACCAAGCTGTTCTGTGTCATCCGGCAGCTCTGCCTTTGTTCTCCTAGTAGCCATTGGCTTCCATTGACTATGAGCAAAGCTGATCAATCCAGTCCGTCCCAAGCTTTATTTTGTCCTACATCTCCTGCCTGTGCAAATTGGTGGCCACTCTGTACTCCATTATCCTGCACTGACAGGTGTGGAGGCATGGGCTGCTCTATCCTGGATCATTGCTGATTGGCACATGGAATGCCAACTTATACACAGAGGACTCCTTTACTTCATGGTCTCCAGATATCGCTGATATGCCCCTTATACAAGGATGGACAAAAACACCCCCCTGTTCAGTTCACAGCAGAACTACCGTACAGTTCTAACCTAAGTGGCAAACACCATTGAAGTCTATGGGAGCCAAACCTGAAAAATCAAATAGGCAAGTAATTGGATTAAAAGGGGTATGGGGATCCAGGTACTGCCCTGGGACCCCCATACCCCTTTGGGGTTTTCTTCCTTTTTTTACTGAGCAGTGATTTTGATGCTGAACGTGCAATAAAAAAAAAAAAATAATAAAATATAAAATTAAATAGTGCCTGGGGGGTCCACTAAATGTGCCTATAAAGTGGCGCAACTGTAGCATACATAAAACATGCCGCAGCAAAAATGAATTTTTTTTTTTTTAAGAAAGGGAATTAGGACAAACAGTCAAATCCCATTTAAACTGACTTGCAGTGAAGAAGAAAAAGAAGAAGAAAAAGAAGAAAAAGAAGAAGAAAAAGAAGAAGAAAAAGAAGAAAAAGAGAAATAGCGTAGGGTCCCCCTAGATGTACCAGATACTGATTAACATGGGGTGCAGAATCTGTGGCCCCCCTTGTTGTGCTGACAGCCCAATACAAAAAGACTTTTGCTGGCTGAGATGTAATCAATAGGAGGCGTCACCCATCAGAGTAGGACAAGTACAGACCTACAAGGGGGTGGGGGTTACATTTTCTGCTAGCCTGATTGGCGAGGTCACTGCCCCACCACTCTGCCTCATCCAATCAGAGAATGTTTTGCAAGAATGCCAAAATGATCTCTAAAATGATGAATGTGCCGAGTGGCCAATCTTCATTTCATGATGCAACAGGGCAGCCTCTCGGCATGGGACAAAGGAGCTAGCAGTGATCATAGTAGTAGCCAGTGGTGGCTGGTGCTCAATCTTCTTTGGGGGGAAAAGACACAGCCAGACACAAACCACCCCCCCCTCCAACGCTTACCCCTGTTCCATCACTTCATCACTCACCTGTTGCTTGCCAGGCCCCTTTGCCAGCCCCACATTTACCCCATCCAGCTCCCCCACATCTCTTCCCGAGTCCAATCAGTGGTGTCCCCTCCCAGCCAATCAGGACTTATGACCCCCGTCCAATTGAGTCTCGGGATCCACTCTGATTGGCCGGACGGAGAAACGGGAAGAAATCTGAATATCGCCACACTTTTTGAAGCCAATTAGAGCCTTAGGTGCCAATCACACGCTTCAAAAAAAAAAAAAAAAAAAAAAATTTTACACATACACACACACACCACATTGGAATCCATGTGTCTGGTGCCCTGCATTTAGATTAGGGGCTGGGCGCGTAAATTAGGGGGATGGCACTCCAGGAGGAGTGGCCGCCACTGGTAGTAGTGGTTTCTACTACAGCGATTTCCAGCTTCTAAAGCGATCAGACGGGTATGACATATACAGAATTGCATTGGTCCAAGCTGGAACTATGTAAGAATATCCATACCTGGAATGCAGCCTATAGCATCCACCAAGCTCATAATACAGAGAGTGAGACAACTCCATGAATACACAAGTCTTATTACAGGACTTTACTCTGTAAACTCACCTCCACAAGTCTGGGTGTTGAACAGAGGAAAGTGCATCACATCGGGCGTCTCATATCCATCTCCTTCAAAGATGTAGCAGCTTTTAGTTGGAGGATACTCATAACGTTCATTGGTATTTACTGGAAAGGGAATCTGGTGATCCTCACAGTAGTCAGCTGTTCTTTTCAAAGTCTAAAGAAAAAAAAAAAAAAAAAAAAAAAAAAAATAAAAATAAAAAAAAAACCCCACAACATTAAAATTAACCCATTGTACTCAAATAGCAAATGATGGAACAAGCCTGGGTTCAGTTCATCAAAATTCAGTGAACCCCATTGAACTCTTTTGGGAGGCTATGCTCTACAGCCGTGGCCAAAAAAACTTTTGGGATTGACAATTACATTTTCAAAGTTTGCTGCCTCTGTTTTTATGATGGCAATTTGCAATCTCCAGAATGTTCTAAAGAGCAATCAGATAAATTGCAATTAATTGCAAAGTTCCTCTATGAAAATGAACTAAACACTTCAACTGCATTTGTGAAGAAGGCAGGGCTGTCTTTAATATTGATTGGGCCCTGGGCAAACATTTTCTTGAGCCCCCCTTCATGCAATTTCACTCACCACCTGCTCTGAGACATACAATAAATAGCAGTTAGACTCAGTTTACTGAATCAGATCAGGCAGCAATTGCGTTAGGTTGCCAGAGTTTACAGAGTATCATTACCGCTCACTGACTGGCTGCTAGAGGTTACAGCACACATGGCTCACTGATTTTTTGCTAGCGGTTACAGCACATTACTTCTGCTTGTTGATTGGTTGCTAAAGATGACTGTACATCAATACTGCTCACTGATTGGTTGCAAGAGGCTAGTGCACATCATTACTGCTCACTGATTGGTTACTAAAGTGTATAGCACATGTCCTCACACCATGGACTGGGGAGGTGAGGGGACCCATCAATAGGCAAAAACTCCTAGGAATCCTGGGATCAATGGCAATGCTGGGGGGGGTTGATGGGATCAGTGGTGGGGGTGGGATTAGCTAGGAGGCAGAACACTGGCAAATTCTGAATAATGTAAACAAAGCTGGAAATCTTTGGCAAGTATATAGTGGGCGATTCTACACTGACCACCAATGTAATGGGAAATTTACACTGACCAATGTGAGGGGGAATGTGCACTGACCACCATGTAATAGGGGATTATATGCCATCCACCAATATAAAAAGGAGGTATTTCTACACCTGACACCAATGCAATAGGAGCATTTACACGAACCACCAAAGTAAGAAGGGATATACAATGACCTTCATGTATGGTGACACATCTGCACCAACCACTAATGTTGGGGGGGGGGGCTTTACACTGACCACTATGGTAAGTGCAGAATTGCCCTTACACATGTAAATGAAATGTAAATTGAGCACCAATGTAATTTACACTGACAACCAATGTAATGGGGGATTTTACATCAACAGCCCATAAAGGGGGATTTCTACACTGGCCACCAATGTAATGGGGGGGGGAATTTAAAATCACCACTAATTTAAGGGGGCTTCTACATGGACTAACAATGTAAAGGTTGATTTAAAAATCTGACCACAAATGCAAGTTTGGATTTTTTTAACAATTAATATGAAGAGGAGTTTCTACAGTAACCACCAATGTAATGGGGATTTACACTGACCACTAATGTAATAAGAGCGTTCACAGTAACCAAAGTAAGGAGGGATTTACACTGACCACCAATTTGAGGACCTTCACACTGGCCACTAGTGTGAATGAAAGGATTGCATAGTGTGTTGGGAATCCATGCAAAATCATTTTCCTGATACCACAGAAATGTGCTGCCCTTTAGCAGATACACAGAAGTTCCATTAATTGTTAATGATGCCCTCACATGCACAAAAGTTCCCAAAAAGGGGGGGGGGGGTCAACACCAAATGACAATTCTCAAACAAATAAAACTGGAGAATGGCGAGTTGCATCGAATGACCATAAAATGTCGTTACCTCGTATGGATCTCCAAGACTGAAGTCAAAAGATAAAATCAGATCTACTTTGCGATGAGGAGACAACACTAAAGGGTACGGAGTATTAATTTCCAAACCGGCATCGACCAGATGGATGCGCTCTTTATTAAGGAGGTCGCTGTTTTTTGGGATTTTATCTGGAATAAAAAAAAAAAAAAAAAAAAAAAAAAAAACACCCCACACACCTTTACAAATATTCTCAGGAAATAAATTCTCAGGTGCCCGGCCTCCAGAATAAAACAGGTAAAACTGTATACTTAACACACAAACCTTGTGAAAGTCAGTTGCAAGTTTTTCAAAATGTAAAAGTTTTATTTAAGTGTGAAACAAGTTAATGCAGAAGAGGAGTCCATGTATAATAAAACCTTTGTTGTGTGAATAGGACAAAAAAATATTGGCACAATTAGGATGAAAAATTCCCTCACTTCCTCTATTATGTGTGGTTCCTGTATCAGCGCCATCTAGTTTTTACAATACATTTTGGTTTGCTGACCGAGATATTTCTTGGGGGAGGGGGGGGGTCTGGGGGGGAATTCAGATTGATGGAATTTCAAAAATTTGAAAATCTGAAAAAGAAAAAAATTAGTAAAAAATTCAAAATAACAGGTATTGGAATGTCCTTTCAAATTTGTCTGTTTGTGAACGTAATGAATACAAATTTGTCTGAAGTTACAAATTATCAGAATTAACGAAATGCCGCATCTAAACAAAATGGAACAAATACTAAAAAAAAGGATTATTATTATTATTTAGAACATTAGTTTAGATACGGCATTTGTTTTCAGATAAATTCATATTCGTTAAGTTAGGAATTATCTGAAGTTAAAAATTATCCAAAATAACGAATGCCGCATCTAAACAAAGGGAACAAATACTAAAAAGGTTTTATTAATTAATTGTTAGAACGTTATGTTCCATTAGTTTAGATGCGGCATTTCTTATTTCAGATAATTCATATCTAAACTAATGGAACGCAACGTTCTAACAATTAATAAAACTTAGTATTTGTTCCCTTTGTTTAGATGCGGCATTCATTATTTTGGATAATTTGTATTTTTTACGTTCAGACAAAATTTGAAAAGAAATTCCAAAACCTATAAATTAGTCATTTCAGATTTTCGAATTTTTAGACTTAATTCTTTTGAATGTTCAGGTTTTCAAGTTTCTAAATTTCCCCATTTCTGGAAATTTTCGAACTAAACGCATTTCATGTGTCCAATTTTCATCCTATGTATGTGAAGGTTTGTCATATCGGCACAGTGGTGAAGTGGGCGGCACTCTTGCCTAGCAGTAAAAAGGGTCGCTGGTTCGAATCCAAACCACGACACTACCTGCTACTACTTGGAGTTTGCATGTTCTCCCTGTGCCTTTGTGGGTTTCCTCCGGGTATTCCGGTTTCCTCCCAAACTCCAAAGACATGCTGGTAGGTAAATTGGCTTCTGTCTAAAATTGGCTGAAAATCCGGAGCCCAGTAGAAGCCGGTCAATGAGATCAGCAGCCAGTGTGGGAGCTCCTGGATGCCACATCTCTGGAGTGGAAATTACATGTCAGATTTTTGTCTTCACTTTGGCTCCCAGTTTTAAAGCTGCCTTGTACCCAGAGAAGCAACTTGCTTGAGGGCACATTCATTTCATACATCCTTGGCTGGGTGTCTTTGGTAGGATGACTTTTACTGGGAGTTGTTTTTTTCTGTTCACCGTAATTGTCTTTTTGGAAAGCTTTCCTTGTTCTTAGCAATAGGCTTTTTTTTCCTGCAGCCTCCAACACGTATTTATGATCCTTCTATCATGTGAACAAGTTATCCACATGCTCAGGTAGGGTTTGACATTATGGTAATTAAGAGCATGGCAAAGGGTACACTTCTCCTGAGCGTGGCCCATTTTATTGTTGCTGCCCAGCACGCTCCAGTTCACCCTACAAAGTCTTGAAGAGCATCTTCAGGTCATGGTATAGAGGACAACGGCTCTTCCAGCCCCCATAGCTCCTGCCATAGATATAGTTCTCATGAGCAGAGATACTCCTCCCCCGAGCACTCATTGCAACCAAGAGGCAAGAAATGCTGGGCCTGCAGTGCTGATCCTTTACCAGATAAGCTCATGAAAACTGCTTCCAGAACCTCTTTAGGGACAGACTTTGAGCGTCAAATCATGTCCCTCAAAAAAAAAAAAAAAAATTCAAGATCTACTCAAAGTTAACAGCCACTTCAAAACATTCTAGACATAGGTCCAGTGACTAGTTCAGAGCATCTCATAAAACCCCTTTAACCAAGGAGTTTCCAGTCACCTCTCCAAGAGACATTAAAAAATTCTACACAGAGGGTTAATTTGACCAAAATGTCCACCCCTACTGAACATTCAGCCCTTCCTGATACAGAGGAGAATCAGTTTGATTCCTTGGAGTTGAGACAGGACTTTTCAGGCTTTGAATTTGATGGCTCAGCCATACATTAAAGCAATGAAGCAGGCCCTGGAGTGGAGGAGCCAGAACCCCCACCCACAACATTAAAAACTTACTTTCCATTCTTGAAAAAGCAGTCCTCTTTCCCTTTGATGGAAAATAAAGATTTACATCCTAATGATTGGCAGAAGGGGGATAAGAAGTCAACTGAATTGTATCCTGTAGCAGAAGAGGAGGTTTCCTCCCTGGATAACACCCCAGTAGTGGATGGGGTGGTCATTAGACTGACTAGAAATGTTACACTCCCGATGGAGGATTTTGTGTTCTTTCAAGCTGTCTTGGATAGGAGGATTGAGGTAAATCTATGAATGTCATACCGGTCATCTGTAAATCAACTAATCCTTTGAATTTGGTAGCCAATGCGATGAAGGTATGAACACAGAATTTGCCATCTCCCAGGATCTTCCCAAGTATCAGGTCACTCATGCCTTAGATGAGCACAAGTTATGGTGTACTTCAAGAGAAGCAGTGATAGATGGCCTTCAGTCAGCTTCCAGAGTGGTGCTACATACGGTGATGAATAAAAGGGCATTATGGCTTAGGCCTTGGTTGGCAGACCAATCCTTAAAACAAAGTTGCTGTGAATTGCCTTTTGATGGCAAGTTTCTCTTTGGCCAGAATTTGGATGTGGCAATCTCCAGGGTGATAGAGGAAGTCAGCCCAACTTCCACAGGACAAAAAGGTCAAGGCACCAGTGGGTTTGCCTGACAGAAGCTCCCAGTATCGATTGAGGCGGGGGCCTTTTTAGGCAAAATAGATATCAAATAAGTGTGGAATGACACAGGCTATCCTTTTAAAAGACTCAGAGGCAAAGGTTGACCACAGTTCCATCAGACTCACTGAAGTCTTTTTGATGGGTGGCCACCCCGAACGAGTGCAGTAGGAGCCAGGTTGACCAAATTTGCAAATGGTATGGGCGACCCGTTGTCAGGATCTGTGGGTACTTTCCACCCATTTCTTGGTGTCCCTCCAGAACAGAGCATGCATTAAGCCCCAACCAAGATATCTTTTCAATGTTTCTGTGTTTGCAAAAGTTCCAGTGCCCTGTTTGCACAGGTTTACAGGATTTTACCGTTTCTTATACAGAATAAAGACAAGAGACTGAAGGCCTGTGGCAGACCAAAAGAAATTCAATGGTTTCTTTCGAGTAGAAGTTTAAGATTAACATACAAATCATTCAAGAGATCCAGCCAGGTGATTGAATAGTTTTGGTGGATCTACAAGACCCCCTACCTCCACATTCATATCCTTGTCTCATTCCAGATGTTTCTCTGGTTTGCTGGGGAGAAGAGCATTTTCAGTTTGTTCACCTTTCAGGCTCTACATTTCACCCAGAGCCTTTACAAAAAAGGTAATATACCAAAGAAAGCAGTGCTAGTTACAATATTAAACAAAAAAGTGAAATACTACATCTATGCAGAAATAAAGTTAGTATAAAAATGTAAAAAAAAAAAAAAAAAAAAAAAAAATTAAATATAGAAAGAAGTGTCCATAAGAGCAAACATAGGTGAGCGGACCATATATGAGTAAAGGCACCTTGATCACTGACTGCTGCATAAAAACTTCCAATCCATTGTGTAAATAAGATCCACCATGTGAAGTAATTAAATACACCTCTTAACAGATCGACTGGACCATTAAATTAGAAAAAAAAGGTCATAAGCATTTTGCATAACCGGAACAGAAGCAATTCCATAAACCAGGTCAGCAGCTCCCAGCATCAAGGTCACTAGTGAGAAAGTACCATACAAACCTTACATAGTGAAGTATTGTAATGTCCTTGAATAAATGGACCAAGTTCAGCTTGAATGTACTGTAGCAATAAAACAAGATCAACCCATACATCCAGATAAAATCCTTTAGCAGGCTGGTGGTTTAAATATAAATTGCAAGATGCTGAGTCCGGCCAACTAGAAGCACAGACCCCCGCCACCATGTAATGTCACAGACAGGCCACACCAACTTTTTTTTTTGTAAAAGAAAGTGAGAATTGCAGTTCTGGCCCCACTCAGGGAACAGGGCCTTCAGATTCATCACTACTTGAATGACATCCAGTTGTTGGCACAGACCAACTATTCTTTAAAAATGGAAACTGTTCTGGCAAACCTGAGGAGCTTTGGCTGGACAGTTCAGGCCAAACCTGCAGATGACCTATCTAGGGGCTTAGATCAACATCCAGGTGGCTACCTTTTTAACAGAAGTTACCAGTAATCAAGGAGAGATTCCAGGAGGGCGAGGTCTTCATTGGTAAGGAGTCTCCTGGGGGCAGTGTCATTGTATATCCTGATACTACCCCGGGGCCAAGACTCAGCTTATCAGAAACTCCTCACAGTTGCACAAAAGTCTCTGGTGTGGAGTATGGCAGGTGACCCTCTCAATACTGACTGCTAGGGCCATAACCCTGGACTATTGTTACTGATGCCAGTGTTGTATGCATGTATACACACATTTATGTGTGTATATACATAGTGCATTCACACATGTCCCTGTCCTCAGGGAGCCTACAATCTAAAGTCACCAACTCGCATTCATACATTCGGACCAATTTAGATAGTCGTCTATTAATCTATTGCCATGTCTTTGGGGTGTGGGAGGAAACCGGAGTACCTGGGGAGGAAAGCCCCGCAGGCACAGGGAGAACATGCAAACTCCAGGTAGGGTTGTGGTTGGGATACAAACTGGTGACCCTAGGGCTGCTAGGCAGAAGTGCTAACCTCTTCGCCACTGTGTTGCCCAGGTTGTGATGCCACCTATGACCATCTCAAAGTGCAAGGCAAGAATAGTTGGTGCCCATTTTTGTAGAAGTCTGAGCATCATTTATGACACTGCATTGTTGCCTCACATTCAGGGTCACCCAGTGACAATATATGGACAATAGAGAAGCAGTGTCATACATTCAGAGGCAAAGGGGGACCCACAGTGGAGCCCTACTCAGGGAGGTAGAACCTAGCTCTGGCCAAAGAAAATTTCCAGGATTAAAAGAGAAGTACATTTCAAAAACAGTGAGACAGACCGTCTTTCCAAATCCCAGTGAGTGATTCCTTCATCAAGTAGCCTTTGTTCAAATCACCTGAACTTAGGACCTTCCACAACTGGACCAGTTTGAACCCAAAACCAGCCCTGAAGTCCCAAGGTTCCTCTCTTTGTATCCTTAACCACTAGGAGTAGATGCTCTCAACTCACTCTTGGGCTTGTTACCTGGCATACACTCCCCCCCACACCCACTGTCATTAACTTTGAAGTTCCTGGTTAGGCTGTCAGGATAGAGGCTTACAGTGATAGCAATCTTGTGCTTAAAACACTTCCCGATTTAGAGAACATGTTTTTTTTTTTTTTACAATGTCACACATATGCTCACCTTCGCATTTGTAGAGGAAATTGTTTGTCGTTCCCCATTCCCATGCGGCAAAACAAAATACAATGTTCTTCATCACTTTAGCATTATCATAGACACCTAGAGAAGAGAAAAACATTTTCATGAAGCAACCCGTGACAGTTGCGAGGACAGACAGACAAGAAAGAGCGATACCAAATTTCACACACCTGCAACCTTGTAACACTAATGAGTCACATGACACCAGGGAGGGAAAGTGGCTAATTGGGCCCAATTTGGACATTTTCACTTAGGGGTGTACTAACTTTTGTTGCCAGTGGTTTAGACATTAATGGATGTGCGTCGAGTTTTGAGGGGACAGCAAATTGAGGCTGGATTCGCACCTATGCATTTTTAGTGCTTTGAAGATTTACACTACAGTCCATGTAACATGGTTTCCTATGGAACAGGTTCTGTAGTGCAAAATACTAAACACTAAAAATGCATTAGGTGTGAATCCAGCCTTACACGGTTATACAAGCTGTACATTCACTACTTTACATTGTAGTAAAGTGTCATTTCTTCAGTGTTGTCACATGAAAAGATAGAATAAAATATTTAGATAAATGTGAGGGATGTACTCGCTTGTGAGATTATATGAGAGATTACATACAGTAGATATACTGTAGGGTGTGATTGGAGATAAATCTGATCCATGGCATTATGTTGGATGTATACACCTAAACAGGGCTTTTTTTTCCCCCTCAAATAAGTGCTGGAACTCAACCACGACCCCCCAAATCCCCTCCACCCACACACCCTCCAAATCACATCGAATAGTAGATGTGGTCAGTGAAATTTCAGGAACAGTAGGAGGGTCTTAAAGGGGCATTAAATACCAAGATTGCATTACATACAGAGCGCAGAATTCAGGGGGGCTGCACACAGAGTGCAGAGCTGTCACTTGTAAACACAGAAATCGGACTTCTGTGTTTACAAGGAATTGGTGAGCAGGCCCCCCTCTGAGCCAGAGGTAGTGGAACTGAGTTCCGCCAAGTTCCCCCTGAAAAAAAGCCCTGCACCTAAACCAGATAATTAAGGAATCTGCTGTGTTATTTCTAGATAGAACAAGATAACATTATCATCACCTCATCTTATAAATTGGATTGCCTGCATTACATACCTCCTATAACATCGAACCAGGATTTTTTTGGAATCACTATGATAAAGTAAAACAAGATATCATAAATATCACCCCAAAACATAATATGTACAGAAGAACAGACATTTTCCTGCAGAATTGTATTTCTCAAATAATGAAACACTTATCAAATGTCACATGAAGATTGATGGGGGCGTGGTCTGGCCATGAATGTAAATGACCACTAAACATGGAGCTCTGTCCAGGATCATCTCTCTCCAGCAACCTGAGCTGTGATAGACCCCTCACAGCAGCATTGTAAAAAAAAAAAAAAAAAAAAAAAAAAAAAAAAAAAAAGGGGAAGCACAACCACCCAACACAACCCTGTACAACCCATGAAGTTGATTGATTTCTTTCCTGACATTGGAAGAGAGGAAGCACAAGATGTTGGGGAGGACAGCATGGAGCATACCCTCTTCACCTGTGGACAATATCCCTCATCTGCACCTGCCAGCTCCAGTATAGATCCACAAAGAGGAGCCCCAGAAATCACATAAGAGACCTGCAACCTCCTACAGCATCTTCTCGCCAAGGCTCTCTAAAGCCTCACACTATTGCCAAAAGTATTGTGACACCCCTCCAAATGATTGGAGTCGGGTGTTCCAATCACCTCCATGGCCACAGGTGTATAAAATCAAGCACCTAGGCATTCAGATAACTTCTACCAACATTTGTGAAAGAATGGGTCGCTCTCAGGAGCTCAGTCAATTCAAGAGTAGAACCGTGATAGACTTTTTGCAAAGTGATGATATCTGTGCTTGATTGACTTCCAAATTCTCCAGATCTCAATCAAATTGAGTCTGAATTATGGAGGCCCCACCAAGCAACACACGGGACTTAAAAAAAAAAAAAAAGAACTGCTGATGGATTGGGGACAGATACAATAGAAAACCTTCAGAGATCTGGTGGAGTCCATACCTGGATGAGTTATGGTGGGTGGTCATAATGTTATCCATTAGCTTATCAGTGTATGGGAGAAGATGAAGTCTCCTTACCTTTCATTACACCAGTAGTAACCCAACTGCAGGTTCCTGGATAAAATGAATGGAAACAAAATCAGTGAAAGCCGTGGATATAACACCAAGAATAAGAGGTATTTGTGTGCGACTCATGGTGTGATAGGTCAAGGTGTGCTTAAAAACACAACCACTTACTTTTGAAGATTCTCACACATCTATCTTTTACTGTTAGAAAGAAGAGATAAGGTCAGGGAACAGCATTACTAGCATAAATCCAGATCTACACACAACTTCTACTGTATATGTAGGTGAATGGAGAAAGATCAGAGGAGATCCCGAGGGAGGAAATGATGAAGTATGAATGAAGTAGGAGTCAGACCAGCCATACACTAAGGGAATTTTGTTCAAAAGGTTTCATTTTAGGAAAGTTCCATAACCGTTGAAGTGCTTCCAAAAAGATATTTCTCCAGTCATCGAATGTACAAAGAATTATTAGTATGAATGTTCAAGCAAACGTGCCTTAGAACATTCGTTCACAAATCCACTAGTGTATAGCCAGCTTTAGCAGTGCGTCAGTCTGATGTGCTCCACACTTCACAGAAGAGTAATCAGCAGTGATGTAGAAGCATTGTGACCCTAAAAATAGTAAAGAACACCGGCTTACAACAGCCAAGTGACTCCAATACGGCTGGCAAGATCACATCCAGCAGTGCTCCCCCAGCTCATTGTAACTGACTGGAAGATAAGGAGCCACACACCAGCCATGAGCCCAGTCACCATGTATAAAGGATCAGACTTCTGACTAAAGCTGTGGAAGGGAGAAACATGCTGGGAGGCGTGGCTTTGGGAGGAGACGAGCTGAAGCCAATCCTCTATAAAACGTTGATTGGGCTAACTGGTAGTGTGCTAGAAGACAAGGAGCCGCACACTAGCAATCAGCCCAGTCACCATGTACAGAGGATCGGACCTCTAGGACTAAACCCATGGGAGGGTGAAACATGGAGGCTTTAAGAGGTGATAAGCCGCTTGCTAGAACAGCCTTTTTCAAGCAGGGTGACCAGGCACCCTAGGGTGCCTTGAGGTTTCTTCAAGTGACTTGGCACAATGCGTAAAAATGTCCCAAAATTTTCATACAGGCCAGTAGGATGATCAAGCTTGCATTTTAGTTACCCAAAGCCACAGGTTTTCATTAGGCACCATTATGACCTTCTAGCCGCTGTCATCCTTACAACCGATGACGACATCATCATGGATGTTGGTCACCTGCACGGCATCATTGTTTGACCCTCCTCTAAACCCTTCTCTGCCTCTCTCCTTCAGCATGGAGCTTACAATAGCCAACTGATGTTTAGAAATTGAGGGAGAAGAGAAACCTTGGCATACTAGTCAGTACCAGTGTGCAAAAGCAGATTTGATTTGAAAGAATAAATCTTTAACATTTGGTGTCCTATGTGTGAGAATGTTACTGCAATATGTAGAACTACTAGTTTAGCATTTTACATTTTAGAATGGGGTGCTTCGAGACAGTCTAATTTTAAAGGGTGCCTTGACAAAAAAAAAAAAAAAAAAAAAAAAAAAAAAAAACCCCACACAAGTTAGACTTACTGGTAACTTGTTTTCCAGAAGTCTCAGGACAGCATTTGAGATAGTGACTCCGCTCAGCGGACCATGGGAAACTCCAACTTCCTCCAGAAGTTGGAAGAGAAGCACCTTCCTACCATACCTCAGTTGTAGAAGAGAACCTCGGGCCCTGGCTGGAACACAAACACATACGTTAGTGACAGCATAGTATATCCAACAATAGGGCAAGATGTTGCTGTCCTGAAAGACTTCTGGAAAACCTGTTACTGGTAAGTCCAAATTGGTTTTTCCCCCAAGGTGTCTTTCAGGACAGCACCTGAGAGGATAACAGAGACATACCCCCTAAGGGCGGGACAACAACTTGCAGGACCTTTCTGCCAAATGCCTGATCGCTGGCAGATGTGAGGTCCAGCCTGTAATATTTTATGAATGTGTGAAAACTTGACCACGTTGCTGCCTTGAAAATCTGTTCAGGGGTGGCACCAGCTCTGCCCAAGTGGCCGCCAGTGCTCGGGTTGAGTGTGCACAAACTCCTGTTGGTGGAGATAAACCTGCATGCGAATAAGCTTCTGAAATGGATAATTTCAGCCACCTTGCTAAAGAAACTTTAGAAGCTTGGCAACCAAAAGCACAAATGGTGGATCTGAATGTCTAAAGAGCTTTGTCTTTTCCAAGTAACAAAGTCTTTGACACCCAACATGTGGGGGGAGGGGGGGGGGGGGAACAAAAAACTCCTCCCCTGCTGGGTTAGCTCAGAAGGTTGGAAGTACAATGTCTTCAGCACAATTCCAGCTACCTTCGGTAAGAATTTTGGGTCTGTCCTTAGAACTATGTGGAAAAATAGACAAATAAGTTTCTTTAATTGAAAGAGCGTTTAGCTCAGTGATCCTATGTCCAGAGACAGTGGCAATCAGAATCACTGTCTTAAAAGCGAGATATCGGAGAGACGCTTCTTCTAAAAGGTTCAAACTGTTAGAGAATGCAGGACTATTAACAGATCCCATTTAGGAAAAGCCTCAAGTGGTGCTGGTCTAGATCTCATAAGAGCTTTTAAAGAATCTGATTACCAGCGGATTTGAGGCCACAAATATCTTTCCAGGAATACTGCTAGCGCAGCAACCTGCACTTTCAGGGTACTAACTGCTAGCCCATTGTCTGCTCCATTTTGTAAAAAATCCAAAATGGAGACAAGGCTCCCTGGGTCCTGGGCGGAAGAACTACACCATGTATTATAAACCTTCCAGACCTTAGAATAAACATCCCTTGACACCTTTTTCCTACTTGACATTAGTGTTGCAATCAACCGGTTGGAAGAGCCCTTGCTTCTTTAGGAGCTGCTCCTCAGATACCAGGCTGTGAGTGCTAGATTAACCACCCCTGGATGACTTACCAGGCCTTGTAACAGTGGATCATGCCTGAGGGGCAGATGCCAACATGGTTTGACCGTCATTCTCAAAACTGTTGAAAACCAGGCCCTTTTTGGCCAAAAAGGCGTGATTGGTACCATTTCCTTCTGAATTTTCCTTAATATTAACGTAATTAACTGGAATGGGGGGGGGGGGCATAGCAAAGATAAAATTTCTATGGATACACCAAAGCATCTGTTCCTAGTGAGCCGTCGTGATTGCTCAAGGAAAAGAATGAGAAACCTGAGCATCCTCCTTTGAGGCGAACAGGTCCACTTCCGGCTGCCCCCATTTTTCGACAATCCTAGTGAAAACCTCTGGGTTCAGTGACCATTCTGCTTCCTGAATGGGGTACCTGCTCAGGAATTCCGCCACCCTGTTCAGGGTCCCTTTTAGGTGGGCTGCTGATAAAGACAGCAAGAGTCCTTCTGCCCACCAAAGAATTTTCATGGCTAGTATTTGGCGCAACTTGCTCCCTTGTACCCCCTGCCTGTATACAAGTCACTTACGTGGCATTGGCCGTTAGAATCTGAACATGCTGAGAGTGAAGATCCTGAGCAAATGCCTTTAGAGATAAGGTGATCGCCTTGAGCTTTCTCCAGTTTGAGGACCTTATTGCCTCCTTCTTGGACCAGATCCCCTTAGTAAAACTAAGTGGACCCCCAACCCCAGGAGCTGCCATCAATTGTCAGTCTTCTCTACCGGAAAAGCCTAGACTAAACCTTTTGTTAAGTTATCCTGTCTCTCCCACCATCATAGTGATCTTTTCACCAGAGTTGGAATTTTTACCTCCATCTCTAGGGATTCCAATTTGTGATCCCATGATCTTAGGAGAAAAGCCTGCAGGTACCTTAAGTGTAGCCTTGCCCACTGAACGGCCAGCGTTGATGAAGTCAGAACAAAGCTGACATAACCCGTTTTACTGTCAGCCGCAGGTTGGTCTGCAGTACCGACACTGTATCATGAATCCTGTCCCTCTAAAGGAAAAAAAAAAAAAAGCTCTGCGGATCCTGCTTTTAATGGCATCAGAAGTGACCGAATGAACCGGGAATGTCCACCCCTTAGGTTAGTTTAGCCCTGCATACATGCAGTCACAAAGACAATTCCTTCTTTTCTTCACTTAAGCCAAGTGTAGGAAGACTTAAATTTGGAGGGGGCCCACTTCAGCCTCCTCAACCTCAGTCTTTAACGGAGGGAGCAGGGGACTGCGCTTCCCTATTTGAAGGGTCTTCAGATAGGAGCTTCCTATCTGAAGGAAGAGAACCCTGGGAAGACTGAATTGGAAGACTGACTAGCAGCTGGATTAACTAATGAGTCACGAAAAGTTTAAGTCGTGGTATATAGCTCTTTTACAGAGGCAACCAGGTCATCAAACAGAAGCAGATTCCTCCTCAACTAAAGAAGCGATGTAAGCACTGCATAGGGCTTTTTTCCAATGTTCTCCCATTTTGGCCCTGCAAGGAGGACATCTTTTTTGGCTCAGAACTTGTAGCCTGTGAGAAAAGACATGGGGGGAGAAAAAAAAAAAAAAAAAGTCAGACTTTAACCTCTGCCTCCTACCTGAGCCTTGCTGGTGCCTATGACCACCACTGCAGATGCACACTCCTCCATGGCAGGTGTGCAGCTCTCCACTCATGGCTTCACACTCCGCTTCCAGACTCATAGTGCCTCTGCACTGGACATAGAAATAGGCGCCAGCTCCTGTCCTCCCTCCCAGTGTCCATGCCAGAAATTACGCTTACCTACTCTGTCACTTCCAGCACGACCAACGGAAAATATGGTGCATGCGCGCCACCGCTTCCCGAGACCATACGGGCCACTGAATCTTCAGCTCCCACCAAGCACCAGGAGGGGGAAGAGGAGCCTGATTGCTACCACTGCTGATGCCTGGGTAGGACGTAAGGACAGCAGGTCTCTTTCGCAGGGCGGGGGGGGGGGGGGGAAGCTTAGTCTCAGGAGCACCAAAGATTTTGAATCCCCTCCCAAAGATGTTCCCTCTGGGCTGGAGGAAACAATCTGAGGTATGGTAGGGAGGTGCCTCACTTTAAAATTCTGTAGGAGTTTCCTATGGTCCAGTGGGAGGAGTCACTATCTCAGGTGCTGTCCTGAAAGACTTTGGGGGGAAAAAAAAAAAAAAAAAAAAAAAAAAAGTTGAAAAAAAACTGCTAGAAAATAAGGAGCCGCACACCCGCAATCAGCCCAGTCACCATGAACAGAGGCTCCGACCTTTATGACTAAACCTGTGAGAGTGAAACATGTCGGATGTATGGATTTAAGATGACAATCCGATCCTCTATACATGTTGACTGGGCTGATCTGGCTAAACCCTTCATGGCTAAACCCCATGGGAGGGTGAAACATGTTGAAGGTTGTGGTTGGAGGAGACAAGCTGAAGCCAATCCTTTGTATGGGTGACTGGGCAGATTGCTAGTGTGCTATTAAAGGAGTTACACACTAGCAGTCTGTCCAGTCACCATGTACAGAGGATCGGACCTCTATGGCTAAACCCATGAGAGGGTGAAATGTATAATCTGGAAATTCTATAGGGCAGGTTTAGACTGATGGCCAAGCTGTGTTTAGCCTTCCAATCGCACCCTTAAATCCTTCATCACAACCCAATACAATATGTGCGGTGGTAAAAGAGGGTGGGCTTCACCACCCTCACACTGCATATGTGCTTCACTGGGCAGCCAATGTGCTCCACACACACTGAGCACAAGGACTGAACTGTCAAAGACAGATCCAGGCTAAAGATCAGTAGTGGGCGGACCAGCTTCCACTCATGAGACCACCAATAGCAGTCACATGGTCTCCAATCCTTCCTGCTCTCTTGGGAATTCTGAACAGTTTAAAAAGGAGTGTTGGGGGTGGGAAGGCTTTTAAGCTGCAAAAGCAGCAGATGAGAACATTCATGCCCACAGCAAAAATGACTGTTCCTGTCATGTTCTGCGGGCAGTACCACAGCCGAATGCAACCCATGTTAGAAACGGACAGCTTGGTTTGTTAAAGGAAGTTGAACAGACCCTGGCAGAATCAGATGTAAAAAGTAAAATAAAAATGAATGCAGCTGCCACATTAATTGGTGGATGTTAGAGACCTTGTGCTCCTCCACCTTCCTTTTGAGGATGCCACACAGATGCTCAATAGGGTTTAGGTCTGGAGACATGCTTGACCAGTCCATCACCTTTACCCTCAGCTTCTTCAGCAAGGCAGTGGTCACCTTGGAGGTGTGTTTGGGGTTGTCAAGTTGAAAACTGCCCTGTGGCCCAGTCTCCTAAGGGAGGGGATCATGAACTGCTTCAGTATGTCACAGTACATGTTGGCATTCATGATTCCCTCAATGACTGTAGACAAGACACACTTGTCTTTGTCCTCCTCACCTGGTTGCCACCACACACACACTTGACACCATCTGAACCAAATAAGTTTATCTTGGTCTCAGACCACAGGACATGGTTCCAGTAATCCATGCCCTTAGTCTACTTGTCTTCAGCATACTGTTTGCAGGCTCTCTTGTGCATCATCTTTAGAAGAGGCTTCCTTCTGGGAAGACAGCCATGCAGACCAATTTGATGCAGTGTGTGGTGTATGGTCTGAGCACTGACAGGCTGACCCCCCCCCCCCCCACCCCTTCAACCTCTGCAGCAATGCTGGCAGCACTCATACATCTATTTTCCCAAAGACAACATCTGGATATGAAACTGAGCACATACACTCAACTTCTTTGGTCAACCATGGTGAGGCCTGTTCCTAGTGGAACCTGTCCTTTTAAACCGCTGTATGGTCTTAGCCACCGGGCTGCAGCTTAGTTTCAGGGTCTTGGCAATTGTATAGCCTAGGCTATCGTTATGTAGAGCAATTTTTTTTTCAGATCCTCAAAAGGAGTTCTTTGCCATCTTGAACTTCCAGTGACCAGTATGAGAGAGCAAGAGAGCGCAAGAGAGATCAATACCAAATATAAACACACCTGCTCCCCATTCATGCCCGAGACCTTGTAACACTAATGAGTCAAACACCAGGGAGGAAAAATGGCTAATTAGGCCCATTGGACATTTTTCACTTAGGGGTGTACTCACTTTTGTTGCCAGCAGTTTAGACATTAATGACTGTGTGTCAAGTTATTTTAAAGGGGACAGCAAATTTACACTGTTATACAAACTGTACACTGACATTGGATCGCCTGCATTACATACCTCGTATAAATTCAGACCAGGATATTTCTGGGACCCCTATGATAAAGTAAAACAAGAGGATAGAGATAGATATATATATATATATATATATATATATATATATATATATATAACACACACAAGACATTTTCCTGCAGAATTGCATTTCTGAAATAATGACTCATCAAATGTCACATGAAGATTGATGGGGGCGTGGTCTGGCCGTGAATGTAAATGGACACTAAACATGGAGCTCCGTCCAGGATCATCTCTCCAGCAATCTCCAAGCTTTGATAACCCCCTCACACAGCGGCACTGACAAAAAAAATAAATAAGGCACAACCGTCCACCACAACCCAACCCTGTACAACCAAAGAGGTTGATTGATTTCTTTCCTGGCTTTGGCAGAGAGGAAGCACAAGATGGTGGGGAGGACAGCATGGAGCATATCCCCTCTCCTGCACACAATATCCCTCCTCTGCACCTGCCAGCTCCAGTATAGACCCACAAAGAGGAGCCCCAGATATCACAAGAGAGACCTGCAACCTCCCCTACAGCATCTTCTCTAAGGATCTCTAATGCCTCAAACCTTAATGCCATAAGTATCAGGATACCCCTCCAATAGATTGGAGTCAGGTGTTCAATCACCTCCATGGCCACAGGTGTATAAAATCAAGCACCTAGGCATGCAGATGGCTTCTACAAACATTTGTGAAAGAATGCATCGCTCTCAGGAGCTCAGTGAATTCAAGAGTAGAACCGTGATAGGTTGTCACCTGTGCAAAGAGTCCATCTATGAAATTTCCCTACTGCTAACTATTCAACGGTCATCTGTTAGTGGTATTATAAAAGTGGTGTAATGGATGTGATTAAGAATCATGAAACGTCTATTCCAATGTATATATGAGTACATGTTTTATATGCCTGACATACCAGCTTCAGTTTATCAGCCTGAAAACATTCAGATATTTTGTAAAGCTCACCCTTCCCTTCCTTAGGAACTGGACTGCAACAGTTCACAGAAGTTTGTGCCTGCTTCTGAGAACACATTTAAAATAAATAACACCAACAGTTTAAAAAGGACGAACATGACCACTTCCTCATGGATGTCCCAGCTAAAGCCAATATTTTGTCACTATATTTATTTATATATTTGTGGTTTGCATGCTCCAGTCTTATCTGACTTATCTTAAACCTCAACGAAAAATTGTATAAAAAGTCTGGAAAAGAGGAAATTAAAACAGATGTTTATTCTGAATTGGTGTCAGTGTAATCACTTCAGAGCGTGCATGCTTTATATTCAATAGTTTGATCAGGGGTAGAGGATATAATATTGGACTTTTGTTCTGATCCAAAACAGTGGAAGCAACTGAGAATAGTGTCAATGAAGTGGTAGGCCACGTAAAATGATAGAGCGGCAGGCATGTACTGGCCATTGGGACTACCGGGAGTTTCCCGGTGGGCCGATGGCTGTGGGCCAGTTAGGCACAGTCCTGGAGCCGCTCCTCACTGACAGTGAGTGATCGTGATTTCACTCCTGTCACCAAGGAGCAGCTGCCTACACTTGCTGGAGAGATGATTAGGCTTTCTAATCCCTCCAGCGTGCAGGGGGAGATAGACAGCCGGCAGATTTCCCTTCCTCTCTCCCTTTATCACTTGTCACTTATCATATGACTGGAGAGAGGAACGAGAAGCTGCCTTCAGAACTGAGTACACATGAGAGGGGGTGCCGATGGGGACACTGATGTAAGGGGGGGCTGATGGGGACACTCAAAATTAAAGTGGGCCGGTCTGGTTGAATTCCAGGGCCACATTTGTGTCCCAGTCCAGCCCTGTAGAGCGGGGTCAGCGCATGCTGAAGTACACAATGCGCAGAAGTGGCCAACTGTCTGCAGAGTCAATAGCTACAGACCTCCAAACTGCGTGACCTTCAGATTAGCACAACAGTGCACAGAGACCTTCATGGATTGGGTTTCCATGGCCGAGCAGCTACATCCAAGCCTTACATCACCAAGTGCAAAGCATTGGATGCAGGGGTGTAAAGCATGCCGCCACTGAAGCAGTGGAGACGTGTTTTCTGGTGTGATGAATTACACTCCTCTGTCTGGCAATCCAATGGACGTGTCTGGGTTTGGCGGTTGCCAAGAGGATGATACTTGGCTGACTGCATTGTGCCAAGTGTAAACGGTGTGTGGTTGTCTTTCAGGGGTTGGACTTGGCCCCTTAAGAGTTCCCTTTACTGGAACTCTTAAGGCATTAGCATACCAAGACATTTTGAACAATTTCATGCTCCCAACTTTGTGGGAACAGTTTGGAGACGGCCCCTTCCTGTTCCAACAGGACTGTGCACTAAGCAAGGTCCATAAAAGACATGGACGAGCGAGTTTGGGGTGGAGGAACTTGACTGGCCTGCACAGAGTCCTGACCTCAGCCCGATCAAACTTTGGGATGAATTGGAGCAGAGACCGCGAGCGAGGCCTTCCACGCCCAACATCAGCTCCTGATCTTACAAGCTGCTCTTCTGGAAGAATGAATGGTCAAACATTTCCATAGACACTCCTAAACCTTGTGGACATCCTTCCCAGAAGAGTTGAAGCAGTTATAGCTGCAAAGGGTGGGCCAACATGTACTACAATGAATGCAGATTACCGTTTAGTTTGTTATCAATCATATGTTCTATATCTAGCAAATAGGGTTGCCACCTTTTCTTAAAGTCAAACCCGAACACTTTAGGAGGCACACTGCATTTTTTCCTAAAAGGGGGAACACTGGACTCTGGTGTAAAAAAGGAACTCTTTTGTAAGTGGGGGCTTTGAGCAGAAACCCCCCTACAGTAGACCCAGCATTCCCCCTTAAATGATGGTCCCAAAACACCCCTTACATCTGAGTCCCCCTTACCTTAGTGTTTTGCACTTGGTCGGAGGTAGGATTGAGAAGGGGGGGGGGGGTCTATGCACTTGATGGTTGTGGTACTTGGTTAGTTGGAGAGCATAGGTATGTGCAACCTGAGCAGCAGAGGGAATCTGCACTCCACTGGGGGATTAGGGTGTGCCCAGGCACGCCTGAGGTTGGGGGCCAGTCTGGTTTGACTAATATGTCCAGGTTTCAACACCCAGACTGTCCTGGTGAATGCTGGACAGCTGGCAACCCAACTAACAAAGTAAATGTTGACCAAGCATAGTATACAAGATCAAGTTGTTCAAGATGGACAAGATGGACAAGATCAAACATTAAATCAAATGATTTTGGTAGGGCACAATTCCTCCAACACCAAAGATGGGGCATCATTCCCCCCAACACCATTGGCCCTTCGTGTACAAAGTGGAGACCTAGGATCAGCGGAGTCTCTTCCAATTCCATACTGAATTCACTGAGCCGATTGGTGTGTGGCCTCTCTTCACTTCAGCATCAAGAAAAAACCCATAACAAGGGGAAACTGGGGGCATTAAAAACAGAACTTTGAAGATGCTAAAAATTCAGTTTAAGAGGCACAAATACCCTCCTTGTAAAAAAAAAAAAAAGGGGGGGCGGGGTATGGGGTTTGGAGGAGAAAATCTCAGCCTTACATATTTGAGGTTGATCGACTTAAAATTCTCCAGATCTCAATTGAGTCCAATGCATGGAGGCCCCACCTAGGACTTAAAAAAGGAACTGCTACTGATGGATTGGGGCCAGATACCACAGCAAACCTTCAGAGATCTGGTGGTGTCCATAAATGGATGAGTTATGGTGGGTGGTCATAAGGTTATCTCATCTATTAGCTGATCAGTGTATGGAAGAAGATGAAGTCTCCTTACCTTCCATTAGGCCAGTAAAAACCCAACTCCAGCTTCCTGGATAAAATGAACAGAAACAAAATCAGTGAAATCCGTGCATATAACACCAAGTAGTATCTGTGTGTGATAGATGGTGTGATAGGATCAAGGAGTGCTTTTTTAAAAGGTCACAAAATACTAATTGGAAATTACATTTAATAAAAATCTTGCTGTATTACATTTCATCGAAGTCCTTGTATAAAAAAGGTCCACGACACAGATCCACACTGCTCCAATGAAATGTATTTTGTTATACAAGCGCCATCCTATTGGCCATAATGTGGCATTTGATTTTAAATACCACAATCTGGAAAGAAAAGGAATTTTGGCCATTAGATGGCGCTAATGATTATAAGCGATGGTTCTATAACAGAATACGGCATGTTTCATTGGAGCTGTGCGGATTTGGGTCACATTTAGTCATTGGATTTTTTTTATACATAGACCCCATAATGTTTACTAGGAATGTCATGGTATTATTACAATTGCAGTATAGCTACAGGACGACATTACTGAAATGGCAGATCACAGTATCCTTCATTACCATCACTGAGGATGGTTTTTGATATTGGTCAGAAAATTAGCCAACTAGCTATAAAATTCTTTACAAAAACCAACCACAGAGCCTTTCTCTGCCCTGAAGGGGCGGGTTGAAGACACCCTGCACTCACAGGATGCCCTCAGCTTCACAGATTGAATGAAGTTGGGGGTGTCATTCTACCTGGTAGACTAGGGACATCTAGTGGGGGGAAACGTATTACTGCAGGACACAAAATTGCTGAGAAGTATTGCAGTGGGAGTTTAAAAAAAAAAAAAAATAAATAAAAATTTGCACCAACTAACAGTTTAACAGGATTGCGGGGCAACATAGTTCCGGCGCCTCCAGCACCGAAAGTATGAAATGGCAAGGGGTGCTGGAGGGGGCTCCATTGTTACTGGGGGATGGGTACTGTTTAGGGAGAGGTCCATAGTTGCTGTCTGTTGGGAGTATTTTTGCTGGGATGGATCTATTGTTGCTGGGAGGGTCCATTGTTGCTGGAGAAAGGGGGGTTTGCTAGCTACAGGTGAGCTTTTTTTTTTACAGCTTTTCGTTATTAAAAGTGGAGTTCCACCCAAAAGTTGAATTTGCACTTATCCCATTTCCCCCCTCCTTTGGGGGGGGGGGGGCGGTACCTGCTGGACAGGTAGCCTCTCCCACTTCCAGCAGACGCTCGGCCCCCTTCTCCTCCCCCCACTGCACCATTCAGGAAGCGCTGCACACTTCACACATGCACAGTAGGGACCCACTTGTGAAGCCACAAGGCTTAACTGCCGGGTTC
The DNA here is from genome assembly GCA_037952835.1 of Lithobates septentrionalis. Taxonomy (NCBI): domain Eukaryota; kingdom Metazoa; phylum Chordata; class Amphibia; order Anura; family Ranidae; genus Lithobates; species Lithobates septentrionalis. Next base: position 1,500,086 of record JBBDGP010003422.1, on the reverse strand, counting down.
CCTTACCAGCAAAGGCAGCACCCTACAAAAACCATCAGCTGGGGTGCCGACCACTGGATTCCAGGACAGGCAAGTCTGTATTCTCTATAAGGGGTGGTACTGGGAGCAGAGAACCAAGGGATGAGGCTTGGAGGTAGGTAGAGGGGGGACAATTATAAAGGACAAAGTGGGGGTGAAGATTGGAATTTAATTTTCTCAAGATAGATACATTTAAAGCCCATAGTACCTTGTTGGCTGTAAGCAATACCTGGAATTCCTCTAACAATCAGACTAGTCAAAAATTCTATAATCTACAACCGTTTTTTACTGAATAATAATGGACATTAGCAATTTAACATTCGCATGAGGGGAGAAAAAAAAACAAAAAACCCACAACTACTTACTTTTGAAGATTCTCACACCTCCATCTTTTACTGTTATAAAGAGAAAAAAAAAAAAAAAAAAAAAAAAAGTGGTCAGGGAACGGCATTAGTAACATACATTCAGATCTACAAACACACAACTTCTATATGTAGGAGAACATCAGAGGAGGAGATCCCGAGGGAGGAAATGATGAAGTATGAATGAAGTAGGAGTCAGACCAGCCATACACTAAGGGAATTTTGTTCAAAATGTTTCATTTTAAGAATGTTCCATCATCATTGAAGTGCTTGCAAAAAGATATTTCGCCAGTCAAATGTACAAAGAATTATTAGTATGAATGTTCAAGCAAACATGCATAAGAACATTCGTTCACAAATCCACCAGTGTATAGCCAGCTTTAGCAGTGCCCCAGTCTGATGTGCTCCACACTTCACAGAAGAGTAATCAGCGGTGATGTAGAAGCATTGTGACCCTAAAAATAGTAAAGAGCACCGGCTTACAGCAGCCAAGTGACTCCAATACGGTTGGGGAGTTCACTGTAACTGACTGGAAGATAAGGAGCCACACACCAGTCACCATGTATAAAGGATCAGACTTCTGACTAAAGCTGTGGAAGGGAGAAACATGTTGGGAGGTGTGGCTTTAAGACGACAATCCGATCCTCTACACGTATTGAATGGGCTGATCTGGCTAAACCCCATGGGAGGGTGAAACATGTTGAAGGATACGATTGGAGGAGACAAGCTGAAGCCAATCCTTTGTATATGGTGACTGGGCTAATTGCTAGTGTGCTAGAAGATAAGGAGCCGCACACTAGCAGTCTGTCCAGTCACCATGTACAGAGGATCGGACCTCTATGGCTAAACCCATGAGAGGGTGAAATGTATAATCTGGAAATTCTATAGGGCAGGTTTGGACTGATGGCCAAGCTGTGTTTTTAGCCTCCCAATCGCACCCTTAAATCCTTCATGACAACCCAATACAGTATGTGCGGTGGTAAAAGAGGGTGGGCTTCAACACCCTCACATTGGCTGCCCAGTGAAGCACATATGCAATGTTCATCTGCTGACAGCGTGCTCCACACACACACTGAGCACAAGGACCAAACTGTCAGACAGATCCAGGCTAAAGATCAGTAGTGGGCGGACCAGCTTCCAATCATGAGACCACCAATAGCAGTCACATGGTCTCCAATCCTTCCTGCTCCCCCTCAGCAAAAGCAGCAGATGAGAACATTCATACCCACAGCAAAAAATGATTGTTCCCGTCATGTTCTGTGGGAAGTACCACAACCGAATGTGACCTGTGTTAGAAAACGGACAGCTTGGTTTGTTAAAGGAAGTTTAACAGACACTCTGGCAGAATCACTATAATAAAAAAAGAAAAAGGAATGCAGCTGACACATCTATTGATTGGTAAGCTGCAATATATTACATTTCTGGTTTGGGTTTAATAGCGCTTGAGCTCTTTCACTGTCACCGACGTATCTCATGTCATATGTTAGTTGGGGGGTGGGGGGGCAGATCTGACAAACTGATCATCTTCCATTTGCTGATATACCTTACCCAGGAGGGAGTATCATCCCCTTCCAGGTCTGGCTGCCACATTCCCTGGATGCTGTGGCCGGAGGAGAAGTTAATAGAGAACAATCTGCACTCCATCAGCTTCAACGGAGGACAGGCGAAACATCAGGGGTTCAAAGAGGACTATTGTCCCTCATGTGATAGAAAAAAGGTTTATTGCAGGAAACATACATAACACAAAAAAATAAATAAATCCCCCACAAGAAATGTCATCAGGCCTCCAAGTTCCCTATGTTGGCATATCTTCAAATCTGTATTTAACCTCTTCCTGCCCGCTGGAAGTCATGACGTCCTGGAGTTGAGTGGTTACATCTGAATGATGGGTGCAGCTGCCGGCATCATTCAGATATCTTTTATGGTGCAGAGAATTGCCGGCAGAATAAAGTTTGTTTTTTTTTTTCTCCACACACAGGTAGCACTCTGTTTGGGGGTTACAAATCATTTTTCAAGAAATGATGATTTTTACATGTAGGAGGGGAATTTCAGAATTGGCCCGGTATGGAAGCGGTTAAAACCAAAAACACAAATCTGGAAGAATGAGCTTCAAAGACATTGCATTATTTAATATAAACCATATGTAATATACAGGTAGGTGATCCCAGAAAGTGGATTAGCCAAGTGGTTGAATTCTTACCTCCAGTCACTGTTTTCATCACTTTCTTGTACATTTCTGTAAAGATAATCAAAGAATTGATTGTTTTAAGAATATCAAACACAATTAATATAATATTATCATGCCCTCCATGGCGATCCAGAGAAGTCTGCAGGAGGTTCTGTGCAGTTCCAGCCCAAGGAGAGCTGAGGAACCAACTAGCAAAATCTGCAGGAACAGTTGGAGCCAAGTCATCTGAGGATTGGGCTGAGAACAGTACAGGGTCTGGCAGATACTGGAAGGAGACATTCATGAATACAAGGGCACAGCGAGTAGAAGCCCGAGAGAAATCTTGAGGAGAGACCAATTGCGGTTGTGGTTTTGTTTTTCTTGGAGACAGTTCCAGACTTGCTGGCCTGGGCTGTTTCTAGAGTGGGAACCCCATAGGCCAAATAGTTCACATTTTTCTTCTTTTCTTCCTTGAAAACCTTAGTTAATGGTTTAGAGATGTGTCCTCAACCATGTTTTCACTAGTTCTGGGTGTGCCAAGCACAGCTTCTTTTCAGCGGGAACGCAGTTCCAGCACTGAATGTATGTAATAGCATGGGGTGTGCTAGAGGGTCTATTGATGTTGGTTGCTTGGGTGGATATTTTGTTACTGGGTGCGATATTTTGTTGTGGGTGGTTCACTGTTGCTGCAGGGAGTCTATTGTTGGGGTAGAGTCCATTGTTGCTGGGGGGAGGCCATTGTATGGGGATCCATTGCTGGGATTCTATTCCTGGCAGGGGATCGATTTTACTGCTTTTCTTTTTCTCATTAACATGTTCCATACAAATGATTTAGCACCACAAAATGGTACTTTGTTCTGTATTCTCTAAAAAGGGGTAGTACTGATAGGTGGGTAGGTGGTGGATTCAAAGGACGTGGTCAGGTGGGTAGGGGCAAAGACAAGGGGTGACTCAGATGGGGGGGTCCTGCACCTATTGAGAAAAAAAAGCCCTGGTGCAAAGGCTCACCCTAATCCCCTTCCCAGTTCTACAAATATAAAAAAAAAAGGACACCACCTGCTTGGTTGTTGCTTGAAATGCTGAGCAAATACTGTGTGTGGCTGCCATGCAATAAATAGGGAATAGTACTTGGGACACACAGTGGGACCAGTATGGGATCTGCACTACATTTGATTATCCTAATTGTTACATCAGTTAGGGGGTTTGGTGGAGAGGTATGTTTAGCTGGGAATACTTGATCACCTACCACGAATGGCCAACGAAACCCAATCAGCGCCAAGTGCACTGCCCCACAATCCTGCAGAAAAAAAAAAAAAAAAAAAAAAAAAAAAAAGGCTACATTAGTGCTGAATATAAAATGAGGATCAGTTATGAATTGTAAAATGACCTTTTAGCATTTCCATAGCCATATACACATTCATATTTTATTAGGAGTTTTCTCCAACTATCAAGGGCATAGATTTCAGATAATGGTCATTTGATAGAGCCATGGTATATGTATAGATCTGTAGCACCGAGCCAAAGGCTGGATAACTGCAGTCTTTGGCTCTGCTGTATTCAGTTGAGAAGAAATTCTTCAGATCTGATCATGTCTATTCCTAAGCCTGGTGGCTGATTACTCCTGCTTCTGGAAAAATATTCCAGAAATATATAGTGTGGGAGGGTCAGTCAATGGGTTATGAATTTATGACCACTACCAATCTCTGGGAGGGAGTGGCTGGGCAGGAGATAAAGCTTTAGAAGGGTCTGACCAAAGCTCTCTGGCTCCTGGGGCCTCTGCCCCCTGGGGAGCAGCCTATGTTAACTAAAATCTGTTATGCATCTCGACCCTCTCGCTCCTTATTGGCTCAGACATAACAGCAGCCATAGGCTACCACTGCAGCCAGTCAGAGCCACTCACAAGTGGGGGGGCAGGACATACATACATACATACATACATACATACATACATACATACATACATACATACATACATACATACATACATACATACATACATACATACATACATACATACATACATACATACATACATACATACATACATACATACATACATACATACATACATACATACATACATACATACATACATACATACATACATACATACATACATACATACATACATACATACATACATACATACATACATACATACATACATACATACATACATAATACATACATACATACATACATACATACATACATACATACATACATACATACATACATACATACATACATACATACATACATACATACATACATACATACATACATACATACATACATACATACATACATACATACATACATACATACATACATACATACATACATACATACATACATACATACATACATACATACATACATACATACATACATACATACATACATACATACATACATACATACATACATACATACATACATACATACATACATACATACATACATACATACATACATACATACATACATACATACATACATACATACATACATACATACCCCCTTACAATCACTTTAAGCTCATTATGTACATCATTTCTTAGCATGCAATCTCAAAAAGAAAGATTTTGCATAGGATAAATTACACCAACAAATGAAACATCTGATTTGGTGACAAGATAAAATATAGCACAGGTAAGATTTGACCATTTTTGATTCGGCTCACCTTGAAGATAAATCAAGTCATGTTCAGGCAGCTCCTTCAATAAACGTCCTTCTCTAAACCTACATCCCAGATGCTCAGTCTTTATATAGCAGTCATAAGCAGGAAATCCAGACTTGTGTGGAGTGAACTCAAACCAAGCTTCTGAAATGAGATTTTCCCCCAGTTATTGTCCATCCAGAGAATGATGTGTCCTATACACAATGAAGAGTCATCTCTATTTCCTCTTCATTGCAAACAATGACCTTCCAAGCTTCATCAAGGACAAGAAAAAAAAAATGGAATGGAGAAGAGCAATTGCAAGGCTGGCCATCCACTATTAGGGATTTGGTTTCAAAAATAGTCTTAAAACAGTTAAAGGATTGGTGGGGTCAAGTCGAAGCCATTTGATGCAGTAATGAGAAAAGTCAAACAGGATGGAAATTCTCTCCAATGAACACATTTCAATCAGTGAATGGTTTTCACTCCAGAAATTCCATTTATTCCAAAATTGAACCTCTAGTTGGACTCTTGCCACCCAAAATAATGCATATGTGCGGCGGCAAAGTGGGAAGTCTTTAATGCCCACATGCCAAGAGCATGCTCACTGCACATTCCCAGCACCTTAACTAGGGTGTCAAAGACGGCTTTCACTCCATATGAATGATCGGGCGTCAATGAGAACAGCTTTTGATCACGTGAGTAGTTTGACAACCGTGCATGGTTGTCAGATGGGCTGATCCTTCCCCACCCCCCAGACATACAGATCCTACTAGAGGGACCTCCAGGCGCTGGGCAGGAAGGAGTTAATATTTCTCAAGAGGATTTTTACTATCTGCACCCAAATCAAATATGTAGCACCACTCCAAGCTCCACTAGTTCAGTCACCTGGTGATTCAATCCCTGTCAGGTGCAGCTCCCACAGGGCTGGTCTTGCCCATTACTCAGAAGCATACCAGGGAGAGATGGAAGGGCACACCAAGAGCTGGTCCATTGCAGGTGATAGGAAGGCTTCAGTTCCATCCACTCTTGAAAAACACTAACATTTTATCTACCATGGGCTTAATTGTAGAGCCCATGATGGGGTTACACATTAAAGGGTGTGGTTAAGGGAAGGGAGTTAAAGTATTTAAGTATTCTTACCTCCAATGTATACCGAGATAAGCACAGAACAATTTTTGCATCTGTCAAGATTAAACTGTGTGGGAGGGACTTTATCCCGACCCTACCAATCAAAATAAAGAGAAAAAGAAGAAGTGTAGCTGGAGGGGGCTCATGGACACCACATGGCTGGTGTGGAGGTGAGCATAGTTCCAGGAAACTAATTTTGAATGACTTTGATCAACTGATGGAATGTACTGTTGAGTATTTTCAAATGAACGTTTATTGGAAAATTGACTAGTGTATGGCCAGCTTTAGTGCTCCACTAGCTTGATAAGCAGCTTTCTCTACATCCACTTAGTGTCTGATCGGCAGGGCTCAATCTGGATGGCATCAGCCCACCAGGGAAGGAGCTTGTAAATTCTGTAATAAAATAGTATATGGATAATGGGAAGCCCAAGTCCCAATTTTCATTTTTACTATTTTTCATTTATAGGAATCATATGTGAGGAATAGAGGTCATTCTAGTAAACACACCTGATCTGTTTTCATGCATTTTACTCTTCCTCACAGCACAGTAGATGGGATACGGGTCTTCACCGATATTGCAAATCTCTTTGTGACTGGACAGCTTTTCATTATTAATCTGCAAAGAAAAAAAAAAAAAAAAAGTGTAATAGTGGAAGTTGTTTTAGGGTACCCCAAGGCTCAGCATCATGGTGGTGCCCCCCCCCCCCCAGCTCAACTTTTTTTGGCTGGTACAAGCCAAGAGGACAGCTGGGGTCAATTTAAAAAGCAAGGTCATGAACAGGCAAGCAGCAAAAACTAGAATAATTATGTCCAAGTCAGGATGGTATCTTGTGAATACTGAATAACCAAATTAAATAAATATACAAAAAATAAATAAAAAAATATCAGTAAAAAAAAAAAAAACAAAAAAAACGCCAAGACCTGGATTCAGGTCACTATCCCAGAATACACTGCTGCTATGTTTGTCATATCTGAAAACTGCACATCAGAATGATTAGTAATCAGCTGAACTGATGTACAAATCATGACGTTCCCGTAGAAGTCAACTTTAGCTCCATTACCTTCTGCTACCCAAGCTTTAATTAGCAACGTTGTCCATTACCATACTTGTCTTAAAAGGTTAATTAGAACTGTATCTGAAATAAAATGAACTGGAATGTACCAAAACAATATAAAGTAGCAAAAACCCTTTTAATTTCAGTCCTCACCAGGAATGAGCCAATGGTTTGCTCCACTCCGTTTCAACCAATTTTTTTTTTGGTGCTTGGACGAATGTGTAGACTTATTCCCGAGCAAAAACACGTATGTACGTATGAATGATCACTGGCATTCCCCAGTTACAAAACGCAAAAGGGGCAGAGATAGCAGGGACATTGTCATATGGGCATATTTGGCCAATGTCACCACCAGCCACGCTCTCCTATTTATATGAATGATGACAGCTCATGAAAAATAAAAAAATTAATCTAGTGGTACTGTTAGCATAGGTTGTGTGCACCAGGTCCCTCTTTTAAGAAGTCAGCAGGCACCACGATGGATTCACAGCTAGGAATGTTTTTGTGAGTTTTATATAAATAAAGGGCTTGTCAAACATTTGGGTGTCTTTATTACACCCCCTCATGTTGAGGGCATGTGTCCCGTTATGGTTGGGGGGGTGCACTTTGAAGTTCACCAAACCAAGGACAGTTTGGCTCGTGCCGAGTTCTTACAAATGCCTCAGATTGCCGGTACTGATAACATCTGAGAGGAAGTTAGGATGCAGACAAACTGCAACAAAGAGGCTGATATTGATGAACAGTAAAATAAAGAGACTGTGATGCCTCCATTATTCAAGAAGCTAAAGTCAAGTCACTTCAGAGCTAAAAGGTTCTCCTTGTTTTAAAACCTTGGACAGGACCTAGCATGTACGTACTTTATTCACGACGAAGAACACGAATGTATAGGCCCAAAGATCTGTCAGAGTGTACGAGTCTCCAAGAAATTTCTCTTTTATCTTCTCCCATGGCTTTGTCCAGTCCCGGTCAGTTTCCAATTTGATTCGCTCACATAACCAAAACTCCAGATCTTTCATGTATGAAAAGTCCGACCAGTTACTTTTAGCATACAGAGAGGACATACACCTGGAACATTAAAGTAGTAAGTCAGACGTTTGATAGGCAAGTTATTCATTCAACATTCTTCCTTTGCCTGAAATCTCTACCCCATTTGTTTAACCACTTCAGCCTGGAAGGATTTGTCCCCTTCCTGACCAGGACATTTTTTTTTTTTTACGATATGGCACTGCGTCAATTTAACTGGCAATTGCATGGGTGTATCCAAACAAAATTTATAGCCTTTGTTTTCCCACAAATAGAGCTTTCTTATAGTGGCATTTGCACTTCTGCAGTTTTTTTTTCTTTTATAGCACAAAAAAGTGACAATTTTGAAAAAAAAAAATAAAAAAAAAAAAAAAAAAACATACATACACCCTTCATCAGTTTAGGCCCATATGTATTCTTCTCCATATTTTTGGTAGAAATGCAATAAGCGTATATTTGTAGACTCTATAACTTTTGCGCAAACCAAATAGGGGAAAGATTTATGGCATTTTTAGTTTTTTACACTAGTAATGGCGGTGATCTGCAATTTTTAGCAGGACTGCAACATTACAAAGGACACTTGACATTTTTTGGCAATCAGAGCTAATAGCCACGGATTACTGTCTAAATGTCATTGGCAGGGAAGGGGTTAACACTAGGGGGCGATCAAGGGGTTAACCGTGTTCCCTATGTGAGTTTATAACTGTGGGGAGGGAATGTGGCGGACTAGGAGAGAGATAGTTAATCCTACCTAGTAGGGACATGGTCTCCTCTCTCCTGACAGAACCAGGATTTGTATGTTTACACACAGCCAGTTCTCAGCTATTTAATAAAAGTGATCCAAGTGGCTTTTCTACCTCCCGATCACCTTTACAGTAGCCCCCCCCCCTTCACTGCCCCCTGCAGTGGTTCACCAGCTATCCCATTCCTTTAGGGAGCCCCAGACTGCTGAAAATGTCTCCATCTATTAATCAGGAGGAGATTGAGAAACATCTATTCTCTGATTTCCACTGCAAGCCAGGCCAGGGAGACGCATGCTGGGGTTCTTCCAACAAACTGGGGGTTCTTTAAGAGACACTTCCACTTTTGATCATCACTTCTCTCCTCATTTATAAAACCTGCATTTATATTCCCGCTATTCCCATCCACCTTAAACTGAACATAGACTGCTCAAGTGACTCCTTAGTAAACTTTGAATTTGTGTTACTGCTGTTTCACATCCATCTATAGACCCCTTCACATTATTTTGAGGTTTATTTGGTTTTAAACTGGCTTACCCAAGTTATGGGCTGCCGTATCTTTACATTCCTACCCCCTTGGCCCTGTTGTAGGTTGATTGTGGTGTGAAAAGTTTGCTGTGCTAGTTGTGTGCCAGATATTAACTCCTGATTAATTGGCAAATCCCATCCACACCCAGCACAGTATTAAAGAGAACCTTTTTTGGAGGACACAGACCAGGGAGATGCATGCTGGGGTTCTTCCAACAAAGTGGGATTTCTTTAATTAGGCGACACTTCCGCTTCAGTAATTTACACGAAACAAACATTGAAAGCAAACTTAACAAAATCAGCAGACTTCGATATAGATATAGAGATCCTCAAACCCTGGGCCTCCCTTATTTAAAATTGTACCCAATGCATCCATCACCTCAAATCCTCTGGAAGCGGTCACAATACCATTAGTCTCCCCTTTCAAAAACAGCTTCCCATTCTCCTGTCCCTCACCATTTGAAGCTCACTGTACACATCTGTTCTCTCCAATTTTCTTAAGTGCTGTGATCTACTAACCCCCTGGACCATTATCTCTCCTTGACAATTTTTCGGCCTGGTTACCCTACTTTCTCTTGTCCAATTCCCACAATCCTTCTCAGTGACTTCAACATCCCTGTTCATATGAACACTCCTAGTTCTAAAACTTCCTAGTCTAAACTCTTCATTTGACCTGAAGCAATGGGTACAGGCTTTTACTCACTTTGATGGGAACACCCTTGACCTTGTATCCTCCTACCCATGTGCAACCTCTCCGACAATCCTTTCCCTCCAATCGCCTAACAATCACTCGAAAAAAAAAAATGTCACCATTTTAACCAACCATTCTCTTTTCAGCTACTGACCACCTGTCCTACCCCAATCTAGCCACTTCCATGTACAATAGATACCCATCCTCTGCCCTGGACAAGCTTGCCATCATCACTACACAGAATCAGGTCCTGACCCTACAACCCTGGCAAACAGATGACACCAGAAGTCTCAAAATACTGCCGGGCTCTTGAGCATCAGTGGACCAAGACCAAGTCTCTCAAGGACTTCAACCAATTAAAATCTGCCCTCCAAAAATGCAATTCCTGCCTCCTCCCCAAGCAGACCTATTTTATATCTCATTAACACCTTATCATTCAGTCCATGTCAACTCTTCTCTACCTTTAACTCTGCTTAGTCCTCCACTGCTTCCACCCACTAACTGCCCAGGAGATCGCCAATCACTTCAAATATAAGAGATTTAATCATTTGATCAAATCTCCACTTTACCGGTATCTCCCCCACACCCATGTCAACAGGTATAATCAACACTCCCCTTATTGAACCCTACTGAAGAGAATCTAACGGTATTTCCGTATAGCTGACAAGACCAGCTAGGTATAAATCACAGCAATTACCACACTCACAAGACCCTCTCAGTACTGAGGAGATAGCTTCTTGGTGAACACAAAAAGATAACCTTTGCATTATGTTCAAAGCTATCCGATTTAATTCTTGGTTGGGTCTACAACTATATACACATTATTAACCAATCATATGGAAGATGGGCGTGGTTAATACAGAGGTGTACATTTCACATCATTACATATCAATTATTCCATATGCTTTCATGACTCAGTCATGAGTCCTGCTTCCCCTTTTCATGTCTCATGACACAGGAAAGGTGGCCCAGACATAGAGCCCCAATTCTTTAGACGGTACAGAATAAAACTTCTTATGCAAGCTATATTTTCTTATATGTAGGCTTTATAGAAAGCCTGTTATAAAGCTTAAAAACAGAACTAGTTGACTTTAACTAGAGTCTAAATATACAAGCTAAGATTTATGAATTTATATGACTCCATGGCCGCACAAGATGGAGTCACCTCTGTTCAGTCATATTACTACACCTACTACTATAGACAAGGCTGCTAAACTTATTTCTAACACCCAAACCACCCGTCCCCTGGACCCTCAAATACTATGGTCACCCTCTGATTCTATCCTACACTCTCTAACAGAGCTTCAATAACCCTCTTTTCTGGCATCTTCCCAAACATTCTCTAGTCACCCACATACTTAAACAAGCCTTCCTTGGACCCTACCAATCTTAATCTACACCCCATTTCCTATAGACTCCATGAATGCCTGGTCTACAAACAAAAGTAATGAAGTTGAAAGTGACAATGATTTCATTACTTCTATTTAAGAGCGGTCGTTCCCTGGCCACTGTAGCTAGAGAAGCAGCTAATCAAGCATTGTCTGTGCTGGATTAGCAGGGGAGACAATAGGTCTAATAGACCCTTCAGGTCTCCATAAAGGACCCATTCCCTGCCTATGCTATCACACAGTAGGTTTGTTAGTCCCCTTGAGATAGTGGGGAGGGGGTTGGCATAGCCTGGTAATTAAGGGTGTTAAACTCTCCATTTAATAAAAGATTTTAATGTGAATTTTTTTTTAAATTGCCCTGGGCGTGAAGTGGTTAAATAGAAGTAGATTATATATATTAAATTATATAAATTGTTAGAATATACATATATACCATGTTGCTCCAGATATCGCACTGATGAAGGTCACGGTACCCAAAAGGTTGAGTTCAGCCAGTTTAGAAATCGTTCCCAGAAAACCAACCATGGCACGGAGTCCACCCCCAGATCCCAAGACCGCGATTACAGGAGGGTTGCAATTCTTCAGGGGAAAACAAACATGAAAAGGTCTACTTTAGATGGAATATGGATTGAACAGTGGTAAGAAAATAACAGCATGAAAACTGAATACAAATATGGGATAAAGCAACATCTGTGTAAAGCTATAGTATGAGGTTTAAGGGAAATCTTACCTTATATACGATAATAGTCAAGGAATAAATGAATGAGAGTTGTACTCTGATCTCCACTCTTCCAAATTTGTTTAATTCAATCAGCTTTATACCTTGAACATGGCTCCAACCAGAAGCCCCTCTTCCTTAACGCGTTTCATCATGAATGGCTTGGCCTTAAGGCTGGATTCACACCTATGCATTTTTAGTGCAGATTTGCACTACAGTCCATTTAACATGGTTTCCTATGGAACACTTTCTGTAGTTCAAATCTGCAAAATGCAAAAAGCACTAAAAATGCAAAGGTGTGAATCTAGCCCCTCTTAAGTTTCATCATGAATGGCTTGGCCATAAGGGTTTGGGTTATTTTTCTAACTATGCTGAGACATTTTAGGGAAGTGGTGGCTTATGGATGGAGACATGAGTGCAGCTGTACTATCACATGTAGGATGAAGACTGGAATATTGTAGAGGCCTTCCTTACACCTCCTGCCCTACACTCCTAGAGGTGAAGGCAGAGAGTGTGATGGTATGAAGTAACACAAGTACCAGAGTAGCTGGCTGTTGGTGTCCGCTCCTTAGGCAGGTAGAGCTGGAAGTTGCAGTCCTCAGGACAGGATGCTGAAGCAGCTTGGCACCAGAGCAGGAAATGGTAGCAGGGCCAGGAAGCAGGTGGCAGTCAGCTTTATCCAGGCAGAGCAAGTCCAGGAAGTAAGCCAAGATCAGCAACAGCTGGGCAAAGTAGTCCATTCGCCTATTCCTTACAATGGTGAGCAAGGATGGGCTTCTTTGAGCCAGCACCTTGTTTGTTCATGGGCAGGTGAGAGGAGCAGGTCTGGAGCAACACTTACTTGGTTTATGTGGTTTCAAAATTAAGGTTTACAAGACAAAACTACCAAAGACTTACCTCTTTAACATTCATGCCCAAGGACAAAAGGGTCTCCTTTACTTTTCTCATCCTTGCCTTGACAGCTATGGTTTCCCCTTCTGAGCTATCAAGTGTGAAAAAAAAAAATAAATAAAATTTACAAACAGAATATACTTGAAGTTTCTCCAGAGACAAGACAGTCAGTCATTCTGGATAGAATGGAATTCAATAACTTTTTTAGCAAAAAAAAAAAAAATAAATAAAAATAAAATAGAAATCTCCCCAAAGTGTGAAAGATTCCCTCTTGATCAAGCATTCCTATTAAAAGAGCCATTCTCAGCCTGGGTCCTGTGGAGCTCTAAGGTTCCTTGAATTGTTGCTCATTGACCTCCCATTTAATGGTGCTTGCATAGTTTCAAGGACAACGCCACTTGGCAGAGCCAGCTGCATGACACGAAGGATGAGCTGACGTTCAAGCCTGAATCTAGGTCCAGACTAAGCTTTGGTCACTTGGTACTTCAGACAAAGATCTGAACTACTGCCTATTTGGGAGTAGCTGCAAGACAGACAAGAGACAACCATCTCCGCTTCCTGCTGTTAATGTTTGCACCCGTAGGGTCCATGGGAAACCCCTGATGTCACAGGGAAACCTTTTCCTTTAAAACGCATTATCTACAAATAAAAAAAAAGTCCTGTTGGCAAGATATTTGAAATACAGGATGACAGATTCATGTTGCCAGAACCAACCAATGTCTAATTTTTTTTGTTCTTCTGTAGAAAAAGGACTATTAAAATTGGTGAAAATGACATTACTTACCCATCTACAAGATCAAGATTTCCCTGTGAAGACAAAAGAGACACACTGATGTTCAGAAACAGTCTGGTGATACAAACCAAAATGTCAAAAACACATTTTTCCAGAATGAAAAGTTCTTGTGACCCTGGAGGAGGTTTCACAGCTCATAGATATTGATTTTTGCTCCACTCATTTTATCTCTACAAGTCAGTGGGAATGCCAAATCAGTTAGCAGGAGCTTCATGGAAAGGAACATAGAAAGTAGGGATGGGCGAACGGTTTGGCCCAAGCACAAGTTCAGGCCAAACTTTGGTTGTTCGGAAAACAGCAGACATTATGCAGTGTATGGGGGAAATTCGAAAGCCGCCGGAACACCATTAACCCCTTCCGACCAAGCGTACGCAGATGTATGACCTCTGCTTTTGGGGGTTATACCGGTTTTTAGAGCCGGCAATTAGCTTTCCAGGGATAACAACCGATGCAGCTAAAAGCCACTCGGCTGTTACACCAGAGGAGGGGGGGGGGGGGGGGGGGGTAATCACACATGTGAGGTATTGCCGCGATCGTCAGAGCGAGAGCAATAATTCTAGCACTAGACCTCTAACTTACCTTAAAAGAAAAAAAAATAAAAAATTAAAGCGTCGCCTATGGAGATTTTTTTTAAGGTACTGTAGTTTGCTGCCATTCCACGAGTGTGTGCAATTATAAAAGCATGACACATTTGGTATCCATTTACTCGGCGTAACATTTGTCACATTATACCAAAAAAAAAAAAAAAAAAAAAAAAAAAAAAAAAAAAAAAATTGGGCTAACTTTACGGTTTTGTTTTTTAAAATTCATGAAAGTGTCCCTTTTCCCAAAAAGTTGTGTTTAACCACTTTAAGACCAGCCTCGTTTTGGATTTTAGGTGTTTACATGTTTAAAACAGGTTTTTCTGCTAGAAAATTACTTAGAACCCCCAAACATTATATATGGTTTTTCTTCTAACACCCTAGAGAATACAATGGCAGTCATTGCAATACTTTTTTTTGCACCGTATTTGCGCAGCGGTCTTATAAGCGCACTTTTTTTGGAAAAAAAAAATGCACTTTTTTGAATAAAAAAAAAAAAAAAAAAAAAACAGTAAAGTTATCCCAATTTTTTTTTATATTGTGAAATATAATGTTACGCCGAGTAAATCGATACCCAACATGTCATGCTTGAAAATTGCGCCCGCTCGTGGAATGGCGTCAAACTTTTACCCTCAAAAATCTCCATAGGCGACGTTTAAAAAAAATTCTACAGGTTGCATATTTTGCGCTACAGAGGAGGTCTAGGGCTAGAATTATTGCTCTCACTCTACCGGTCGCGGCGATACCTCACATGTTAGGTTTGACTACCGTTTTCATATGCGGGCGCTACTCGCGTATGCGTTCGCTTCTGCACGCGAGCTCGTCGGGACAGGGGGGGGGGGGGGGGGGGTTTAAAAATTTTTTATTTTTTATTTTTATTATTTATTTTAGAATATTTTATTTATTTTTACACTTTAAAAAAAAAAAAAAATTGTGTCACTTTTATTTCTATTACAAGGAATGTAAACATCCCTTGTAATAGAAAAAAGCATGGCAGGACCTCTTAAATATGAGATCTGGGGGTCAAAAAGACCTCAGATCTCATATTTACACTAAAATGAAATAAAAAAAAAAAAAAGTCATTTGAAAAAAATATGCCTTTAAGAGGCGTGGACGGAAGTGACGTTTTGACGTCGCTTCCGCCCAGCAGTGTCATGGAGACGAGTGAGCGCCACCTTGGGCTCACTTGTCTTCAGACACACCACGGGAGTGGACGCGATCGCCTCCGCCGCTACCGACGGCTCCGGTAAGTGGCGGAGGGCACCGGGAGGGGGGGCCCCTCTCCCGCCACCGATAAAAGTGATCTTGCGGCGAATCCGCCGCAGGGACCACTTTTATCTGAAAGCCGGCCGCCGCACGAAAACGGCGATACCGGGGTTATGGCAGCTAACTGCTGCCATAACAACGATATCCCCGTTCAAACTTAGGACGTACATCGTCGTGCGGCGGTCGGGAAGTGGTTAAAACACCACTGCACAAATACCTTGTGACAGAAAATATTGCAATGATCGATAAATTGATAGATATCTATTTTATGTTTGGGGTTTCTAAGTAATGTTTTTGCAAAAAATTGATTTTAACTTGGAAACACCAAATGTTAATAGGCTTAGTCATGAAAGGGTAAAGTCTATGGGACACAAACATGAAAAATTAAAAAAGTGCTCATTTTAAAGTTTTATATGCAAGTTAAAAAAAAAAAAAAAAAAAAAGTGTTTGAGGACCCGGGTCCTGCCCCAGGGGATATGGATCAATGCAAACTTTTTAAACTGGAGCAGTGATTTTTTTAATGCTTAAAGTGAAACAATAAAAAAATTCCTGTAAAGTGGCACATTTTCCCGTGTTTAGAATACCACAGCAAAATGACATTTCTAAAAAGGAAAAAAAAAAAAAATAAAAAAAAATAAGTCATTGTGGGGGTCCCCCCCCAAAAAAAAAAAATCCATACCAGACCCTTATCTGAGCACATAACCTGGCAGGCCACAGATAAGGGGGGGGGGGGCAGAGGAAGAGCGCTCCCCTACTGAACTGTACCAGGCCACAACATGGGGGGGTGCTTTGGAGTAGCCCCCCAAAGCACAAGGTTCCTTATCCCAACCCTTACCCAGTGGTTGTATGCGGGGAGGGGGCTTATCAGAATCTGGAAGCCCCTCTAAGAAGGGGACCCCCAGATAAACCCCCCCCCCCATGTGAATTGGTAATGAGTTACCTTTTCACAAGGTGACAAAAAAGAAGAAAAAAAAAAAAAAACCCAAGACAGTTTGGGACAAAAAAAAAAAAAAAATTTACAAACGGTCAGTAAATTTACTGGTGGTTGGCAACCCTGGCGACACCCCCCTAATCTACATGCGGGGTGGCAGACACATGGATTTCAATAGGGTTTTTTTAAACGCACATGATTAGAGCCTTAAGCCTGGTACACACGATTAGATTGTTGGGCAACCGAGTGTCTGATTTTTGTCAAAAGGGCGTGTGCCTGGATCTTGTCTTTCATACTAATGGTACACAATTGTCAGCCAACACACAAATGTATTGATGTACAAAGAATTCCAGGTCTTGAGTGCCACTCTTTGGGCCCCTTCTGCTAATTTGGTGAGCATTGGTTCCGAGCATGCATGTTTGTACTTTCAACTTGTGTGATGGATTTGTGTACCGACCATCAGAAAATCTAACATTCCGTTGTCCGCCAAAAACTTACTAGCCTCTCATCCAACATTTGTTGGCAGAAAGTTGGACAACAATTGTCAAAAGGAGCATACCAACGGTCAGATTTTAGGTCGGTCCGTCAGACAACCCCCTGCCAACAATCTGATCGTATGTACGAGGCTTAAGGCTCCAATTGTCTCCAAAAAGGTGACCTCACCCAGTTGTGCAACATTAATGTTCACTAATGTCTTCCGGCTTCTCCTCCCAGCCAATCAGGAAGCGGGTCCTGAGTAGGGATGGGCGAACGGTTTGGCCCAAACCCCTCTGAACCGACCACAATGCATTGCGGAGCTGAACAGTGCATTGCAAGCCCTGATTGGCTGAATCTTTCACTGCTTCAGAGAATCAGGGCAGAGAGCACTGCCAGACTCATGATTGGACACTCATCATGACTTTATCCAATCATGGCTCATTCCCGCCCCACAGTATAAAATTATTCTTTCAATGGCAGCCATTTTCAGTGTGATTTTGGTGTGGAGAGATAGAACAGGGCTCTGTTCAGTGCTATTAGTGTTCTATACTGTGCCATTTTGCTTCAATTGTCAGTGTAGAATATTAGTTTAGTGTCAGTCTAGGGATAGTGTGAGTGCAGTGAGGAGAACCATCATTCAGCTTTGTACAACCCCTGGCAAAAATTATGGAATCACCAGTCCGACACCGCCTGATTGCATTGCTGCCAGTTTAACGCCATATAGTTCTGTGCGTCACTGTACATTTGGCAAATTATATTGTAGTATAATATAGTGTATCCATGGAGTGTGAGTACTCTAAAGTGCACCAAACATCTCTTTACATTGATTAAAGTGCATCTACGTACGGATTTCCACCACTTCTTTACATTTGCTTATAAGCGCCACCCCCTCCCAATAATGTCTGGGAGGACAACAAGGAGAGGCAGATGTTCCCTTGGCACTGTTAAGGGGGCCAACAACAAAATGTTTCCACAAGCAAAGGTGGACATGGTGGTCAGTCCTCAGGCAGGGCATCATTTCCTCTGTTCAGTGAGTTTGCCTGTGCTATCCAGCCACAGCATGCAGAGGAGGAGGTAGACTGGCTTACTAAACCTTCCTCATCCTCCGTCACACAGACAAGTATACAGTCCCCTGCAGTTGCCGGAGTGGATAAACCTGCCTCCTTGTCCACATCTATTCCCACCATAGCTCCAACATCAGTCATGGAGGAGTGAGCTGGGTTATTTAACCACAGCGTCAGCCACTTGCATAATTATGATGAGACTCGTGCCAGATAGAGCAGAGGAGAAAACTGAAGGTGAGGTGACAACCCCAAGGAGGTCGACATCAAGAAAGGGCAGCCACCCTATTCCATCCAATTCTGAAGCAGTTATCTCCTGGCCCACTCCCCAAATCTCAACTGTCTGGGCCTTTCAGCACTTTGAGGGTGTTCAATCATTTCATCTGGAAGAACGTTTTTGGTATAGGTTTCATGGGCACAAATAACACCCAAAGACCACATTTTCTGCACCCGTTTGACAGTTGCATATCATTGCAATTTTTTTTACAGCAAGGCCAATTTTTGCTTTCATCAAGATTATCTCTATAGGGCTACGGTGGGAAGGCGCCACCAACACCCAAAGACAAATTTTTTACATACCCGTTACTTCTATACAAAGTGTCACCAGAATGTAGCCAAAAAAAACCAAAACTCTAATCTTGTTCCCAGTGCACTACATCGTGTCATCATACACACTGGCTCTCCAGCTGTTGCTGAGCAAAATAAAGGCAGCTTGCAGAAAAAAAAAAAAAAAATAAAAAAAAAAAATAAAAAAAAAGTATTTTTTGGCTTTATAAATACAATTATTGCTGCAGCAGATTCTAGACATGGTACAGATCTGCCACTTTACAGGTAGACAAAGGAGACCCCCCCCCCACAGGCACTATATTGGAAGTAATTTCTCATTTTTATAAAAAAAAAAAAAAAAAAAAAAAAAGCCTTGTACCATTTGTGTGAATGCGGTGCGATTCAAGCCATACAAAATGAATTCTTTTGCGAATCACATGCTGTGTCCTGCACCACACCACAAGTGTGAGCCCAGGGTTAAAACGTTTTTCATTGACTATTCTGGGCTTTGTATTTTTTCATTGATATACAAATCCACAAGATTCTGAGGCAAAAATAAATAGAATACACACTTCATATTAACTCACCCCAGCCAAACAAGTTTGAGGTTTCCCACCCCCCCATAGATTTCTTATTAGAGGATCCAGTACTGGATGTATTTTGATTGGCTGCCATGATCTCTTCGCTCCGCTTGTATGAAATGATTTGGTATCACACTGATGGAAATGAATAGAAAGTCACTCACCTCATTGGCCGCCATTAGAGATGAAGGAAGGTCACCACTTATCTCCCAACATGTAAATCTGATAAAACAAAACTCAGCAGTAAGACTTGTGAAGAGGATGATCTCAGATATACAGAAGACAGGATGGAGATGGCTGTACCAGTAATCAGATGATGGTAGAAGTTGGTTGGGAAGGTTTATTGGAACGTGTGTGAGTCTTTAGCCTCGTATAATCCTGACCTTACATCATATCATTGGGTGGGTTCTAGAGTTACCTCCTCATCCCTTTAAAACCCAAACAAATTATACAGGTTCTGAGACCAATGTAATGCAGATAAAGCACCAAGTTTAAATTACCACCTTAAATTGGCCACAGAACCTGTTCAGTTTTAAAGGAATAAGGTGGAAACCCTAGTGGAATCCCACACACCTCCAAAGGGGTTTGTTTTTACCAGGCTGGTTTTGTTCCAGCAAATCTTATCAGAACATGCCAGGTGCCATTGCTAAGGGCTGATCTGTAGGGAAAGGGGGGCGCGCGCAAGCTTACATAGGATAAAACATATGGATACACCCCATTGCAACAAAGTCCTCCCCCCTCCACAGTCTTTATTCTACCTCCTCATTTCCATGTTGGATTAGTAGAGCTCCCATTGTACAGACCCCCCACCTTGGAGCCAAGCTCTGCAGGTCTCATAGACCCCAGTACTGAGGTGGTCCCCATACCTCCCTCTACTTCACACCATTCACAGACAACAATGTCCCAGGCTTCATTCTGTGAATGGAGAAGACTTCACCCCCGAGCTTCCTCTTATTCTTATCTTCATTATTATTACATTTTCACACAAGATATTAAACAATAACCCCACTTTGGTTAAGAAACAAACAAGCCCCTCTACCTGATCAATGTACATTGCAAGGATTGGAGGAAACTTTGTTGCAGTCTTACCTTTTGTTGCTGTGTTGGGTAATGTCAGTGTGCAAAATAAATCAGAAATGGGAGTGACTTTTATTACCGAGCAGCTGAGGAACTTGTTGGGTTTTAATGAGGAAAATTGCCAAGTCAGAATCCCTTCAGGTGTGATTAACCCTTTGGGAGCTTCTCCCCATAAATGGAATATCCAGGGGAGGATTGACAACCCATGGGGCCCCCGGCAATAGAAGATCATGGGGTCCCCTGTGTCCCCACCCTCACACAAGCCACACCTACACAAAGCCCCACCTACATAAATCATGGGGCACACAGTAAGGCACATCACAGGGCATGGGGCACACAGCAGGGAACAACACAGGGCATGGGGCACACAGTAGAGCACATCACAGGGCACATAAGAAGGCACATCATGGGCAAAGGGCACATCAGGGGGTACACAGCAGGGCACTGAGAACATCACAGGGCATGGGGCACATCACAGGACACACAGCAGGGCACATAAGGTGGTACACAGCAGGGCACGGGGCATGGGGCCCACAGTAGGGTACATCACGGGGCACACAGCAGGGTTTATTATGCTGTACACAGCAGGGAACATTATTAAGCACAGCATGGTGCATCACAGGGGGCACAGGGAACATCAGGGGGTACAAAGCAGGGCATAGGACACACATGCTATGTCATTTAGCAGGTATTTTATGTACTTTCTGAAAATGTTTTTAAAGCTGAATTCCAGGTATGGATGTTTTATACTTAGTTATAATGAATCAATGTAACTATGTATATACCATACCTGTGAGATCGCTCTAGAAATCTAGCTGGAAATCACTGGGTGCCGACACCTCTACTACAGCACTACTACACTACTACTATACCACTACTACACCTCTACTACAGCACTACTATACTACTACTATACCACTACTACACCTCTACTACAGCACTACTACACTACTACTATACCACTACTACACCTCTACTACAGCACTACTACACTACTACTATACCACTACTACACCTCTACTACAGCACTACTACCATACCACTACTACACCTCTACTACAGCACTACTACACTACTACTATACCACAACTACACCTCTACTACACTACTACTATACCATTACTACACCTTTACTACAGCACTACTACTAGGGTTGCCACCTCATCCCTTTAAACTCAAACACATATGAATTACACAGGTTCTGAGGCTAGTTTAATGCAGATAAGGCACCAAGTGAGTTTCATGAATTCAGTTTTAAGGCTCCATGCACACAGAATGCTCAAAAAGGACGTTCTGAATGTCGGATTGCTGGCAGGAAAACGCTGCTTTAAAAACGCGATTTTATCAGCGTTTTGCATTGCCGTCAATGCACGTTTAGCAGCGTTAGCTTTCAGCCACTTTTCTCTGCCTCTATTCAAAAACAATGGTTCCCTATAGGAGCCCATTGATTTGAATAGAAGTCACACCAGAAGTCGGATCATCATGACCCGACTTGCGGTGTGACTTGTGTGCTGAGTATGAAGGGGTATGAAAAAAGAATGCGTGGGGTTCCCCCCCGGGATGATTCTGGGCCATTCAGTCTGGTGTGGATTTTAAGGGGAACCCCCTACACCGAAAATACGGCATGGGGGGCCACCCAAAATGCATACCAGACCCTTATCCGAGCATGCAGCCTGGCCAGTCAGGAAAGGGGGTGGGGACAAGCGAGCCCCCCCTTCCAGAACCGTACCAGGCTGCATGCCCTCAACATGGGGGGTTGGTGCTTTGGGGCAGGGGGGGCTCTGCGCCCCCCCACCCCAAAGCGCCTTGTCCCCATATTGATGAGAACAAAGGCCTCTTCCCGACAACCTTAGCCGATGGTTGTCGAGTCTGCGGGCGGGGGGCTTATCAGAATCTGGGAGCCTAGTTTAATAAGGGGGCCCACAGATCCCAGCCCCCCACCCTATGTGAATGAGTATGAGGTACATTGTACCCCTACCCATTCACCTGGAAAAAAAGTGTCAAAAATAAAACACACTACACAGGTTTTTAAAGTAATTTATTAGGCAGCTCCGGGGGTCACTTCTGACTTCTCAGCCCTCTCTTCGGTTCTTCTCCCGCTGTCCGGTGTCTTCTGCCAGGCTCCTCCGCTATCTTCTGTTCCTTTGCCCGCTCTTTTGCTAGAAGTGGCCCGGTCTTCTCAGTCGTCTTCTTCCCTCTTCTCTTCTTCCGATGTTGACTCGACGAAACAACTTATATTGGCATGGGGCGTGGTCACCGGGTGATGTCATCTGGTGACCCCACCCCTTATGAGGTCACCACCCGGGGAAATGATGGGGCAATGACGTCATAAGGGGCGGGGTCACCAGATGACCTCACCCGGTGACCGCGCCCAATGCAAATATAAGTCATTGCGCACCGCGCACACGGCACTACAGCGGGAGAGAGCGTTGAGTCAACATCGGAAGAAGAGAAGAGGGAAGAAGATGACGATGAAGACCGGGCAACCGCTAGCAAAAGAGCAGGCAAAAGAGCAGAAGATAGCGGAGGAGCCCGGCAGAAGACACCAGACAGCGGGAGAAGAGCTAAAGAGAGAGCTGAGAAGTCGGAAGAGACCCCCGAAGTCGGAAGAGACCCCCGGAGCTGCCTAATAAATTACTTTAAAAACCTGTGTAGTGTATTTTATTTTTGACACTTTTTTCCAGGTGAATGGGTAGGGGTACGGTGTACCTCATACTCATTCACATAGGGTGGGGGGCTGGGATCTGTGGGCCCCCTTATTAAACTGGGCTCCCAGATTCCAATAAGCCCCCTGCCCACAGACCCGACAACCAACGGCCAGGGTTGTCGGGAAGAGGCCCTTGTCCTCATCAACATGGGGACACAGTGTTTTGAGGTGGGGGGCACAGAGCCCCTCTGCCCCAAAGCACCTACCCCCTCATGTTGAGGGCATGCGGCCTTGTATGGTTCAGGAGGGGGGGTGCTCGCTCTTCCCCACACCCTTTCCTGACCAGCCGAGCTGCATGCTCAGATAAGGGTCTGGTATTGGTTTTGGGGGGACCCCCATGCCGTATTTTTGGCGTAGGGGGTTCCCCTTAAAATCCACACCAGACCGAAGGGCCTGGTATTGTCAGAGGGGGGAACCCCACGCCAATTTTTTTTTCATTTTGGCGGGGTTCCCCTTCATCCTCAGCACACAAGTCGCACCGCAATTCGGATCATGATGATCCGACTTCTGGTGTGACTTCTATTCAAATCAATGGGCTCCCATAGGGAACCATTGATTTTGAATAGAGGCAGAGAAACGCGGCTGAAAGCTAACGCTGCTAAACGTGCGTTGATGGCAATGCAAAACGCTGATAAAATCGCATTTTTAAAGCAGCGTTTTCCTGCCAGCAATCTTTTTGGGTGTCCTGTGTGCATGGAGCCTAAAGGTGGCAACCTTAACTACTACACTCCCACTACAGTGTGTGCCACACGCTACTATGTGGGTAGTCACACCCACATGCTCTGCACATGAGCGATCGCTTTTTAAACATCTGTATACAGTACTTTTTACTTGCTAACAACTCTTTGTTCTAAACCTGTTTTTATGCTGATTGGAGACTTGTGGAAGCTCCCAAACAGCATTGTATCATTTACTATTTACTATTTGCTATTAATTGGTATTTGGCTCCATCTAGTGGCCAGAAGATATATGTTTTTGGTGACTTTATTTATTTTTACACACAAGAGACTTCACAGAGCCTAACAGGAGGTGACTTAATTATTTACTTTATGAAAGGACTCACCTACCTATGAACACTAAGTGACAGAACTGCATGCTGGGTAGGTAATAAAAGGCCCAGTGCGGCCATTTTCTTTCTCTTCTGGACTCGTGGCCTGCCTGCAAGGATCTGTGAGGAGGTTTTCCAGAGAGCGCGGCCTGCATCTTGCGGAGCGGAGGAATCCATGGACTCTGCCCTATCCCAGTGTGCTGGAGAGACAGTGTGACCGGATCGGGAAGGATCCAGAGACACCTGACGGAGCCATTTGAAGGTCCCGGGCATCTTGCGGAGCAAAGGAATTTATGGACTCTGCCCTATCCCAGTGTGCTGGAGAGACAGTGTGACTGGATCGGGAAGGATCCAGAGACACCTGATGGAGCCATTTGAAGGTCCCGGGCATCTTGCGAAGCGGAGAAATCCACAGACTCTGCCCTATCCCAATGTGCTGGAGAGACAGTGTGACCGGATCGGGAAGGATCCAGAGACACCTGATGGAGCCATTTGAAGGTCCCAGGCATCTTGCGAAGTGGGGGAATCCATGGAATCTGCCCTATCGCAGTGTGCTGGAGAGACAGTGTGACCGGATCGGGAAGGATCCAGAGACACCTGACAGAGCCATTTGAAGGTCCCGGGCATCTTGCGGAGCGGAGGAATCCATGGACTCTGCCCTATCGCAGCGTGCTGGAGAGACAGTGTGACTGGATCGGGAAGGATCCAGAGACACCTGATGGAGCCATTTGAAGGTCCCGGGCATCTTGCCGAGAGGAGGAATCCATGGACTCTGCCCTATCGCAGTGTGCTGGAGAGACAGTGTGACCGGATCGGGAAGGATCCAGAGACACCTGACATAGCCATTTGAAGGTCCCGGGCATCTTGCGGAGCGGAGGAATCCATGGACTCTGCCCTATCGCAGCGTGCTGGAGAGACAGTGTGACTGGATCGGGAAGGATCCAGAGACACCTGATGGAGCCATTTGAAGGTCCCGGGCATCTTGTGAAGCGGAGAAATCCACAGACTCTGCCCTATCCCAATGTGCTGGAGAGACAGTGTGACCGGATTGGGAAGGATCCAAAGACACCTGATGGAGCCATTTGAAGGTCCCAGGCATCTTGCGAAGTGGGGGAATCCATGGACTCTGCCCTATCCCAGTGTGCTGGAGAGACAGTGTGACTGGATAGGGAAGGATCCAGAGACACCTGACAGAGCCATTTGAAGGTCCCGGGCATCTTGCGGAGCGGAGGAATCCATGGACTCTGCCCTATCGCAGTGTGCTGGAGAGACAGTGTGACCGGATTGGGAAGGATCCAGAGACACCTGATGGAGCCATTTGAAGGTCCCAGGCATCTTGCGAAGTGGGGGAATCCATGGATTCTGCCCTATCCCAGTGTGCTGGAGAGACAGTGTGACCGGATCGGGAAGGATCCAGAGACACCTGATGGAGCCAAGTGAAGGTCCCGGGCATCTTGCGAAGTGGAGAAATCCACAGACTCTGCCCTATCCCAGTGTGCTGGAGAGACAGTGTGACCGGATCGGGAAGGATCCAGAGACACCTGACAGAGCCATTTGAAGGTCCCGGGCATCTTGCGGAGCAGAGGAATCCATGGACTCTGCCCTATCGCAGTGTGCTGGAGAGACAGTGTGACTGGATCAGGAAGGATCCAGAGACACCTGATGGAGCCATTTGAAGGTCCCGGGCATCTTGCGAAGTGGAGAAATCCACAGACTCTGCTCTATCCCAATGTGCTGGAGAGACAGTGTGACCGGATCGGGAAGGATCCAGAGACACCTGATGGAGCCATTTGAAGGTCCCAGGCATCTTGCGAAGTGAGGGAATCCATGGACTCTGCCCTATCCCAGTGTGCTGGAGAGACAGTGTGACCGGATCGGGAAGGATCCAGAGACACCTGACAGAGCCATTTGAAGGTCCCGGGCATCTTGCAGAGCAGAGGAATCCATGGACTCTGCCCTATCGCAGTGTGCTGGAGAGACAGTGTGACTGGATCAGGAAGGATCCAGAGACACCTGATGGAGCCATTTGAAGGTCCCGGGCATCTTGCGGAGCGGAGAAATCCACAGACTCTGCCCTATCCCAATGTGCTGGAGAGACAGTGTGACCGGATTGGGAAGGATCCAGAGACACCTGACAGAGCCATTTGAAGGTCCTGGGCATCTTGCAGAGCAGAGGAATCCATGGACTCTGCCCTATCGCAGTGTGCTGGAGAGACAGTGTGACTGGATCAGGAAGGATCCAGAGACACCTGATGGAGCCATTTGAAGGTCCCGGGCATCTTGCGGAGCGGAGGAATCCATGGACTCTGCCCTATCGCAGCGTGCTGGAGAGACAGTGTGACTGGATCGGGAAGGATCCAGAGACACCTGATGGAGCCATTTGAAGGTCCCGGGCATCTTGCCGAGAGGAGGAATCCATGGACTCTGCCCTATCGCAGTGTGCTGGAGAGACAGTGTGACCGGATCGGGAAGGATCCAGAGACACCTGACATAGCCATTTGAAGGTCCCGGGCATCTTGCGGAGCGGAGGAATCCATGGACTCTGCCCTATCGCAGCGTGCTGGAGAGACAGTGTGACTGGATCGGGAAGGATCCAGAGACACCTGATGGAGCCATTTGAAGGTCCCGGGCATCTTGTGAAGCGGAGAAATCCACAGACTCTGCCCTATCCCAATGTGCTGGAGAGACAGTGTGACCGGATTGGGAAGGATCCAAAGACACCTGATGGAGCCATTTGAAGGTCCCAGGCATCTTGCGAAGTGGGGGAATCCATGGACTCTGCCCTATCCCAGTGTGCTGGAGAGACAGTGTGACTGGATAGGGAAGGATCCAGAGACACCTGACAGAGCCATTTGAAGGTCCCAGGCATCTTGCGGAGCGGAGGAATCCATGGACTCTGCCCTATCGCAGTGTGCTGGAGAGACAGTGTGACCGGATTGGGAAGGATCCAGAGACACCTGATGGAGCCATTTGAAGGTCCCAGGCATCTTGCGAAGTGGGGGAATCCATGGACTCTGCCCTATCCCAGTGTGCTGGAGAGACAGTGTGACCGGATCGGGAAGGATCCAGAGACACCTGATGGAGCCAAGTGAAGGTCCCGGGCATCTTGCGAAGTGGAGAAATCCACAGACTCTGCCCTATCCCAGTGTGCTGGAGAGACAGTGTGACCGGATCGGGAAGGATCCAGAGACACCTGACAGAGCCATTTGAAGGTCCCGGGCATCTTGCGGAGCAGAGGAATCCATGGACTCTGCCCTATCGCAGTGTGCTGGAGAGACAGTGTGACTGGATCAGGAAGGATCCAGAGACACCTGATGGAGCCATTTGAAGGTCCCGGGCATCTTGCGAAGTGGAGAAATCCACAGACTCTGCTCTATCCCAATGTGCTGGAGAGACAGTGTGACCGGATCGGGAAGGATCCAGAGACACCTGATGGAGCCATTTGAAGGTCCCAGGCATCTTGCGAAGTGAGGGAATCCATGGACTCTGCCCTATCCCAGTGTGCTGGAGAGACAGTGTGACCGGATCGGGAAGGATCCAGAGACACCTGACAGAGCCATTTGAAGGTCCCGGGCATCTTGCAGAGCAGAGGAATCCATGGACTCTGCCCTATCGCAGTGTGCTGGAGAGACAGTGTGACTGGATCAGGAAGGATCCAGAGACACCTGATGGAGCCATTTGAAGGTCCCGGGCATCTTGCGGAGCGGAGAAATCCACAGACTCTGCCCTATCCCAATGTGCTGGAGAGACAGTGTGACCGGATCGGGAAGGATCCAGAGACACCTGACAGAGCCATTTGAAGGTCCTGGGCATCTTGCAGAGCAGAGGAATCCATGGACTCTGCCCTATCGCAGTGTGCTGGAGAGACAGTGTGACTGGATCAGGAAGGATCCAGAGACACCTGATGGAGCCATTTGAAGGTCCCGGGCATCTTGCGAAGCGCAGAAATCCACAGACTCTGCCCTATCCCAATGTGCTGGAGAGACAGTGTGACCGGATCGGGAAGGATCCAGAGACACCTGATGGAGCTATTTGAAGGTCCCATGCATCTTGCGAAGTGGGGGAATCCATGGACTCTGCCCTATCCCAGTGTGCTGGAGAGACAGTGTGACCGGATCGGTAAGGATCCAGAGACACCTGACAGAGCCATTTGAAGGTCCCGGGCATCTTGCGAAGCGGAGAAATCCACAGACTCTGCCCTATCCCAGTGTGCTGGAGAGACAGTGTGACCGGATCAGGACATCTGACATAGTCATTTGAAGGTCCCGGTCATATTGCGGAGGGGTGCATCGTGGCAGAACTGACTGATGGCAGGACTGAGACCATAGGAACGGAGGCATCCATTCATCCAGGCCTGGTGTGGTGAGAGGGCGGACGCCCAGAAGTTATTTATCACACTTAATACACTTAGACTCATACCACAGTGTTGCTGAGACCTGCAGTTCCGGTGAGGGGTCCCACTCAAATAGGCTGAGTTCAAGCAGGCCTCAAGCCTATACTTTGTTAGGAGCTGACACTGTGGCGGTTCAGAGATAACTCTACTGGAGACAGTTATAAGTGTGTACACTGCAGGAACTGTTCTAGATCATCAGCCTATGTTACTTCTTTGCTTGTCAAACACTTGGATTACAAACACTGCAGTATAATAGCTAGCAGAAGACAGAAGACCAGAGACTACAACTTTCACTGAGAGGTCTTGTGTTCAGGTACAGTGACAAGGGACCACATCATACCTAAGGGGGAGCTCTTGAGCAAACTGTACTGTGTTGTGTTTGAGAACCTTGCATTGGTGTGCTAAGTGCAGCGCACTGGAAGTGGGAAGGTGCCCAGTGTCAGAGCGTTGTCACTCTGAGCACTAGTCCCACTTGGAGACGCGCCTGCAGGGGTCATTCAAGAAATCTTTACATATTATTAATTTGTGAATACTTATCGCACTGTTATATTACGCTTGTGTGACAGTGCAGTTAGTGTAACTACTGTTTATGCCAGACTCGGTAAAATTACATTCTGGTTACCGGTAATTACAATTGGTGTGAAGTGTTGCTCATTCTCCTACAGGTGGAACAGATACCCAGGTAATGGTAAAGGTATATCATTGGTATAATTGTCCTTTGTTGTTCAGCTTCACACCAACACTGTTCCACAGCTGTGTCAAGCGGGTTGAGCCAATTTATTGGGGGTGGAATAACAGAGTACAGGCCCAATGAAATATCAGCAGCTCCTTCGGGGGGTCAGTGCTACATATATATGATCTTTTGGTCTTGTATATTACTCAGTTTTGCTTGATCTATGCAAGTTTTATTTATTTGCAGTATTTAGCAGTTTATTGGTTTATATGTGATTTTATGTGCGATTTATGCAAGTTTTTTTCAGTATTTGGCATTTTTTTGTCTTATGCCACATACACACGACTGTTTTTTTCCATCAGAATGAACTCTGGAGGTTTTTCTGATGGAGTTCCGACGGAGCTCCGCTGAAACTGTCTTGCGTACACACAATCACACCAAAGTCCAACAGTCTAGAACGTGGTGACGTACAACACGTACGAAGGGACTAGAAAAAGGAAGTTCAATAGCCAGTAGGGATGAGCTTCGAGTTCGAGTCAAACTCATGTTCGACTCGGACATCAGCTGTTCGCCAGTTCGCCAAACAGCAAACAATTTGGGGTGTTCGCGGCAAATTCGAAAGCTGCAGAACACCCTTTAAAAGTCTATGGGAGAAATCAAAAGTGCTCATTTTAAAGGCTAATATGCAAGTTATTGTCATAAAAAGAGTTTGGGGACCTGGGTCCTGCCCAAGGGGACATGTATCAGTGCAAAAAGAATTTTTAAAAATGGCTGTTTTTTAGGGAGCAGTGATTTTAATAATGCTTAAATTGAAACAATAAAAGTGTAATATTCCTTTAAATTTCATATCTAGGGGGTGTCTATAGTATGAATGTAAAGGGGCGCATGTTTCCCGTGTTTAGAACAGTCTGACAGCAAAATGACATTTCAAAGGAAAAAACTACTCGTGGCTATTAATGAATTGCCGGACCGACAATACACATAAAAGTTCATTGATAAAAACGGCATGGGATTTCCCCACAGGGAACCCCCGAACCAAAATTAAAAAAAATGGTGTGGGGGTCCCCCTAAATTCCATACTAGGCCCTTCAGGTCTGGTATGGATTTTAAGGGGAACCCCACGCCAAAATGAAAAAAAAATGGTGTGGGGTGCCCCCAAAAATCCATACCAGACCCTTATCCAAGCACGCAACCTGGAAGGCCGCAGGAAAAGAGGGGAGACGAGAGAGCGTCCCCCCTCCTGAAACGTACCAGGCCACATGCCCTCAACATTGGGAGGGTGCTTTGAGGTAGCCCCCCAAAGCACCTTGTCCCCATGTTGATGGGGAGAAGGGCCTCATCCCCACAACCCTTGGCCGGTGGTTGTGGGGGTCTGCGGGAGGGGGGCTTATCTGAATCTGGAAGCCCCTTTTAACAAGGGGACCCCCAGATCCCAGCCACCCCCTGTGTGAATTGGCAATGAGGTACAAATGTACCCCTACCATTTCACAAAAAAAGTGTCAAAAAGTTTAAAGAACACAAGAGACAGTTTTTGACAAGTCCTTTATTAATTTCTTCTTCCATCTTCTTTCTTCTGGTGTTCTTTCGGTGTTCTTCTTCTTCCTCCATCTTCTTCATCATCTTCTTCTTCTCCATCTTCTTCTTCCTCCACTCTTCTCGTCCCGCATCTTCCTCCAGGCTTCTTCTGCGCTCCGTCCACACGATCCACCTCAGTGGGAGTCTTCAACCATGTGACGCTTGGCTTCTTCTGACACTTCTTATATAACGGAGGGCGGGGCCACCCGGTGACCCCGCCCTCCTCTAACGCACGTGGAATTCACGGGACTTCCCTGTGGCTTTCCCTGTGTTGTCAGAGGGGGGCGGGGTTATTTATATAATTTACATTTATATAATGCACCCAACACACACACAACACAAATGTGTATTTATATAATGCACCCAACACACACACACAACACAAATGTGTATTTATATAATGCACCCAAAACATACACACACACAACACAAATGTGTATTTATATAATGCACACACACACAACACAACAAATGTGTATTTATATAATGCACCTGACACACACACAACACAAATGTGTATTTATATAATGTACACACACACAACACAACAAATGTGTATTTATATAATGCACCTGACACACACACCCAACACAAATGTGTATTTATATAATGCATCCACACACACAACACAATAAATGTGTATTTATATAATGTACACACACACACAACACAAATGTGTATTTATATAATGCACCCAACACACACACAACAAATGTGTATTTATATAATGCACCTAACACACACACACAACACAAATGTGTATTTATATAATGCACACACACACAACACAACAAATGTGTATTTATATAATGCACCCAACACACACACAGCACAAATGTGTATTTATATAATGCACACACACACACACAACACAAATGTGTATTTATATAACGTACACACACACAACACAACAAATGTGTATTTATATAATGCACCCGACACACACACAACACAAATGTGTATTTATATTAAATGCACCCAACACACACACCCAACACAAATGTGTATTTATATAATGCATCCACACACACAACACAATAAATGTGTATTTATATAATGTACACACACACACAACACAAATGTGTATTTATATAATGCACCCAACACACACATCCAACACAAATGTGTATTTATATAATGCATCCACACACACAACACAATAAATGTGTATTTATATAATGTACACACACACACAACACAAATGTGTATTTATATAATGCACCCAACACACACACAACAAATGTGTATTTATATAATGCACCCAACACACACAACACAAATGTGTATTTATATAATGCACACACAACACACAAATGTATTTATATAATGTACATACACACAACACAACAAATGTGTATTTATATAATGCACCCAACACACACACACAGCACAAATTTGTATTTATATAATGTACACACACACACACAACACAAATGTGTATTTATATAATGTACACACACACACACAACACAAATGTGTATTTATATAATGTACACACACACACAACACAAATGTGTATTTATATAATGCACCCAACACACACACCCAACACAAATGTGTATTTATATAATGCATCCACACACACAACACAATAAATGTGTATTTATATAATGTACACACACACACAACACAAATGTGTATTTATATAATGTACACACACACAACACAATAAATGTGTATTTATATAATGCACCTGACACATAATGTTATAAATATGTGTAAAATGCAAAACTCCGCTGGGTGTAACAACATGTCCGCTTTCCCCCTTCTTAGTGTATCCTTACTGTGGACGAGTGTGGGATGTAGCAAGATGGTGGCGACAGAACGTCACTTCCATAGCAAACTGCAATGGGTTTTTTCTTTATAATGAGAAAAGACCCGGTCACACAGAAAAAGCACCGCAAAGCATTTTACAACTTTATTTGAGAAACAGTAAAAGTTCACAAAAAAAGAAGATAAAATAAAGGTAAATAAACAGCACCATGAAAGTAATTACTCGGCTGTCAGAAAAATCATGTGAAGGTTGCCTTTGTACAAAAAAACAAAAAAAACATTCCACATACAAAAGAGCGAACACTCAGGACAGACACATCTTTAGGACATAGATAACAAAATCAAGACACTTGTATAAACTTTCATACAGCTAAGTGAGTAAATCAAAGAAAAAGGCAATTCATTGTACACACATCCCTTCAACTTCATCCATAGACCTCCAACTCCATCCATAGACCTCCAACTCCATCCATAGAGCTCCAACTCCATCCACAGACCTCCAACTCCATCCACAGACCTCCAACTCCATCCATAGAGCTCCAACTTCATCCACAGAGCTCCGACTCCATCCATAGACCTCCAACTCCATCCACAGACCTCCAACTCCATCCATAGAACTCGAACTCCATACATAGACCTCCAACTCCATCCAACAGACCTCCAACTCCATCCATAGAGCTCCAACTTCATCCACAGAGCTCCAACTCCATCCATAGACCTCCAACTCCATCCACAGAACTCCAACTCCATACATAGACCTCCAACTCCATCCACAGACCTCCAACTCCATCCACAGACCTCCAACTCCATCCACAGACCTCCAACTCCATCCATAGAGCTTCAACTCCATCCATAGACCTCCAACTCCATCCATAGACCTCCAACTCCATCCATAGAGCTCCAACTCCATCCATAGATCTCCAACTCCATCCATAGAGCTCCAACTCAATCCATAGAGCTCCAACTCCATCCACAGACCTCCAACTCAATCCATAGAGCTCCAACTCCATCCACAGACCTCAAACTCCATCCATAGACCTCAAACTCCATCCATAGACCTCCAACTCCATCCACAGACCTCCAACTCCATCCATAGAGCTCCAACTCCATCCATAGAGCTCAAACTCCATCCACAGACCTCCAACTCCATCCATAGACCTCCAACTCCATACATAGACCTCCAACTCCATCCACAGACCTCCAACTCCATCCACAGACCTCCAACTCCATCCACAGACCTCCAACTCCATCCATAGAGCTCCAACTCCATCCATAGATCTCCAACTCCATCCATAGAGCTCCAACTCAATCCATAGAGCTCCAACTCCATCCACAGACCTCCAACTCAATCCATAGAGCTCCAACTCCATCCACAGACCTCCAACTCCATCCATAGACCTCCAACTCCATCCATAGACCTCCAACTCCTTCCATAGACCTCCAACTCCTTCCATAGACCTCCAACTCCATCCATAGAGCTCCAACTCCATCCATAGAGCTCCAACTTCATCCATAGATCTCCAACTCAATCCATAGACCTCCAACTCCATCCATAGACCTCCAACTCCATCCACAGATCTTCAACTTCATCCATAGAGCTCCAACTCCATCCATAGAGCTCCAACTCCATCCACAGACCTCCAACTCCATCCATAGACCTCCAACTCCATCCATAGACCTCCAATTCCATCCACAGAGCTCCAACTCCATTCATAGAGCTCCAACTCAATCCACAGACCTCCAACTCCATCCATAGACCTCCAACTCCACCCACAGACCTCCAACTCCATCCATAGAGCTCCATCTCCATCCATAGAGCTCCAATTCCATCCACAGACCTCAAACTCCACCCATAGACCTCCAACTCCATCCATAGACCTCCAACTCCATCCACAGACCTCCAACTCCATCCATAGACCTCCAACTCCATCCACAGAACTCCAACTCCATCCATAGAGCTCCAACTCCATCCACCGACCTCCAACTCCATCCATAGACCTCCAACTCCATCCATAGAGCTCCAAACTCCTTCCACAGACCAACTCCATCCATAGACCTCCAACTCCATACATAGACCTCCAACTCCATCCACAGACCTCCAACTCCATCCACAGACCTCCAACTCCATCCATAGAGCTTCAACTCCATCCATAGATCTCCAACTCCATCCATAGATCTCCAACTCCATCCATAGAGCTCCAACTCAATCCATAGAGCTCCAACTCAATCCACAGACCTCCAACTTCATCCATAGACCTCCAACTCCATCCACAGACCTCCAACTCCATCCATAGAGCTCCAACTCCATCCATAGAGCTCCAACTTCATCCATAGATCTCCAACTCAATCCATAGACCTCCAACTCTATCCATAGAC
Organism: Lithobates septentrionalis; assembly: GCA_037952835.1. Classification (NCBI taxonomy): domain Eukaryota; kingdom Metazoa; phylum Chordata; class Amphibia; order Anura; family Ranidae; genus Lithobates; species Lithobates septentrionalis. Next base: position 1,464,854 of record JBBDGP010003422.1, on the reverse strand, counting down.
CTCCAACTCCATCCACAGACCTCCAACTCCATCCATAGAGCTCCAACTCCATCCATAGAGCTCCAACTCCATCCACAGACCTCCAACTCCATCCACTGACCTCCAACTCCACCCATAGAGCTCCAACTCTACCCATAGAGCTCCAACTCCACCCATAGAGCTTCAACTCCACCCATAGAGCTCCAAGTTCATCCATAGAGCTCCAACTCCATCCACAGACCTCCAACTCCATCCATAGACCTCCAACTCCATACATAGACCTCCAACTCCATCCACAGACCTCCAACTCCATCCATATACCTCCAACTCCATACATAGACATCCAACTCAATCCACAGACCTCCAACTCCATCCACCGACCTCCAACTCCATCCATAGAGCTTTAACTCCATCCATAGAGCTCCAACTCCATCCACAGAGCTCCAACTCCATTCATAGAGCTCCAACTCAATCCACAGACCTCCAACTCCATCCATAGACCTCCAACTCCACCCACAGACCTCCAACTCCATCCATAGAGCTCCATCTCCATCCATAGAGCTCCAACTCCATCCACAGACCTCCAACTCCACCCATAGACCTCCAACTCCATCCATAGAGCTCCAACTCCATCCACAGACCTCCAACTCCATCCATAGACCTCCAACTCCATCCATAGACCTTCAACTCCATCCACAGACCTCCAACTTCATCCATAGAGCTCCAACTCCATCCATAGAGCTCCAACTCCATTCACAGACCTCCAACTCCCTCCATAGACCTCCAACTCCATCCACAGACCTCCAACTCCATCCATAGAGCTCCAACTCCATCCATAGAGCTCCAACTCCATCCACAGACCTCCAACTCCATCCACAGACCTCCAACTCTATCCATAGAGCTCCAACTTCATCCATAGATCTCCAACTCCATCCATAGACCTCCAACTCCATCCAAAGACCTCCAACTCCATCCATAGAGCTCCAACTCCATCCACAGACCTCCAACTCCATCCATAGACCTCCAACTCCATCCATAGAGCTCCAACTCCATCCACCGACCTCCAACTCCATCCATAGACCTCCAACTCCATCCATAGAGCTCCAAACTCCATCCACAGACCAACTCCATCCATAGACCTCCAACTCCATACATAGACCTCCAACTCCATCCACAGACCTCCAACTCCATCCACAGACCTCCAACTCCATCCATAGAGCTCCAACTCCATCCATAGATCTCCAACTCCATCCATAGATCTCCAACTCCATCCATAGAGCTCCAACTCAATCCATAGAGCTCCAACTCAATCCACAGACCTCCAACTTCATCCATAGACCTCCAACTCCATCCACAGACCTCCAACTCCATCCATAGAGCTCCAACTCCATCCATAGAGCTCCAACTTCATCCATAGATCTCCAACTCAATCCATAGACCTCCAACTCTATCCATAGACCTCCAACTCCATCCACAGACCTCCAACTCCATCCATAGAGCTCCAACTCCATCCATAGAGCTCCAACTCCATCCACAGACCTCCAACTCCATCCACTGACCTCCAACTCCACCCATAGAGCTCCAACTCTACCCATAGAGCTCCAACTTTACCCATAGAGCTCCAACTCCACCCATAGAGCTCCAAGTTCATCCATAGAGCTCCAACTCCATCCACAGACCTCCAACTCCATCCATAGACCTCCAACTCCATACATAGACCTCCAACTCCATCCACAGACCTCCAACTCCATCCATATACCTCCAACTTCATACATAGACATCCAACTCCATCCACAGACCTCCAACTCCATCCATAGACCTCCAACTCCATCCATAGAGCTTTAACTCCATCCATAGAGCTCCAACTCCATCCATAGAGCTCCAACTCCATCCACAGACCTCCAACTCCATCCATAGACCTCCAACTCCATCCACAGACCTCCAACCCCATCCATAGAGCTCCAACTCCATCCATAGCTCTCCAACTCCATCCATAGATCTCCAACTCCATCCATAGAGCTCCAACTCAATCCATAGAGCTCCAACTCCATCCACAGACCTCCAACTCCATCCACAGACCTCCAACTCCATCCATAGAGCTCCAACTCCATCCATAGAGCTCCAACTCCATCCATAGATCTCCAACTCAATCCATAGACCTCAAACTCCATCCATAGACCTCCAAATCCATCCATAGACCTCCCTGTCTGTGTGGATCATCCTACACTCTATAAGAAATGGAAGGTCAGAATAGGGAACAGCTGAAAGGATTTTACTAAACAATTCTTATTAGAGAAGTGACCATGATTTCCAAATATTTTTGCTCATGCGGTTGGAGCTTCCTGTTACTCCATGGGGACACAGGGACTGTACAAAACACAGCCACAGCTCCTAAATTGACAGGTGTATAGGTGGAGGTGAGTGGCCCAAAATGCACACTATCTACGTTTGGGGCTGCACCCACACACCTATTAAATTAGAACCTGCGGCTCTTTCCTTACAACTGTTACATCCCCATAGTCTAACACAAGTGCCTGCACAGAGCTCCAGGTGGATCCAGCTATATACATGAAAAGCAGGCCCCATGAATTCTATTGGCAGCCCCAAGGTTGGAGAGAGGCCTTGTCTAGGGTTGCTACCTGTCTGGTTTTCACCCGGACAGTTCGGGTTTTGACAAATGTGTCCGGGTTTCAGTCTACCTGAAACCCGGACACACATACTTCCATTGTAACTGATCTAATGGGGTCTTTATGGGGAGCCGCTATATTACGGAGAGGGCTCTGACTCTGACCCCTATTTTACAAGGGGGGTGACACTGACCTCTGTATTATAGGGGGTGACACTGACCTCTGTAATAATAGGGGAGGGGGTGACCCTGACCTCTGTATTATGAGGGGGGGTGACATTGACCTCTGTATTATGAGGGGGGTGACACTGACCTCTGTATTATGAGGGGGGTGACACTGACCTCTGTATTATGAGGGGGTGACACTGACCTCTGTATTATGAGGGGGGTGACACTGACCTCTGTATTATGAGGGGGGTGACACTGACCTCTGTATTATGAGGGGGTCGACACTGACCTCTGTATTATGAGGGGGGTGACACTGACCTCTGTATTATTTGGGGGGTGACACTGACCTCTGTATTATGAGGGGGGTGACACTGACCTCTGTATTATGAGGGGGTGACACTGACCTCTGTATTATGAGGGGGGTAACACTGACCTCTGTATTATGGGGGGGTGACACTGACCTCTGTATTATGAGGGGGCAACACTGACCTCTGTATTATGAGGGGGTGACACTGACCTCTGTATTATGAGGGGGTGACACTGACATCCGTATTATGAGGGGGGGTGACACTGACCTCTGTATTATGAGGGGGTGACACTGACATCCGTATTATGAGGGGGGGTGACACTGACCTCTGTATTATGAGGGGGGTGACACTGACCTCTGTATTATGAGGGGGGTGACACTGACCTCTGTATTATGAGGGGGGTGACACTGACCTCTGTATTATGAGGGGGGTGACACTGACCTCTGTATTATGAGGGGGTGACACTGACCTCTGTATTATGAGGGGGTGACACTAACCTCTGTATTATGAGGGGGGAGGGTGACACTGACCTCTGTATTATGAGGGGGTGACACTGACCTCTGTATTATGAGGGGGTGACACTGACCTCTGTATTATAAGGGGGTAACACTGACCTCTGTATTACAGGGGGGTAACACTGACCTCTGTATTATGAGGGGGGGTGAAACTGACCTCTGTATTATGAGGGGGGTAACAAAGACCTCTGTATTATGAGGGGGTAACACTGACCTCTGTATTATGAAGGGGGGGACACTGACCTCTGTATTATGAGGGGTTGACCCTGACCTCTGTATTATGAGGGGGTGACCCTGACCTCTGTATTATGAGGGGGGGTGACACTGACCTCTGTATTATGAGGGGGTGACACTGACCTCTGTATTATGAGGGGGAGGGTGACACTGACCTCTGTATTATGAGGGGGGGTGACACTGACCTCTGTATTATGAGGGGGTGACCCTGACCTCTGTATTATGAGGGGGGTGACACTGACCTCTGTATTATGAGGGGGGGTGACACTGACCTCTGTATTATGAGGGGGTGACCCTGACCTCTGTATTATGAGGGGGGTGACACTGACCTCTGTATTATGAGGGGGGGTGACACTGACCTCTGTATTATGAGGGGGGGCACTGACCTCTGTATTATGAGGGGGGTGACACTGACCTCTGTATTATGAGGGGGGTGACACTGACCTCTGTATTATGAGGGGGGTAACACTGACCTCTGTATTATGAGGGGGGGTGACACTGACCTCTGTATTATGAGGGGGGGCACTGACCTCTGTATTATGAGGGGGGTGACACTGACCTCTGTATTATGAGGGGGTAACACTGACCTCTGTATTATGAGGGGGGGTGACACTGACATCCGTATTATGAGGGGGGTGACACTGACCTCTGTATTATGAGGGGGAGGGTGACACTGACCTCTGTATTATGAGGGGGGTGACACTGACCTCTGTATTATGAGGGGAGGGGGTGACACTGACCTCTGTATTATGAGGGGCTGACACTGACCTCTGTATTATGAGGGGGTGACACTGACCTCTGTATTATGAGGGGGGGGGTGACACTGACCTCTGTATTATGAGGGGGTGACACTGACCTCTGTATTATGAGGGGGTGGACACTGACCTCTATATTATGAGGGGGTGACACTGACCTCTGTATTATGAGGGGGGGTGACACTGACCTCTGTATTATGAGGGGGGGTGACACTGACCTCTGTATTATGAGGGGGGGTTGACACTGACCTCTCTATTATGAGGGGGGTGACACTGACCTCTGTATTATGAGGGGGTGACACTGACCTCTGTATTATGAGGGGAGGGGGTGACACTGACCTCTGTATTATGAGGGGAGGGGGTGACACTGACCTCTGTATTATGATCAAGGGGACACTGACCTCTGTATTATGAGGGGGGTGACACTGACCTCTGTATTATGAGGGGGGTGACACTGACCTCTGTATTATGAGGGGGTAACACTGACCTCTGTATTATGAGGGGGGGTGACACTGACATCCGTATTATGAGGGGGGTGACACTGACCTCTGTATTATGAGGGGGGGTGACACTGACATCCGTATTATGAGGAGGGGTGACACTGACCTCTGTATTATGAGGGGGGTAACACTGACCTCTGTATTATGAGGGGGGGCACTGACCTCTGTATTATGAGGGGGGTGACACTGACCTCTGTATTATGAGGGGGGTGACACTGACCTCTGTATTATGAGGGGGGTGACACTGACCTCTGTATTATGAGGGGGGTGACACTGACCTCTGTATTATGAGGGGGGTGACACTGACCTCTGTATTATGAGGGGGGTGACACTGACCTCTGTATTATGAGGGGGGTGATACTGACCTCTGTATTATGAGGGGGGGTGATACCTGAACTGAATTCACCTGGACAGTCTGAGTTTTGAGTTATATGTCCGGGTTTGGAGTCATATGTCCGGGTTTGGAGTCATATGTCCAGGTTTGGAGTCATATGTCCGGGTTTGGAGTCATATGTCCGGGTTTGGAGTCATATGTCCGGGTTTGGAGTCATATGTCCAGGTTTGGAGTCATATGTCCGGGTTTGGAGTCATATGTCCGGGTTTGGAGTCATATGTCTGGGTTTGGAGTCATATGTCCGGGTTTGGAGTCATATATCCGGGTTTTAGTCTGCCTGAACCCCAGACACAGGGCCAGATTAAGAGCATCATGGGCCTGGTGCTGAGGATTTCGGTGGGCCTTTTTATGGAAACAAAATGAAAATGCAAACAATTTTTCGCTAAAACGAATTAAATATACTCTCACCAGTAATACCAGCTGTGCAGCCTCTGAGCAGCAGCAACACCACCAATACCACCTGCTATGCGGTCTCTCACCAGCAGCAACATAGGGCGACCACATTTCCAAACTGTCATTCAGAGACAACCCCCTCTTCCGAAAAAAAGATGAGGGTGGGGGGTGTAGTCTCGGGGTTGGCAGGGAAATCAGCGGGGGAGGTGATTTGTCAGGCAAATGGCTGGTGTTAGTACTTAAAATCAATCATCCTGACACCATGCTTGATATGGCGTCAGGATGATCAAATTCCATTACTTCAGTTACTACCTTGTAATATATAGTGAAATAGTTCAACTCACCATCCTGCAGAATCAGTGGGACCTGAGCTTGTCACTTGCCACCAGATGCAGCTTGTCACTTGCCACCCATAGCCTGCCACCAGATGTAGAGTATCACTTTCCACAGTTGCCTGCCACTAGATGCAGCATGTCACTTGCCACCAGCAGCCTGCCACCAGATACAGTGTGCCACTTGCCACCAGATGTAGCGTATCACTTTCCACAGTTGCCTGCCGCTAGATGCAGCATGTCACTTGCCACCAGCAGCCTGCCACCAGATACAGTGTGCCACTTGCCACCAGATACAGTGTGCCACTTGCTACCCACCAGATACAATGTGCCAATTGCCACCAGCAGCCTGCCACCAGATACAGTGTGCCACTTGCCACTAGCAGCCAGCCACCAGATACAGTGTGCCACTTGCCAACCACAGCCTGTCACCAGATACAGTGTGCCACTTGCTACCGACAGCCTGTCACCAGATACAGTGTGCCACTTGCCAACAGCAGCCTTTCACCAGATACAGTGCGCCACTTGCCAACCACAGCCTGTCACCAGATACAGTGTGCCACTTGCTACCGACAGCCTGTCACCAGATACAGTGTGCCACTTGCTACCGACAGCCTGTCACCAGATACAGTGTGCCACTTGCCACCAGCAGCCTGCCACTAGATACAGTGTGCCACTTGCCACCAGGTACATTGTGCCACTTGCCACCAGATACAGTGTGCCACTTGCCACCAGCAGCCTGCCACCAGATACAGTGTGTCACTTGCCACCAGCAGCCTGTCACCAGATACATTGTGCCACTTGCCACCAGATACAGTGTGCCACTTGCCACCAGCAGCCTGCCACCAGATACATTGTGCCACTTGCCACCAGATACAGTGTGCCACTTGCCACCAGCTCCCTGCCACCAGATACAGTGTGCCACTTGCCACCAGCTCCCTGCCACCAGATACAGTGTGCCACTTGCCACCAGCAGCCTTCCATCAGATACAGTGTGCCACTTGCCAACCACAGCCTACCACCAGATACAGTGTGTCACTTACCACCAGCAGCCTTCCACCAGATAGTGTGCCACTTGCCACCAGCAGCCTGCCATCAGATACAATGTGCCACTTGCCACCAGCAGCCTACCACCAGAAACATTGTGCCACTTGCCAACCACAGCCTACCACCAGATACAGTGTGCCACTTGCCACCGGCAGCCTGCCACCAGATACAGTGTGCCACTTGCCACCAGCAGCCTGCCACCAGATACAGTGTGCCACTTGCCAACCACAGCCTACCACCAGATACAGTGTGTCACTTACCACCAGCAGCCTTCCACCAGATAGTGTGCCACTTGCCACCAGCAGCTTGCCACCAGATACAGTGTGCCACTTGCCACCAGCAGCCTGCCACCAGATACAGTGTTCCACTTGCCACCAGATACAGTGTGCTACTTGCCACCAGCAGCCTGCCACCAGATACAGTGTGCCACTTGCCAACCACAGCCTACCACCAGATACAGTGTGCCACTTGCCACCAGCAGCCTGCCACCAGATACAGTGTGCCACTTGCCACCAGCAGCCTACCACCAGATACATTGTGCCACTTGCCAACCACAGCCTACCACCAGATACAGTGTGCCACTTGCCACCGGCAGCCTGCCACCAGATACAGTGTGCCACTTGCCAACCACAGCCTACCACCAGATACGGTGTGTCACTTACCACCAGCAGCCTTCCACCAGATAGTGTGCCACTTGCCACCAGCAGCTTGCCACCAGATACAGTGTGCCACTTGCCACCAGCAGCCTGCCACCAGATACAGTGTGCCACTTGCCACCAGATACAGTGTGCTACTTGCCACCAGCAGCCTGCCACCAGATACAGTGTGCCACTTGTCACCTGCAGCCTGTCACCAGATACAGTGTGCCACTTGCCACCAGCAGCCTGCCACCAGATACAGTGTGCCACTTGCCACTAGCAGCCTGCCACCAGATACAGTGTGCCACTTGTCACCTGCAGCCTGTCACCAGATACAGTGTGCCACTTGCCACTAGCAGCCTGCCACCAGATACAGTGTGCCACTTGCCACTAGCAGCCTGCCACCAGATACAGTGTGCCACTTGCCACTGACAGCCTGTCACCAGATACAGCGTGTCACTTGCCACCAGCAGCCTGCCACCAGATACAGTGTGCCACTTGCCACCAGCAGCCTGCCACCAGATACAGTGTGCTACTTGCCACCAGCAGCCTGCCACCAGATACAGTGTGCCACTTGTCACCTGCAGCCTGTCACCAGATACAGTGTGCCACTTGCCACTAGCAGCCTGCCACCAGATACAGTGTGCCACCAGCAGCCTGCCACCAGATACAGTGTGCCACTTGCCACCAGCAGCCTGCCAGCAGATACAGTGTGCCACTTGCCACTAGCAGCCTGCCACCAGATACAGTGTGCCACTTGCCACTGACAGCCTGTCACCAGATACAGTGTGCCACTTGTCACCAGCAGCCTGCCACCAGATACAGTGTGCCACTTGCCACCAGCAGCCTTCCACCAGATACAGTGTGCCACTTGCCACCAGCAGCCTGCCACCAGATACAGTGTGCCACTTGCCACCAGCAGCCTTCCACCAGATACAGTGTGCCACTTGCCACCAGCAGCCTGCCACCAGATAGTGTGCCACTTGTCACCAGCAGCATGCCACCAGATACAGTGTGCCACTTGCCACCAGATACAGTGTGCCACTTGTCACCTGCAGCCTGTCACCAGATACATTGTGCCACTTGCCACTAGCAGCCTGTCACCAGATACAGTGTGTCACTTGCCACCAGCAGCCTGCCACTCCCTCCAGGACTCTTCCAGGATGGGTAGAAGGGACAGGGCCTGCATAGTCAAACAAATCCCTGGAGCCCCCACCCCTCCTCATCTGGGATGGTATGGCTGTGTGTAAAATGAATGCCAGGAGTATTGATCAGACCAAGTTCTATAGAGGGGTGTGTACAGCCTTTGGGCTCACACTGGTTTGCTGCAGTTTGGCCGCACTGCTTGTGTATCTGCAGTTTTAGCTTGCAGTCCTATTGATTTTGGTGCGCTTTCAGAACAAACATGCAACCTAATAGAAATCAATAGGACTGTGGGTAAAACGCAGGAAAACTGCAGATATACCAGCAATGGCCAAAACACAGCAAATGAGTGTGAACCAACCTAAAAGCACAAGGAGCTGAGTCTACATATTGACTGCAGTTATAAGAGCCATTACTGAAGATAAAGGTAAAAGAGGGGGAGAGAAGGGAGATAAGAGTCCAGTCACTGAGCTCACACTTGGATGGTTGGAAGCTCATCACTCAGATATGTGTTCACCTTCTATCTGCCGGCTGCTCTGTTCATAATTTCCCAGCCCACACGGCTCCTTCACTGCACAGAGAGAGAGAGGAGAGAGGGGAGGGGGAAGGCAGAGCCATTTGTGTAGGGGGGGGGACTGTGCACTGTGACACTAATAAACACAGTGAGCCAACACAGATGCAGCCAGACACCCCTCCATTTACACACAGCTTCTCCTGTCCCATAGACGTTTATGGACAGGAGAAATTGGGCTTATATTGCTGGCTGTGAGGGCCGATTTTAAGGCAGGGGCCTGGAGCTGCAGCTCCATCAGCCCCTATGTTAATCCGGCCCTGCCCAGACACATTATTCAGACCAGACTGTGGCTCCCCAAGTAACCGAGATCGTCACACACAAATCTGTTCGCACAGTTTGGCCACACCCACTGTTCACTGCACCGCAGTACTACTCCCCATGGTGTACCCAAAGGTTTCCCAGGTCTTTTACAATCCTACTACAATAAAGTGTTGGGGTTTGGCTTGAAGAAAAGGTGGCAACCCGGGCCCTGTCAGATAGGCTGTATGGAGCCCCATGATTTCTAACAGCAGCCCTACAAGAGGGGTGAGAGCAGAGTGATCATAATATAGGCTTCATGATAGAAATAATAACATCAGGGATCCCGTCCTTTGTAATTACTGACCTGCACCACACAGGAGAAATGGAGAGAAGTGGTGACATCTCTTCAGTGTCTCATGTTGTATTTATGGAGATATTTAGAACCTGAACACTCAGATCTCTCTTTCCTCTGCATGGTGCAGAATAGTCATTATAAAGGGCCGGGACCCCTGAACTTCCCATTATTTTATTTGAGGAATCCAATAAGTTATGATCTCTGTGCTGTACCCCCCCCATTGTATTATATATGGATTTGTGGTGAGTTTTGGGAACACACCTTGTTATGTGCATTTATAACTATTATTACCTGCTGGTGCTGTCCACCATATATATATATATAGTATTCATATATTTTTTAACATGGGAGTTTATTGAAGTTTGAATTCCACTGAATAAATAGATTGAATAAAATGACATAAAATGAAAAGCCGTGTACACTATAGAACTATAGAAATCAATGTGTGTATGTGAGTGTGCATTTTTCCTTCTGTGTGTGTCCCCCCCCCCCCCCCCCTGTATATCCCAGCCCAGTATATCTCATACACACACAGACAGGTCACTACCATACAAAGCCATTTATTGCTATAGAGAGAAAAGCAGAACAAAGAATTACATTGTCTCAATAAACATGTTACAGGAGAGGATCTGACATCTGATCTGATCAATATGAAGATTATTGATGAACCTCCAGCTAATCAATGTCACTTTCCTGTGATCAGATGAATGGAATTCCAGAATGTGTACAATGGATCAATTCCAGAGATCCAATGACTGAAATACATTCATCCTACAAAACCGATTTACTGACCAACCTTCCCGGAATGTGTGTGTGGAATGTCCATATCACAGATTGTTCCCAGGAAAGAAGTCATTATTGATGGGATAGAAGAAGACCAACATCCTCTATACAAGTCACTCCTCCATTTCTAATGCCGTGTACACACGGGCAGACTTTTCGACTGGACTGATCCGACAGACCGAATCCGGCGGACAATCTGACCGTGTGAAGGCTCCATCGGACCTGCAGCTGACTTTTTCGGTCAAAAATCTGACCGACTTTAGATTTGGAACATGTTTCAAATTTGTCTGACGGACTCGAGTCCAGGTCGAAAAATTTGCTCGTCTGTATGCTAGTCCGACAGATGAAAACACACGCTAGGGCAGCTATTGGCTACTGGCTATCAACTTCCTTATTTTAGTCTGGTCGTACGTCATCACATACAAATCTGTTGGACTTTAGTGTGATCGTGTGTTAGCAAATCCGTTCGTTCAAAAGTCCGTCGGAAGTCCGTCAAAGTCCGCCCGTGTGTACACGGCATAATAAACATCGCCTATTCCCCAATGGAAACATTTGTATCTTTACAAAGATCTGATCTCTGTGTGTGTATGGAGTGAGTGCAGTGTCTGGATGATGACACCGAGAAGGAAACATTGTCAGATCATCAGAAACACTGTGACACCCACCTAGACATTTCCTTTCCTTTCTTATATAAAAGTAACATTACAATGACATCATTGCTAAGGAAGGACCATTTCTATACCTTCAAATATGTTATTTGTTAAATCAAATCAGTAAAAAGAAATACAAAATGTATAATAAGTCGTAGGAATTTACAAAATAGAGAAAAGGAACCTTCACTCAGTCCATATTTTTTCCGGATTTGGGTTCTTGTCAAGTCGGAAAAGATTTGTCAGAGTTACAGAACATGATGGAGTAGAATTTATTGCAAATTTAGTTCAGTGGAGATCTTTCAAGTTTTCTTCAGACACGGTGTAACTAAGAAAATGTATTTTGTGGAATTCAGATGGGATTGTTTAAGGTTCTCTCACCCTGTAGAGGACAATGATTTAATCTCTGGAGGTCTTCACCAGACCAGGATTGGTGTTCTCTGGGGGTCTTCTTCAGGTCAGGATTGGTGTTATGGGTGGTGATCTTCCTCAGGTCAGGATAAGCGTTTTCTGGAAGTCTTCATCAGATCAGAACTGGTTTTCTCTGGAGGTCTTCATCAGATTAGGATTGTTGTTCTCTGGAGGTCTTCATCAGACCAAGGATTGGTATTCCCTAGAGGTCTTCATCAGGTCAGAAGAAGTGTTATGGGAATCTGGACTCTCTGTAACAGGCAGGCCATGTATAATATCAGAAATCAAAAGAAAAGAAGAAGATACAGTGAACAGCACTGGCTCAGGATTTCATGGTAAACGGTGGAGAGATGGACAGTCCACCACATCTTACTCGAGAGCCTCACTAGCCTCATGGGGTTCCAGAGGCTTCAGCGAGCTTACTTTATCTCCCCAGCCAAATTTATGATAATCTGGAATGTCATCTCCTGCCTCAGTGACCATCTGATCACCTTTGTAATACTCCTCAGCATACAGGATCCAGGCCCCACTGACATTTTTTTGTGATGAAGCCATGTTGTCAAATCCATACGGTTTAAGGGAACTTGCAGCTTTGGTCAGGGTCACAGGTTTGCCCCGATAGTTGATGTGCTCAAACAGAGTAATCTTGGGATTATACAGACCGCCCCTCACAACTCGCACAGAGCTGATTTTCCTCTCAAATGCTGGGATTGAGGCATAAGAACCTTCCGAATAGAATTTAAACTGTCCTGTATAATTGATTCCACTGAAGACAATCCATGGGTCTCTGTGGACTTTAAGAGATCGAGCTCTCTGCAGGAATTCAACAGATGTCAGGTCTTTCGTGTCTTTCTCTATTGACACAAAGTCTCCCTTGAAATCTGGAAGCTCGAACAGCTCAAGAGCACTCATCTTCCAGTTCTATGTGAAGGTGAGATAATGGGAACAGAAATCTCTCTACAGGTTGGTTTGAGTTCTCTTCTTGGTTGAAGGGGAATTTATACAGGAGCCTCAGTGCTGAGATCACAAGGATGGGAAGTTTCATAATTTCTTCAGAATGTCTGTTGGATCAACTTATGGATCTATATACCGATCAGTCAACAATTCAGATTTTTTTTTGTTTTCTTGCCTCTGTCTTAGTTCTGAGTCATTGCCAATAAAGGATTTATGATATTCTCCTTCTGCATCGTAAACTTTGAAACTAAGAAATTTTCTTCATCATATTTCTTGAAAAGTAAAAGTCTGATATCTGGTTTGGTTCTATTGGTTTGGCTTCTCCATGGTATAACGCAGTACTCTTGTAGATATATATTATTGAAACACAATTACAGTATATATGATATATTTTGATCACTTGAGCTCCGGAAGATTTTACCCCCTTCACGACCAGGGCATTTTTTGCTATTCAGCACTGCGCTACTTTAAAGGGGTTGTAAAGCCTCGTGTTTTTACACCTTAATGCATCCTATGCATTAAGGTAAAAAAACACCTTTCGCTGTCCGGCCCCCCCCGAGCCCCCGTTTTACTTACCCGAGCCCAGAAGTTCGTGGGCACGATCCTGCGTCGTTCTCCCCATGGCTTCTCGGCTCTTCAATGGATAGATTGATAGCAGCGCAGCCATTGGCTCCCGCTGCTGTCAATCAAATCCAATGACGCGGCCGCCGGGGGGGCGGGGCCGAGTCATACACTCGGCGGCTATGTATGCTATGTATGCCGAGTGTATGACTCGGGAGCGCGCCCGCAAGGTAACCCCTTCAGGAGAGAGCTTCCCAGTAGGGGGTTAGCTATTGCGGGGAGGAGACGAGAGAGCCGCTGTGGGACCCCAAAAGAGGACGATCGGGGCCACTCTGTGCAAAACAAACTGCACAGTATGACATGTCTTATTTTCGGGGAAACAGGGTATGTGTGTGATTATGTGTCAGTATTACATTGTATATCCCTGTATGTTGCGGTCATTCAGGTGCTTATCTAATAGTTTCTTGAAACTATCGATGCTCCCCGCTGAGACCACCGCCTGTGGAAGGGAATTCCACATCCTTGCCGCTCCTACAGTAAAGAACCCTCTACGTAGTTTTACGGTTAAACTTCTTTTCTTCTAACTTTAATGAGTGGCCACGAGTCTTGTTAAACTCTCTTCTGCGAAAAAGTTTTCTCCCTATTGTGGGGTCACCAGTACAGTATTTGTAAATTGAAATCATATCCCCTCTCAAGCGTCTCTTCTGCAGAGAGAATAAGTTCAGTGCTCGCAACCTTTCCTCATCCTCATCCCCCTATCCTCCAGACCCTTTATTAGATTTGTTGCCCTTCTCTGGACTCTCTCCATTTCCAGTACATCCTTCCTGAGGACTGGTGCCCAGAACTGGACAGCATACTCCAGGTGCGGAAGGACCAGAGTCTTGTAGAGTGGGAGAATTATCGTTTTATCTCTGGAGTTGATCCCCTTTTTAATGCCAATATTCTACTTGCTTTGTTAGCAGCAGCTTGGCATTGCTGAGCCTATCGTCTACTAGGACCCCCAGGTCCTTTTCTATCCTAGATCCCCCCCGAGGTTCTCCCCCCAGTCTATAGATTGCATTCATATTTTTGCCCTCCAAATGCATTATTTTACATTTTTCTACATTGAACCTCATTTGCCATGTAGTTGCCCATTAATTTGTTCAGATCTTTTTGCAAGGTTTCCAAATCCTGTGGAGAAGTTATTGGCCTGCTTAGCTTAGTATCGTCCACAAATACAGAGATTGAACTGTTTATCCCATCCTCCAGGTCATTTATGAACAAATTAAATAGGATTGGTCCCAGCACATAACCCTGGGGGACCCCACTACCCACCCCTGACCATTCCGAGTACTCCCCATTTATCACCACCCTAACAAACAGCACCCACCAAGGTTGCCCTTTATTGCCTTCCATCTTGACCTTATGATTGAGCCTTTGAATGAATCGATCCGTTCGCACCTGTCCATTTCCTGATTACATTTTCTCCTTCAAAATTGACTCACAGATGACGTGATCTTACTCCTCACAAATCCATGCACATGCTTACCTTGTGCTCCTCCTGGCCTAGAGAGCTCTCAATAGTATACCTCCTTGGTACAATATGCAAAGAAACCAACCAAGAGGCGAGTTTACCCATCCATGTTTTAGAAGCTCTTCTCCCCCATATCTCACTCAGCCAGTTTCCCAGCATGTCATTGCGAATGTTAACAATATACTCTGTGAACATAAACCTAAAAGTATGGGTGAATTGATAATGGAATTTTAAATTCTGAGAGGGCTTAATTTCGTACCACTACACATTCTTTCTTCACTTTATCTCACCCAACCCTCCTGCCCCATTAACCACACATCTCGAGGGGGTAATAAATCATCTAACCCCCCCCCACCAGCAAGGGTATTTCATTATTCTACAATTTGCTTCAAGGTAAACTAGCATTCACCAAATCAAAGGCCATGATGTGTTGGGAGTCGGATCTGAACGGCCATTATTCTATTACCCCACAATAGTTTAAAGTCTTTACTTCTATTTACAACACAAAACACAGCACAGATCACTGGGAACTGATGCAGAAAATAACCTCTTGTTGGTATTATACTGTACTCCATATCGGCTGGCTAATTGTTCCCCCACCAATTCTCCGCTAAGCTAGTGGGAATGTGGCCAGGTGGCCTCCTAATTCACATTCTCATGTAAATGTTGGACTAGTTTTTGGCGAAAATTTTTCAAACAAGACAAAATTGTCCGAAACATGCTCGTGGCTACCTAATGAGAAGGCATTAAAAATGAGAATAATACACAAAACCCATTATATCACAGGTTTGTCCAGTACAAGACATCTCAGGATAACAACAAGAACAGAAAGAGCATTAAATCAAAAGGGAGGGAGCTGGTGGGGGGTACACCATGGAAAGTAAGAGGAGAAAAATTAAGACTTAGGCAATTGAATATTGTAAATAATGTGTTTAGAAATAGGATAGGGATAGGAAGGTCTAAAAGAAAATGGACTGGGTCCAAGGAAAGACTCGTCGAAGGAGGGTTTGTAAAAATGATTGAATAGAAGACCGATAAGGTCGGATAATAGGGCAGTCCCAAAAAAAATGTGATAATGTGAACCCACATCACCGTGACATCTCCAGTAGGGATGAGCTTCGAGTTCGAGTCGAACTCATGTTCGACTCGAACATTGGCTGTTCGCAAGTTCGCCGAACAGCGAACAATTTGGGGTGTTCGCGGCAAATTCGAATGCCGCGGAACACCCTTTAAAAGTCTATAGGAGAAATCAAAAGTGCTAATTTTAAAGGCTAATATGCAAGTTATTGTCATAAAAAGTGTTTGGGGACCTGGGTCCTGCCCCAGGGGACATGGATCAATGCAAAAAAAAGTTTTAAAAACGGCCGTTTTTTCAGGAGCAGTGATTTTAATAATGCTTAAAGTCAAACAATAAAAGTGTAATATCCCTTTAAATTTCGTACCTGGGGGGTGTCTATAGAATGCCTGTAATTGGGCGCATGTTTCCTGTGTTTAGAACAGTCTGACAGCAAAATGACATTATGAAGGAAAAAACTCATTTAAAACTACCCGTGGCTATTGCATTGCCGACAATACACATAGAAGTTCATTGATAAAAACAGCATGGGAATTCCCCAAAGGGGAACCCCAAACCAAAATAAAAAAAAAAAATGATGTGAGATTCCCCCTTAATTCCATACCAGACCCTTCAGGTCTGATATGGATATTAAGGGGAACCCCGGCCAAAATTAAAAAAAAAAAAATGACGTGGGGTTCCCCCTAAATTCCATACCAGACCCTTCAGGTCTGGTATGGATTTTAAGTGGAAACCCCGCGCCAAAAAAAAAAAAAAAACGGCGTGGGGTCCCCCCAAAAATCCATACCAGACCCTCATCTGAGCACGCAACCTGGCAGGCCGCAGGAAAAGAGGGGGGGGCGAGAGAGGGCCTCCCCCCTCCTGAACCATACCAGGCCACATGCCCTCAACATTGGGAGGGTTCTTTGGGGTAGCCCCCCAAAGCACCTTGTCCCCATGTTGATGGGGACAAGGGCCTCATCCCACAACCCTTGCCCGGTGGTTGAGGGGGTCTGCAGGCGGGGGGCTTATCGGAATCTGGAAGCCCCCTTTAACAAGGGGACCCCCAGATCCCGCCCCCCCCCTGTGTGAAATGGTAAGGGGGTACTTACCCCTACCATTTCACTAAAAAACTGTCAAAAATGTTAAAAATGACAAGAGACAGTTTTTGACAATTCCTTTATTTAAATGCTTCTTCTTTCTTCTATCTTCGTTCATCTTCTTCTTCTGGTTCTTCTGGTTCTTCCTCCGGCGTTCTTGTCCAGCATCTCCTCCGCGGCATCTTCTATCTTCTTCTCCTTGGGCCGCTCCACACCCATGGCATGGGGGGAGGCTCCCGCTCTTCTCTTCATCTTCATCTTCTTCTCTTCTTCCTTCTTCTCTTCTTCTCTTCTTCATTTTCTTCTCAGGGCCGCTCCGCACTTATGCTGGCATGGAGGGAGGCTCCCGCTATGTGACGGCGTCTCCTCGTCTGACGGTTCTTAAATAACGGGGGGCGGGGCCACCAGGTGACCCCACCCCCCTCTGACGCACGGGACATGACGGGACTTCCCTGTGGCATTCCCCGTGACGTCACAGGGAAGTCCCGTCAAGTCATGGACCATCATACATATAGTTATTTGTATTAATTGTGGATTTATATTTATGGCATTTATCAGTTTATTAAGTTTATTTATTCTTTCATTGTTTACTATTAGTCAGTTCACTTAGAGGTTTTGCGCGGAATCACATACACAATTGATCTTTATTGTGCAATTTTTAGAACCACAACAGGTGTTGCAGTGCAAGAAGTATCCTGATAGGAGGGAAGGCTGACACAGATGAGTTCATTAGTCTGCTGCTTCCCCTCCCATCAAGATAAGCCCCGGAGCAAAGGAACTAAGTGTAGGGGCCACATGACTGGGGGGATGCTGTTGTTAGTGCAACAGGAAGCTGTAGGCAGGAAGGGGTTGTGGGCTGTGGGACTAAGAATGATTATTAGGTTCATTTAACGCAAGGAGAGGGGCGGGGCTTATTCAGTCGGATAGTCAGTGCGAGAGGTAAGACACAGGAGAGTGTTTTCCATCCCTCCCTCCCTATAGGCAGGAACTGTGAATGTGTGTGGGTTTTTTGTGTTTTCTTTTTGTGTTTCCTTTTGTTTCAGGTACTGGTGGCAGGGGTCTCTGGTTCCTGAAGGTCAGAATGGTGGTGGTATATGTATATTCCCTAAATGGTAAGATGGACTATCGGTCATCGAGCTGAAGGTGCAAGAAAGTGGTAAGCATTTGGCACTGAAATGTATCCTTTGCGGCTAGTGGCCAAGATGCTGTAGTCGTGGTAGTGGTCAGCTGATGAGATAGTGGTACTTTCTTTCAGGAACCTCAGATGTAGCAGTAAAATGTTTTTGGTTATAAATATGTGTTTTATATATATATATTGTAAGGAAAATGGCTGCACTTTGGTTCACTATATACTTTAGATAAGGGGCCTGAACTTTTGATACAAGCTATATGAAATGCTAACACAAGGCTTTTATAATGTCAAATGGAAAATTACTAGCAAGCTATCTGCAAAAACAGGAAAGTACTTGCGGTGGTAACTTTTGCATAGATATGATATACGGGAACTAGCTAGTACATCTCACCGCACACCTGGGCCTAAAGCCAATGGTACATGACCGAGATTGTCTTAAAAGGTTATTTCCATATTATTCATTTTCTCGGAATTTAAACTAAGAAGGTATATTTAGACAAAGGACATTTTAGGTACTTTTTAGGCACGTCGCTGAGCAGAATATTATGCAAATACATATATGTCATATAACATGTAACTTGTGATATGTAACTTGTGATACTTGTACCCTTGTGATTGAATAAACTAAGGGACCGCCCCTTAGTCTGCCCCTACTGATGTATAATGATTGTTGCCCTATATACCATGTAAAATGATATAATACATTTGTATTTCTGGATATCCAACTCTGGTGTATGGTGTCTTGATTTACCCAATCGATTGAAAGACCTTCTTGGTGTCCAAGTTCAGCTCGAGCAAGGAAAAGGTTTGGGGGAGCACTTGACTAGTTGACCAATACCCTTCTATATATATATATATATATATATATATATATATATAAAGAAAAAGTTATTATATAATGTTGTTGTTTGGACACCTGTCAAATTAGGACCTGAGGCTGTGTTCATACAGCTGCTGCGTCCCCATAGAGAAACAGGTGGCCCCAGATGCGTGAACAAACCACATAATCACATTGAACCCACATTGAAGCTGTAACTTATAGTCTCAGTAAAATAGCAGACAGTGACTCGATCCAAATGACATCTTGCAGATAGCAGAACGTTTTAAACCAAAACTTGTTCAGATCTTAACAGATGAACATCAGATACAGTAGGTCAGAAAATCATAGCGTGCCTAGCTCCTGCAATTACATGTGCTCGGGACAGAAACTAAAGCAGGGGTCTCAAACTGGCGGCCCTCCAGCTGTTGCAGAACTACAAGTCCCATGAGGCTTTTCAAGGCTGACAGTTATAAGCACGACTCCCACAGGCTGAGGCATTATGGGACTTGTAGTTCTGCAACAGCTGGAGGGCCACCAGTTTGAGACCCCTGAACTAAAGACACACCGAAAAAGATGGTGGGACTAGAAATACAGAGCATCCTCTAGCTGTGGAGTGAAGAAGCAACAAAATCATTTAAAGGCAGGGGGGCGTGGCTAGCCAGCAGAGCGGATGGTCACATACTAAGACAGTTCCGTCTAATCCTGGGTTATAGCGGGAAAATACAGCGACTACGAGCCTCCTTCTAAGACAACGACTATAACACCTACAGTGAGCTCACCCCCTGATGCCTTACCACAATAGAAAAGAACTTACAAGACCCGGGAAGATGACAGACTTTCTTATTCAGCGGCGCCATCTCCATGTCAAAGATGGCAGCCGCTGACACAGTGGTGACTCACGCAGCTCATATAAACAGCGGGGACTAGACATGAAGCAGGACAGAAGCTGCAGCAACAGCAGCCTGCAACAGGGACACAGCCAATATCCACCACCTCCTTCTGCCTCATCCAGCCCAGCTAAAAGCAGACAAAAATGTCATTAGCTCCGGCAGACACTGTGGAGGTAAACGGTTTTAATTCCTCACTAGATAACACCAAGACTCCATTACTGACTTCCCCACACTAAACCAGCCAGTTATGGATACTACTCTTAAAGACATGCTGGTGTCTCTTCGCTCCACTCTGCATGCTGACATACTGACCATTACCCAGCAATTCAAGTCAGAGGTATCAGCAGTATCTAACAGAGTCTCACGCATTGAAACCAAATTTGCAACCACCTTTAATGACATGGTCAATGCCCATAATGACAGGGACGATGAGATTATGAATATTAAAACAAAACTGGCCGATTAGGAAGACAGATCGAGACGTAACAATGTCAAAATATGGGGGATCCCCGAATCGGTCAAACCCCTGGAGCTGAAAGAATAGTTTCTTAACCTCATGAAGGCTGCACTTCCAGATGCGCCACTAGGGGACCTGGTCATCGATCACATTCACTGACTACCAAGGCCCGGGAACATTCCGCCACACCTTCATAGGGACACTATAGTTCGGTCCACTTTTATCACATTAAGGATCAGTTCATGATGGCAGCAATAAGACGCGAAAATCAGCCTTTAGAAATGCAAGAATTATCCTTTTTTGCCGACCTCTCTGCATATACTATGCAGCAACGCAGGCAGCTGGCCACCATAACCAAACCACTGATTAACCATCACAGCCAGTACATATACGAAAACAGGCTGAAAGCTTACTGTTCTAAATCTTCATCTTTAAATCCCCTGTTGGCCCAGGAGAATGCCACATAGTTCTTTGATCGCTCTACCCCCTAAGTTATAGCGGTAGATTATCCACACAGATTCCTCTCAGGATCGTCATTTTTATATATTTGTTTCTCTATCCCTCTTGTTTTTCTCCTCTTGTTCATCATTACAGGAACAGAAATACGGGACTTCCAAATTGAACAGGACAGCCATCCAAGAACCCTCTCTCTAACAAACGCCAAATGGCTTAGAAGGAAGCAACCAGGCTCAAGAGTGATATCATCTGTTTCCAAGAGACACATTTTATTTCAGATAACCCCCCTTCTTTTAGTCCCCGTAAATTTCCTCATATATACATGGCAAATGGCCCTAAAAAGAAGGGAGGAGTAGCAATAGTAGTAAGAGACTCCATTCCTTTCTCACAGCTTGAAACCCACCTAGATACTTCAGGCAGATCATTCTCGTGTGTGAGATCTCCAAAATTAAATACACATTGGTAAATGTGTACCTACTGAACATTCACAAAATCGGCTTCTTAAAGAAGATATGGAAAAAAATAGAATCCATGAAACAGGGCCATACAATTCTTTGTGGGGACTTTAATGCAATTCCAAACAAGGACTTGGACCTCTCCAACCCCATGCATCACAAAATTCGCAGGACAACCCTGGCACAATTCATCGCATCTTCAGGTCTCTTTGATGTATGGAGGTGCCAGCATTCTTCTGAAAAGCATTTTACCTTTGTTCCCAACGTACACTACATGTATTCACGCATAGATCTGTTCCTGGTAGATAAATTCATGTTACAAAAGATTGTTAAATCCAATGTACATGTTACATCTTGGTCTGATCATGCTCCTATTTCCATTAGCGTGGGGGATTGCGGTGCTGAAACAAGAGCAAACAGATGGAGGAATGACATTTTCACCATCTAACAACATGAAAATTTAAAACTAATCAGAAATGCTATGAAAGAATTCTTTGAACTAAATGCTCCTTCGGTGAACGACCCTTTCACACTCTGGAATACTCACAAAGTATTCATAAGAAGTTTGCTTATACAACTAAGTACTAGTCTCAAAAGGCAGCGGGCGAAGCTGCTCAACGACCTGCTAACTAAAATACAAAGTGTAGCGCTAGGTGTATGAATGGATCAAGGTGAGACATTAGAATAAAGCCATCTAGCAATGGCAAAAAAGCAGACAAAAAAATTATTGGTGAATTAAAAAGAAATATGATTGCACAAATACAAAATCATATTAAAACATAATGGGATACACCTGTGAAAAAAGTGAAAACAAAACACAAGATGAATCACTTAAATAAAGTCCATGTAAATAGGGTGTGTCCTTGATGGAAATCAAAAAGAAGCCACCACCAACAGTCTCTGAGGGTAAGTTGATAAAGGCAACAACAGGGTATTACTGGTGGATGAAACCAAAGGAACACCAAATCCAATGTGACGTCTGTGTATGTGTCAGAACCACCACCATAACATCTGAGGAGGCTTACCGGACATAGAGGACTTACAAAGACATACGTCTTGTAAGTCACAGAAAGCTTAATTAGCCACCAAGGCTAGCAGGGAAAAAACATCAGGTATCCAAAACTTCAATAAGGAAGGAAGATCTGTAGGCAACTTCGACAGTCCAGAGGTATCAGCAGACCGTCCGGATGTATAATTGGAACCATGAGAGAAAGAAGACTCACATGGCGTGATATCGTTTTAAAAGGCATGCATTTATTAAAACATATAAAAGAAAGGCACTCACATGGTATGCGATCAAAAACAGCTTAAATGGTAACGAATGCAGTGATCATAGGAGGTCCACCCAACATGTTTCGGCACAATCGGCCTTCATCTGGGGTGTGGACCCCCCTAATTCACCGCAATTTAAAGTAGAAATGACCCCCACTGGGAGTGTCACAACCCAGGAAGTGACCAAATGATGTCACTTCCGGTTAACAAATATATGTGTATAGACCCAATATTTAAGACAATAATCGCAGTATGTATATCTTTAGTCACAGCATCAAGATCACAAATGAAAGTGGACTTGAAATTTGGGAGAATACTAAAATTGTGGCCGGGCGATCCGGAAGTGTTGATGGTCGAGATCCAAGCCTCGTTCCCAGCACAACCAGATAAGATAGGACGGAGCGTCTAGTCGCTCCGCCCCCTCTAATGGCAGGAGCGGAAGTCATGAAAAGGAAGTCCGCCGCCACACCAAGCCTCGTTTTGAGTAATGGATCCTAATGGTTGAGGAACCATACTCCGCCCTCTGGTGATAACTTAATGAATATCGTTAGGAGGATAACCACGCCCAAAATCCACAGTGCGCAGGACAAGCGCAGTAGCGGAAATCGCAAGAAGGAAATCCGCCGCCGCACCAAGCCTCGTTATGAGCTATGAATCCTGCAAATAGAAATATTATACTCCGCCCACTGAAATTGACTTGGTGGTTCGTGTCGAGAGTGTGGCCGCACCCAGAGTCCGCCCACATCTCTGTGCACACTACCAAAACCAAAACCAAGCTTCTCATTCACAGCAACAAGTGAACTTCCTGTGTAGAGAGTCATGGTTGGACGGAGAGAACCGGAAATAAATCCCAGCGCTCAGATAGTGAATAACAGTGTCAGCAGAGGTAGTAAAGGGAAAATAATGAAACCTATATAAAATCAACAAATATGTTGAACGGATGCCCGAATAGGGGCTGATTAGTAAGAGAGTGACACTACCAATGAAGGACATCCCACATGGCTTAAACAATATATTTACAAACAGTAATAAAAACCTTTGTGAAAAATAACAAAATCATAAGGAGACTAAATCAGAGTAAATGAAAAATTGGTATTAAAATGACAGTACCAAATACCTATAAATAATAATAAAGAAAATTACGAGAAGTAATAACTACTAATACATGGTTGATAAAACTAAAAAAAAAAAAAACGAAAGAAAAAAAGAGTCACAAAGAAGATGGTTATGCCTGATTAATAAATGAATTGATGTCCCACTCCACGTTAATCCCTTGCGGAAAATGGGAACCCAACTCATAAATCCAATAAGTCTCCAACCTGGAGAGCCCCCTAAGTGTTGACCCCCCCCGCCAAGGGGCCACATATTTATCAATAATAAGGAACTGTGTACCCTTGGGGTTACGATCGTGAAACTCCCTATAGTGACGGGGCACTGTGTGTTTCGTACTACCTGCCTTAATTAAATTGATATGTTCGGAAACACGCGTGGTAAAGGACCTGATCGTCCGTCCCACGTACTGTTTGCCACAGGGGCAAGTCAAAAGGTAGACTACCCCTGTGGTGGCACATGTACAGAACTGTTTAATTTTGTGGATACGACCATTTACCCTGGAAGAAAAAGTATAACTAGTACGTCTCCCGCTAATATTAAACTGACAAACTAAGCATTTTTTGCAAGGATAGAAACCAATCAGATTGTGAAAAAAAGAGGGTTTGGCTGGAGGGTTGACCACATTAGGTGCCAACTTATTACGGAGGGATGGAACTCCTCTGAAAACTAGCTTAGGGATGTCGGGCAATCTGGGGCCTAGAATCTTATCAGTTTTCAAAACATCCCAATGATGTTCCAAAATCCTTCTAATATATTTGTGTTGAATGGAGAAGGATGTCATGAAAGACCATTTGAAATCCTCATTGACTTGCTTGGGTTTATCTTCTAAAAGGGATTGGCGATCGACTAGACCCGCGCCATCAATTTCCCTATCTAGATCTGAAAGTTTATACCCCTTTTCTAAGAATCTACTCTTCAAAGACGCAGCCTGAGTCCTGAAGGTATTGAGGTCACTACAGTTCCTCCGCAATCGCAGGAACTGACTCTTAGGGACTGATCTAATCCAGGGGGCATGATGACAACTGTCGGTAGGTATATAACCATTCCGATCAGTGGGCTTAAAGTATGTGCTAAACACAAACTGGCCATCCCTTCTGTCTATAACCAAGTCTAAAAAATGGACGGAAGTAGCACTTGTTTCAAAAGATAAAGCAATATTCCTGTCGTTGGCATTAAGATTCGTGAAGAAGGTGGCCAAATCATCATGACTCCCAGTCCATAGGAGGAGGACGTCGTCTATGTACCGCGCCCACAGCAAGAGGTGTGGGCATTGCATGGCATAGACGACATCCTCCTCCCATTTAGCCATAAATAAGTTGGCCAGGCTGGGAGCAAACTTTGCTCCCATCGCGACACCCCTATGTTGGAGGTAGAATCTCCCATCGAACCAAAAATAATTATGATGAGTTGCAAACTCAATAAGCTCGATGATGTAGTCCACCTGGGGTGAGGCGAGGGAGACGTCTCTATCGAGAAAACACTTAACTGCCTCTATCCCTCTATCCTGTGGGATGCAAGTGTAGAGAGAGGCAACATCCGCAGTTGCCATAATTAGGTCACCGGAATGGGAAACCCTGGAAAGTAAATTGATCACGTCCTTGGTATCCTTTAAATAGGATGGCATTTTAACAACTGAAGGTTGAAGGAAGTAATCAATGTACCTCCCAATTTTTGAGGTAACAGAATCGATGCCGCTTATTATTGGTCGGCCAGGAGGATGTAGGGGGTCTTTATGTACTTTAGGCAGATAGTACATAACGGGTGTACGTGGGGCCAATGGAACTAAGAAGGATCTCTCC
The DNA here is from genome assembly GCA_037952835.1 of Lithobates septentrionalis. Lineage (NCBI taxonomy): Eukaryota > Metazoa > Chordata > Amphibia > Anura > Ranidae > Lithobates > Lithobates septentrionalis. The sequence continues at coordinate 1,439,233 of JBBDGP010003422.1, read as the reverse complement.
TTTTTGTTTAAAATGTAGGAATCGTAACCTTTAGAAACCAAAGCTTGTAACTCTTTTTTATATTTACGTATAGGATTGCAGGGAAGTTCAACGTATGTTTCATGATCGCTCAGAATACGGTTCATTTCTTGGACGTAATCTGTTTTGTTCAACAGAACTATGCCTCCGCCCTTATCGGCGGGGCGGATGACTAGATTTTTATTGTCACATAAGGTAGTGAGGCCTGCTGAGGGTAAAGGATTATAAAATTTACGTTTCAAAGGGACCTTGTTAAGGTCCTTCAACACAAGCTCCTTGAACAAATTAATGGCAGGTGGAAGCTGCGTTGGAGGGCTAAACAAAGAGGGATTGGATAAGCCCGAGTGGACAGTACCAGACGTTGCCGCTCTGGCCAAATTCCTAGAAGAGTTAGAAATAATGTATCTCTGAACATGTATCTTCCTAATAAATTTTTGAACGTCGATAAAAGTATCGAACTTGTTCAATTTACGTGGAGGGGCAAACTTAAGACCTTTATTTAGAATGGTCTTTTCTTCATTAGTAAGAATCGTGTCACTGAGGTTAAACACCCCTTGGCATACTAGGTCCTTTGCCTCTTTTCGTTTCTGAACCCTCCTCCCTCCTCTGGACCCTCTCTTGTTTCTGGACCCCTTTTTTTGTTTAGGTGGTCCTCGTGAAAACCCCGAGAGGTTCGTGGTCCAGAGTAGGGTTGTTTATAGGGAGAAGGGCCGTATCCGGCATTCGGAAATGGATAGATATTTTCGTTGTGGTGTTCCTGTAGAGGGGAGTATCTGTTGTATGTAGATACAGGGGGATGCCTATACTGAGGAGGGTGTTGATATGGGGAATAGTGTGAATAATCATAACTATGGCCCGGAGAGTCCCTGTAATAGGGGCTGTCCTGCTCATAGTATCGACGTTCACCATGACCATGATAGTCTCCCCTATTACCACCTCTGCCCCTACTCCTAGAGTAGTGACCTCTGCCTCTTGATTGCTTTCTAGGGGAATGTGTGCTAGGCTGCCGGCTCCTACGTGAAGAGGGGCCCGCATCATAAGCCTGTTCCCTGTTAGCAGGAGGTTTTGGACGGACAGCGGGCTCCCTGGGGGGAACCACTATAGAATCACTCGAGGAGTAGTTTCCATTACAACCTCTGGAGTGGGTATTGTAATTGATTTCTGCCAGCCGAACACCTTACCCGCCTTATAATCGCCAGTATCTCGGGAATACTTTTTATGTTTTTTAACTCTTTGGTCTTTGTCCTCCTTTACAAGATGGGCTTGCAGATTGGATGACAAAGTGTTGTATTCCACTGAATTTTTAAACGAGAGTAATTTATCTTTAAGCTCCTTGATTTCTCGATCCAAGACGGAAAGCCGAGTGCGCTTCCTTGAGATCAGGAAATCAAGGAACTTAGTACCAGCGTCATTAAAATACTTAAACCAAGTATCGAGATCAGATTCACCCTGTTGAGGGTGGATATCCCATCTGAGACTTCGTGGGATCATGCCTTCTGCCACGTATTGTTCTAGGAAGACAAGATCCCACTGGAGGTGGAGTTCAGAGGTCATAACATTTTTTAGCCTCAAAAATAATCCACCAATCTCAGTATCATTGGAAGTGGCTATAAAAACACCCTCGGTATTTACAACTCTGGATGCACGATAATCAAATATATCCATATTTAAATGAATATGAGCTGCAGCTATATTGGGTGTCTAAACAATAATGGAAACAGATAAAGGATAAATACAGCGCTGCTAAAAAAATGCTAAAAAATATATAAAAAGTACAACAAGCAGCTAACACACCTCTAAGACAAAAGAAGTAAAAATTCAGCAAGTAAATATATAGTGTAGCGCTAGGTGTATGAATGGATCAAGGTGAGACGTTAGAATAAAGCCATCTAGCAATGGCAAAAAAGCAGACAAAAAAATTATTGGTGAATTAAAAAGAAATATGATTGCACAAATACAAAATCATATTAAAACATAATGGGATACACCTGTGAAAAAAGTGAAAACAAAACACAAGATGAATCACTTAAATAAAGTCCATGTAAATAGGGTGTGTCCTTGATGGAAATCAAAAAGAAGCCACCACCAACAGTCTCTGAGGGTAAGTTGATAAAGGCAACAACAGGGTATTACTGGTGGATGAAACCAAAGGAACACCAAATCCAATGTGACGTCTGTGTATGTGTCAGAACCACCACCATAACATCTGAGGAGGCTTACCGGACATAGAGGACTTACAAAGACATACGTCTTGTAAGTCACAGAAAGCTTAATTAGCCACCAAGGCTAGCAGGGAAAAAACATCAGGTATCCAAAACTTCAATAAGGAAGGAAGATCTGTAGGCAACTTCGACAGTCCAGAGGTATCAGCAGACCGTCCGGATGTATAATTGGAACCATGAGAGAAAGAAGACTCACATGGCGTGATATCGTTTTAAAAGGCATGCATTTATTAAAACATATAAAAGAAAGGCACTCACATGGTATGCGATCAAAAACAGCTTAAATGGTAACGAATGCGGTGATCATAGGAGGTCCACCCAACATGTTTCGGCACAATCGGCCTTCATCTGGGGTGTGGACCCCCCTAATTCACCGCAATTTAAAGTAGAAATGACCCCCACTGGGAGTGTCACAACCCAGGAAGTGACCAAATGATGTCACTTCCGGTTAACAAATATATGTGTATAGACCCAATATTTAAGACAATAATCGCAGTATGTATATCTTTAGTCACAGCATCAAGATCACAAATGAAAGTGGACTTGAAATTTGGGAGAATACTAAAATTGTGGCCGGGCGATCCGGAAGTGTTGATGGTCGAGATCCAAGCCTCGTTCCCAGCACAACCAGATAAGATAGGACGGAGCGTCTAGTCGCTCCGCCCCCTCTAATGGCAGGAGCGGAAGTCATGAAAAGGAAGTCCGCCGCCACACCAAGCCTCGTTTTGAGTAATGGATCCTAATGGTTGAGGAACCATACTCCGCCCTCTGGTGATAACTTAATGAATATCGTTAGGAGGATAACCACGCCCAAAATCCACAGTGCGCAGGACAAGCGCAGTAGCGGAAATCGCAAGAAGGAAATCCGCCGCCGCACCAAGCCTCGTTATGAGCTATGAATCCTGCAAATAGAAATATTATACTCCGCCCACTGAAATTGACTTGGTGGTTCGTGTCGAGAGTGTGGCCGCACCCAGAGTCCGCCCACATCTCTGTGCACACTACCAAAACCAAAACCAAGCTTCTCATTCACAGCAACAAGTGAACTTCCTGTGTAGAGAGTCATGGTTGGACGGAGAGAACCGGAAATAAATCCCAGCGCTCAGATAGTGAATAACAGTGTCAGCAGAGGTAGTAAAGGGAAAATAATGAAACCTATATAAAATCAACAAATATGTTGAACGGATGCCCGAATAGGGGCTGATTAGTAAGAGAGTGACACTACCAATGAAGGACATCCCACATGGCTTAAACAATATATTTACAAACAGTAATAAAAACCTTTGTGAAAAATAACAAAATCATAAGGAGACTAAATCAGAGTAAATGAAAAATTGGTATTAAAATGACAGTACCAAATACCTATAAATAATAATTTGTGATCTTGATGCTGTGACTAAAGATATACATACTGCGATTATTGTCTTAAATATTGGGTCTATACACATATATTTGTTAACCGGAAGTGACATCATTTGGTCACTTCCTGGGTTGTGACACTCCCAGTGGGGGTCATTTCTACTTTAAATTGCGGTGAATTAGGGGGGTCCACACCCCAGATGAAGGCCGATTGTGCCGAAACATGTTGGGTGGACCTCCTATGATCACCGCATTCGTTACCATTTAAGCTGTTTTTGATCGCATACCATGTGAGTGCCTTTCTTTTATATGTTTTAATAAATGCATGCCTTTTAAAACGATATCACGCCATGTGAGTCTTCTTTCTCTCATGGTTCCAATTATACATCCGGACGGTCTGCTGATACCTCTGGACTGTCGAAGTTGCCTACAGATCTTCCTTCCTTATTGAAGTTTTGGATACCTGATGTTTTTTCCCTGCTAGCCTTGGTGGCTAATTAAGCTTTCTGTGACTTACAAGACGTATGTCTTTGTAAGTCCTCTATGTCCGGTAAGCCTCCTCAGATGTTATGGTGGTGGTTCTGACACATACACAGACGTCACATTGGATTTGGTGTTCCTTTGGTTTCATCCACCAGTAATACCCTGTTGTTGCCTTTATCAACTTACCCTCAGAGACTGTTGGTGGTGGCTTCTTTTTGATTTCCATCAAGGACACACCCTATTTACATGGACTTTATTTAAGTGATTCATCTTGTGTTTTGTTTTCACTTTTTTCACAGGTGTATCCCATTATGTTTTAATATGATTTTGTATTTGTGCAATCATATTTCTTTTTAATTCACCAATAATTTTTTTGTCTGCTTTTTTGCCATTGCTAGATGGCTTTATTCTAACGTCTCACCTTGATCCATTCATACACCTAGCGCTACACTATATATTTACTTGCTGAATTTTTACTTCTTTTGTCTTAGAGGTGTGTTAGCTGCTTGTTGTACTTTTTATATATTTTTTAGCATTTTTTTAGCAGCGCTGTATTTATCCTTTATCTGTTTCCATTATTGTTTAGACACCCAATATAGCTGCAGCTCATATTCATTTAAATATGGATATATTTGATTATCGTGCATCCAGAGTTGTAAATACCGAGGGTGTTTTTATAGCCACTTCCAATGATACTGAGATTGGTGGATTATTTTTGAGGCTAAAAAATGTTATGACCTCTGAACTCCACCTCCAGTGGGATCTTGTCTTCCTAGAACAATACGTGGCAGAAGGCATGATCCCACGAAGTCTCAGATGGGATATCCACCCTCAACAGGGTGAATCTGATCTCGATACTTGGTTTAAGTATTTTAATGACGCTGGTACTAAGTTCCTTGATTTCCTGATCTCAAGGAAGCGCACTCGGCTTTCCGTCTTGGATCGAGAAATCAAGGAGCTTAAAGATAAATTACTCTCGTTTAAAAATTCAGTGGAATACAACACTTTGTCATCCAATCTGCAAGCCCATCTTGTAAAGGAGGACAAAGACCAAAGAGTTAAAAAACATAAAAAGTATTCCCGAGATACTGGCGATTATAAGGCGGGTAAGGTGTTCGGCTGGCAGAAATCAATTACAATACCCACTCCAGAGGTTGTAATGGAAACTAACTCCTCGAGTGATTCTATAGTGGTTCCCCCCAGGGAGCCCGCTGTCCGTCCAAAACCTCCTGCTAACAGGGAACAGGCTTATGATGCGGGCCCCTCTTCACGTAGGAGCCGGCAGCCTAGCACACATTCCCCTAGAAAGCAATCAAGAGGCAGAGGTCACTACTCTAGGAGTAGGGGCAGAGGTGGTAATAGGGGAGACTATCATGGTCATGGTGAACGTCGATACTATGAGCAGGACAGCCCCTATTACAGGGACTCTCCGGGCCGTAGTTATGATTATTCACACTATTCCCCATATCAACACCCTCCTCAGTATAGGCATCCCCCTGTATCTACATACAACAGATACTCCCCTCTACAGGAACACCACAACGAAAATATCTATCCATTTCCGAATGCCGGATACGGCCCTTCTCCCTATAAACAACCCTACTCTGGACCACGAACCTCTCGGGGTTTTCACGAGGACCACCTAAACAAAAAAAGGGGTCCAGAAACAAGAGAGGGTCCAGAGGAGGGAGGAGGGTTCAGAAACGAAAAGAGGCAAAGGACCTAGTATGCCAAGGGGTGTTTAACCTCAGTGACACGATTCTTACTAATGAAGAAAAGACCATTCTAAATAAAGGTCTTAAGTTTGCCCCTCCACGTAAATTGAACAAGTTCGATACTTTTATCGACGTTCAAAAATTTATTAGGAAGATACATGTTCAGAGATACATTATTTCTAACTCTTCTAGGAATTTGGCCAGAGCGGCAACGTCTGGTACTGTCCACTCGGGCTTATCCAATCCCTCTTTGTTTAGCCCTCCAACGCAGCTTCCACCTGCCATTAATTTGTTCAAGGAGCTTGTGTTGAAGGACCTTAACAAGGTCCCTTTGAAACGTAAATTTTATAATCCTTTACCCTCAGCAGGCCTCACTACCTTATGTGACAATAAAAATCTAGTCATCCGCCCCGCCGATAAGGGCGGAGGCATAGTTCTGTTGAACAAAACAGATTACGTCCAAGAAATGAACCGTATTCTGAGCGATCATGAAACATACGTTGAACTTCCCTGCAATCCTATACGTAAATATAAAAAAGAGTTACAAGCTTTGGTTTCTAAAGGTTACGATTCCTACATTTTAAACAAAAAGGAGAGATCCTTCTTAGTTCCATTGGCCCCACGTACACCCGTTATGTACTATCTGCCTAAAGTACATAAAGACCCCCTACATCCTCCTGGCCGACCAATAATAAGCGGCATCGATTCTGTTACCTCAAAAATTGGGAGGTACATTGATTACTTCCTTCAACCTTCAGTTGTTAAAATGCCATCCTATTTAAAGGATACCAAGGACGTGATCAATTTACTTTCCAGGGTTTCCCATTCCGGTGACCTAATTATGGCAACTGCGGATGTTGCCTCTCTCTACACTTGCATCCCACAGGATAGAGGGATAGAGGCAGTTAAGTGTTTTCTCGATAGAGACGTCTCCCTCGCCTCACCCCAGGTGGACTACATCATCGAGCTTATTGAGTTTGCAACTCATCATAATTATTTTTGGTTCGATGGGAGATTCTACCTCCAACATAGGGGTGTCGCGATGGGAGCAAAGTTTGCTCCCAGCCTGGCCAACTTATTTATGGCTAAATGGGAGGAGGATGTCGTCTATGCCATGCAATGCCCACACCTCTTGCTGTGGGCGCGGTACATAGACGACGTCCTCCTCCTATGGACTGGGAGTCATGATGATTTGGCCACCTTCTTCACGAATCTTAATGCCAACGACAGGAATATTGCTTTATCTTTTGAAACAAGTGCTACTTCCGTCCATTTTTTAGACTTGTTTATAGACAGAAGGGATAGCCAGTTTGTGTTTAGCACATACTTTAAGCCCACTGATCGGAATGGTTATATACCTACCGACAGTTGTCATCATGCCCCCTGGATTAGATCAGTCCCTAAGAGTCAGTTCCTGCGATTGCGGAGGAACTGTAGTGACCTCAATACCTTCAGGACTCAGGCTGCGTCTTTGAAGAGTAGATTCTTAGAAAAGGGGTATAAACTTTCAGATCTAGATAGGGAAATTGATGGCGCGGGTCTAGTCGATCGCCAATCCCTTTTAGAAGATAAACCCAAGCAAGTCAATGAGGATTTCAAATGGTCTTTCATGACATCCTTCTCCATTCAACACAAATATATTAGAAGGATTTTGGAACATCATTGGGATGTTTTGAAAACTGATAAGATTCTAGGCCCCAGATTGCCCGACATCCCTAAGCTAGTTTTCAGAGGAGTTCCATCCCTCCGTAATAAGTTGGCACCTAATGTGGTCAACCCTCCAGCCAAACCCTCTTTTTTTCACAATCTGATTGGTTTCTATCCTTGCAAAAAATGCTTAGTTTGTCAGTTTAATATTAGCGGGAGACGTACTAGTTATACTTTTTCTTCCAGGGTAAATGGTCGTATCCACAAAATTAAACAGTTCTGTACATGTGCCACCACAGGGGTAGTCTACCTTTTGACTTGCCCCTGTGGCAAACAGTACGTGGGACGGACGATCAGGTCCTTTACCACGCGTGTTTCCGAACATATCAATTTAATTAAGGCAGGTAGTACGAAACACACAGTGCCCCGTCACTATAGGGAGTTTCACGATCGTAACCCCAAGGGTACACAGTTCCTTATTATTGATAAATATGTGGCCCCTTGGCGGGGGGGGTCAACACTTAGGGGGCTCTCCAGGTTGGAGACTTATTGGATTTATGAGTTGGGTTCCCATTTTCCGCAAGGGATTAACGTGGAGTGGGACATCAATTCATTTATTAATCAGGCATAACCATCTTCTTTGTGACTCTTTTTTTCTTTCGTTTTTTTTTTTTTTAGTTTTATCAACCATGTATTAGTAGTTATTACTTCTCGTAATTTTCTTTATTATTATTTATAGGTATTTGGTACTGTCATTTTAATACCAATTTTTCATTTACTCTGATTTAGTCTCCTTATGATTTTGTTATTTTTCACAAAGGTTTTTATTACTGTTTGTAAATATATTGTTTAAGCCATGTGGGATGTCCTTCATTGGTAGTGTCACTCTCTTACTAATCAGCCCCTATTCGGGCATCCGTTCAACATATTTGTTGATTTTATATAGGTTTCATTATTTTCCCTTTACTACCTCTGCTGACACTGTTATTCACTATCTGAGCGCTGGGATTTATTTCCGGTTCTCTCCGTCCAACCATGACTCTCTACACAGGAAGTTCACTTGTTGCTGTGAATGAGAAGCTTGGTTTTGGTTTTGGTAGTGTGCACAGAGATGTGGGCGGACTCTGGGTGCGGCCACACTCTCGACACGAACCACCAAGTCAATTTCAGTGGGCGGAGTATAATATTTCTATTTGCAGGATTCATAGCTCATAACGAGGCTTGGTGCGGCGGCGGATTTCCTTCTTGCGATTTCCGCTACTGCGCTTGTCCTGCGCACTGTGGATTTTGGGCGTGGTTATCCTCCTAACGATATTCATTAAGTTATCACCAGAGGGCGGAGTATGGTTCCTCAACCATTAGGATCCATTACTCAAAACGAGGCTTGGTGTGGCGGCGGACTTCCTTTTCATGACTTCCGCTCCTGCCATTAGAGGGGGCGGAGCGACTAGACGCTCCGTCCTATCTTATCTGGTTGTGCTGGGAACGAGGCTTGGATCTCGACCATCAACACTTCCGGATCGCCCGGCCACAATTTTAGTATTCTCCCAAATTTCAAGTCCACTTTCATTTGTGATCTTGATGCTGTGACTAAAGATATACATACTGCGATTATTGTCTTAAATATTGGGTCTATACACATATATTTGTTAACCGGAAGTGACATCATTTGGTCACTTCCTGGGTTGTGACACTCCCAGTGGGGGTCATTTCTACTTTAAATTGCGGTGAATTAGGGGGGTCCACACCCCAGATGAAGGCCGATTGTGCCGAAACATGTTGGGTGGACCTCCTATGATCACCGCATTCGTTACCATTTAAGCTGTTTTTGATCGCATACCATGTGAGTGCCTTTCTTTTATATGTTTTAATAAATGCATGCCTTTTAAAACGATATCACGCCATGTGAGTCTTCTTTCTCTCATGGTTCCAATTATACATCCGGACGGTCTGCTGATACCTCTGGACTGTCGAAGTTGCCTACAGATCTTCCTTCCTTATTGAAGTTTTGGATACCTGATGTTTTTTCCCTGCTAGCCTTGGTGGCTAATTAAGCTTTCTGTGACTTACAAGACGTATGTCTTTGTAAGTCCTCTATGTCCGGTAAGCCTCCTCAGATGTTATGGTGGTGGTTCTGACACATACACAGACGTCACATTGGATTTGGTGTTCCTTTGGTTTCATCCACCAGTAATACCCTGTTGTTGCCTTTATCAACTTACCCTCAGAGACTGTTGGTGGTGGCTTCTTTTTGATTTCCATCAAGGACACACCCTATTTACATGGACTTTATTTAAGTGATTCATCTTGTGTTTTGTTTTCACTTTTTTCACAGGTGTATCCCATTATGTTTTAATATGATTTTGTATTTGTGCAATCATATTTCTTTTTAATTCACCAATAATTTTTTTGTCTGCTTTTTTGCCATTGCTAGATGGCTTTATTCTAACGTCTCACCTTGATCCATTCATACACCTAGCGCTACACTATATATTTACTTGCTGAATTTTTACTTCTTTTGTCTTAGAGGTGTGTTAGCTGCTTGTTGTACTTTTTATATATTTTTTAGCATTTTTTTAGCAGCGCTGTATTTATCCTTTATCTGTAACTAAAATACAAACCCTGGAACCTTCTAACAAACAAAATTCCACATAAAAAAAACAGAGATTTGTTGTTTTACGCTAGACAAGATTTGAGAACACACCTGATTTCCCAGCAAGAGAACCGCTTCCGTATTTTAAAAGCAAATAACTACCGATGCAGCAACAAAGCGGGGAAACTGCTGGCGAACCAGCTGAAAGAAAAAATGGTAAAACAAAAAATCCAACACATGTTGAACCCTAAATCCAAAAAAGTTGTGTCCAATCCCAAGGACATAACAGACGCTTTTTCAGCGATTACTATGAAGCCTTGTATAATCTTAAAGATGATCCAGATACCTTTCAACCCTCTGACAATTTGATTTCAGATTTCTTAGCGTCAATACACCTATCAAAAGTATCCCAAAAAGAACTATCCACACTTAATATGCCAATCCCGAAAATCGAAAAAATAATTAGAAGCATGCCCCACAACAAATCCCCCGGACCTGATGGATATTCATCCGAATACTATCAGCTGTTCCAAAATGAACTATCCCCATACCTAAAGCAAATCTTTTATGCCGCAATGTCCAATGCCTCATTTCCAAAAGAAATGATGACAGCAACTATTATAACGTTGTCAAAACCTGGTAAAGAACCTTCAGCTCCACAGAATTTCAGACCCATATCCTTATTAAATGTCGAATTTAAATTATATGCTAAACTAATCGCCAATAGATTGTCCTCCCTGTTACCGAAGTTTATCAACCAGGATCAGGTAGGTTTTGTAACAGGCCGGAAAGCCAATGACGCAACTAGAAGAATGATAAATATACTTCATCTAGCTGAAGAATCGGGAAGGCCTTCTCTGCTCCTCACTTTGGACGCAGAGAAGGCCTTTGACAGAGTACACTGGGGATATTTGTCCAAGGTTCTAGAGAAATTTGTTCTGACAGGTCTGATCCAACAGGCAATTCTAGCATTGTATTCCTCTCCATCTGCCTACGTGTTCACAGAGGGTATGTTGTCAAGAAATTTTCAGCTAATGGGACGAGACAGGGGTGCCCTTTATCACCAATAATTTTTGCCATGGTTATGGAACCGCTAGCAGAAAATATCAGAAAACACACATCAATTCGAGGCATCCCATCTCAGGACAAACAACATAAAATATCACTCTTTGCAGACGGCATTATACTGACCCTGTCTGACCCCTATGACTCTCTATCCGCAGCTCATGAGACACTTTTACTGTTTAGCAAAGTAGCATACTATAAGGTCAACGCATCCAAATCCAGCATTCTAGGAAATAGCAATTGACAACTCTACCAGATCCGACATTCAAAAGGACTTTCCATACCCGTGGTCCCCCAAATCTATATCCTACTTAGGAATCCAGTTGACTTCCCCTATCTCCAACCTGTTTCAAGCCAACTACTAGCCTCTATTAAATGAATTCCAAAAGGATATTTCCAGATACCAGAAACACTATATCTCATGGAATGGCCATTCCACCATAATTTTTTATTTCTATGCAAAAACAAATGATCAATTTCATATGGGCAGGCAAAAGAGCTAGATTTCCATCTTAGAAGCAAGGGAAACACAAAACGGCGGGTGGACTGGGTATCCCAATATTGAAAGACTATTACTCAGCAGCAATCCTAGATCAGCTTAGAAACTGGTTCGACCAAAAGGAAACCAAACCTTGGTGCCAACTAGAACAGGCATGGCTGCACCCTAAACCTCCAAGGTCCCTCATATTAGCACACAATCTACAACACACAATTATCTCGACAGACCACCCCACCATACAAGCTTCATTACATGCATGGACATACCTAAAGAAAAACATCCCGCTTAAATGCCCACATTACGAATGTCCCCATACCATTAGAAGCACTTCTATGGTTGATCCCAAACATATCCCTCACTCTCACTGGCTGAAAAGGGATGTAACCCTATTACAAGACCTCATGCAAGGAGACAAACTAATGACCTTTAAGGAAGTGCAAACCAAGTTTAACATCCCCCCCTCAGAGTTTCTAACTCACCTGCAGATATCCTCATGGTATCAATGACTGAATACAATACACTCTCCTATCCTGACTCCAGTTTGGGAACATCTAAACTCCTCTAACCCCAAAGTTAAAGGTATTTCTCTGATGTATGAATGAATTAATGCTAAGTCAACCTTCTTCAAATGTAATCCTTTAATTAAATGGGGAAAAGATATAGGTAAGAATTTCACGAACAAACAATGGCTATCAGCATTCAAATGTAACCATCAGTTCTCAAGGTGCTCTAGCTACGGGGAACTGGGAGTAAAATTGCTAGCAAGATGGCACTTCACTCCGTATATAGTAGCCAAATTCTCAGATGACAACTCCAATTTATGTTGGAGGGGCTGCGAACAGGTGGGGACGCTGGTCCATATGGTGTGGGCGTGTCCACATCTCCATAGTAGCTTTTGGACAGAAGTATTCAAATTAATTGCGAAGACCACCGGGGTCTTTACCAAACCTTCTGTCGAGAAAGCAATTCTGAGCATCAACATGTCAGATTACCCAATTTCAGTCAGATCAATAGCTATGCACATCATATTTGCTGCCAGATCCTTGATGTTGAGCAAATGGAAAACTATGAAATCCCAAGTGTGAGAGAACTATCCACAAAAATCAATACTGTGTCAGAATATGAAAAGATATTGGCATAAAAAGAGGGCTCAAGTGCAAAATATATATCAGACGGGTCTATTTGGAACTCCATAAATCATTCTAGAGTACAGTCCTGTTCACTGTAACACCATTTATTATCATGTACTTCTCCCCCCTCATTTTCTCCTTTCCTCCCTCTCCCCTAAACATGTTAATGGAGATAAGTTCTATTTCACCAGCACTGGGAAGCAAACATTTGCAATGTTACACAAATTTCAGTTATGTTAAAGTTCAGTTGAACTTACTTCCTTTTTAGTACAAGTAAAACTATACAAAATATTTAACTTACTGTTGTTAATTCGATAATAGAGTGTATTTTGAATTAAAAAAAAAGACAAATGAAGAGATCGTACATTCTGACTTTATTCTGTACTTGTCTTATTGTACATTTAAATGTGAAGAGATGCAAACACAAAAAAAAATGCAAAGAACAGAGTCAGAAAGCAGAAGCATCACTATCATTATTAAATGGAGACACTGTTTTCTATCTGATTCGGGTCCAGGTAGGGATAGGGCAGAAGCATGGTCTTGTTCCGCTCCTGAATGGATTTGGAGATCTCAGACAGTTGATCTTGGAACTTCTTAATAGACTGCAGTGGGGTCTTCTCTGTAAAAAGTTCATCAGGGTACTCTCCTAGACGCCTCTGTAAAGAAGGAGATCTTCTTGTGATTTTCTTTACAATACATCCATTCAGTATTAAATAATCACTATATGCCATAGCAGACCCTGAAATGCATTCGATTGCCAGGTTCTGTTTGACATAGATCATGTGTTATACAGTTTTAAGGCCCAAGGCATATTTATGTATTACTTCTCACTCCTTCCAGGCAACTCACCCTATCCATGGGCTCATTGCTGAGAACCCACACGACAGTTACACCAGAAGTTGTAGCGTTTACATCAGGCAATGTTTCCAAAATAGTCTTCATTGTAGTGACGCCTTTGGTGCTGGGTGGGGGGCTTTTCATGGTGGTGGGACCATTGGGCATCCAAGAATAGAAGTCAAACTGCAGAGGAGGCAAACACAAATGAAAGAAAATATCAGATTAAGATTCCACAAAGCGTACACTAAATACATAAGGGAACTGCCATTGCTGACTTCCTTATACAGTAAATGTTGCCAGCCTGTTTCATTGACCCTATAGCTCACCAATAACACTTAAACTAATAAGGATAGTCAGGAGTCCCTCTCTGCGCACTTGTGAGTCCCTCTCTGCACACTTGCGAGTCCCTATCTGCACACTTGTGAGTCCCTATCTGCACACTTGTGAGTCCCTATCTGCAGGAATCTAACATTTCCAGGAGCCAGGAATCTAACATTTCCAGAATTAAGCATCATCAATAGCAGCCTCGATGTTTAACTTAGGAAAGGTTTCCTTAATACTAGTCTAAATCGCTGACCTCAAAGTATGCATTGCATAAAGACAGAACACTTTTTATGCATAATTCCTTTGAGCCTGTGACTCAAATAACATTCAACTCTGAGGGGGGCTTGGCTACCGCCAAGATGGCTGGACACGTCTGAAGAGAGCTCCGCTTGCTGCCTTTAGCATCTGACTCCATCCTGCAACTTACCAGCAGCTCCCGCTCTCCTGAAAGAATTCACTCGCTCAGACAAGCAAGATGGTGCTCTCAGCCCTCCACACACAAGGAGCGGCGGCGCTAGCATGCCTGGGGACAAGCCTTCCAAGCTGACACTGGAGCAAGTAAATACTCAGCTACTCAATGCCATCATGACCTGCAACACCTCCCTAACTGGTAATATGGAGGAGATTAAGGTAGACATCGGGCTCCTGAGACAGGATATGCAGAACATCAGGGAGAGGGTGGTTTAGATGAAAAACAGACTTTCCACTTTGGAGGATGACTTTTCCCCCTTTCCTAGCCAAGTAGCTGCAGTGGAAAAGCTTATTTCTGGTATCAAAAGGCAGATGATCTAGAAAACTGCTTGAAAACGTTCTAGCGAGCATGCGAACCCTATTAAAGTAGATGGGGCACGAACGTGAAAAATCAAAAGTCCTCATTTTAAAGGCTTATATGCAAGTTATTGCCACAAAAAGTGTATGGGGACCCGGGTACTGCCCTAGGTGACATGTATCTATGCAAAAAAAAAAAAATGTAACAATCGTTTTTTCAGGAGTAGTGATTTTAATGATGCTTAAACTTACATAGTTACATAGTAGGTGAGGTTGAAAAAAGACACAAGTCCATCAAGTCAAACCTATGTGTGTGATTATATGTCAGTATTACATTGTATATCCCTGTATGTTGTGGTCATTCAGGTGCCTATCTAATAGTTTTTTTTAAGTTATCGATGCTCCCGCACGGAAACCACTGCCTGTGAAATTGAACTCCACATTCTTACCGCTCTTCCAGTAAAGAACCCTCTATGCAGTTTAAGGTTAAACCGCTTCTCTTCTAATTTAAGTGAATGGCCGCATGTCTTTTTAAACTCCCTTTCGCGGAAAAGTTTATCCCTATTGTGGGGTCACCAGTACAGTATATGTACATTGAAATCATATCCCCTCTCGAGCGTCTCTTCTCCAGAGAGAAAAAGTTCAGAGCTCACAACCTTTCCTCATATCGAAGGTCCTCCAGTCCCTTATTAGCTTTGTTGCCCTTCTTTGTACTCACTCCAGTTCCAGTACATCCTTCCTGAGGACTGATACCCAGAACTGGACAGCATACACCAGGTGCGGCCGGACCAGAGTCTTGTAGAGCGGGAGAATTATCATTTTTATCTCTGGAGTTAATACCCTTTTTATTAATGCCAATATTCTGTTTACTTTGCTTGCAGCAGCTTGGCATTTCATGCCACTGCTGAGCCTATCTACTAGGATCCCCAGGTCCTTTTCCATCTTAGACTCCTCCAGCGGTTCTCCCCCTAGTGAGTAGATTGCATTAGTTTTTGCCAACCAAATGCATTTTACATTTTTCTACATTAAACATTTGCCATGTAGTCACCCACCCCATTAATTTGTTCAGTTCTTCTTGCAAGGTTTCCACATCCTGCAGAGAAATTAATGCCCTGCTTAGCTTAGTATCGTCTGCAAATACAGAGATTGAGCTGTTTATCCCATCCTCCAGGTTGTTTTTGAATAAATTAAAAAGGATTGGTCCCAGGACAGAACCCTGGGGGACCCCACTTTCCACACTGGCCCAATCTGAGTACTCCAAATTTATCACTATCCTCTGAACTCACCCTATGGTCCATGCCAACAGACCTTAGTTTGTACAGTAAACGTTTATGGGGAACTGTATCAAATGCCTTCACAAAATCCAGATACACCACATCTCCGGGCCTTCCTTTATCTAGATAGCAGCTCTCCTCCTCATAGACGGTTAATAGGTTGGTTTGGCAAGAACGATTCTTCATGAATCCATGCTGATTACTGCTAATGATATTGTTTTCCATACTAAAATATTGTATATAGTCCCTTATCATCCCCTCCAAGAGCTTGCATACTATTGATGTTAGGCTAACTGGTCTGTAATTCCCAGGGATGTATCTTTGCCCTTTTTTAAATATTGGAGCTACATTGGCTTTTCTCCAATCTGCTGGTACAATTCCAGTCAGTAGACTGTTCGTAAAAATTAGGAACAATGGTCTGACAATTACTTGACTGAGTTCCTTAAGGACCCTCGGGTGCAAGCCATCTGGTCCCGGTGACTTATTAGTGTTAAGTTTTTCAAGTCTATTTCTATCCTCTGTTAGCCATGAGGGTGCTTCCTGTGACATGTCATGAGGATAAACGTTGCAGTTTTGGTTACTGAATCCCCCCATTTCCCTTGTGAAGACTGAGGAGAAGAATAAATTCAATACCTTCCCATCTCTCCATCCTTAGTAACCAGATTCCCTTCATCATTCCCTGCAGGATCTCCTCATCACCACAGATGCTGTCTTCAAGTCTCCGACACAAAGACAGAAGCTGCATTATGCTCAAGGGCTGCTGCATCTGGACTTTGTTGCAACAATTATCGGGAAGCATCTCTATTAATACCTATATATACCTGGCTATAGGTACACAATTCCACCAAGGCCCCTATCGGGGCCTTTGCTGATAATACCTGTTTGTAAATTGGATGTACTGTATGTACAGTTATTACTCTCTTCTTATATAAAGCTTGTGTTATTTCTATACTGGTGTGCATCTATATGCTTATGGTTAATGTTATATGCTGAATGCAGTAGTTTTTCTGCTACCATTTACTTTGGTTAGATTACGGGTAATTACCCAGGAAGGGATTCTCCTGTTCATAGAGGCCCTGTCCTGGCTGGAGGCACTGCCAACTTTATTATCAAACCCACTCTTCCACCTAGCAAAGGTTCTTGTTTGATTATTTACCCACAGGTTTAGCACAATTTCCTGTTTTGGAAGAGCTATTTCTCAACTGCCAGCCCCACACCCCACCACCACTACCAACCCCCCCCCCCCCCCAAAAAAAAACAGCGCTACACACTTTAATGCTTGTAACTGGCTAAACTTATGCAATTCAGATTCTGGGTTGCTAATTCACTTGCCTACACAGTAAGGACAGTACCAGAAATATCATTCTTACCTGACCACTATTAACAGCTGCATGCTGAGCAGAACATCTGAAGATCGCCATTGTCAGGTATTTGATCAGAGAAGCTCTGGTTTCCAAGGAATATGGGACTTCTGTCATGAAAGAGAGAACCAAGTTTTAGTAGAAGTGATTTCTTCTGCTTATTCAAACCCCTTTACATTATACAGCCCTGGCACCTCTGGACCCCTTTACATTACACAGCCCCCGCACCTCTGGACCCCTTTACATTACACAGCCCCCGCACCTCTGGACCCCTTTAGATTACACAGCTGCAGCACCTCTGGACCCCTTTACTTTACACAGCCACTGCACCTCTGGACCCCTTTACATTACACAGCCACTGCACCTCTGGACCCCTTTACATTACACAGCCCCCGCACCTCTGAACCTATTTACATTACACAGTCACTGCACCTCTGGATCCCTTTACATTACATAGCCCCCGCACCCCTATACTCCTTTACATTACACAGCCACTGTACCTCTGGACCCCTTTACATTACACAGCCACTGTACCTCTGGACCCCTTTACATTACACAGCCCCCCTTCACATCACACAGCCCCCCCACCCAGCACCTCCTGCATATTACACAGCCCCCCCATGTTATGCTTTAAAATTGCGCACACTCGTGGAATAGCGATAAACTTCGGTACTTAAAAATCTACATAGGTGACACTTTAAACATTTTTACAGGTTACCAGTTTATAGTTACAGAGGAGGTCTGGTGCTAGAATTATTGCTCTCGCTCTAACGATCGTGGTGATACCTCACATTTGTGGTTTGAACACTCTCTACATTTTTGGTTGCGACTTACGTTTGCGTTGGCTTCCGTGCGCAAGCACGGAGGGATGGGGCTCTTTACTTTTTTTTTTCTTTTTTTTTTTACACTGTCCCTTTAAAAAAAAATGTCTGATCACTTTAATTGCTGTCAGAAGGAATGTAAACATCCATTGTGACAGTAATAGGCAGTGACAGGTACACTTTATGGAGGGAAAGGATTCAAAACGCAGTTTGGCTGTTTTGAATGCTGTCATTTTTTTAAAATTTGGCACCTTTAAGCCTTCTGTAAACCGGAAGTGATGTCATGACATCGCTTCTGGGTTACTAGATCCGAGACCTGAGTGAAGCTTATTCCGGCTTTGTTCGGGTCTCCGGCCAGCCGTCAGACGTGCACTGAGGGGCCGAACATTTAGGGGTGGGGGCCGGGTAGAGACATGAATCTTCCTGTTTAGGCAATGGCACAAGGAATAGTGAACAGCTTAAGGCCCCTTGTGCAGTGATGGACCTGTCAGAGCCCTGCTTTCCTCTATGGGGGATCGGATGAAAACTGACCGCCTGTCAGTTTTTCATCTGATCCGCAGACAGATGGAAAATAGGGTTTCCATCCGTCTGCATTTAGCGGATGTCAACAGATATGTCACCGCTGACATCTGTCGCTCCATAGAGGTACATGGAGCATCCGTTCAGGTCCACCTGAAAAACTGACAGGTGGATCCTAACGATCCGTATGTGTGAAATGTGCTCCTAACAAGGAGCACCAACTTATCTCAGGGGAAACAATAGTATGTATAATAAAGGTTTTCTAACCTGTTGAAATGCTAAATAGGGCCATGGATGGGTAGAATTTCAAAAGAAAATTCTAACGAAAAGAATGTTCTAAGAAAGTTTGCAAATTTTTTCAGTCATTTGTGGGTGAAATTGGAACACATTGAGGAAACCCTTGAGGATAACAAAGAGATACTTCCTGTGCTCCACCCCATCATACTTCCCTCCACTGCCACCCCTCCCATCATACTGCCCTCCACTGCCACCCCTCCCATCATACTGCCCTCCACTGCCACCTCTCCCATCATACTGCCCTCCACTGCCACCCCTCCCATCATACTTCCCTCCACTGCTACCCCTCCCATCATACTGCCCTCCACTGCCACCCCTCCCATTATACTGCCCTCCACTACCACCCCTCCCATCATACTGTTCTCCACTGCCACCCCTCCCATCATACTGCCCTCCACTGCCACCCCTCCCATCATACCGCCCTCCATTGCCACCCCTCCCATCATACTTCCCTCCACTGCCACTCTTCCATCATATTTCCCTCCACTGCCACCCCCCCATCATACTGGCCTTCACTGCCACCCCTCCCATTATACTGCCCTCCACTGCCACCCCTCCCATCATACTGCCCTCCACTGCCACCCCTCCCATCATACTGCCCTCCATTGACACCCCTCCCATCATAATTCCCTCCACTGCCACCCTTCCCATCATACTTCCCTCCACTGCCACCCCTCCCATCATACTGCCCTCCACTGCCACCCCTCCCATCATACTGCCCTCCACTGCCACCCCTCATCATACTGCCCTCCACTGCCACCCCCTTCCATCATACTGCCCTCCACTGCCACCCCCTTCCATCATACTGCCCTCCACTGCCACCCCCTTCCATCATACTGCCCTCCACTGCCACCCCCTTCCATCATACTGCCCTCCACCCCATCATACTGCCCTCCACTGCCACCTCTCCCATCATACTTCCCACCACTGCCACCCCTCCCATCATACTGCCCTCCACTACCACCCCTCCCTTCATACTGCCCTCCACTGCCACCCCTCCCATCATACTGCCCTCCACTGCCACCCCTCCCATCATACTGCCCTCCACTGCCACCCCTCCCATCATACTGTTCTCCACTGCCACCCCTCCCATCATACTGCCCTCCACTGCCACCCCTCCCATCATACTGCCCTCCACTGCCACCCCTCCCATCATACTTCCCTCCACTGCCACCCCTCCCATCATACTTCCCTCCACTGCCACCCCCCCATCATACTGGCCTTCACTGCCACCCCTCCCATCATACTGCCCTCCACTGCCACCCCTCATCATACTGCCCTCCACTGCCACCCCTCCCATCATACTGCCCTCCATTGACACCCCTCCCATCATAATTCCCTCCACTGCCACCCTTCCCATCATGCTTCCCTCCACTGCCACTCCTCCCATCATACTGCCCTCCACTGCCACCCCTCCCATAATACTGCCCTCCACTGCCACCCCTCATCATACTGCCCTCCACTGCCACCCCCTTCCATCATACTGCCCTCCACTGCCACCCCCTTCCATCATACTGCCCTCCACTGCCACCCCCTTCCATCATACTGCCCTCCACCCCATCATACTGCCCTCCACTGCCACCTCTCCCATCATACTTCCCTCCACTGCCACCCCTTCCATCATACTTCCCTCCACTGCCACCCCTCCCATCATACTTCCCTCCACTGCCACCCCTCCCATCATACTGCCCTCCACTACCACCCCCTTCCATCATACTGCCCTCCACCCCAATCATACTGCCCTCCACTACCCCCCTCCCATCATACTGTCCTCCACTACCCCCCCTCCCATCATACTGACCTCCACTACCCCCCCTCCCATCATACTGACCTCCACTACCCCCCCTCCCATCATACTGACCTCCACTACCCCCCTACCATCATACTGCCCTCCACTGCCACCCCTCCCATCATACTGCCTTCCACTGGAAGGCTGCTAATACACAGGTGGAAGAGAGAACAGGGTGGGAAGCTATTAATGAGTCCCTCTATAAGCCCCCGTTCACATCGGTGCAATTTGACGTGTCAAATCACATGCCAAATTGCAGCCCTTTTGGGAGAAGCCAGGTGTCGTCACTTCCAATCACAGCCGAGACCAGAAGTACTCGCATGTTAGTCGGATCTAGGAATTTTAAACTGTAAGTTACTGCGTTTTTTTTAATAAACTTGTTTGGA
Source organism: Lithobates septentrionalis (assembly GCA_037952835.1). Lineage (NCBI taxonomy): Eukaryota > Metazoa > Chordata > Amphibia > Anura > Ranidae > Lithobates > Lithobates septentrionalis. The sequence continues at coordinate 1,418,126 of JBBDGP010003422.1, read as the reverse complement.
AATACTACACGATGGAGCCATCCCTCTTTATTACATGTCCTCACCTTATTGGATGAGCCTGAAGTTGTCCCCCAAATATCAATATTGTCGTGGCTATCGCTGGAAGCCATTTGATTGCTGGGATCCCATTTTGACCCCATACTAAGGCTTGATTTGACCTGTAGGGGGTCTCCATTTGAGGTGAGAGGCTGGGGGAAACGAGTGGCGCACTACGGATGGTGATAGTAGTTGGATGAAGTGGACACCGATTGAATATATTGCACACGCACTTTTTTTTTTTTCTTTTTTATGAACTATTATATGGAGATCTGCTCCTTCCTCATTAGTTTGCTTGCACCTTTGGACATTTGCACTTTATTATGGTTTATGCACTTTATGAGAATATTAGATGTTAGATTATTGCACCATTTTTGCACTTTTGAAATCCATTTGCACTTTATGAATCATTTTACGTGGTCATTATTCAATGTTTGGTTGAAGATTTATCACATGTATATGTCACACATTGACTGCAGCAGATCTGCGTTAGTGGCTGACAGTCGGTGTGTCCCTACTGACAGATTTTGTTTATTTCTTTAGTTAGAGTCACGTACCTCTTATATACAATACTTTTTTTCTGTGTGGGAACACTTTTATATGTTGGCGGCTTCTCACATCCTTAATTTATCCTTCCGAGTGAGTCTGGTTTTGTGCATTAGTTCCCCCCCACCCCCTTTTATATCACTAGAAAGAATGAAACCTTCTCCAGTACTCTGTCATTTCACCCAGCAAAAGAGACCCAGTTTTAACCTTTCTTTGAACCTTTCTTTGAACCATACTCACAGCATGGGCGGATCCAGGGGGGGGGGCAACGGGGCAATTGCCACCCCCGAGAAATCTGTTGCAGCTGCGCGAGTGGCTCCGAGAGCAAGAGCGGGCGGCTCCACCATGGGCGGATAAGAGAGCGGGCAGCTCCGCGGGAGTGTTGGGCAGCTCCGTGTGAGGGTGGGCAGGCAGGCGGGAGAGAGAGCGGATTGGCCGGGCGGCTCCGTGTGTGGATGGGCGGGTGAGACTGAGACTGAGCAGGCTAGGTGTGTGTGTGGGGGTGGCTGGCCAATCAGCGAGCCGACAGGCAGGGGAGCAGAGAGATTACATCATCTCTCACCACCCCCACATCTCTGCATTAACTTCCGCCCTCACTGTGCAGGTAGCGTGGGCAGCAGGGAGATTACATTATCTCTCTGTTGCCTGTCTCTGGGACAAGGAAACAAGAAACAAGCAAAACACCACCTTACCTGGCACGTGACAATCCACATCTGGTGGCAAGTGACAATCCGCATCTAGTGGCAGATGACGTGGCAAGTGACAATCCGCAATGTGTGGCATATGACAAGGCAAGTGACAATCCACAATGTGTGGCATATGACGTGGCAAGTGACAATCCGCAATGTGTGGCATATGACGTGGCAAATGAAAATCTGCATCCAGTGGCAGGTGACATGGCAAGTCACAATCCACAAGGTGTGGCAAATGACAATCCGCATCTAGTGGCAGCTGATGTAGCAAGTGACAATCCGCAACATGTGGCAGGTGTCAATCTGCATCTGGTGGCAGGCAAGTGACAATCCACAAAATGTGGCAGGCGACGGTGGCAGGTGACACGCTCGGGGTTCCCACTGATTCTGCGTTATGGTGAGTTGAATGATTTCATTTTATATTACAATGTAATAATAGAAATAATGCGCTTCAATGATCCTGACACCATAACAACCATAGTGCTGGGATGATTAAAGCACCAACAACAGCCATTTCCCCGATAAATTGTCCGAAAAAAAATGTATATTTCTGGCAGTGCCCCTCCCGAGATTAGGCTCTGGATCCGCCCATGACTCACAGAGGTGCCTGAATGGTTCTGTGCATCACATCTTTACATGGACATAACATAGAACTCATGTTTGAGAAAACACTTTGGATTTAGATCCTTTTTTAGTTAACAACACTGACTAAAGAACACCGGAGAGGAAATATACCTGAAGACTCATTTTCCAGGAATCCTTCCTTGAAAACCTCAGCTACCCAGGCCTGAAGTTCAGGGTCTTCCTTGACCATCTCATCACTTGTATAATAGTAATTAATTATGTCGGACACATAGCTAAAAAAAAGGGAAAAAGAAAAGAAAAAAGAAAAGGCTACTCTCATGGAGGAGATGCACAGCAAATCTTAAGTCCAAACAGATACAGTTGAATGTTGAATACATTTTTACATTTGTTTTCTCAAAGAAAAGCAGTGTAAGCTTTTGAACTGGTATTAGCCACTCGTTTGTTATTGTACAACAAAGCTCACACTGGGGGAGGGGAGTGAGGCAGCATAAGGAGCCAATTATTTTTTGCCACAGTGCTGATGTGCTAACAAAGAAAATACTAATATGAAAGAGAGTGACAAAAAGATGAAGTTATGAGTCTGCTGCTTCTCTTTTCACTGTCCAGTCACAGGCCGGGACAAGACTTAAATGCAGCGAAAGGTCTTCAATCCCGTAAGACAGGGCTGTGCTATGTGACAGAGCTGTCTAAAATATAAGGACTGGATGGACACAAATGCTTTGGCATTTAAAACAGCTCCCATCTATGAATTTATTATTATTATACAGGATTTATATAGTGCCAACAGTATGCACCACACTTTACCATCTAAAGGGAGTGCAGTTACCATAAAATAACATAAAATAGCATGTTGACCTGCTCATTAGAGCCTACAATTGTATAGGGAGGGGCACGTGGTTCAAAAGGTAATACGGTTGGGGGATGAGCTGATGGAAGAGTTCAAAGTCCAGTTGTTAGTTGTAGGCGCGATAAGCTTCCCTGAAGAGATGAGTTTTCAAGGATAGCGTAAAGGTGGCCAGAGTAGGAGATAGCTGGACAGACTGAGGTCGAGAGTTCCGGAGGATGGGCGAGGCTCTGTAGAAGTCCTGGAAGCAAGAGAGTTGGAGAGGAGGAGGTCTTGGGAGGAGCAGAGAGGAAGGTTTGGGTGATATTTGGAGACAAGGTTTGTGATGTAGCTCAGGGCAGAGTTGTAAATGGCTTTGTATGTTAGTATTTTGAATTAAAATTCACTGGGCAATCGGAAGCCAGTGGAGGGATTGGCAGAGATGGGTGGCAGACACTGAGTGGTTGGTAAGGTAGATGAGTCTGGCAGCAGCATTCATGATAGACTAAAGAGGGGATAGCCTATGGAGTGGTAGGCCTGTGAGAAGGGTATTTCAAGATTCAAGGCGAGAGATAACAAGGGAGTAAAGCGTAGCTAGGTGGTTTAATTAAAAGGGGCGATTTTTAGAGATATTACAGAGATGTTGTCTACAAGCTTTTGAAAGCGATTGGATTTGGGACCGAAAGGACAGATCAGAGTCTAGGATTACACCTAGTACCCTGGCATGAGGGGAGGGAGTGATAGTTGTACTATTGATCTTGATGGAAAAGTCAGGGAGGAGGGTATGAGTTAAAGGGAATATTACCAGCTTGGCTTAAGAAGGATTAGGTTTTAGGAAGTGGTGCAACATCCATGTTGATGTGTCAGTTAGTAAGTTAGTAATGTGGGAGGAGAGTGGAGGAGAGTGAGGTGAGGAGTAGAGAGATAGATTTGGGTGTCATCAGTGTAGCGATGGTATTAGAAACTGTGGGAGGTTATTAAGTGACCAAGAGAAGAGGTGTACATAGGGGAGAGAAGGGGTTCAAAAACAGAGCCTTGGGGGACCCCTACAAAAAGAGGAAGTGGAGAAGAAGAGACAAAGTTGTAGGTAACACTGAAGGAGCGCTGTGATAGATAGGAGGAGAACCAGGAAAGAACAGAATCTTGGAGGCCAAGGAAGTGGTGTTTATTGAGAAGGAGCGGGTGGTCAACAGTATCAAAGGCTGCAGAGAGGTCTAGTAGTATTAGTAAGAGTATGGAGTAGTGGCCGTTGGTTTTAGTAGTTAGTAAATTATTATTGAGTTTTAGTAGGGCATTTTCTTTGGAGTGCTGTGAGCCAAAGCCAGACTGTAAGGGGTCAATAAGGTTGTTTTCAGTGAGGTAGGACCTCAGAAGGTTGTAGACTAAGCATTCTAGAATAAGTCATTTTGTTTTTGAATATCAAAAATCTTTACCTTTCTATAGCTGCCCAGATCTTCAGGCCATCATCTCTATACAAGTAGTTGGGAATTTGGTCCATTCCTCTCCCCTTTATATCATCAGGGACACAAAGGCTGCTATAGGTTAACTCAGCCGTTACTTTCCTCAAAAGTACTGGGACCCCTCCTTTCCCAGTCGCCGAAGCCTTGAGAGAAAATACAGAAAAACAAGATATGTGTAAAAATATTGTCATGTAATGAAATCTAACAAGAATGTGATGAAAATGAGATGAGAAGGTCCATTACTATCAGGGCTATAGGAGTTCATTAAGAACTTTAATGACAAAAAAAAGAATAATTGGTGAACAGACAACAACATATCTCTTCTGCAGTAAAGTAGCCCACCTACCTTTCAATCACTGTACACTGAGGTGCATAGAATTTAGGCAGTGCCAAGCTGACTGCACTCCCACGCATGCAATGGCGTAACATCATCTCAGCCCGGCCAATTAAAACAGCCGGGATCGATACCCAGAGGCTGCCGGGCTGAAGATGTCCATGTCCAGCAGGGAGCTTCAGGAGATCACATTGCTGGAGTATAGATGAGTATAGCTTTGCTTTAAGGAACTCATGGACCAGTACCAAGAGCAGCACTAAAACACAACATACTATACCATTTGTTTTCCCAGCTTGTCTCTTTGGGGTTTGCTTTGTAGGAATCACTGGACATTTCCAAATAAATTCAGACTCAGATTTCTTTTTTTGTTTACACGATCTGTTTGTTTGCCATTGCTTTTTTTTTTATTAAATTGCATGCTCGGCCAAAACTTTTATTTTTTATTTTTTGGATATAGTGGAGAAGGAGTAGACTCCCTCTCAATTTTTACTACTTTCTAGAGAATCATTTGGAGGGATCTTTGCACACAATAAATCCTCCTCCGACCGCATTTAAAACCCAATGAGGTTCTAATCCTACCAAAAAGATTGGACCAGTCATATTCTAAGGATTAAGGATCTAATCTAAGGATTAATGCACTGATATAATACACCGGGTTAAGTTTATTCTATTTTTTGTACAAGGGGAAAATGTTTGTACACATAATATTACATCAAACTTTATTTTTAGGCTCCTTGCATATGGATGTCAATTTACTGATGTTTATATTCAGGATCATGGAGGGGGGGCGCTCAGACACTGACCACCAAGGGGGGCATAGATACTGACCACCAAGGGGGTGCATAGATACTGACCACCATGGGCAGCTCAGACACTGACCACCAAGGGGGGCATAGATACTAAACACCAAGGGGGGCATAGATACTGACCACCAAGGGGGGCATAGATACTGACCACCAAGGGTGGCTCAAACACTAACCACCATGGGGGGGCATAGATACTGAACACCAAGGGGGGACATAGATACTGACCATCAAGGGGGGACATAGATACTGACCACCAAGGGGGGCATAGATACTGACCACCAAAGGGGGTGCATAGATACTGACCACCAAAGGGGGGCATAGATACTGACCACCAAGAGGGGGCATAGATATTGACCACCAAGGGGGCATAGATACTGACCACCAAGGGGGTGCATAGATACTGACCACCAAAGGGGGGCATAGATACTGACCACCAAGGCGGGGCATAGATACTGACCACCAAAGAGGGGCATAGATACGAACCACCAAGGGAGGCATAGATACTGACCACCAAGGGGGGCATAGATACTGACCACCAAGGGGGTGCATAGATACTGACCACCATGGGCAGCTCAGACACTGACCACCAAGGGGGGCATAGATACTAAACACTAAAGGGGGGCATAGGTACTGACCACCAAGGGGGGCATAGATACTGACCACCAAGGGGGTGCATAGATACTGACCACCAAGGGCGGCTCAAACACTGACAACCAAGTGGGGCATAGATACTGAACACCAAGGGGGACATAGATACTGACCACCAAGGGGGGACATAGATACTGACCACCAAAGGGGGTGCATAGATACTGACCACAAAGGGGGTGCATAGATACTGACCACCAAGGGGGTGCATTGCTTGACGTTGCTCTCAAGCCTTCCTGCTCTCACCACTGTCCTAACAGCCTCCTTCTCTGGAAGTAGGTCCTTGCACCCATGATGGTAATGACCAGGGCTGCTGTTGGAAATCATGGGGGCCCATACAGGCTACCTGAAAGGGTTTCCCCTCCCAGGTGTGTGGGTTCAGGTGTATGACCGCAAACACAGACAGGGGTGCATTTGGGGCCTTTCACCCGCACACCTGTCAAATCAGGACCTGCGGCTGTGTTTGTACAGCTACTCTGCCCCCATAGAGTACGCCAAAGTTCACATCTATGCATGCCGGAAATGTGCTCATAATCATGTGCTTTCCCAACATGCACAGAAACACGCTACTATTTTAAAGGCTCGCAGCAGTGCGATTAATTGTTAATGGCACCCCTTTGTATCTGCAAACTTGGGCATTTTTTTCTTGCACCAAACCACATGGTATCACAGCACCATGCGGTTCGGTGCAACCAATTTTTGAAAAAGAGTCAGGAACTTTATTTCCATGTTTCTCCCTCCTAGGGGCTTCCCTTTGAAATAAACTGGCTACCCTACATGTAAAAAAACACCCGGAGATACGCCTGCCCTTTGTCTCACCTGTATGTGTAAACCAACCCTAACAGGTGGCTCCAGCCGCATGAACAAACCACTCATTCATGTGGTCAGAGTAACTGTGGGAATGAGCCCTTAATGGGCACCTTAATTCTTATTCATGGACCTAGAACACCTGCTTCTTCGCTTTCGATTTGCTTATTTTTGTTTGTTTTCTGACAGTATATTTCAACCTGTAGATGTTTATTGTACCCATCCTTTCTGCATCTTTTACATGTTTTCTTTAATTACATCTTGACTTTACTTGAATCTGCCATCAATGGCCTACAACTGTACTGTTATCCTATTGTTCAAAACTTCAATAAAACACGGAGACAGAGAATGAGCTCTTAAATACTCATCTTCTCTCCAGTGCTGTCCCAGATCTCCCAGGTGGCCACTGATGTCTTGAAACCAGAAACTTCTGGGTATCAATCCCTGGACAATCTCATTCCCCGGGCTGAGGTGACATCACCCCCTTGCATGTGTGAGTTCAGTCATTTCAGCATTGGTGAAACTGCACACTGAGCCGCAAGTGCAGGCAGATGGGTAGGTAAGAAACTTGAATGTAGAAGCCATCAGCAGGAGGGGGGGGGGCACACAAAGGTATCGAAACTGCAGGAAGAGGGGTCAGAAAGTAAAAGCGGTGATCAAGAGTGCAAGGAAGGGGGGTGTGGGTGGCACAATTATTGGAACCAATCCCCCTGTGGCTCTCCCTGCAGCAGCTGGCAGGAGGAAGAAGAGGAGAAGCCAGCAGCACTGTGGGGTAAGGGGGCACACAGGGAGATTGGAGCTCTGAGAAGGGGGCAGATGGCACAATTTCTGAAACCGATCCACCTGTGGCTCTCCCTGCAGCAGCTGGCAGGAGGAAGAGGAGGAGAAGCCAGCAGCACTGTGGGGTAAGGGGGTCACAAGGAGATCAGAGCTGTGAGAAGGGGGCAGATGGCACAATTACTGAAACCGATCCCCCTGTGGCTCTCCCTGCAGCAGCTGGCAGAAGGAAGAGGAGGAGAAGCCAGCGGCACTGCGGGGTAAGGGGGCACACAGGGAGATCGGAGCTGTGAAAAGGGGGTACACAGGGAGATTGGAGCTGTGAGAAGGGTGCAGATGGCACAATTACTGAAACCGATCATCCTGTGGCTCTCCCTGCAGCAGCTGGCAGGAGAAAGAGGAGAAGAAGCCAAAAGCACTGTGGGGTAAGGGGGCTCACAGGGAGATTGGAGCTGTGAGAAGGGGGCAGATGACACAATTACTGAAAATGATCCTCCTGTGGCTCTCCCTGCAGCAGCTGGCAGGAGGAAGAGGAGGAGAAGCCAGCAGCACTGTGGGGTATGGGGGCACACAGGGAGATTGGAGCTGTGAGAAGGGAGCAGATGGCACAATTACTGAAACCGATCCCCCTGTGGCTCTCCCTGCAGCAGCTGGCAGGAGGAAGAGGAGGAGAAGCCAGCAGCACTTCGGGGTAAGGGGGCACACAGGGAGATCGGAGCTGTGAAAAGGGGATACACAGGGAGATTGGAGCTGTGAGAAAGGTGCAGATGGCACAAGTACTGAAACCGATCCTCCTGTGGCTCTCCCTGCAGCATCTGGCAGGAGAAAGAGGAGAAGAAGCCAGAAGCACTGTGGGGTAAGGGGGCTCACAGGGAGATGGGAGCTGCAAGAAGGGGGCAGATGGCACAATTATTGGAACAGATCCCCCTGTGGCTCTCCCTGCAGCAGCTGGCAGGAGAAAGAGGAGGAGAAGCCAGCAGCACTGTGGGGTAAGGGGGCTCACAGGGAGATTGGAGCTGTGAGAAGGGGGCAGATGGCACAATTATTGGAACAGATCCCCCTGTGGCTCTCCCTGCATCGGCTGGCAGGAGAAAGAGGAGGAGAAGCCAGCAGCACTGTGGGGTAAGGGGGTACACAGGGAGATTGGAGCTGTGAGAAGGGGGCAGATGGCACAATTACTGAAACTGATCCCCCTGTGGCTCCACCTGCAGCAGCTGAAAGCTGGCAGGAAGGTGAGGAGGAGAAACCAAGTGCAGGGGGACCAAATGGGGCATGTAAGGGGGTGAGGAGTCCTTAAAGGGGAAGTTGGCTGGAACTCCGCTCAAATGTACTTTTTTGCACTGACATACATTTTAAAGCAGTATAAAATCCAAAAGCAAACATTTATTATATTGCAGCTTACCAATTATTAGATGTGATTCTTGCACTAGTTATCTTTTTGTTTATTTGCACCTTGTGATCTGGTCAGCAAGTCTGTTTTATTTTTTTTAACAGAACAATGTGCCCAGCAGATGTAGCAGTTTGAGGGTTGAGGCAAATCATTTAGCACAGACAAGGGGTGCTTACAATGGTCAGTTTTTATTTATGTATGTAAAACCTTTATCCCAAAAGGGGGAAAAAAAAAAGAGGAAAAAATTCTTATAACGTATTAGCTGGAGTTTGGCTTCAATTTGTTAGCGTATCTAAATCTACCAGTACATTTAGCATTCCCCTCTCCCCAGACTGTACAAGAGTCCTAATAGAGGCGTGTTACTGGCCAGATCAGGTCAAAACAGAGAAAAAAAGCCTAAAAAAAAAACAAAAACAAATACAACCACAACATCCAATGATTAGTAAGCTGCAATATACCGTATTATATCTTTTATATTATATCTTTGGTTTTGGGTTTATTACTATTTTAAAGGGAGGGGAGGTACAAATAAGATCCTGGAAACTTGATTGGAAGTATGTTATGTGACAGAGATTGCAATCATTGTATCTTAGTTCTGTTCAGTAACAATTGTGTACAACTGATGAAATATAAAAAGGGGTAGATCATTATCTTTCACATGTGCCTAGGCAGAATGGACTAAAAAAAAACAAAAAACGGCCTAAATATACCAAACATTCAATAAAAAAATAGTTCTGGGTAGACATTGGCGCAAAGAGCAAGGATCCTTCTGTTCCCCACCCCATCCCCCAACCAACACCATTTTTACATTTTAATGCCGCGTACACACGGTCGGACTTTTCAGCTACAAAAGTCCGACAGCCCGTCCGACAGACTTTCGACAGACTTTTGATGGACTTTTGGCGGACTTCCAACAGACTTTCTAATGACCAGACTTGCCTACACATGATCACACCAAAGTCCGATGGATTCGTACGTGATGAGGTACACCAGACTAAAATAAGGAAGTTGATAGCCAGTAGCCAATAGCTGCCCTAGCGTGGGTTTTTGTCCGTTGGACTAGCATACAGACCAGCGGATTTCTGGGTCCGGTGGAGTTACGATGTAAATATTTGAAGCATGTTCCAAATCTAAAGTCCATCAGATTTGCGACTGGAAAAGTCCGCTGAAGGTCCGGTGAAGCCCACACACGATTCGATTGTCCGCCGGATTCGGTCCGTCGGCGTCCGTCGGACAAGTCCGGTCGAAACGACCGTGTGTACGCGGCATTAGAAATACGAATAGTTTCCAGAATAATAAAGTTTTTTTGGAGAACAAAAGGCAATTACCGTATATACTCGAGTATAAGCCGAGTTTTTCAGCACATTTTTTGGGGCTGAAAATGCCCCCCTCGGCTTATACTCGAGTCAAGCACTTTTCTGCAGCAGAGAATGACATTTTCCGAACCAACTTTGGGGCCCTGTATCTCCAGGGCCACTTTGTGCTAGGAACCCCAAATTTGGTGTGCAAACCCAGTGGAACTAGCACACCAAATTTGGGGTTCCTAGCACCAAGTGGCCCTGAGATACGGGGGCCCCAAATTCGGTTCGGAAAATGTCATTCTCTGCTGCAGAAAAGTGCTTGACATTTTCCGAACCGAATTCGATCCGATCCAAACTCCGGGGCCCCAAAGTCAGTCAACTGTGTCCAGCTGCAGCAATGTCATTTCGGGACCCTTTGGGTCCAGAGACCCCAAATTTTGGCTGCAGCTAGGGGGCACCAAGGAACCCTTGACTACCCAGTTTGAAGTTCGGGGGATCTATGGCTGCAAATGGGCACAGTGAGGCTGCAAATGGGCACAGTGAGGCTGCAAATGGGCATTGTTGACCCTCTTTTCCACTTACAGTAGCTGCACATTTCTCACCCTAGGCTTATACTCGAGTCAATAATTTTTTCCAGTTTTTTTGTGGTAAAATTAGGTGCCTCGCTTATATTTGCGTCGGCTTATACTCGAGTATATACGATACTGTGTATTCTACTGATTGTGGTCTGTTACTGACATCACTTTCCCAGCGCCAATAATGGAACAGTCCAGCCAGCAGCAATGTAGCCATTGATTTGGTTCTTACTTGATCAAAGATTCCGCCTGGTCCAATGAGTCTCGTCCTCGCAAAGCAATTTATTTCTAGAGTGTAGCGAAGGTGTGGAAATATCAGCTAGGAAAAAAAAAACACATTAGTTTAAGAAATTACATTTTCTGTAGGTTAGACAGTTAAAATATCATTATAGGTTACCTTATTATTGCCTTCTATCAATTTATAGCTGAACTTTAACCACCATGAGAAATCTACCTACACTATCTCACAAAAGTAAGTACACCCCTCAGTCACATATGTGTAAATCTTTTCTTCTATCTTTTCATGTGACAACACTGAAGAAATGACACTTGTCTACAATGTAAAGTAGTGAGTGTACAGCTTGTATAACAGTGTAAATTTGCTGTGCCCTCAAAATATCTCAACACACAGCCATTAATGTCTAAACCGCATGACAACAAAAGTCAGTACACCCCTAAGTGAAAATGTCCAAATTGGGCCCAATTAGCCATTTTCCCTCCCCGGTGTCATGTGACTCATTAGTGTTACAAGGTCTCAGGTGTGAATGGGGAGCAGGTGTGTTAAATTTGGTGTTATCGCTCTCACTCTCTCATACTGGTCACTGGAAGTTCAACATGGCACCTCATGGCAAAGAACTCTCTGAGGGTCTTAAAAAAATGATGTGGCAACCCTAGTACAGGTACATCCCTTTAAATTTGCCATCTATGGGGAGCATGCCCGCGGGTCCTGGGAACTCGATGTTCGCCGGTGGCCCGCGATTGCGGTGTGGAGAGGTAGAACGGGGAGACAAGGCATTTCCTCGTTCTGCCTTGTGACATGGCATGGGAAACAGTGATCTCTGTCATGGCCTAGGTAGCCCAACCCCCCCCCCCACAGTTAGAATCACTTCCTAGGACACACTTAACCCCTTGATCGTCCACTAGTGTTTAATCCCTTCCCTGCCAGTGTCTTTCACACAGTAATCCGTGCATTTTTATAGCACTGATCGCTGTATAAATGTGAATGGTCCCAAAATAGTGTGAAAAGTGTCCGATGTGTCCGCCATAATGTCGCAGTCCCGATAAAAATTGCAGATTGCCGCCATTACTAATAAAAAAAAAATAATAATAAAAATGCCGTAAAACTATTCCATAGTTTTCTAGACACCATAACTTTTGCGCAAACCAATCAATATACACTTATTGCAATTTTTTTTAACCAAAAATATGTAGAAGAATACATATCAGCCTAAACTGAGGAAAAAAATGTGTTTTTTATATATTTTCGGGGTGTATTTATTATAGCAAAAAGTAAAAAATATTGCTTTTTTTTCAAAATTGACGCTTTTTTTGTTTATGGTGCAAAAAATAAAAACCGCAGAGGTGATCAAATACCACCAAAAGAAAGATCTATTTGTGGGGAAAAAAAGGACGTCAATTTTGTATGGGTAAAATGTCGCAAGACTGCAAAATTGTCAGCTAAAGCGATGCTGTACCGAATCGTAAAAAAAATGCTCTGGTCGGGAAGGGGGCTAAAATCTTCTGGGGCTGAAGTGGTTAAGTCGTCTGTAGGTCTTGGAATATTGTTTAGATATTTTAAATATACAACTGAGCAATATAATGAATCCCCAGTGCATGCCAAGACTCAAACCCCCTCTAATTTACACAATTCCTCATAATTTACATTTCCCCATAGTAGAGAATATATTGATATATTCTTGTATTGCTTTGAATATGAGTACTAGGTTGGGACTTTGGGATGCATGTGCAAAAGACACAAATTCTAGTTGGTCTGTTAAATGGTAGCGGGAAGACCTACCCAAAAGTAAGGACTGAACAGGGTCTGGCCAATTTTCCACCCTGCAACCTGCTGGAGTTGAGCTGCTAAAAAATATAATTTTGCATTAAGGCACTGCCAAACCCCCCCCCCCCATCTTTAGGCAGCTGTAGTGTTGAAAGCTTAATTCTGGGGTTCTGGCCTCTCCATAATAATATACAGAATATAGAATCTATTTTTTTGAAGTCAGTGTAGTGTATATAACGAAGTGGAGAATATATAGTGTAGTCAGTGTAGTGTATATAATGAAGTACAGAGTATATAGTGCAGTCAGTGTAGTGTATATAATGAAGTGCAGATTATATAGTGCAGTCAGTGTAGTGTATATAATGCAGTGCAGAGTATATAGTGCAGTCAGTGTAGTGTATATAATGAAGTGCAGAGTATATAGTGCAGTCAGTATGGTGTATATAACCCAGTGCAGAGTATATAGTGAAGTCAGTATAGTGTATATAACGCAGTGTAGAGTATATAGTGCAGTCAGTGTAGTGTATATAATGCAGTGCAGAGTATATAGTGCAGTCAGTGTAGTGTATATAATGAAATGCAGAGTATATAGTGCAGTCAGTATGGTGTATATAACCCAGTGCAGAGTATATAGTGAAGTCAGTATAGTGTATATAACGCAGTGTAGAGTATATAGTGCAGTCAGTGTAGTGTATATAATGCAGTGCAGAGTATATAGTGCAGTGCAGAGTATATAATACAGTGTATTGAAGTGGTCAGGGGAACCCTATGACAGGATTAAGAAAAAAAGGATTGATTTAATCTTGGGCACAGATTCAATGCTCCCATTAATATTGGATATGCAATACTTACCAAGGGGCATTTTGGACCACCTCCCAATATTATTAACGCTAATTAAAATTAAAACATGTTCTTAAACCTAATTATTGTGTAAACGCCTTTTAGATATGGGTGTTATTGCAGGGTGACTCTATTCATTGGCCCTCACTTTTTTTTTTTCTACATGTAGCGCTGGTAGATTTGCAATCTACCACATGTTGGGTAAATTTAGTAACTTGTTCGTTAAATAGGTTAGGTTTGCCTCTGTTCCAGCTTGGCTGACGTTGCGTGTGTTTCCATACTGACCGGTGGGTTTCGCTGTTATCACTGGCTAGTGTTGGAAAGGCAACGTGTCGAAGCGTATGGATGCTCTTCTGTCCCGGAGACAACTTGGTGGAGGTGGTCCTCCGAGTTGCATTCTGGACGAGGGTATTTATGGGACAGACGCCATATTTTGGGGTTCGAATTTACAGCCACCTGCTGGCCCTCCTGGCCGACAGGTATGCGTTAGAGAGCTATCTCGAGGTTCTCCGTCCCGGAGGCCCACGTCCCTGCGGCGCAGGGGTGGGCCCAGAAGCTTGTCTGGGGCCTACCACAGCGGCCAAGGAATGGTCCTAAGCTGTCTATCCCGTGTGAAGAAGCTGGAAAACCGAGGAGATCCCAGGGGAGGACCCGTCATGGAAGGATCACGCAACGTGCTGGTCTGGAGAGGGGCCTGGTGACTCGGTTGGAGGACATATCCTGAGGTAACTATACAGCATAGTGTTGCCAGGTTGGCTTAAAGGTTCAGGCACTGACGTTCATTGCAGAAACGTGGTGATGAATATACTGTATATTTGTAATCACGGCAAATATTGCTATTGAGGTGGTGGTATTGTAAAAAAAAAATAAAAGATGTACCTAAACAAATCTGTTTTACCTATACACAATGCAAAAAATATTTGGAACCTATAAACCTTTACCAAAATGTCTGCACCCATTTAGATGATCTGCCTCATTCCATTTTAATAGAAATGGCTCGTTTTCTGGCAATTCTTCTAGGGAACAGCAAAATATCCAGTGATTCTCCATATAATGAATAATTTCAGACTCTTTACTCACCTTATACACTGGGTGCCCCATTGGAAGTTGCCTGGAAGTTGCAATGGAGAAGACCTCGGCTAAGAGATGTGTACGGAGAAGGTGAGTGTCAGTTTCATGCAACTGAAAGTCAGCACTACGCACCCAGATCTTGGCCAATACCCAATCATATTCCGAGTCACTGGGCAGGAAGATGGGAACATTTTTTCCAGGGGTCTGAGATAACTGGAATACAAAAAAAAGATCATAGGATTTATTTATTGGCCATGACATTTAACCAAAAGTATTGTATTTTACAGTTTTGATCTTGTTTTATTTACCATTATATTGCAGTGAATGACTTTTATAATGGTCCAGGCATCACAAACTCAGAAAACTTGTTTTCTTTAACAAAGTTCGTTCATGCTGCTTTTCCTTAAGTGCTTGCAAAGCATGCTAGTGTAATTTAATGCACAGTCTGGCCTGGGAAGAAGGAGAGTATGGAACTAAAAAAACTTGAGGAGAGGGGGGAAGCTTGGGACAGAGTAACTTGGGTAAAAGGTGGATAATCCATGAGTCTGGAGCAGAGCAGACTGAAAAAAAGAGCAGCCCAGAACAGAACAGCCTTGGTTAAGGGTGGGGAGTGGATTTAGGGGGGGGGGGGGGTGGAAGAGAGCAGCCTGGGAAAAGGGGAGCCTAGAACACATCATCAGCCTTGGTACAGCAGGGGCCTGGAACAGAGCACCCTTGGGAATGGAGGACTCCAGAACAGAGCTATCCAACGACACAGCTCAGAAACCCCTACACAGATTTAGATGTGGACAAATGCTATGTGCACAGGATCCTCAGGTAGATTTAACAAGATGTATTTTCTTCTGGTGATAGATCTTCTTTAAGCTACTGGCCTGTACATCCAGAACAAAAAAGAATCCTCTCCATTATTCACACCATCATACTTCTGTCAATGCTAAATGCCTGGACTCAGTAACCCTGTAAAGCAAAATAGGAAAATGACTTGACTGCAAAATGAATAGCAAATACACTACTGCACACAGCCGATGTGAGCCACACTGATAGGAATCCACCATAACGTTTTGGCTCAGTCTCCCACCCATCAGGCACACGCCTCTAATGCGTTTTCACCTGCTAAATTGCTCTATGATTAGGCCCTTAACGGTTGAAATGCATTTGAGGGGTGTGCCTGATGGGTGGGAGACTGAGATAAAGCCTTATGGTGGATTTGTGTCAGTGTGGTTCAGATTGGCGATATGCGGTATTTGCTATTAATTTTGGAGTCTGGACATTCTCTCTCAGCAAACCTGCACCTTTCAGCAGTGCTGTATATGGGTTTTTCACACAGTAGCATTCAAGCGATGCTTCTTTTTTCCTGCCTTTTAAGGAAGAGGACTTGGGTGCATGTCTGATGCTCTTCCAATAGTGTCCTTATCACTATTCCAAAAGTTCACTCAACTATTTATGATGCACTGAGCTTATCGCACCCCACTACATCTTTAACTGTATTGATGAAGACCAAATCCTGACTGTACAAGGTATGGTCAGGCTCCAGGGTACCTCCTACATTTATGCTGTTGGGTGTTGGAGGATGAAAAATATTTTTTTATATCATATTTAATCCTGATCCATGTGGATGGACACTTAATAATCAACCTCGAGAAATAAAGATTTATAGATGAGGAGGTTTTCCTCTTAAACTTGCAAAATTGTGGGGTTAACTGTCTTGATATTCCTGATCTTGCCTCTATGCCACTGATGACCCACAGATAGCTCAGTTAATGGCTGGGAGCCAGGGAACCTGCTAAACGTAACATTCTAAAAGAGCACTTGGCCCTCTGAAAGGTTCCCAATTACTCTCCCATTGGAAGCACTACAATGTTTGAAGTGTCTTCAACCCGGATGCTTAGTTGAAACCCCCCTCTTGTTGTTTATTAATTATATTCTAGCTGTGTGGTGAGGTTGGGGTCTCTTCACCATTTGCTTTCTACCAGTTGATATTATTGAAATTGAGATGAATATATACCGTATATACTCGAGTATAAGCTGACCCGAATATAAGCCAAGGCACCTAATTTTACAAAAAAAAACTAGGAAAACTTATTGACTCGAGTCTAAGCCTAGGGCGAGAAATGCGCAGCTACTTTAAGTGGAAAAGAGAGTCAACAATGCCCATTTGCAGCCTCACTGTGCCCATTTGCATGCCTCACTGTGCCCATTTGAAGCCATAGGTCCCCCAAACTTCAAACTCGGTAGTTAAGGGTTCCTAGGTGCCCCCTAGCTGCAGCCAAAATTTGGGGTCTCTGGACCCAAAGGGTCCTGAAATGACATTGCTGCAGATGGACACAGTTGACCGACTTTGGGGCCCCCGTATCTCGAAAATGTCAAGCACTTTTCTGCAGCAGAGAATGACATTTTCCAAACTGATTTTGGGGCCCCGAGATACGGGGCCCCAAAATCAGTTTGGAAAATGTCATTCTCTGCTGCAGAAAAGTGCTTGACTCAAGTAAAAGCCGAGGGGGGCATTTTCAGCACAAAAAAATGTGCTGAAAAACTCGGCTTATACTCGAGTATATACGGTACTTCATATTGTCTCTTTCTTCTGACTGTCTTCAACTCTGTATGCCATTTCTGTGCTGTGGTTGGGGTGCGGCTATTGTGTCCCTTCGTTCTACCCTGCACATGGAAGTACAACTCACATCAATCACACACCTTTTAATGAAGAGGTAGGACAGGAACACAAGACAACTTGAACTGTAAGTTTAAAATTGGGGCTGGGCTGAGGGGGAGGGAGGACAAGTGGGAACGTTTGTCTATTCCACCCGTAACAAAAAGCAACTGTTCACCTACAAAAAACTACTTGAGTTAAAAAAAATATAGAGGTGAAGACACCCAGAGGTGCCTACTTTAATGGTAGTTTGACATCTTTTTTATACCAAGTGGTAGAGTGAATTGAGGAGGGTTTCTGAAATGTAACACAGCTGAAGCTTTTGCTGGATATCATAGTTTGATTGGTTTTGCTAATTTTCCGGTATTGCTTTTTATTTGCATCCTCCTGCCCTAATCCTCAGAAGCTTCTTCTAGAGTCACGGGGAGGTAATCAAATTTCCAGCCTGTAGAGTTTTGAGAAGACCAAACTAAAATTTGGCCCCCCCGTGGCTACAGCAGTAGCCTCATACTAAATTGACCTCACAGTCTATGTAGAAGGGTGCTACAACCATAAATACAAGTTCACAATAAGTGAAAATACCTGGATGGCAATTGGGACAAGCTGACCCTCAGGATTCTTCCACAGTAGACACATAGGGGATGCGATGTATTGAGGCCTTCCATTGATAGTATTAGCAGGAACACCCTGCAAAATCCCATAATCTGCCAGGAAAATGTGACCATTCTGAAAGGTAACAATTACAAAATCTGATCAGCAATGAAATACGGTAAATTAATGAATTTACTCTACGTGTGCACAGAAGCAAATGTGTATTTTGCTACATAGGACCAAACCACTGAGATAATTTAAAGTGTATGTAAAGACAAAACATTATGTTTATTTTGGATAGAAGAATACACATGGATTAGAACCTCCTATGAAGTTTCAGATTTCCTTTCACTTCTTGTGTCTCTGAGGAAATCATCCTATTGTGACGCAGCAAAAAGTAAATAGACAACTTTCAACCCTTCCCTACCGTATCCAAAACTTAAAGCTGAGTTCCCATTGTTTTTTTTTTTTTAGAATGAATATCTTTTTCTTATAAAGTTTATTGAGATAACTCACGTTTTTTTTTTTTGATCAATCCGATTCATCCGCGCTCGATTGCCGATTTCATATAGGAATATATCTTATATTTCTGTTTAGTAGCAGTTTCCATAGTGCTTATGGGCATGTCAAGCCCACAAGCACTATCTTTCCGGGCTCTGGTACAGCTGAGCGACCAGCATGCACTGCCCCGTTCCCGCACATGCACAGTAATGCGCCATAGTGGCGCTGTAAAGTATACAGGTTGCCATAACGACGGGCGTCGTCGTCAGAAGTGCCCGCCCCGTTGTTATGGTAACCTAGCCCTCGGTGCTGCCTGGGAGGAAGTGGTTTACTGATGGAAGCACTCAAGGGAAGTGTGGGACGTTCCGTGACACATACATACTAATGCACCCCCCATACCATCAGGGATGCAGGTTTAGAACTCAGTGCTGATAACAAGCTGCAAGGTCCCTCTCCTCTTTAGTCTGCTAGGCGCAGCACCCATGGTTGCCAAAATGAATGTCAAATTTCGATACATCTGAGCACAGAACAGTTTCCACTTTGCAACAGACTATTGCAATGTACAATGGAATTGCTCAGAGCGGCCTTGAACCTCCTCTTCTCAGGCCTTCTACCGGTGTTTCTGGCTCCTGCCCTGCGCTAAGTGCCCCATAGAAAGCCACTTTCTATGGGGGCACTCGTGCGGGCTTGCTCCCGAGCCTAGCTGTCTGCATCTATTGAATAAGAATAAGTTAAAAAAAAACAAAAACAACAAATGCACATTTTTTTGCAGGTAAAAGAATGTGCTTTTATTATTTTTTTTCTAGGAGCCTGTAAAGCAGAAGTCAGCAGACCGTCAATCATGAACAGGTGACGTGTAGCTCTTGTCCCTTCCTTGCTGACCCCCCGGGGACCTGGACAGGATGGGTAACGGGAGCATCATTTACTAGATACAATCCTTCTGCAGCAGCTGAAATACTGGGGATCAGTTCCAATACATTTTGCTGCATTCATCAGGTGGCTGCACTCTGACAATAGAAATCTCTGACTGCCCTAGTAATTCAGAAATGAAAGGAGCAAGAATGAGTGACATCACACATCCCCCACCTCAGATCTGTCACTGGATGACACTATAGTTATCCTCTATATTTGTTATCAGGAAGAGGAGGGTGAGACCATAGTTATCGCCTATGTCTGACCGTGTTTACCATGCTTGTTTGTCAATGACCAGGGAGACTGTGCAGAGCCCTTCCTGTTCATTCATTCTGTATAGCTTAGGCTGCAGAGATGGATGTTGAGGACCGTTTCCTCAATCATCAGGGGTCCGAGACCCCCCAACAAGACTGTTAAAATATTTTTACAAAAATAATAAAAAATAAAATTGTAAAAAAAATAATAAAATACAATTGTAATAAATAAAAAATAAAATTGTAAAAAATAATGTAAAAATGGAAAATAGAAAAACTACTGACACTGTCCACTGCTCTACAGACACCAAACTTTGACCAACTGACACTATCCTCTGCCCAACTGACAAAGTCCACCTCCCTACTGGCACTGTCTACTGCCCTACTGACCGACACTGTTCACTGCTCTACTGACCGACACCATCCACTGCCCTACTGACCGACACCATCCACTGCCCTACTGACCGACACTGTTCACTGCTCTACTGACCGACACCATCCACTGCCCTACTGACCGACACCATCCACTGCCCTACTGACCGACACCATTCACTGCCCTACTGACCGACACCATCCACTGCCCTACTGACCGACACCATCCACTGCCCTACTGACCGACACCACCCACTGCCCTACTGACCGACACCATCCACTGCCCTATTGACTGACACCATCCACTGCCCTACTGACTGACACCATCCACTGCCCTACTGACCGACACCATCCACTGCCCTACTGACCGACACCATCCACTGCTCTACTGACCGACACCATCCACTGCTCTACTGACCGACACCATCCACTGACCTACTGAATGACACCATCCACTGCCCTACTGACCGACACCATCCACTGCCCTACTGACCGACACCATCCACTGCCCTACTGACCGACACCATCCACTGCCCTACTGACCGACACTGTTCACTGCTCTACTGACCGACACCATCCACTGCCCTACTGACCGACACCATCCACTGCCCTATTGACTGACACCATCCACTGCCCTACTGACTGACACCATCCACTGCCCTACTGACCGACACCATCCACTGCCCTACTGACCGACACCATCCACTGCTCTAGTAACCGACACCATCCACTGCTCTACTGACCGACATCATCCACTGGCCTACTGACCGACACCATTCACTGCCCTACTGACCGACACCATCCACTGCTCTACTGACCGACACCATTCACTGCCCTACTGACCAACACCGTTCACTGCCCTACTGACTGACACCATCCACTGCTCTACTGACCAACACCATCCACTGCCCTATTGACCGACACCATCCACTGCCCTACTGACACCAATATCTGCCCTAATGATGAAGTTGAGGAACATTATTCTGAAATTGTTTGACTGTTTTTAGATGCAGCTTTTCACAGATTGGTGAACCTCTGCCCATCTTTACTTCTGAGACACTCTGACTCTCTAAGATGCTCTTTTTATACCCAATCATGTTACTGACCTGTTGCCAATTAACCTACCATATTTTTCGCTCTATAAGACGCACCTGACCATAAGACACACCTAGGTTTTAGAGGAGGAAAAACAGGAAAAAAAACTATTCTGAACCAAATGGTGTACTAAAATATTTACCAGTGCCCATGAAATGTAGCCTTACCAGTGCCAATTACATGAAGCGCTACCAGTGCCAATTACATGAAGCCTTACCAGTCCTATGAAATACAGCCTGACCTGTCCCGTGTAATCCAGCCAGACCTGTCCCATGTAATCCAGCCAGACCTGTCCCATGTAATCCAGCCAGACCTGTCCCATGTAATCCAGCCAGACCTGTCCCATGTAATCCAGCCAGGCCTGTCCCATGTACTGCAACCAGACCTGTCCCATGTACTGCAACCAGACCTGTCCCATGTACTGCATCCAGACCTGTCCCATGTACTGCATCCAGACCTGTCCCATGTACTGCAGCCAGACCTGTCCCATGTACTGCATCCAGACCTGTCCCATGTACTGCAACCAGACCTGTCCCATGTACTGCAGCCAGACCTGTCCCATGTACTGCAGCCAGACCTGTCCCATGTACTGCAGCCAGACCTGTCCCATGTACTGCAGCCAGACCTGTCCCATGTACTGCAACCAGACCTGTCCCATGTATCCTATGTACTGCAACCAGACCTGTCCCATGTATCCTATGTACTGCAACCAGACCTGTCCCATGTACTGCAACCAGACCTGTCCCATGTACTGCAGCCTTACTTGTGCCTGACGACTAGCGAGGACGTAATCACATCTGCCTGTCACGTGGCTGTACTCCATGCTCTGTCTTCTGTGAATGACAGGCTCAGCCAGGAGATCGCCCGGCACTCAAGGGAGACGACCGGCCCGACATTCTGACATGACGGTAGTGGCGGCGACGGGGGGGGGGGGAGTTGGCCTGGTCGGTATTCGCTACATAAGATGCAAAGACATTTTCCCCCATTTTTTGGGGGGAAAAAAAGTGCATCTCTCAGAGCAAAAAATAAGGTAATTAGTTGCAACATGTTCTTCCAGCTCTTCCTTTTTGGTACCACTTTTTGATGCTCTGTCCTAATTTTTTTTGAGATGTGTTGCTGCCATCAACTTCAAAATTACCTTATTTTTTACTTAAAATGTTACATTTTCTCAGTTTAAACATTTTATTTATTTTATATTTTCTATTGTGAATAAAATATGGGTTTATGAGATTGGCAAATCATTGCAATCTGTTTTTATGTAGATTTTACAAGGCGTCCCAACTTTTTTGGAATTGGATTGTATAATTAAGATCCATATCTCCACAGCAGATAATAACTTCACCTGGAGTTCTTTCTGTAGGTTTGTGGAAGCCCCCAGGGATGGAGCCACCATGTCGTCAGTGACTGGGAAGTTCTCTGGAACTTTAACACATTTCTTGATCAGTGTGGGGTTAGTTCCATTCAGATATTGGCCTCCAAAGAAAGTATCCTCCTTCCATATGTTACTCACTATATCTGAAATACAAGAATTAAAAAAAATAAGATATGCTTTATTAAAGAAGTGGCTACAGAGGGGGTGATCAAGTATACAAGTGGCTTAAAGTAGAATTCTCACTAATGGTCCGACGCCTGTGAGGTCTCACGCTGGCGCAGGCATCTTCTCCCTGGCTGCCAGTCTACAACCATCTTGATTGGCTGTTGCGAGCTGACGTCACTCCTGTGCATGCGCAGAAATGCAATTTCCTGGCACACAGATACTGTGCAGGAATTCAAACTGAGCTGCACATGTGCAGCTTAGTGTACATTCTACAGAGGATGGTAAACAGGTAGTTAATGTATTTTATTACTGAAGAGATATTGCGTGTCTCTTCCGAAAAAAAAAAAAGCCTGCCTGTTCACAGTATTATATATTTAACTATTAAATCCACTTTAAAGTTGGCCAACACACCCAGAAGTATTAGACACAGTATCTGTTCTGCTTCCGCAACTTAAGGACTGAAAGTGCGATCTCTATAACTGATCCATAATAACTGATCTTGCATATCGTAGAAAGCCTTAATCGAAAACTTCAAAGGTGAGCATCAGATATGGAGTGATGTAGGGACAAAATTATTAAAGGCAAACAGACAATGCTTGTGTAACTTGACACTGCCCATCAAAATCTATGATTTCAAATATTAAACAATTGAGTCCCAAATCCAACCACTGGAAGTGAAAACTCTTTTCCAGGAAGAGATGAAAGGGGGAGAACATGGTGGAATAAAGCAAACATTTACATACTGTAAAACTTGTAAAGTCATTACAGGTGTCTGAAAGATGGCACAGAAGACAGTTTATGAGTGTATTTTCAGAGGGGAAGGCAGCAACATGCACCAGTCCTTCATACCTCCCTTTGAATCAAGTTCTTCAGAGGGGAAGGCAGCAACATAGATAAGTCATGCAATAGCTCATACTACAAAAGACCACTTCAAAAAGCATTAAAAATGGTGAGAACTCGTCTCGTCTTTGACCTCACAGAGGTGTTGAGTGTCACGCTATTAACTCCGATTTCCTACCCGACTCAAGATTAACCAGTTAAAATGTAGAATTGGTGTGAACTCATTGTTGCGATACCATAAAAACCTGAGGATGTTTCTGTTGTCTTCTCCAACAATGAAACTGTGGAACATTTGCTGAATGTCAGCCAGAACAGCTATTGGTTCTTGTCTGAAGCAGAGCAAAACTCCTATAAGGTTGTTTTTCAGATTAGACCCGGTGAGAAGGACATCATTGAGGGAAACCCTTTCATATTGAGCCCTTGAGTCGAAGACCACCATGATCTGATCTGGCTTGCGAGGATGGTACACACCAAAGCATGGGAGGTACCAACATTCCTCTTCTTCCCCATGAGGTGATGTAGGTTTAGAATGATCTTTTGCAAATGAATTCTGCATAGAGTCAGTTGAAGACCTCCTGACATTACCCAGACAGATGTTGCCTATGATGACCCAGGCATTGGGCATATGGTGTGTCATGTGGCCCGCCGATTTGTTGGCGAGCCTTGTGTACCCTTAGGATGTCTTTGCAAAAAAGCAGGAGAATATCAGCATTTTTGTCAAGAGCTGGTACAGTATGTTGTCACCTATGCCTCTTAAGTGAGAGTGAGAGGTGGCTGCTGGAAGAGGGTCTCCTCTCTTTTGGCTGGAATCTGGTTGCACTCAATGAGTGGCCAATGATATTTCTATACTGCTATTCAGAGGAGCTACTCAAAGACCAGTGGGTCTCCTGCCTGAAACTTCTGTGATACCACATATACCCAGGAGGGTATATGGTAAGGCACCTCCTATTATATTTACCAGGTCAAAAAGCTTTGATCTTGCAAGAGATCTTTTACTCTTATCATCTAGAATAATATACAGTCTTACATATTTTTCAGGTTGACCCTAGAGGTATACACAAATGAAGCATATTTTGGCACAGAATTTGTCAAAGAGTCTCTCTCCACCCACATCTGTACATATAAAGAAAACTGGAGTATAAGGCGCTGTTTGGACTGTGTTCTCTCCACCATGCTTTGTATTGGGAGGATTACCTGTGGACAGAGTAGGACTGTCTTGAAATGGATGAGGTGCTTGCATGTAATCATCACTGTCACATTCTATGCAAGCTCAAAGGTCATGGCTTTGAAGTTGGATTTCCAGCCTCTGCAGTTTTCTGGTTTGTTATCAAACTTAGTGAGAACTGTCTTGGTGAGCTCTTTGGAAAGCATGTATCTGTGTATTTAGACTTTAAATGCATAGTTATATACAAAGCAAAGTCAGATAGATTGGCTGATGCACTGAGATTGAGTGAGTTTGGTATGGTGGTGAGAAAGCCTTCACAGGCTCGGGATTGATTGCCGTGTTGGGTTGCAGCTGTGGAGCATTGTACTTGGTAAAGGGGGGCATGGGGGAGGCAATTGCCCCCTCCCAGGTTATTCCTTGCCCCCCCGTGCACCCTGCTAATTTAGGCTGCCAGGCAGTGGCGGATCTACCAGGGTCGCAGCAAGTGGGCCCTGGCTTTCCGCCACCTGGGGGCCCTGACAAGTGGTACAGGGCCCTGCTGGCATCATAGGCAGTATTGGGGCCACTCCTGCATGCCCAAACACCTGTGCACCTTCTTTCCTGAGTGCGCGGCAAAACCGGGTGCTGATGGGCAGAGTTATCCATCCCTGCTAACCTATGCTATGTGCCAGAACTTCGTGCAGCTTAAAAGAAGTTCCAACATGCAGCGGAAACTGAGGGAGCCGGTATCAGCTTGTCCAATAAGCCGACTGAACCACCAGCTTTGTGTAAAAAAAAAAATGTTTTCATTTTCTTTCAACGTTTTCCGAAAACTTGTGGAAAAAAAAAATGACCCTTTTTAAAGGGAAGAGTCCATTTAGGCAATAATCCACAAGAGATAGTGCAAGTCCCTTAGAGTTGATGATTGGCAATGATTAACAGCAAAAGTCCATGAGGGTCCCCAGACTCAGGACCCTCATCAGGTACCTTGATTGGGCTCCCATCACCCTCCCAAAGGGGGTGATCACCTCAGCAGAGTAACAGATTACATTCTCCTAGGGGCTTGGAGTCAGCCCCTTTTACACTATTTGACCTGTTAGGGGGGAAACCTTGCTGTAAATGGCAGGAAAAACCTTAACCCTTACATCCTGGCTACCTCCAGCTAGCAGGTCAACCTGAGAACATGGTGCAACATCAAGACATTGTAACATTTTGTACCTGGCTGACTCAATTAACATGGGGGTATGAGCCCAGACAGGAAAGACAAGAACTCAAACAGGAAGACATGTTAACTCTCATGTTAACCATCTTGTAGGCACCTGCGTACAGATCCATTAGAAAAACACTGGACTTTGTTCTCTTGTAGGCTGTAGGCTGCTTTGATTAGCTTGCAAGCAAAAAAGGCAAAAGCTTGAAAAAAGGAAACTAATTCAACCACCATATCTAAAAACAGAGAAGATGCAATATATTATTTTTGGTTTTTGGGTTTAGATATGCTGTAAGTAAATCTGCCCCAGATGTAAACATCTGTCAATTCTGAGAATGCGGTAGCATATAACTCATTCCCCTTGCCCCAACTTGGCAGGTGTTTGATCATTAGCCCAATCCTGTCACATGGGTTTTGGGAGCGAATCCTCAGCAATGTGTAAGGTTAACGATGCAAGCTTGGCTTTAGACGGATCAAAATTTGGTCAGTTCAGCAAGGACAGGCTGTTGGATTGACTTCTGTTGAATGTGAATTTTGGAAAACTTTTGTCAATCAGCAGCTGCAGTCGCTGATCAGTGTATTCTGACAGCAGAGAGTCCTCCTGTCAGAATATAATGTCCTGGTGGGGGAGAATTACACCTCGCTTGTGAGGGTGGAGGTGGACAAAAAAGCAAATCTATGGCAAGCTTTCTGCAGGGCTAACTCTCTTTGCTCCGGTTTGCTAAAAAGGGTGGTTAGAGGGAGCGGAGGTGAATATGTAGGGGAGGATGAACGAACTTGTTGCTTTGCCCCCAACAAGAAAAATGCAAGTTTAGTTTAGGGATATGTTTTAACAGACTAAGTTTGAATTACTGAGTTCGCTTTCGAAGAGTATACCAGAGATTCACAAACAAATTTTACATACCTGAATATTGTGATTTTCGTAGGAAGGTCACTAATTTGATGTCATCCAGGGTAGGCCATGTGTCAGTGTTGAAGACATATCCATCCAGCTTTGCTTCTAAGCCACTAAGAGAAGAGAAAATAGACAATGATTATTAATACCTGTTATGGATGGATAATGCTGGTACACAGAAGTATGTACCCAGTAAATTCCACACAATGTCCAGCCTCTCCCTGCAGATCTTTTATTTGAAGGGTCAGAACTACCAGACCATAGACTACAGCCAATAAACCAGACATGCCAGGTAACAGCCATACTGAGGCTTAGACACCAGGAAAGTTCAGATGAAACCTTGTCTTGGGCAAAAAAGATTGGCTGGTTATGGCCCTAAAATTCCTCAGCGAAGAGCACCAGACGGTATACTAACCATATTTTTTGACACACGTGCACTCCAAAATAACTATTTTGTAAAATATGTTAACTATTGTTAATTACTATGAAGACATTATGAATGTACACTTAAAATTAAAAGGGGTTCGGACTTTCCCCTCCCTTTATTTGCTCCCCTCCCAAGCCCCCCCACCACCCTTCCGCCCCCCCTTTTTCTCTCAATCTCTCTTCTCCCATTGGCTTTCCTATTCTCCCATTTTTTCTATCTTTTGCTTTACCCTTTTGTTTTCACCTTATTACCTTTCCTTTTACTCTGAAAAAAGGGAAAATTTTCTCCTGAGACAGTTTTAGAGGAGTTCCATGATCAGGTTTATTATTGGTTCCTCTTTACACTTGGGAAGATATAATGATATTGTATTCAACATACAATCACCAGGAATACCTTGTGCAGGATTCATTCTAGATTTGTATGTGGCTATTGTTTTTTCTACGTAGTTCTTACATGATGTTTTGTATATCCTTTACCTGTATCATTCTGATATTGTGCGACATGTCTCTCGAATAAATAAAAAAATCGGAAAAAAAAAAAAAAGGAGTTGGGACTTTAAATGAGGTGCGCAATAATGTCAGTAATAAATAATATAGTAGATGCATCAATGATAATTGTATAGAAATACTGGAAATGGTCATATAATGCAATATTACACAATAATGTTGAGAGCAAATTTTATTTTTAAAGCGCCTCATCAACAGTGTGATAAAAAAAAAACATTGGATGAATTTATGTAATAATGCCATACAATTATTGAAACATATATATCATGATTGGGCTGGATAATAACACATTGATAAATACTGGACCTAGGACATAGGTTAAAAAGCTGGTTCGTGTAAGTATATCTTAATATACAGTGACAACATAGGTTCATAGTTGGCGATAGATCACTTCCTCAGGCGCAATCTATAAAAAGTATATAAACAATGTCGGACTCTAATAATAACACCCCATAAAGGGAAAGATAGGGAAATAAAAGGGAAGGAGCCCACTGAGATGGTGGGATATCCTACCCTGATTTACCCACATAGCAACTCAAGGTTCGACATGTGGCACCTGTAAAATGAGGGTTATCTGGAGGTGTCTGCACTGGAAGCTGTGGGAGTACTGCCCGCGCCCACCAATGCATGGTTAGGAGGACTAGCAAGAGAGACGGATTTCCATTGTGTAATAATTGGTACCATGACTCGTAGTCCCAGGGAAGTCTATAAATATTGTTGATATAAAATAATCAATGAAGTGAATACAGTTATTGCCCACCAGTCTATATGGTGTGACTACCAATTTAATATCCCACAAGAAAAAGTAAGCACTAAAAAGTGCATGGAAGCATCATCATATTGGTATATATTATATATTTGGAATCTAGGGCAAAATGAAGCCCAGGAGTAACCAGAAAGGTGTATAAGTACAACATTTGTCTGAATAGGTAAAATAATAGAGAGAATAGAGACCCATACAAGAGAGAAATACCTGAAAGTGAGAGTAACTAAAAGTGATGAATAGCCATAAAAAGCAATAAGCAGTTTTTAACAGATCGAACACCTCGTATTGTATAGTAAATGGCATAGCCATGGTCAAGGTGCAGATTGGCCCAGAGAGAAAAGAGATGGCTATAAGTGTATGTAGTCCTCGACAGGGTGGTATTTATAGCAATTGTGTGGTCACGGGATCCTCCTAGTGTCACGTAAGTGCCCGCAATTAGAGGGGGCGTCCCACCTGAGCGCTAGGGAACCGCTCGCGCATTGGCGCCAAAAATTCCCTCATGTGCGAGCGCTGATGTAACCCACGCGCCGGCGTGGCGACGTCAAGGAATTACATCAAACGCCCAGTGCAGGAGGCGTGGCGCCGATGCGTAATGGGAAGGACCCGCCCAATCCTCCGCACTCAGGGAAGGGGCCCCGGAGCGCATCTGAGGTCCTGGAAGCATTGGACTAGTCCTTCAAACCACACGCTCCACAGACACATGTAAACAGCACAAACTCATGGAATTAAAGCACACAAATACTGTATGTATACCAGACATTGTCAAAAATTAACTTACCATCCCGATATGTATAGCAGAGCACCTCGATCGGGGTCTGCCATCTGACAAGATAGCGAGAATCACTGATTATATATACACTCTTCCATTCCGGGTTAAATAAAGGAGAGACGTTTTTGGACTTTAAATGAGGCATGAAGTGCAACAACCAAGTGCCTCCATCCCTATTCAGTTAAAATTAAAATTTGCTCTCAACATTATTGTGTAATATTGCATTATGTCATCATTTCCAGTATTTATATACAATTATCATTGATGCGTCTACTATATTACTTATTACTGACATTATTGCGCACCTCATTTAAAGTCCCAACTCGTTTTAATTTTTATTTTTAACTGAATAGGGATAGAGGCACTTGGTTGTCCCAATAACTTCTCTCCTTTAAATATTGAACCCGGGATGGAGGAGTGTATATATAGTCAGTAATTCTGACTATCATGTCAGATGGCAGACCCCGATCGAGGTGCTCTGCTATACTTATTGGGATGTTATGTTAATCTTTGACAGTGCCTGGTATACATGTTTGTGTGCTATAATTCCATGATTTTGTGCTGCTTACATGTGTCTGTGGAGCATGTGGTTTGAAGGACTAGTCCAATGCTTCCGGGAGCTGCGATGCTTCCCTGAATGCGGGGGATCGGGCAGGTCCTTCCCACTGCGCATCCGCGCCACGCCTCCCGCGCTGGATGTATGACATTATTCCTTGATGCCGGCACATGGTTTACATCAGTGCTCACACCATGAGGAAATTTTTAGCGCCAATGCCCAAGCGGTTACCTACCGCTCAGGTGGGATGCCCTCCCTAATTGCGGGCACTTGCGTGACTCTGGGAGAAACCCATGGCCACACCATTGCTATAAATAGCACCTTGTTGAGGACTACATACACTTATGGGCATCTCTTTTTTCTCTGGGCCAACCTGCATCTTGACCATGCCTATGCCATGTACTTTACAACACGAGGTGTTCGATCTGGTAAAAATTGCTTATTGCTTTTTATGGCTGTTCATCACGTTTAATTACTCTCACTTTTGGATATATACTCTTGTATGGGTTTCTATTCTCTCTATCATTTTACCTATTCAGACACACGTTGTACTCATACACCTTTCTGGTTACTCCTGGGCTTCATTTTGCCCTAGATTCCAAATATATAATATATACCAATATGAAGATACTTCCATACACTTTTTAGTGCTTAATTTTCTCTTTCACTTACCTTTCTTTTTGTTTTTCTTCTTGTGGGATATTAATTGGTAGTCACACCATATAGAATAGTGGGCAATAATTGTATTCACTTCATTGATTATTTTAAATCAACAATTTTTATAGAATTTCCTGGGATTACCAGTCATGGTACCACTTATTACACAATGTGGAAATTCGCCTCTCTCTTGCTAGTCCTCGTAACCATGCGTTGGTGGGCACGGGCAGTACTCCCACAGCTTCCGCCCCCAGATAACCCTCATTTTACAGTGCCACATGTTGAATCTTGAGTGATGGTGTTTGGAGTATCTTTATCAGCCGATTGTTACTTTCTGGAATACACATATTGCTATTGTGGTGTAGGATCTGGGCCTGTTGTCCCTCCATCCCTTTATCTTTCCTTCTTTCTCTCTCCTTCCCTCGCTGCCTCTTTCTTTCTCTCTCTACTTACCTCCCTTTCTTTCTCTTTCTTTCTTTCTATTTCCTCTCTCCCTCCATCCCACTCTTCCTTCTCCCTCCATCCCTCTTTCATCTCAGACTCTAACCACACCCCCTTTAAGCCACGCCTAATATTTAGTTTAAATGCATTTTCACACCCCCACTGCATCACACCTACAAATGAATACCCCACCCCATATTATAATATGACTCCCTATAAATGTTTTTATAATGTTGGCAACTATGCAAATAGCACTTCCATTATGTTATGGTAGGGAATGCCAAACACTTATACATCATTCAGAAAGTTGATGATGAGACAAGCAGTGATGACATTTACAGAAAACAGAGCTAACATGTGCGTTTCCACAGGCTGCGTGGCATGTTTTCACCATTAACTAACATCCTACCACTCAATTGTGTACATTTGGATGAAATATACTGTACATACAGTCTAAAAAAAAAAAAGTCAAACTTCTGCAACTGACGTCTCCCTGCTTTATATCTTTTTGATTAGATATAAGGGTTATAGATAAAAGGGAAGAGAAAAGGGTGAGGCACAGTAAGTTTGTGGTGAGGGTGGATTTAAAGAGTAGGGGTGGCTTGTAATGAAAAAAGAAAGAAATAAAAGGGGGGGGCAGGTGGTTTGGGGAGGGGGGCACCCCTCTACCCCTTTCTGCAAGAAAGAAGAGTTTTTTGGGTCCTAGTAAAAGCCTAATGCATAACATATCATGAAGGAATAATGCAGCATTTATTTTTTATAAAGATGTCAAAGGGTCCATATTTCTAATTTTTTTCATTCCTGGTTCTTTATGGCCAGGGTAAGATTGTTCATTTCTTTAATTGTACTTTTGTAAAAAGCCTTTTTTTCAGTGCAGCACACCAAAATGCCCAGGTTTTCCCATCTGTGCGATGTGGTGCACTACGACACAAGTGCATTGCAGTGCATTGTGTAGGTGCTTTGGGGTACCATTCAAAATGTAAGGCACTGTGCCACATCACACTGTACTTGATTTGTTACCATGCACAAGATGTGTAGGGAGCCCTAGTACATTGGTATAAACCCATCCCACATCCTCCTTTGTGGTTTTTCTGAACGTTGTTTAGCTGTACCGTATATATTCGAGTAAACCAAGTTTTGCAGGACATTTTTTTGTGCTGAAAATGCCCCCTCGGCTTATACTGGAGTCAAGCACTTTTCTGGTGCAAAGAATGACATTTTCTGAACCGAATTTGGGGCCCCGTATCTCGGGACGATTTGGTGCTAGGAACCCCACATTTGGTGTGCAAACCCAGTGGAACTAGCTCTACAACATATCCAACATGCTGGAGTTCCTAGCACCAAGTGACCCCAAGATATGGGGCCCTAAAATCGGTTTGGAAAATGTAATTCTCTGCTGCAGAAAAGTGCTTGACATTTTCTGAAACAAATTTGGGACCCCGTATCTCGAGGCCACTTGGTGATAGGAACCCCAGCTTTGGATATGTTGTAGTGATAGTTCCACTAGGTATGCAAACCGAACTTGGGGTTCCTAGCACCAAGTGACCCCAAGATACTTGGCCCCAGCTAGGGGGCATCTAGGAAACCTTAACTACCCAGTTTGAAGTTCGGGGGACCTATGGCTGCAAATGGGCACAGTGAGGGTGCAAATGGGCATTGTTGACCCTCTTTTCCACTTACAGTAGCTGCGCATTTCTCACCCTAGGCTTATACTCGAGTCAATACGTTTTCCCAGTTTTTTGTGGTAAAATTAGGTGCCTCGGCTTATATTCGGGTCAGCTTATACTTGAGTATATACGGTATTATTTTTCATAATTTTTGTTGTTGTCATTTTACAATTTTAAAACATTGCTCACGTGTTGTTTATTAAGTCTTTATCATTTGAATTGGAATGTTTTTTCTTCCCTATCAACCCTCGTTACCAGAACAGTGCCAACCAGATGTGTGTCGGCAAAGGAAAACAAAGGAACTTTCCGGCAGTGACACCTGCTGGATGCACCAGATTTACTGATTGCTCCACCCGTCATCTCAGTGCGATACATTGCAAGTGAAAAGTCACATGACCACAGTATACATATACTGTAGAAAATAAGGTATTAGACAATATTTCCGTGTTTTCTACAGACTGGAGCTTATATTGTTATATTTTGCTTTAGTGTACTGAATCAGTGGCAGTGAGTTTCCCGATACATTAGGAAAGTCAATTAGATATCAATGTTAATTTTATATTGTCTGGAATTTCTTTGCAGAGAAATAGATGCTTGATACATACCTGGAATATGATGTCAAACCAAAAGTGACTTGCTTCCGGAAGGAGTACTGGTCGTTAGGAGGCAGATTGTGCGGATCATTATCCTTTACATCAATGCAACGAGGGGCACCTTCTGCATAAACTTTCCACCTACATTATAGAATATTATTATTATTATTATTATTATTATTATTAGTCCAGTTACTGGAACCAAGTCAGTATTTAGTTACAACCATTCTAAAGTAGCGGGTTAAACCCCTTCACGACAAAGCTAAAACAAATCTAAATAACTAAATGCAGTTTTGCAACTTTGATATGCGTTTGTAAAAATGTACATATTATCGCAACTATTTAGTGCATCCATATGAATTATATCTTGTTTTTTTCAAGACAAATTGGGCTTTAATTTGGTGGTAAATGATAACCTGTATCTCCCGATATTTTTTTTTTTTATCATAGAAAACTGGTACAAAATAGTAAAACAAATCATTTTTTAAAATCTAAATCTGTATATTTCTTTCTATTACCATAACCCACCACCCAAGAACAATCCAAAATAAATTTTCCTGCTCCTGATGATTGTAGCGATACCTCCTACCCTGTTTCCCCCGAAAATAAGACCTAGTGTGATTGTCGGTGATAGCTGCAATATAAGCCCTACCCCCCAAATAAGCCCTAGTTGTAGGTCTTATTTTCAGGGTAGGGCTTATTTTCGGGGAAAAAGGGTAGGGCTTATTTGGGGGGTAGGGCTTATATTGCAGCCATCACTGACAATCACGCTAGGTCTTATTTTCGGGGGAAACAGGGTATATGTATATTATTTCTTACAAATACAGTAAAGAGGGCAGGAACAATCAACCTTAGCACCACATCCCATAGAGAAAATGTAAACAAAGAGAAGGAAGTTGGGGTAAATAACCCCGGGACTTTTAAGGTGCTTTTTATATGAGGTAAATAGAGTAAATAGACATGTATAATTTATCCATAAACAGGTTTTTATTATTACAATTAATACACATTACACAAAAATAGTTAAAAAAAACTCTCAATATCCACATCCAGTTTAGGTAAGCGGTAGAAAGGATACCACTCAATAAATTCCACTTAACATGTTTCACTCATTTGGAGCTTCCTCGGGAGTTTTGGTATAGTTTGTGGTATACAGGCTGCCAGATATCAAATAAGAATTAGATTCGTAAAGAAATATTCCCAATGAATAACATTAGAGATATAGGTAGGTCCCTTTGGTAGAGGTTCCAGTCCAGTTTTGGCCACAGAAGGACTAGGAATTGATATGTCCTTAAGTGGAATCAAAACTCATTTACTGGAGGAAAAAAAAAAACTCATTGTAAGTAGAAGCGGCAGTTTGGGATCACCATGGTATGGAGATCTACAGCCAGCCAATTTAGAGGGGTCAAAGGAATCTTGAAAAGGTGTGAGTGCATAAAAATGCAACTATGATGATAGTTTGGGCAGGCATAGGATGGAAGAGAGACAACCTCTCCGTAGACGAGGAGCATATGAGCCTATCGCTTCTACTTACAATGAGGTTTTTTCTGCCTCCAGTAAATGAGTTTTGATTCCACCTAAGGACATATCAATTCCTAGTCGTTCTGTGGCCAAAACTGGATAGGAACCTCTACCAAAGGGACCTACCCATATCTCTGATGTTATTCATTGGGAATATTTCTTTACCAATCTAATTCTTATTTGATATCTGGCAGCCTGTATACCACAAACTATACCAAAACTCCTGAGGAAGCTCCAAATAAGCGAAACATGTTGAGTGGTATTTATTGAGTGGTATCCTTCCTACTGCTTACCTAAATTGGATGTGGATATTGAGAGATTTTTTTAACTATTTTTCTGTAATGTGTATTAATTGTAATAATAAAAACCTTTTTTATGGATAAATTATACATGTCTATCTACTCTATTTACCTCATATAAAAAGCACCTTAAAAGTCCCGGGGTTATTTACCCCAACGTCCTTCTCTTTTTTTGTATATTATTTCTTGTTTGTACCCCATAGTAAGGCCCAGAAACAAAAGTGTGCATTTTTTTATCCTGTCTAAAGCACGCTGACACTAACTGACACTGATACTAAAATGCTTTTAAAAAAAAAAAAAAATAATACTACCTAAAATACACAGACCTGGCCTTTGAACCCAATCTTTGACTCTGGCCATGACCTTTTACCCTATCCTTGGCCAAAACTCTAATGCTGTGTACACACGAGTGGACTTTTCAGCATCAAACGTCCGACGGTCTTTCCGACGGACTTTCCGACAGACTTTCGATGTAGTTACGACGGACTTTCGAACGACCGGACTTGCCCACACATGAACGGACTAAAGTCTGTTTGAAAGTCCGTTCGTTTGAACGTGATGACGTACGAAGGGACTAGAATAAGGAACTTGATAGCCAGTAGCCAATAGCTGCCCTATTGTCATTTTTTGCCTGGCATACAGACGAACGGATTTTTCGATCGGACTCGAGTCCGTCGGAAAGATTTGAAACATGTTCTAAATCTAAAGTCTGTCTGATTTTCGACAGAAAAGGTCCACTGAAGGTCCGATGAAGCCCATACAGGGTCGGATTGTCCTACGGATTCGTTCCGTCAGACCAGTCCGGTCGAAAAGTCCACTCGTGTGTACACGGCATAACTCTGACACTTACTTAAACCTTAACCACTTAGGGACTGAGCCTCTTTTTGAGATTTGTTATTTACAAGTTAAAATCACTTTTTTTTGCTAGAAAATTACTCAGAACCCCCAAACATTATATATTTTTTTCAGACATCCTAGGGAATAAAATGGCGGTCGTTGCAATACTTTTTGTGACACCGTATTTGTGCAGCGGTCCTACAAGCGCAATTTGTGGAAAACATACACTTTTTTGAGATAAAAAATAAGACAACAGTAAAGGTAGCCCAATTTTTTTCTATATTGTAAAAGATAATGTTACGCCGAGTAAATTGATACCCAACATATCACACTTCAAAAATTGCACCCGCTCGTGGAATGGCGAAAAACTTTGGCATTTAAAAATCTTCATTGGCGAAATTAAAAATTTCTACAGGTTACCAGTTTTAAATCACAGAGGACGTCTAGTACTAGAATTATCTCTCTCACTCCAGCGATCGTGGCGATACCTCACATGTGTGGTTTGAAAACCGTTTTCATATGCGGGCGCGACTTACATATGAGTTTGTTTCTGCGCGCGAGCTCGGCGGGACGGGTCGCTTACATTTTTTTTTCTTATTTATTTTATTTTTTATTTTTACACTGTCCTTTTTAAAAAAAAAATGTTTGGGTCACTATTATTCCTATTACAAGGGATGTTTATGCCAGCTTTGGAATCATCAGAAAGGCTGAAGTAGAAGGCAACTTTATCATAAGCAATATGAGAGTGTGAAAATGAACAATCCAAATAAAATATCTTGTAATGGACAACCCCCTCTCACCACACAGAGATAGAATGGATGTGCTGATCACTTACTTGTGGCTTTCTCTTTTTATCCCCAATTCTAATTGTCTTTGTTGCTGGATAACAGGGGGAGTATTCTTAGTTATCACAATACCTGAAACAGAAGAGGTTATAATTTCACATATTTGCTGCTGCAATACCCCCGTTTAGCCCATAAATCTGATAGAGCACATGTGTCAAATACAAGGCCTGCGGGCTGAACTTGGCCCTCCAGGCCATTTCATGTAGCCCTTGCACCCAGGGCTTTTTTCACCTGGAACGTGGCAGAAGTCTATTCCGCCACCTCCAGCTTCTCACTCACCAGCGTCACTTGTAAACACAGAAGCCTTTCAGTGGCTTTCACAGATCCCTGAAAGTGGATAAAGTAGGAGAAAATCGGACGGATTGGGGTAGAGCATTCCAGAGAATGGGAGAGGTTCTGGAGAAGTCCTGAAGGCGAGCATGGGAGGAGGTGACAAGGGAGTTTGAGAGCAGGAGGTCTTGGGAGGAGCAAAGAGAACGATTAGGTTGGTATTTTGAGACTAGGTTAGAGATGTAGCTGGGGCCAGGTTGTGGGTGGCTTTGTAAGTTAAAGTTAGTATCTTGAATTAAATTCAGTGACTGAGTGGCAAACAATGGAGGGATTGGCAGAGGGGTATAGCAGACGCTGAGCGGTTTGTGAGGTGGATGAGCCTGGCAGCAGCGTTCATGATGGACTGAAGTGGGGATAGCCTATTTAGAGGTAAGCCAATGAGGAGGGAGTTGCAGTAGTCAAGGCGGGAGATGACCAGGGGGTGGATAAGAACCTTTGTGGTGATATTGGTTAGGAAGGGGTGTATCTTGGAGATGTTGCGGAGGTTGAGGCGGCAAATTTTGGATAGTGATAGAACGCAGGGCCGAAAGGTTAGTTCAGAGTCCAGGATTACACCTAGGACTTTGACGTGGTGAGATGGGTTGATAGTTGAGCCATTGATATTGACAGAGTAAATCAGGGGAAGTGGCACCTGAGGGAGGAAATATCATGAGCTCAGTTTTGGATAGGTTGAGTTTGAGGAAGTGGTGTGACATCCAGGCTGATATGTCTCTTAGTAAGTTGGTAATGCGTGAGGAGACAGATGGAGAGAGCTGGGGGGTGGAGAGATTGATTTGGGTGTCATCAGCGTAGAGATGATATTAAAAGCCGTGGGAGGCAATCAACTGACCCGGGGAGGTGGTGTAGATTGAGAAAAGGAGAGGTCCAAGAACAGAACCTTGGGGGACCCCAACGGAGAAAGGAAGAGGAGAGGAGGAAGTAGATTTGTAAGTGAAACTGAAGGAGTGGTGGGATAGGTAGGATGAGAAACAGCGAAGAGTCATGAAGACCAAAGGAGTGGAATTTATTCAGTCAAGTCATGGAGACCAAAGGAGTGGAGTTTATTGAGGAGGAGGGGGTGGTCCACTGTGTCAAAAGGCAGCAGAGAGATCCAGGAGAAGTAGTACAAAATAGTGTCCACTGGTTTTAGCCGTTAGTAGGTCATTTGAGAGTTTAAGGAGAGCAGTTTCCATGGAGTGTTGAGGGCAAAATCCGGACTGAAGGGGGTCAAGAAGTTTATTCATGGTCAGATGGTCACTTAGAAGTTTGGAGGGGAAGGCAAGCAAAATTGTCACTCTTTTTTTGTTTATAGCGCAAAAAAAAATAAACGCAGGAGGTGATCAAATACCACCAAAAAAAGCTCTCTTTGTGGGAAAAAAAGAACGTAAATTTTGTTTGGGTACAGAGTCGCATGACCGCGCAATTGTCAGTTTAAGCAACGCAGTGCCGAATTGCAAAAAAAGGCCTGGTCATTAAGGGGGGAAATCCTTTTGGGGCTGAAGTGGTTAAGATCTTCCCACTGTTACTGTAATTTGGACACACCCACAGTTCAATGCGGTTTGGCGGTGGGGGTGTGGCTGAGCACCTATTCTCTGAGAAAAAAAGCCCTGGATACATTTTTATAGACTTCCAGATACAACCGGCCCTTTTGAGGACAACCACAATGCTGATGCGTCCCACGAATAAATTGAATTTGACACCCCCATGATACAAGTACCAAACAGCCAATCCCAATTACCACTGAGCTCTATAGTGCTATTGAGTTAATGTTTGGGCTCCGCAGCATCAGTACCTGGTAGCAGAGCTTGAAATGATGAGGAAGGCCTCTCTTACACCTGAGACTCGGGTACCTGGTAGGGTGGACAGAAGGCGCAGGAGTGCAAAGTGGCACTAGTGCCTGTAGGTCTTGCTAGTAGCAGAGCAGGTATCCACGCCAGGCAGGAGAAGTCATCAACAGTCTTTAGTGAAGCAGGCCGGCTGGTAGACAGATGGTGGGTGGCAGACTGAAGCAGGCTGATACTGGCTACAGTGGGCAGGTGAGAAATACAGCAGGAGCAGACTGTAGAACAGCAGGCTCAGCAGGATGTAAGGCAAGTACTGGAAACAACAGGAAGATTAGCAGAGTCAGGCAGGCCAGGTCATGCACTGGCAGGACAGATCAGGTACACAGGAGCTGGCAAGAGCATGGTCAGGGTACAAGCCAAGTCAGGAGTCAATCAGTGGAACAGAAGCAAGCAGATGCAGGCAGAAGAGGTGGTCAAGGACAAGCCAGGGTCAGTGCAAGCGGAGTTTGGCGAGAGATGTCAGCCTAGCCGGGTCAGACACTGGAACGATGGTGCAGAATGACAGGGTCACAGGATACAGGGCAGGCTGAAGACAGAGCAGCACTGATTCTGAGCACTGGCACAGTTTAAATAGCTACTTTGGCGCCAACATCACTCACAAATGCACGTGAGCACGCCCATGAGCACGTGTATGCGCACCTATGCATGCGCATAAGTATTAGCCGAATTGCTATGTCTACAAGAGGAAGCCTGAATTGGCCTGTGAAGTCTGCCCAGAGGGATCATGTTGTCTACTGGCATGCCCTTCCTGACAATCAGATACTCAAATACCTAAATTTCACTGTACCCCATAGCAGCTTGGTATTAGGTATTCCCAGTATGGTGCAGTTAATAAAATAAAGAGAACTTATAATTGGTTGTTGTGTTAATAAACTGTAGTACTATGTCATGGGTGGAACTATGAATATACTATTATAAAAAACATTCTTATAAACGCCGCCCCTTTCCTCCAGCAAACCCCCTAAGTCTCCACTCTCTCCACGTACATCCTAGCAGAGCAGATCCACCCTATACGCTCACTACGCAAGCTGCGTAGGGCCCCGCTGCTGAGTGGGGGGGCAACCAAGACCCAGCATCCCCCCCTGCAGGGTTCGGGCTGGGCCAGGGGGCAGGGTGGAAATTTCCCCCCAGGCCGCTTACATTATCTTTAAAACGGCCGCGGGCCACAGCGCTGGCTGGCTGTTATTTTTTTTTTGCTAGATGTCAGCCGTGGCACTGGCTGTCTGTTAAATTTTTTTTTTTACTAGACGATGGCCACGGCGGCCGCTGATTGCCTAGCTGGCTGCTGCTGCGCTGCATTGTGGGAGTTGTAGTCCGGCCCTGCTAAAGGTAAGGACCTTATCAGGGCAGCAAACTACAACTCCCACCTCCCAGGAGTCTCAGAGGCAGGTCACATGGCACATCAGGGGAGGGTACGTTAAGAAGAGAAGAGAAGAGAAGAGAAATGACAGGACAGAATCATCACCCCTCCGTAGAGGTGCAAGGACCTGGCTCTCCACTGAAACACACAGCCCTCCCCAGCCTGAAGTAAGGTGTGATGACCTCTGTTGTGATAAAACTTATTTACTGTATCCCCTTCAGTACTAAATTTAAGAAATGATGCATAGCAACAATTTTAAAGTTTGGCAGTGGCGGCTTAAGGGCAACCAACCCCCCCCCACCAGCGGGTCAGGTAGAGGGCCCCTTAGCAGAATTTTGCTTAGGGCCCCAGGTAGATCAGGATCGGCACTGATCCTAGTTTCCAAAAGCCTCAAAACCAGGCTCTGCTTTTTCTACACATGCATGAAAGAATCTCCAAATATTACTATAGAAGAGATGTCCATTGTTGGGCCAAATGAGGTGGGGGGAGTGTGAAATAGAAGACAAAGCCAATAGAAGCACACCTGGTTTCCCTTACCTCACCCTTCTCCCCTCTTCCCCCCTCTCCTTCCCTTCATACCTGGTTTTCCCTCACTTTCCTTCCGTCCCCCTCTTCCCCCTCCCCACCTTTTTTTTCTGTTCTCTTAGTCATTTCACTCACCCAATAAGTCCTAATATTATAATTGTTGATACATGTCATACTTTTCAGACTGGTGTCAACTTAATTATTTACATATTATCTTTGTTCATTCATTTATTCCACTGACTCTATAGCCAAATACATAATTCCTATGTTGCTGCCTTTTATAATCAGACACATTTTCAATAAACTTAATTTAAGTTTTTTCCCATTAATTTATGAATGTACTCTAAACTACAATTTTAGTAGAATTTATTTCTACAAGCATTAATAGCGCTGTTGCTTGATGATTAGATTGCAGGTGCCGCCTGCCCACACGCCCTTTACCGGTCACAGGGCATTTCCACAATTGTAATCCATCGTAAGTTGCATATCTGTGTTCGGCCTTTCCCCCTTTGGGGTTTTGGCGGGCCGTGGAGACGCTGGTCAGAGCCAAGTGGTGGGAGCCTTTGAGAAGTCCAGGTTCAGGTTCTTTATATTTATATCTGTTATATATAGTTATGTGTAAGTTGCATTGATGCATTTTTTCATGCATGCAATTTCTCTCATAGCGCATGCATATCCTCTGAAGAAGACCCGATGGGGTCGAAACGCGTCAGTTCATCCAAGCGCCTAATTACCTATATCCCTGTGTATAGATTTTTCTGTGCGCTTATGCGCTTAAAATATCTCCTGTACCACAGCTCATTTTTACTTTATTGTCATCTACTTTTGCAATCATGTTTCAATAAAGATTATTTATTTTAATTTAGTGTCACCCTCTACATATTGTTTACTGCCTAGAAAACCCTGTTTCCTGGGGGGATAACTTCCTTTTTGATTTACTTTGGGGTGTGCAGTAATGATCTTTTCCCAGGTGTCCCCTTGTTTCCATAGAAGCACACATAGTACACCACACCGATGGGTGGGGAAGGACAAATTGCACAGTGAGAACAGTGGGAGGGGCTTAAATGGGTATAGTTAAATAAGACCCGGGCATAGACTGCTCTGGGTTACAAGTGCATAACTCTCAAGTGTGAATAATGTACATAATGCAGGGGTCCAGAGTGCAAGTTAAAAAATAAGTAAAGCCCTCTACCTTCCACCCCCCCCCTCCTCCTCCATTGCCCATGACAAAGCCACATCAAGCCAAATTTGCTGCGCCCCTCCCTTGATTGAGAGTGAAATGCGTGTGCAAAAGTATGAATGCAACAAAAAAAAAAATGCAAAAAAGTAAGAAATAAAGTATGAATGTTTAAAAGTGCACAAATGCTGTGTACATGCTGCTATGGGCTGTTAGAGAGGTAAGAATAATTCATCTTCTTTTGCAGGGAGCTTATTTGAACTTTAGTAGAGCTTTAAGGATCTTCACAATTAAACTCATAACATTAATGTTTGGTAATAATATTTCACATCTGCTTCACATGGAAAATGAAACACACAGAAGAGATAGTTAAATAGAATTCCAATATAATAATAAGAATGATAAAGTCATATCTCACCCTTCCCTTCTGGGATCTCCACAGATTTTAAGATCCACTGATACAATGGGAATTGGTAGAGTTGGCCATTGGGACAGGTCACCTTGACATAATTGCAGTACCAGGGATCCAGATGGAAATTTAGGTAGGGCTCGATGGACAGCCTAATAAACAGGAGCTCTCCAAGGTCTTTATTTTCGGTGATATTAAACTCTGTCACCTGGAAAAGCCAAAAGTAGAATTTAAGAGGTCTGCACACAATACGAATCTAAGCACTGGTCATGGATAATTCAAAGAGCGTGCGGGTAGAGATAAACAGACTTATTCAAAAAAGTAGATTAAAGATCAAGTGATACATTTTGTACTAAGAAAAATGCAACTAAATAAAGTGATGCTCTCCCAACATATGCATAAATACTGGGCTCATATAAAAAAACATAACAAATCTCCTTAAAAATCGCTATTAATGATCAACCAATTATTCAGTGTAATAAACATATAGCGAAAGCCACAAAAAAACTTTGAGAAATAGGTCAAGTTTTAATAAGTCTTCCCATTATTTATTTCTCAAGTGCTAAAACATTTTTAGTGTTTTTTAGATTTCATTGGTAGCCTTTATCTATGTTTCCTGACAGACTCCATGGCAGTCTACATGTGGGTTAACCCCACCTCCTCTCCAATGCTATAGGACCCCATTCCCATAAATGTGAGCTCTCAGCCAGAGACTGCGTTCCTTTTTTGTTCTCCTCTTTGGACCAATACAGCATGTGCACTTACAATTTATTATTGTTCCATCCGGATGAATGAGCCCCTGGGGGCCAGAGTCTGGCATA
The DNA here is from genome assembly GCA_037952835.1 of Lithobates septentrionalis. NCBI lineage: Eukaryota > Metazoa > Chordata > Amphibia > Anura > Ranidae > Lithobates > Lithobates septentrionalis. Next base: position 1,375,112 of record JBBDGP010003422.1, on the reverse strand, counting down.
TTAAAGAAGTGGTGTAATAACCCAGGGTAGGTGAGTGGTTCCAGGCATAATGCCCTGGTGGTGGGGGGCCAGCCCATGTATGCCCATGACAGGACGACCAGAGTGGTGCAGCTGAACTGGCAGGGTCTGAAGATGGTGCCTGTGACATTGGTTCTACTCCATGGCAGCAGTTTATGTTTTTTTTTCTCTTTTTCTCTTTTTCTCTTTTTCCCTGGTTCTAGTGTCCTCTGGCTGTTTTCATGGCGGCTGGAACGCTTCTGCGTTCCAGAACGCCGTGGCACTTCCTGGCCGTGGCTGTGAGCCATGGGGGAGACCGAGGCTTGGTTTTGCACATATGCGGCGTGGCAATGGGTCCGGCGGCCACGCAGGTGCCTGGCGGCCAGAGTTCTCGGTGCAGGTGCATAGGAGGCACGGCGATAATGTCACCAGGGCAGAGGATTCAAACAGCCCCTACCTCTGTGGAAAATCCTGCGAGCGTCAGCTTCCCCAAACACTGGACATCTGCTTATGTGGTGAGGCACTACCTCTTTACCCGTGGTTTGCGGGGCGGGAGCAGTTCTTAAAAGGGAAGCAACCAAATTTTTTTTCTCTTCTCTCCTCCCTGCATAACCCCTCATTCTGCTCCCTGTCCTGGGATTATTGCTTCCGGCAAGAGCGTTTTCCTCCAGGTGCCATAGCTAAATCACTGCCTCCTTGCGGCCAGCCCTCACGCACAGTGTGTGTGGGCAGAGGCAGAGGGACAGATTCTTGGTGGGTGTACTATGACTCATGAGTTAACGGCATGCCTATTTCTTTCTCCCTTGTTTGTCAGCCCTTCCAGGTCAGATCGCCAGGTCATTCCTCGGAATGACAGAGACCCTGCCAGGCTGCAACAACGGCATTCTTCATCTAGGTCCAGACGCCATGACTCACTGACCTAGCGTCAAAACAGGCCTGGTATAGGATCCCCTGTTAGGGGCACTCATTATTCTGCAATAAGTTGGATAGTGCCAGGACCCAGGCCACAGGTGGGAAGTCGGCTTTCTTGCCCCAGGACAGGCACCTATTTGGGCCAGAAGATGCCCCAGCAGAGGAGACACAGCACAGAGCGCGCCAGGGAAGTGCGCTCCTACAGACCAGGACTTCAGAAGGGACTGGGGGAGAAGATAGATGTCTCTTCAGAAATCCGCTAGGAACCAGGTGTCCAGTGGACGTGAACCTTCCAAGTTGTTTTGGGATTGAGTCCACCCAGGCGGGTCGGGTGGGGGCACACTTGCTTCTCTTCCGGCACATGTGGGCGGCCTCCATCTCAGACTTCTGGACCATCAGGACAGTCTCTTCAGGTCACACGTGGTCCTTCACCAATACTCCTCCCCTCAAGTTTATCCCTACGCTGCTACCTCGGGCAGAAGAACAGAAGCAGGTGCTGCCTGCCCCACCCCCTTTCCCACAATTCTGCTGACTTTCCTCCTCTCCTGCTGGCTGCTGCTATTTCAGGATGGAGAGCAGGGGAGGAGGAATATTTAATTTACCAGCCCCTTTATTTTCTGAATGAACACAGTGAGTGATCAGTATCGATCACTCTCTGTGCTTATCCATATTAGTCCCTTTCTCTGTCGCAAAAGTGAGATATCAGGGGGTCTGTATGGTACCCTGATAGTTCACCAAAACCCTCCAACGGGGCTGCTAAAAAAAAAAATCAGTGCGTGTATTTGTATATATGTATATGTATATATATATATATATATATATATATATATATATATATATATATAGCGTATTTATCGAAGTATAACACACACTTTTTTACTTTTTTACCCTTAAAATCATGGGTGCTTGTTATACGCCGATCCCTTGCTGACTCTGAGGGGAGAGGAGCGATATACACATAGCTGAGTGTACTCGGCTAGGCTCGGCTCCGCTCACAGTCACGCCCAGTCCCGCCATTGGACCTGTGTTATGCCCATCATAGAAGCCGGGCCAAGGGGCGGTACTGGGTGGGACTGCGAGAGGAGCTGAGAGGAGCCGAGCCTAGCCTAGGACACAGGACATCCGGCTCTGTGTATCTCGGCGGCGCTAATTTTAAACGCGCAAGGCTGCAATGAGACTGGGCAAGGCTGGGCAAGGCTGCAATGACATAGGGCAAGGCTACAATGAGACTGGGCAAGGCTGGGCAATGCTGCAATGACATAGGGCAAGGCTGCAATGAGACTGGGCAATGCTGGGCAAGGCTGCAATGACATAGGGCAAGGCTGCAGTGCCCATCAGTGCCGCCTATTAGTGCCACCTCATTAGTGCCACCTCATTGATGCCCTTCAGTGCTGCCTTATCAGTGCCTGTCAATGCAGCCATATCAGTGCCCATCAATGCAGCCATCATTGAATAGGAAAACTTACTTATTTACAAAAAAATTGAACAGAAACAAAGAAAACTTGTTTTTTTTTCAAAATTTTTGGTCTTTTTTTATTTGTTGCGCAAAAAACTTAAATCGCAGAGGTGATCAAATACCACCGAAAGAAAGCTCTTATTGTGGGAACAAAATGATAAAAAATGTGTTTGGGTACAGTGTAGCATGACCGCACAATTGTCATTCAAATTGCGACAGTGCTGAAAGGTTAAAATTGGCCTGGGCAGGAAGGTGTCTAAGTGCCCGGTATTGAAGAGGTTAAATTTCCTTATACTATGGCTCCCTCTAGTGGCTGATCTACATAAATGCCTAAGATTGCCTTTACTCGTATAGATTTATATTGTTTAGTGAAGAAGGCATTATTAGTCCTCTATGGCAAGGATTAATGCACCAACATATCAATTTATAGAATCCCCTATCCTTATACCTCATAACATAAAATATAAAAGGTTTCAAATGTCTCATATGTGAATTCTCCCTAAAAACACTCTATTTACCTCAATCCTGAACCATTTGAAAATATCATAGGCTAGCTGCTCCACAGGGCTAGTAAATATAGATCAAAGAAAAGGGAAAGGGAGGAAAGACCTTCCTCTTCTTTTGTTTGTGCAATAGATATAATACAACAAGACTCCATCTAGACTCAATTAGACCTCAAACCCACACAAAGGGTAGACTTTTTCCTACCCTTTAAACTTTTTAATTAGGGTAGACTAGCAGGTCTAAACCTACCTCCGGATTATCTCGACCCCCCCCCCCCCACACTTATATCCTTATTCCTTATTTTATTTTATATCTTCTTCATTCCCCCTCCAAACCTCCGCACACTAACCAGACCACCACTGAAATTGAAAAAACAAACTACTCCAAGTTTCTCAATAGCAAACGCACTAGGCACACATTTCAGGAGCTTTTGGATTAAAAATCTAACAACTAACACCCAACTGCGTAACAACCGACAATCATATCCATCCACAAAAATCAATCCACTCCATTATCATTAAAATTATTTTCAATAAAACGCAAAAGGACTCAACATCCCTGAAAAAAGATCCAAATTCCTTAATGAATTCCAAAAACAAAAAGCCAACATCATCTGCATTCAGGGAACTCACTTTAAAACTGACAAGATTCCAAAACTTAAGGATAGCAGATTTCTGCTATCTTTCCACGCAACCAATTCTGAAGGGAAAACATTCAATCTTCTAGATTCTATGCAGGACCCTGAAGACATATTCCTCAAATGAAAATTGGGATCTCATCCCATAACCATAGCAAACGTATACGCCCCAAATACAAAACAAGTAGCATTTTTCCATAAAATAAAAGACTTACTAACCACCTTCGCCTCAGGCATCCTCATTTTGGGAGGGGACTTCAATATCCCCCTAAACCCACTCATAGACACATCAAACGGTACATCGAGCCTTCCTTATAGAGCATTGAAACAAATTAAAATACAACTACAAGAATTAATGTTACATGACGCATTGGAGAACTCTAAACCCTCAAACTAAAGACGTTACCTACTTCTCTTCTGTCCATCAGAAATATTCTAGAATCGATTACTTCTTCTTATCCCAAACTGACCTCAAATTACTGGATAAAAATTAACAATTGAAACCATGACCTTATCTGACCACCACCCTATTTCTATGACACTAACATTCCCAGAAAAAAAATCATCAACACTAAATCTTGGAGACTCAACACATCTATTCTGAAAGACCCCATAAATGTTCAACATTTCAATGACACACCAAAGAACTACTTCACACTAAATGAAAAATGACGAAGCCTCACTTCTCACACAATGGGAAGCACATAAATGTGTCATTAGGTGAGGATTCATTGCCAAGTTAGCCAGACAAAAGAAGGAATATCAATCGAGGATAAAATCTCTGATTGATCAAATCCATAGACTGGAAATAACACACAAAGGTACTATTGCGGTGGTGACACTAGACAAACTAACAAATGCTAGAGCAACACTATCTGAAGAACTAAGCATCAAAACGAAAAGACAATACATACTACCACATAAGATATATTATGAACAAGGTAACAAAAGCAGGAAAATGCTAGCAAAAGCAGTTCAGAATAAAAAAAGTCGCATCCACAATACACCAAATAAGGCACTATACATTCATCTAATGAGGAGATAGCAAAACAGTTTGAACTTTACTATCAAACCCTGTATAACATTCCATCCAAACCTAAATATCCCCACAACACAGAAAAAAGATCAAACCTCATACAAAACTTCCTACAGAAATATAGCCCACCCCAAATAGCATCAACCACGGTCCAAGAACTTGAAGACCCAATTTCAGGGCCCTGAATTCGATAAAGCTATCAAGGACATGAAGATAGGCAAAGCCCCAGGACCAGATGGACTACCCCTACAATATTATAAGACATTCACTAATATTCTAAAGCCTAGATTCTTGAATTCTCTTCACTCACTCCAATCTGTACAAAATCCATGAGAAAAAAAACTACTAGAAGCTCACATATCTGTTATTCCCAAAGAAGGTAAAGATCCCAACCAGGTCACAAACTATATACAATTTCCCTGATCGATGTTGATGTAAAGATATATGCCAAAATATTAGCAAATAGACTTCTCCCTTTATTAACCTCCCTTACATCCCTTGATCAAGTAGGCTTTATTCTAGGTAGAGAAGCACCTGACAATACGATCAAAGCAATAAACATAAACCACTGGCTTACATCCAAAAAGAAACAAGGCTTTTTTCTCTCCCTTGATGCCGAGAAGGCATTCGACAGAGTGGCCTGGGACTATATGGACGCTGTCTTAACCCACATTGGTATTCTTAAATCAGAAAAGGGCTGGCGACTCGGATGCTCTTGAATAAAAGTCCTTTATTGGGTTACATGGGTACACGGGTACAGGCTACTCTGACGCGTTTCGGCTAAGAAGGCTTCATCAAAGCATACACATTGGTATTCTACCTCTAATGAGAGCATATATAAAAGCTCTATATTCCAACCCAACTGCAAAAGTCCGTGTTAATGGCCACCTGTTGAACGCCTTCAATTTGCGCAATGGTACAAGACAGGGTTGCCCCCTATCCCGTCTCTTGTTTGTCCGTACACTGGAAGTGTTACTAAACAGAATCCGATCTAATCCGGACATAAAGGGAATACAGATTCATAACCAAACATATAAAGTCGCAGCCTTTGCAGGTGACATGCTTCTCTTTCTCTCAGACCCCCATATATCTATACCCAATCTTATTCAAGACCTAGAGCAATTCCAATTAATATCAAACTTGAAAATGAACCATTCAAAATCCAGCGCACTCAGCATCACATCATGTAAAAACAAAAATTTCCCCTTCTCGTGGGCCAACCACTTCATAACATATCTAGGAATAGAAATCCCTACTAACTTGAATGATCTATTTAAGCTCAATTACACACCAATCTTAAAAGAATCAAAGGATGACTTAAAGAGATGGAACTCATTAAACGTGTCATGGTTTGGGAGAGCCTCTGTAATCAAAATGACAATACTGCCCCACTTTCTCTATGTCATGCAAACAATCCCCCATTAGAGTACCATTACCTTTCTTTACCTCTTTTCGTCAAGCATGCACATCCTTCATCTGGAGAAGTAAACCCCCCAGAATCAAATTCACTAAACTAAATCTACCAAAAAATAAAGGAGGAATTGGGCTCCCTGATTTACTCAAATATCACCAGGCAGCCCTTCTAGCAAGAATAGTGGATTGGAACATCAATCATACAGTTAAAGACTGGGTGTGACTGGAACACATACAACTCCCCCAACCTGCTAAATCCCTTCCATGGATACACCCAAAACACCATCCAATAGCCACCAAAAACCACCCCCTCATAGGTCCCACTCTAGAGATATTTAGAAGTACCTTCAAACCCAGTATCCCCTCACCATGGTTTGGCCCACTCACCCCACTAAGGAACAATCCAGAGCCCCCCCCAGGAACAGAACAAAACTTCCTTACAACTATCAGGCCTCATAAAGATATTCTGACAAAACATTTCTTTAAAAAAGGAACACTTCTCTCTAGAGAGGAGCTAAACAAAGAAATTAGTCCAAATATAATCTCATAATGGAATTACATACAAATTAGACACTTCCTGACCAGAAAATAAACTGCATAATCTTGGTCTAGAGCCTCTACGACCCTAGAAGACCTATGTTCAAAAAAAAAAAAAAACCCACAAAGACATATCATAAAAAAAGGGAATTTTCCCCCACGTGGGTTTTTTTTTGCAGCGAATGGGTGGAAAAAATACTACATGTAATTTAAGATTACTTAGATTTTTTTATTGGTGACATAATAGCAAAGAATTAACACTGATGGTTAAAATATGAGCTGTGGTACAGGAGATATAAATGCGACAACACAGATGAAACTGAACACAAATTACATAATATTCAAGCGCTAAAAATGTTGATAATAAGCTAAACTGATGCGTTTCGACCCCACTGGGTCTTCTTCAGAGAATTATTACGCCGTGAAAATATTTGCATACATTGAAATTCATAAACATAACCACAAAATAAATAAAATACTACGGTATTTTATTTAATGATTTTATTTATAATCATTTTATTTATTTTTATTTATTTTGTGGTTATGTTTATGAATTTCAATATATGCAAATATTTTCACAGCGTAATAATCCTCTGAAGAAGATCCGGTGGGGTCAAAACGCATCAGTATTTTGCTTATTATCAATATTTTTCGCTCTTGAATATTATGTAATTTGTGTTCAGTTTCATCTGTGTTGTCGCATTTATATCTCCTGTACCACAGCTCACATTTTAACCATCAGTGTTAATTTTTTGCTAATATGTCACCAATAGAAAAAAAAAAAAATCGAAGTAATCTTAAATTACATGTAGTATTTTTTCCACCCATTGGCTGCTAAAAAACCCCACATGGGGGGAAAATTCCCTTTTTTGACATTTATCAGGGTGTGCAGCATTCTTCTTTTCTCATACAGCGTCTTCCCTTCCAAAGACATATCATTTCCACTCTGTACAATTCACTGTTTGAGGGTAAAACAGACTTCTCCAACACGGCATGTCAAGCATGGGAACAGGATCTCGACATAAACTTATCACAAACAGACTGGGGGACAATCTATATCAGGGATATGCAATTAGCGGACCTCCAGCTGTTGCAGAACTCCAAGTCCCATGAGGCATAGCAAGACTCTGACAGCCACAAGCATGACACCCAGAGGCAGAAGCATGATGGGACTTGTAGTTTTGCAACAGCTGGAGGTCCGCTAATTGCATATCCCTGCTCTATATGTATGCCCACACAGGCTCTCTGAACGTAGCCACCCAAGAGTGTGCTTTCAAAATTATAACAAGATGGTACAGAACTCCCTTCCTTGCTTCATAAATTCTCACCTCAAATATCCAATAAATGCTGGAGATGTAAACATGAGGAAGGCTCGATGATACACATGTGGTGGTCCTGCCCTCTGATCCAGACCTTCTGGAAAATGGTGGATGAAACTACAATCTCAATCACCTCAGAAAATCTTAGGCTTGACCCAGCACAATACGTACTGCATCACAATTCGATCCCCAAAAATCAGTATCTAAAATCACTAGCAATGTTCATAATAAATGCAGCAAGACACTGCGTCCCCTGCCACTGGCGGTCGAATGTTACTCCAACAAAAAAAGAATGGTTTTATAGAATAAATAACATTGAAAAAAAATAGAAGAACTCATTAGCATATCACAGGAAAAGAATAACTAAATTCACATTGATTTGATACAACTGGTTAGAATTCAAAGACACCCAAGCCTATAAAACACTCCAAATACAACAGACTAAACTAATATACAAAGGTTTGTAAAAAGGATTCGCTGGTCTATACTTCATTGTACCATACCTTTCACCCCCCCCTCCCTTTTCCCCCCTTACCCTCCAAACTACAAAATATTACTTCTATCTCATATAACTTACTCATTAAAAAATGAATATATATATTTTTACAAAACATACGAATAAATCATTTATATCTGTAGTACCGGATAACATATTCTTGACATATAAATAGTATTGTTCTAATGTAAAATGTATTGCATTACCATTTTATTATTAATACATCCACAAGACTATGTCATTGTTACTCTGTTTTTGATTTTCTGTTCAATCAATAAAAACTTTATGTAAAAAAGAAAAAAAAAAAAAAAAGAAAGAGGTAGTCTAATAGTTAAAAAGATAAGCTATAGTAGTAATAATGACCATTGCAATATTTTATATTATTAGGTAATTGTTAATATTCCCGCCACAATAACTCTATAACCCTAACGCAAACTTCTTACAACCGTCGGGGGGGTTGTTGCAGAACTACAAAGCTCAGCTGCCTCATTAGATGTTATTTGAGGAAACGCTCTGGGACAACTAAACAAATTCTCCTTACTCCACAATCTACAAAGGGGAGTCCGTGACTAGCAACTATGACTAGGATCCTGAAAATCCCTCCAGTCTGTTCCTCTTGATTGGAAATGTCATAGGGTTTACAGAGTCAGTGTTGGCAGCAACCTCTCCAACTCTTATGCCGCGTACACACGGTCGGACTTTTTGGCTACAAAAGTCCGACAGCCCGTCCGACAGACTTTCGATGGACTTTTGGCGGACTTGCGGCAGACTTTCTAACGTCCGGACTTGCCTACATACGATCACACAAAAGTCCGACGGATTCGTACGTGATGACGTACATCAGACTAAAATAAGGAAGTTGATAGCCAGTAGCCAATAGCTGCCCTAGGGTGGGTTTTTGTCCGTCGGACTAGCACACAGACAAGCGGATTTCTGGGTCCGGCGTAGTTACGACGTAAAGATTTGAAGCATGTTTCAAATCTAAAGTCCATCAGATTTGCGGCTGGAAAAGTCAGCTGAAAGTCCGGGGAAGCCCACACACGATCGGATTGTCAGCCGGCTTTGGTCCGTCGGCGTCCGTCGGACTTTTGTAGAGGAAAAGTCTGACCGTGTGTACGCGACATTGATAATACAGTACTGGATTTGTATCTACACCTTCACACAGAGTTTAGTTTCCAATACCAGCCTCTCTAATGGGTCCCCCTCCTACCCCCTGGGCTCATAGCAGCTGCGTTGGCAGCTAAAGCTTCTGTAATGCCATTGTAACCTATTACAAATACTGTCAGCACTATGTAGTGATACTCACAGCTCCAGATATGAAGTTGTCCCAATGATGGGGCAGGTGATGTACTTCACTTTCTCCATGCAGCCCCACAAGGACAATAGAGACATCACCACTGGTGCTAGCAGCCAGGTCAGTCCCCGTCGCTATCTTCAACTTATACATCTTTAGGATTTCAGGAGAAGACTCTTAAGGGAGCAGCTCTGCAAGACACAAGTACAGTTTGAAGAGTCAGCTAGATCTTCCGCTTTTATGCAATTTACAACAAGTTCACGCCTACAACTAATGACAAGATCAGCAGCATGAACCAATCCTGTTTGGACATAGGCATTATTTTTAGATTGAATTATCTATGCATGTGATGCAGGGGCGGATCCAGAGTCTAGTCTCGGGAGGGACACGGCCAGAAAATAAGGTCTTGCTTACAGAACTGAATTTAATGTATAATACAGTGTACAGAGGTCAGTAATATGTAGAGCAGTGTACAGAGGTCAGTAGTATGTAGGGCAGTGTACAGAGGTCAGTAATATGTAGGGCAGTGTACAGAGGTCAGTAGTATGTAGAGCAGTGTACAGAGGTCAGTAGTATGTAGAGCAGTGTACAGAGGTCAGTAGGATTTAGGCAATGTACAGAGGTCAGTAGTATGTAGAGCAGTGTACAGAGGTCAGTAGTATGTAGAGCAGTGTACAGAGGTCAGTAGTATGTAGAGCAGTGTACAGAGGTCAGTAATATGTAGGGCAGTGTACAGAGGTCAGTAGTATGTAGGGCAGTGTACAGAGGTCAGTAGTATGTAGAGCAGTGTACAGAGGTCAGTAGTATGTAGGGCAGTGTACAGAGATCAGTAGTATGTAGAGCAGTGTACAGAGGTCAGTAGTATGTGGGACAGTGTACAGAGGTCAGTAGTATGTAGAGCAGTGTACAGAGCTCAGTAGTATGTAGGGCAGTGTACAGAGGTCAGTAGTAGGTAGGGCAGTGTACAGAGGTCAGTAGTATGTAGAGCAGTGTACAGAGGTCAGTAGTATGTAGGGCAGTGTACAGGGGTCAGTAGTATGTAGGGCAGTGTACAGAGGTCAGTAATATGTAGAGCAGTGTACAGAGGTCAGTAGTATGTAGAGCAGTGTACAGAGATCAGTAGTATGTAGAGCAGTGTACAGAGGTCAGTAGTATGTAGGGCAGTGTACAGAGGTCAGTAGTATGTAGAGCAGTGTACAGAGGTCAGTAGTATGTAGGGCAGTGTACAGAGGTCAGTAGTATGTAGAGCAGTGTACAGAGGTCAGTAGTATGTAGAGCAGTGTACAGAGGTCAGTAGTATGTAGGGCAGTGTACAGAGGTCAGTAATATGTAGAGCAGTGTACAGAGGTCAGTAGTATGTAGAGCAGTGTACAGAGGTCAGTAGTATGTAGAGCAGTGTACAGGGGTCAGTAGTATGTAGGGCAGTGTACAGAGGTCAGTAGTATGTAGAGCAGTGTACAGAGGTCAGTAGTATGTAGAGCAGTGTACAGAGGTCAGTAGTATGTAGGGCAGTGTACAGGGGTCAGTAGTATGTAGGGCAGTGTACAGAGGTCAGTAATATGTAGGGCAGTGTACAGAGGTCAGTAGTATGTAGGGCAGTGTACAGAGATCAGTAGTATGTAGAGCAGTGTACAGAGGTCAGTAGGATGTAGAGCAGTGTACAGAGGTCAGTAGTATGTAGGGCAGTGTACAGAGGTCAGTAATATGTAGGGCAGTGTACAGAGATCAGTAGTATGTAGGGCAGTGTACAGAGGTCAGTAGTATGTAGGGCAGTGTACAGAGGTCAGTAGGATGTAGAGCAGTGTACAGAGGTCAGTAGTATGTAGGGCAGTGTACAGAGGTCAGTAGTATGTAGGGCAGTGTACAGAGGTCAGTAGTATGTAGGGCAGTGTACAGAGGTCAGTGGTATGTTGGGCAGTGTACAGAGGTCAGTAGTATGTAGGGCAGTGTACAGAGGTCAGTGGTATGTTGGGCAGTGTACAGAAGTCAGTAGTATGTAGGGCAGTGTACAGAGGTCAGTAGTATGTAGAGCAGTGTACAGAGGTCAGTGGTATGTTGGGCAGTGTACAGAAGTCAGTAGTATGTAGGGCAGTGTACAGAGGTCAGTAGTATGTAGAGCAGTGTACAGAGGTCAGTAGTATGTAGAGCAGTGTACAGAGGTCAGTAGTATGTAGAGCAGTGTACAGAGGTCAGTAGTATGTAGGGCAGTGTACAGAGGTCAGTGGTATGTTGGGCAGTGTACAGAAGTCAGTAGTATGTAGGGCAGTGTACAGAGGTCAGTAGTATGTAGAGCAGTGTACAGAGGTCAGTAGTATGTAGAGCAGTGTACAGAGGTCAGTGGTATGTTGGGCAGTGTACAGAGGTCAGTAGTATGTAGGGCAGTGTACAGAGGTCAGTGGTATGTTGGGCAGTGTACAGAAGTCAGTAGTATGTAGGGCAGTGTACAGAGGTCAGTAGTATGTAGAGCAGTGTACAGAGGTCAGTAGTAGGTAGGGCAGTGTACAGAGATCAGTAGTATGTAGGGCAGTGTACAGAGGTCAGTAGTATGTAGAGCAGTGTACAGAGGTCAGTAATATGTAGGGCAGTGTACAGAGGTCAGTAGTATGTAGGGCAGTGTACAGAGGTCAGTAGTATGTAGAGCAGTGTACAGAGGTCAGTAGTATGTAGGGCAGTGTACAGAGATCAGTAGTATGTAGAGCAGTGTACAGAGGTCAGTAGTATGTGGGACAGTGTACAGAGGTCAGTAGTATGTAGAGCAGTGTACAGAGCTCAGTAGTATGTAGGGCAGTGTACAGAGGTCAGTAGTAGGTAGGGCAGTGTACAGAGGTCAGTAGTATGTAGAGCAGTGTACAGAGGTCAGTAGTATGTAGGGCAGTGTACAGGGGTCAGTAGTATGTAGGGCAGTGTACAGAGGTCAGTAATATGTAGAGCAGTGTACAGAGGTCAGTAGTATGTAGAGCAGTGTACAGAGATCAGTAGTATGTAGAGCAGTGTACAGAGGTCAGTAGTATGTAGGGCAGTGTACAGAGGTCAGTAGTATGTAGAGCAGTGTACAGAGGTCAGTAGTATGTAGGGCAGTGTACAGAGGTCAGTAGTATGTAGAGCAGTGTACAGAGGTCAGTAGTATGTAGAGCAGTGTACAGAGGTCAGTAGTATGTAGGGCAGTGTACAGAGGTCAGTAATATGTAGAGCAGTGTACAGAGGTCAGTAGTATGTAGAGCAGTGTACAGAGGTCAGTAGTATGTAGAGCAGTGTACAGGGGTCAGTAGTATGTAGGGCAGTGTACAGAGGTCAGTAGTATGTAGAGCAGTGTACAGAGGTCAGTAGTATGTAGAGCAGTGTACAGAGGTCAGTAGTATGTAGGGCAGTGTACAGGGGTCAGTAGTATGTAGGGCAGTGTACAGAGGTCAGTAATATGTAGGGCAGTGTACAGAGGTCAGTAGTATGTAGGGCAGTGTACAGAGATCAGTAGTATGTAGAGCAGTGTACAGAGGTCAGTAGGATGTAGAGCAGTGTACAGAGGTCAGTAGTATGTAGGGCAGTGTACAGAGGTCAGTAATATGTAGGGCAGTGTACAGAGATCAGTAGTATGTAGGGCAGTGTACAGAGGTCAGTAGTATGTAGGGCAGTGTACAGAGGTCAGTAGGATGTAGAGCAGTGTACAGAGGTCAGTAGTATGTAGGGCAGTGTACAGAGGTCAGTAGTATGTAGGGCAGTGTACAGAGGTCAGTAGTATGTAGGGCAGTGTACAGAGGTCAGTAGGATGTAGAGCAGTGTACAGAGGTCAGTAGTATGTAGGGCAGTGTACAGAGGTCAGTAGTATGTAGAGCAGTGTACAGAGGTCAGTAGTATGTAGGGCAGTGTACAGAGGTCAGTAGTATGTAGAGCAGTGTACAGAGGTCAGTAGTATGTAGAGCAGTGTACAGAGGTCAGTAGTATGTAGAGCAGTGTACAGAGATCAGTAATATGTAGGGCAGTGTACATAGGTCAGTAGTATGTAGAGCAGTGTACAGAGGTCAGTAGTAGGTAGGGCAGTGTACAGAGGTCAGTAGTATGTAGAGCAGTGTACAGAGGTCAGTAATATGTAGGGCAGTGTACAGAGGTCAGTAGTATGTAGAGCAGTGTACAGAGGTCAGTAGTAGGTAGGGCAGTGTACAGAGGTCAGTAGTATGTAGAGTAGTGTACAGAGGTCAGTAGTATGTAGAGTAGTGTACAGAGGTCAGTAATATGTAGGGCAGTGTACATAGGTCAGTAGTATGTAGAGCAGTGTACAGAGGTCAATAATATGTAGGACAGTGTACAGAGGTCAGTAGTAGGTAGGGCAGTGTACAGAGGTCAGTAGTATGTAGAGCAGTGTACAGAGGTCAGTAGTATGTAGAGCAGTGTACAGAGGTCAGTAGTATGTAGAGCAGTGTACAGAGGTCAGTAGTATGTAGGGCAGTGTACAGAGGTCAGTAGTATGTAGGGCAGTGTACAGAGGTCAGTAGTATGTAGGGCAGTGTACAGAGGTCAGTAGTATGTAGAGCAGTGTACAGAGGTCAGTAGTATGTAGGGCAGTGTACAGGGGTCAGTAGTATGTAGGGCAGTGTACAGAGGTCAGTAATATGTAGGGCAGTGTACAGAGGTCAGTAGTATGTAGAGCAGTGTACAGAGGTCAGTAGTATGTAGGGCAGTGTACAGAGATCAGTAATATGTAGGGCAGTGTACAAAGGTCAGTAGTATGTAGGGCAGTGTACAGAGGTCAGTAGTATGTAGGGCAGTGTACAGGGGTCAGTAGTATGTAGGGCAGTGTACAGAGGTCAGTAATATGTAGGGCAGTGTACAGAGGTCAGTAGTATGTAGAGCAGTGTACAGAGGTCAGTAGTATGTAGGGCAGTGTACAGAGATCAGTAATATGTAGGGCAGTGTACAGAGGTCAGTAATATGTAGGGCAGTGTACAGAGGTCAGTAGTATGTAGAGCAGTGTACAGAGGTCAGTAGTATGTAGGGCAGTGTACAGAGGTCAGTAGTATGTAGAGCAGTGTACAGAGGTCAGTAGTGTGTAGAGCAGTGTACAGGGGTCAGTAATATGTAGGGCAGTGTACAGAGGTCAGTAGTATGTAGAGCAGTGTACAGAGGTCAGTAGTATGTAGAGCAGTGTACAGAGGTCAGTAGTATGTAGGGCAGTGTACAGAGGTCAGTAGTATGTAGAGCAGTGTACAGAGGTCAGTAGTGTGTAGAGCAGTGTACAGGGGTCAGTAATATGTAGGGCAGTGTACAGAGGTCAGTAGTATGTAGAGCAGTGTACAGAGGTCAGTAGTATGTAGGGCAGTGTACAGAGGTCAGTAGTATGTAGAGCAGTGTACAGAGGTCAGTAGTGTGTAGAGCAGTGTACAGGGGTCAGTAATATGTAGGGCAGTGTACAGAGGTCAGTAGTATGTAGAGCAGTGTACAGAGGTCAGTAGTATGTAGAGCAGTGTACAGAGGTCAGTAGTATGTAGAGCAGTGTACAGAGGTCAGTAGTAGGTAGGGCAGTGTACAGAGGTCAGTAGTATGTAGAGTAGTGTACAGAGGTCAGTAATATGTAGGGCAGTGTACAGAGGTCAGTAGTAGGTAGGGCAGTGTACAGAGGTCAGTAGTATGTAGAGTAGTGTACAGAGGTCAGTAATATGTAGGGCAGTGTACAGAGGTCAGTAGTAGGTAGGGCAGTGTACAGAGGTCAGTAGTATGTAGGGCAGTGTACAGAGGTCAGTAGTATGTAGAGCAGTGTACAGAGGTCAGTAGTGTGTAGAGCAGTGTACAGGGGTCAGTAATATGTAGGGCAGTGTACAGAGGTCAGTAGTATGTAGAGCAGTGTACAGAGGTCAGTAGTATGTAGAGCAGTGTACAGAGGTCAGTAGTATGTAGAGCAGTGTACAGAGGTCAGTAGTAGGTAGGGCAGTGTACAGAGGTCAGTAGTATGTAGAGTAGTGTACAGAGGTCAGTAATATGTAGGGCAGTGTACAGAGGTCAGTAGTAGGTAGGGCAGTGTACAGAGGTCAGTAATATGTAGGGCAGTGTACAGAGGTCAGTAGTATGTAGGGCAGTGTACAGAGGTCAGTAGTATGTAGAGCAGTGTACAGAGGTCAGTAATATGTAGGACAGTGTACAGAGGTCAGTAGTAGGTAGGGCAGTGTACAGAGGTCAGTAGTATGTAGAGCAGTGTACAGAGGTCAGTAGTATGTAGGGCAGTGTACAGAGGTCAGTAGTATGTAGGGCAGTGTACAGAGGTCAGTAGTATGTAGGGCAGTGTACAGAGGTCAGTAGTATGTAGAGCAGTGTACAGAGGTCAGTAGTATGTAGGGCAGTGTACAGGGGTCAGTAGTATGTAGGGCAGTGTACAGAGGTCAGTAATATGTAGGGCAGTGTACAGAGGTCAGTAGTATGTAGAGCAGTGTACAGAGGTCAGTAGTATGTAGGGCAGTGTACAGAGATCAGTAATATGTAGGGCAGTGTACAAAGGTCAGTAGTATGTAGGGCAGTGTACAGAGGTCAGTAGTATGTAGGGCAGTGTACAGGGGTCAGTAGTATGTAGAGCAGTGTACAGAGGTCAGTAGTATGTAGAGCAGTGTACAGAGGTCAGTAGTGTGTAGAGCAGTGTACAGAGGTCAGTAGTATGTAGAGCAGTGTACAGAGGTCAGTAGTATGTAGGGCAGTGTACAGAGGTCAGTAGTATATAGAGCAGTGTACAGAGGTCAGTAGTATGTAGGGCAGTGTACAGGGGTCAGTAGTATGTAGGGCAGTGTACAGAGGTCAGTAATATGTAGGGCAGTGTACAGAGGTCAGTAATATGTAGGGCAGTGTACAGAGGTCAGTATTATGTAGAGCAGTGTACAGAGGTCAGTAGTATGTAGAGCAGTGTACAGAGGTCAGTAGTATGTAGGGCAGTGTACAGAGGTCAGTAATATGTAGGGCAGTGTACAGAGGTCAGTAATATGTAGGGCAGTGTACAGAGGTCAGTAGTATGTAGAGCAGTGTACAGAGGTCAGTAGTATGTAGAGCAGTGTACAGAGGTCAGTAGTATGTAGGGCAGTGTACAGAGGTCAGTAATATGTAGGGCAGTGTACAGAGGTCAGTAGTATGTAGAGCAGTGTACAGAGGTCAGTAGTATGTAGAGCAGTGTACAGAGGTCAGTAGTATGTAGAGCAGTGTACAGAGGTCAGTAGTATGTAGAGCAGTGTACAGAGGTCAGTAGTATGTAGAGCAGTGTACAGAGGTCAGTAGTGTGTAGAGCAGTGTACAGGGGTCAGTAGTATGTAGGGCGGTGTACAGAGGTCAGTACAATGTAGAGCAGTGTACAGAGGTCAGTAATATGTAGGGCAGTGTACAGAGGTCAGTAATATGTAGGGCAGTGTACAGAGGTCAGTAGTATCCCATATGGAAGAAAAATATATTTCCAATATATTTATTTAAAAAATTATATATTTTAAATATATTTACAATATATTGGCCTACACTAATATATTTTTACATGTAGTCCAAAAATGTAAATTAAAATATATTTTCCAGATATTTTTGAACATCTAAAAAAATGCATTAAAACATATATTTTTAAATATACTTGTAAATGCATTCCAAAAATATAATTTAAATTTAAATGTATTTTCCAAAGACATATATTGGAAAATATATTTTTTTAAATATATTCTTTAGATTTTTTAACACATAAAAAAGTAATTTCAACATATATTTTTACATATATTTGTAAATGCATTCCAAAAACATAAGTATTTTATAAAGACATATATTGGAAAATATATTTTTAAAATATATTCTTCATATTTTTTTAACATATGAAAAATAATTTTAACATATATATTTTTACATATATTTGTAAACGCATTCCAAAAATATAATTTAAATGTATTTTCCAAAGACATATGTTGGAAAATGTATTTTTTAAATATATTCTTCAGATTTGTTTTAACATATAAAAAAGCAAATTTTTTTTTTTTGCAAAATCTTTTTTATTAAATTTTTCAACATATATTTTGTACATATATTTGTAAATGCATTCGTAAATATAATTTTAATGTATTTTCCAAAGATACATATTAGATAATATATTTTTTTAAAATATGTTCTTCTAAAAATGTTCAACGTCTAATAAAGATTTTTCAACATATATTTTTTCGTATTTTTGTAATATTGACTTGGAAAAAAAAACAAAACTATAACATAGATAACATTCTGTATACATTTATAAGTGACTCCCATTTTAATATGTTTTTTTTTTACTCTTTTAAAATAAAAAAAAATAAAAACTAAAAGATTCAAATAAAATATTTTATTTTTTTTATCAGATTTCAAGCACATAATCCATTTAATACAAAGCAGATGAACCTCTCACATCCACCTTCTATTCCCAAAGAATTTTTCTACAAGTCATTCTGAATTGGGAAAACTTGTCGGCTGACCAGAAAAACGTCTTCAAGACAAACAGAGGAAGTCCAGTTACTTTGATTTATTGATTGACCTGAATGAATGAGAACTTCACAGACCCTCCCCTCCCCCTCCACAGTCCAAGGATCTTGTCTGCTTACAGGAGGTACCAGAGAAACTCCACACTCTGGATAGAAGTCTTCAATATTCTGATTAATCCATCAATCAATCGTTACACTATTATTACCAAACTCGCTCCTCCATGTCTTTATGGACCTTGCTTTGTGCACTGGTGGGCAGTCATGATGGAACAGGAAGGGGCCGTCCCCAAACTCTTCCCACAATGTTGGGGGCATGAAAATGTCCAAAATGTCTTGGTATGCTGACGCCCTAAGTGTTTCCTTCACTGGAACTAAGGGGCCAAGCCCAGAAACCCATAAAACACCCCCATATCATATCCCCCCCACACCATATCCCACTAATCCCCCCCCCCACCAATCCCCCCACCCAACCCCCTCCACCCCACCATAATCCCCCCACCCACCCCACCATACCCCCCTTCCACCCCACACCATAATCCCCCCTCCACCCCACCATAATCCCCCCTCCACCCCACCATAATCCCCCCTCCACCCCACCATAATCCCCCCTCCACCCCACACCATAATCCCCCCTCCACCCCACCATAATCCCCCCTCCACCCCACCATAATCCCCCCTCCACCCCACACCATAACCCCCCCTCCGCCCCACCATAATCCCCCCTCCACCCCACCATAATCCCCCCTCCACCCCACACCATAATCCCCCCTCCACCCCACCATAATCCCCCCTCCACCCCACCATAATCCCCCCTCCACCCCACACCATAATCCCCCCTCCACCCCACCATAATCCCCCCTCCACCCCACACCATAATCCCCCCTCCACCCCACCATAATCCCCCCTCCACCCCACACCATAATCCCCCCTCCACCCCACCATAATCCCCCCTCCACCCCACCATAATCCCCCCTCCACCCCACACCATAATCCCCCCTCCACCCCACACCATAATCCCCCCTCCACCCCACCATAATCCCCCCTCCACCCCACACCATAATCCCCCCTCCACCCCACCATAATCCCCCCTCCACCCCACCATAATCCCCCCTCCACCCCACCATAATCCCCCCTCCACCCCACACCATAATTCCCCCTCCACCCCACCATAATCCCCCCTCCACCCCACACCATAATCCCCCCTCCACCCCACCATAATCCCCCCTCCACAACACCATAATCCCCCCTCCACCCCACACCATAATCCCCCCTCCACCCCACCATAATCCCCCCTCCACCCCACACCATAATCCCCCCTCCACCCCACCATAATCCCCCCTCCACCCCACCATAATCCCCCCTCCACCCCACACCATAATCCCCCTCCACCCCACACCATAATCCCCCCTCCACCCCACCATAATCCCCCCTCCACCCCACCATAATCCCCCCTCCACCCCACCATAATCCCCCCTCCACCCCACACCATAATCCCCCCTCCACCCCACACCATAATCCCCCTCCACCCCACACCATAATCCCCCCTCCACTCCACCATAATCCCCCCTCCACCCCACACCATAATCCCCCCTCCACCCCACCATAATCCCCCCTCCACCCCACCATAATCCCCCCTCCACCAAATGATTTGGACCAGTACACAAAAAAAAGGTCCATAAAGACATGGATGAGCGAGTTTGGGGTGGAGGAACTTGACTGACCTACACAGAGTCCTGACCTCAAACCTCAAGCCTTCTCATCCAACATCAGTGCCTGACCTCACAAATGCTTTTCTGGAAGAATAGTCAAACATTCCCATAGACACCCTCCTAAACCTTGTGGACGGCCTTTCCAGAAGAGGTGAAGCTGTTATAGACCGGGATGCCATTAAAGTTTATGTGCGTGTAAAGGCAGGCGTCCCAATACTTATGGGATTATAGTATATATACTATATATTCTTTTTATACTAAGTCCAGTCCATTGTTTAGACTTAGTACCTGCCGAAGGGTAATTCCAGCAGCCAATTAAAAAGGAATTGGGATATTAAAGTTCCCCCCAGCACAAAATTAAAATTCAGCAACTACACATACTATACACTATACACATACTGTACACATACTGTACACATACTATACACTATACACATACTGTACACATACTATACACTATACACATACTGTACACATACCACATACTGTACACATACTATACACTATACACATACTGTACACATACTGTACACTATACACATACTGTACACATACCACATACTGTACACATACTATACACTATACACATACTGTACACATACTATACACTATACACATACTGTACACATACCACATACTGTACACATACTATACACTATACACATACTGTACACATACTATACACTATACACATACTGTACACATACCACATACTGTACACATACTATACACTATACACATACTGTACACATACTATACACTATACACATACTGTACACATACTATACACTATACACATACTGTACACATACCACATACTGTACACATACTATACACTATACACATACTGTACACATACTATACACTATACACATACTGTACACATACCACATACTGTACACATACTATACACTATACACATACTGTACACATACCACATACTGTACACATACTATACACTATACACATACTGTACACATACTGTACACATACTATACACTATACACATACTGTACACATACTATACACTATACACATACTGTACACATACTATACACTATACACATACTGTACACATACCACATACTGTACACATACTATACACTATACACATACTGTACACATACTGTACACTATACACATACTGTACACATACCACATACTGTACACATACTATACACTATACACATACTGTACACATACTGTACACATACTATACACTATACACATACTGTACACATACTATACACTATACACATACTGTACACATACTATACACTATACACATACTGTACACATACCACATACTGTACACATACTATACACTATACACATACTGTACACATACTATACACTATACACATACTGTACACATACTATACACATACTGTACACATACTATACACTATACACATACTGTACACATACTATACACATACTGTACACATACTATACACATACTGTACACATACTATACACATACTGTGCACATACTATAAACATTGTACACATACCACATACTGTACACATACTATACACATACTATACACATTGTACACATACTATACACATACTGTACACATACTATAAACATTGTACACATACCACATACTGTACACATACTATACACATACTGTACACATACTATACACATACTATACACATACTATATACATACTATACACATACCACATACTGTACACATTATACATATATCACATACTGTACACATACCACATACTGTACACATTATACACATACCACATACTGTACACATACTATACACTTACTGTACACATACTATACATATACTGTACACATACTATACACATGATATACACATACTGTACACATACTATACACATACTGTACACATTATACACATGAATGAATGATTTGTAAAGCGCAGCAAATGCGAACATACTATACACATACCACATACTGTACACATACTATACACATACCACATACTGTACACATGCTATACACATACTGTACAAATACTATACACATACTATACACATACCACATACTGTACACATACTATACACATACTGTACACATACTATACACATACTATACACACACTGTACACATACTATACACATACTATACACATACTGTACACATACTATACACATACCACATACTGTACACATTGTACACATACCACATACTGTACACATACTATACACACACTGTACACATACCACATACTGTACACATACTGTACACATTATACACATACCACATACTGTACACATTATACACATACAACATACTGTACACATTATACACATACAACATACTGTACACATTGTACACATACCACATACTGTACACATTATACACATACAACATACTGTACACATTATACACATACAACATACTGTACACATTATACACATACCACATACTGTACACATTAGACACATACCACATACTATATACACATACTGTACACATACCACACACTGTACACATACCACACACTATACACATACTGTACACATTATACACATACTACATTTTGTACACATAATATACACATACCACATACTGTACAAATACTGTACACATTATACACATACCACATACTGTACACATACCACATACTGTACACATACTGTACACATACTGTACACATACCACATACTGTACAAATACTGTACACATTATACACATACCACATACTGTACACATTGTACACATACCACATACTGTACACATACTGTACACATACCACATACTGTACACATACTGTACACATACCACATACTGTACACATATTGTACACATACCGCATACTGTACACATTATACACATACTGTACACAAACTGTACACATACCACATACTGTACACATACTATACACATACTGTACACATACCACATACTGTACACATTATACACATACAACATACTGTACACATACCACATACTATACACATACTGTACACATTATACACATACAACATACTGTACACATACCACATACTGTACACATACTGTACACATTATACACATACCACATACTGTACAAATACTGTACACATACTATACACATACCACATATTGTACACATACTATACACATACCACATACTGTACACATACTATACACACACACTGTACACATACTACATACTGTACACATTATACACATACTGCACACATTATACACATACTGTACACATTATACACATACTGCACACATTATACACATACCACATACTGTACACATTGTACACATACTGTACACATTGTACACATACTGTACACATTATACACATACCGTACACATACCACATACTGTACACATACCACATACTGTACACATTATACACATACAACATACTGTACACATTGTACACATACCACATACTGTACACATTATACACATACAACATACTGTACACATTATACACATACAACATACTGTACACATTGTACACATACCACATACTGTACACATACTGTACACATTATACACATACCACATACTGTACACATTATACACATACCACATACTATATACACATACTGTACACATACCACACACTGTACACATACCACACACTATACACATACTGTACACATACTGTACACATTATACACATACTACATACTGTACACATAATATAGACATACCACATACTGTACAAATACTGTACACATTATACACATACCACATACTGTACACATACCACATACTGTACACATACTGTACACATACTGTACACATACCACATACTGTACACATACTGTACACATACCACATACTGTACACATATTGTACACATACCGCATACTGTACACATTATACACATACTGTACACAAACTGTACACATACCACATACTGTACACATACTATACACATACTGTAAATGTTAGGCGCTCCGTCTTCTACCTGTGGCCTAGGCTCTTGGAGATGGCTCAGTGGAGGTCCTCGCCGGCGGTTAATCAATAACACATACACACACTAGGTATGCTGAAATGATTACAAATCTTTATTCCAGGACTTGCTGTTTTATGCTGTCTTTACAAGACTCTGCCCACAATTTGGGGGCCAATCAAAATGATAATACATATTAGCACATTCGGTAATTTCCAAACATTAATATATCTTGTGATTTGATTTTTCATACTTTAATAAAGTCTTGTGATATCAGTAATGGTGACCCCTGTAGTTCAAGTTAATAGGTCAAAACATTCCTTAGCCTCTGTCACTTGTCTGCTGGACAACCGCAGCTTCCCTAAAAAGTACAGAGACAAAACCACAAAACAGATGCTTCCTCTGATGGGCATGGAATAGAGGAATAGACAGACAGTATGATGTATTTTAGTAAAATCATAAGACAGTTTGTCAGGTTCACTAAAATATCCCAAGATATTTTCCTAATCATTAAAGCAAAATCTGATTATTAAAGCAAAACCCTGAACATATCATATACAGAGTGAAATCAACATTAATCAATAATGAAATGTAATATAGAATCTCCTTACAGTAAACATACCACATACTGTACACATTATACACATACAACATACTGTACACATACCACATACTATACACATACTGTACACATTATACACATACAACATACTGTACACATACCACATACTGTACACATTATACACATACCACATACTGTACACATACTATACACATACTGTACACATACTATACACATACCACATACTGTACACATACTATACACATACTGTACAAATACTATACACATACCACATACTGTACACATACTATACACATACCACATACTGTACACATACTATACACACACACTGTACACATACTACATACTGTACACATTATACACATACTGCACACATTATACACATACTGCACACATTATACACATACTGTACACATTATACACATACTGTACACACACTATACACACACACTGTACACATACTACATACTGTACACATTATACACATACTGTACACATACCACATACTGTACACATACTATACACACACACTGTACACATACTACATACTGTACACATTATACACATACTGTACACATTATACACATACTGCACACATTATACACATACTGTACACATTATACACATACTGCACACATTATACACATACTGTACACATTATACCCATACTGTACACATACCACATACTGTACACATACTATACACACACACTGTACACATACTACATACTGTACACATTATACACATACTGTACACATACCACATACTGTACACATACTATACACACACACTGTACACATACTACATACTGTACACATTATACACATACTGTACACATTATACACATACTGCACACATTATACACATACTGCACACATTATACACATACTGTACACATTATACACATACTGCACACATTATACACATACTGCACACATTATACACATACTGTACACATTATACACATACTGCACACATTATACACATACTGCACACATTATACACATACTGTACACATTATACACATACTGCACACATTATACACATACTGTACACATTATACACATACTGTACACACACTATACACACACTGCAGTGTGTTAAATTTTGGCCGGGGTTCCCTTAATATGCATACCAGACCTGAAGGGCCTGGTATGGAATTTAGGGGGACCCCCACATCATTTTCTTTTTAATTTTGGTTCGGGGTTCCCCTGTGGGGAAATCCCATGCCGTTTTTATCAATGAACTTTTATGTGTATTGTCGGACCGGCAATTCATTAATAGCCGCGAGTAGTTTTAAATGACTTTTTTTCCTTTGAAATGTCATTTTGCTGTCAGACTGTTCTAAACACAGGAAACATGCGCCCCTTTACAGGCATACTATAGACACCCCCCAGCTACGAAATTTAAAGGGATATTACACTTTTATTGTTTGACTTTAAGCATTATTAAAATCACTGCTCCTGAAAAAAACGGACGTTTTTAAAACTTTTTTTTCATTGATCCATGTCCCCTGGGGCAGGACCCAGGTCCCCAAACACTTTTTATGACAATACCATGAATACAACCCCTGGCAAAAATGATGGAATCATGAAAAACAAACAAACAAAATAACACTCCAACACATCACTAGTACTTTGTTGCACCACCTCTGGCTTTTATAACTGCTTGCAGTCTCTGAGGCATTGACTTCATGAGTGATAAACAATACTCTTCATCAATCTGGCTCCAGCCTTCTCTGATTGTTGTTGCCAAATCATCTTTGCAGGTTGGAGCCTTGTCATGGACCATTCTCTTTAGCTTCCACCACAGATTTTCAATTGGATTGAGATCCGGACTGTTTGCAGGCCATGACATTGACCTTATGTGTCTTTCTTCAAGGAATTTTTTCACAGTTTTTGCTCTATGGGAAGATGCATTATCATATTGATAAATGATTTCATTATCCCCAAACATCCTTTCAATAGATGGGATAAGAAAAGTGTCCAAAATTTCAATGTGAACCTGTGCATTGATTGAAGATTTAATGACAACCATCTCCCCAGTGCCTTTACCTGACATGCAGCCCCATATCATAATTGACTGTGGAAATTTGCCTGTTTTCTTCAGACAGTCGTCTGCATAAATCTCATTGGAACGTCACCAAACAAAAGTTCCAGCATCATCACCTTGCCCAATGCAGATTGGAGATTCATCACTGAATATGACTTTCATCCAATCATCCACAGTCCACCATTGCCTTTCCTTAGCCCATTGTAACCTTGTTTTTTTGTGTTTAGGTGTTAGAGATGGCTTTCTTTTAGCTTTTCTGTATGTAAATCCCATTTCCTTTAGGCGGTTTCTTACAGTTCGGTCACAGATGTTGACTCCAGTTTCCTCCCATTTGTTCCTCATTTGTTTTGTTGTACATTTTCTGTTTTCAATGCATATTGCTTTACGTTTTCTGTCTTGACGCTTTGATGTCTTCCTTGGTCTACCAGTATGCTTGCCTTTAACCACCTTCCCATGTTGTTTGTATTTGGTCCTTGTTTTAGACACAGCCGACTGTGAACAACCAACATCTTGTGCAACACTGCGTGATGATTTACCCTCTTTACCTTCATAGTTACATAGTAGGTGAGGTTGAAAAAAGACACAAGTCTATCAAGTCGAACCTATGTGTGTGATTATGTGTCAGTATTACATTATATATCCCTGTATGTCGCGGTCATTCAGGTGATTATCTAATAGTTTCTTGAAGCTATCAATGCTCCCCGCTGAGACCACCGCCTGTGGAAGGGAATTCCACATCCTTGCCGCTCTTACAGTAAAGAACCCTCTACGTAGTTTAAGGTTAAACCTCTTTTCTTCTAATTGTAATGAGTGGCCACGAGTCTTATTAAACTCTCTTCTGCGAAAAAGTTTTATCCCTATTGTGGGGTCACCAGTACAGTATTTGTAAATTGAAATCATATCCCCTCTCAAGCGTCTCTTCTCCAGAGAGAATAAGTTCAGTGCTCACAACCTTTCCTCATAACTAAGATCCTCCAGACCCTTTATTAGCTTTGTTGTCCTTCTTTGTACTCGCTCCATTTCCAGTACGTCCATCCTGAGGACTGGTGCCCAGAACTGGACAGCATACTCCAGGTGCGGCTGGACCAGAGTCTTGTAGAGCGGGAGAATTATCGTTTTATCTCTTGCGTTGATCCCCCTTTTAATGCATGCCATTATTCTGTTTGCTTTGTTAGCAGCAGCTTGGCATTGCATGCCATTGCTGAGCCTATCATCTACTAGGACCCCCAGGTCCTTTTCCATCCTAGATTCCCTCAGAGGTTCTCCCCCCAGTGTATAGATTGCATTCATATTTTTGCCACCCAAATTCATTATTTTACATTTTTCTACATTGAACCTCATTTGCCATGTAGTCGCCCACCCCATTCATTTGTTCAGATCTTTTTGCAAGATTTCCACATCCTGCGGAGAAGTTATTGCCCTGCTTAGCTTAGTATCATCTGCAAATACAGAGATGGAACTGTTTATCCCAACCTCCAGGTCGTTTATGAACAAATTAAATAGGATTGGTCCCAGCACAGAACCCTGGGGGACCCCACTACCCACCCCTGACCATTCTGAGTACTCCCCATTTATCACCACCCTCTGAACACGCCCTTGTAGCCAGTTTTCAATCCATGTACTCACCCTATGGTCCATGCCAATGGACCTTATTTTGTACAGTAAACGTTTATGGGGAACTGTGTCAAATGCTTTTGCAAAATCCAGATACACCATGTCTACGGGCCTTCCTTTATCTAGATGGCAACTCACCTCCTCATAGAAGGTTAATAGATTGGTTTGGCAAGAACGATTCTTCATGAATCCATGCTGATTACTGCCAATGATATCGTTCTTATTACTAAAATCTTGTATATAGTCCCTTATCATCCCCTCCAAGAGTTTACATACTATTGATGTTAGGCTAACTGGTCTGTAATTCCCAGGGATGTTTTTTGGGCCCTTTTTAAATATTGGTGCTACATTGGCTTTTCTCCAATCAGCTGGTACCATTCCAGTCAATGGACTGTCTGTAAAAATTAGGAACAACGGTCTGGCAATCACCTGACTGAGTTCCCTAAGTACCCTTCATACTAACAAGCAGATTTAATCTGATGCAGGTGTTAGTGTTTGTAATGAAAATTTACAGGATGATTCCATAATTTTTTCCTCAGAATTGAGTGATTCCATAATTTATTCCCTGTGCTTGTTCTATAAATCTTATCCCGCGTACACACGGTCGGACTTTTCGTCTACAAAAGTCCGACAGCCTGTCCGACAGACTTTCGACTGACTTTTGGCGGACTTTTGGCGGACTTGCAGCAGACTTTCTAACAACCGGACTTGCCTACATATGATCACACAAAAGTCAGACGGATTCGTACGTGATGACGTACACCGGACTAAAATAAGGAAGTTGATAGCCAGTAGCCAATAGCTGCCCTAGCGCCGGTTTTTGTCTGTCGGACTAGCATACAGACGAGCGGATTTCTGGGTCCGGCGGAGTTACGACGTAAAGATTTGAAGCATGTTTCAAATCTAAAGTCCATCAGATTTGAGGCTGGAAAAGTCCGCTGAAAGTCCACACACGATCGGATTGTCAGCCAGCTTTAGTCCGTCGGCGTCCGTCGGACTTTTGTAGCCGAAAAGTCCGACCGTGTGTACACGGCATAACTGTTACTGGCCACCACAATTATTTTTCTTGATTTCTTTTAGTGTTTCTTAAAGCCAGAAAGTTGCTATTTGAAATGCCTTTAGTTTTTGGCCATGTCTGTGATCTGCTTTTTTTCTACAACTGAAGGAACATCCTCAGGGACTGGTGATTCCATCATTTTTGCCAGGGGTTGTATAAGCCTTTAAAATTAGAACTTTTGATTTCTCCCATAGACTTTTAAAGGGTGTTCCGCGGCTTTCGAATTTGCCGCGAACACCCCAAATTGGCAAACTGGCGAACAGCCAATGTTCGAGTCGAACTCATGTTCGACCCAAACATAAAGCCCATCCCTATTATACACACACTCCACACACACTCCACACACACACTCCACACACACACACTCCACACACACTCCACACACACTCCACACACACTCCACACACACTCCACACACACACTCCCCACACACACACTACACACACACACACACACACACACACACACACACACACACACACACACACACACACACACTCCACACACACACTCCCCACACACACTCCCCACACACACACTCCCCACACACACTCCCCACACACACACTCCCCACACACACACACTACACACACACACACACACACACACACACACACACACACACACACACACTCCACACACACACTCCCCACACACACTCCCCACACACACACTCCCCACACACACTCCTCACACACACACTCCCCACACACACACTACACACACACACACACACACACACACTCCCCCCACACACACACACACACATACACACACACACTATACACACACACTCCACACACACACAGACACACACTCCACACACACACAGACACACACAGACACACACAGACACACACTCCACACACACAGACACACACACACACTCCACACACACTCCACACACACACACACACACACACTCCACACACACACCACACACACACACACACACACACACATACACACACACACTATACACACACACTCCACACACACACACTCCACACACACTCCACACACACACACTCCACACACACAGACACTCCACACACACACACACACACTCCACACACACACACACACACACACACACTCCACACACACACACACACACTCCACACACAGACACACACACACACTCCACACAGACACACACTCCACACACACTCCACACACACACAGACACACACACACACACACACACTCCACACACACACACACACACACTCCACACACACACACACACACACTCCACACACACACAGACGCACACTCCACACACACACAGACACACACTCCACACACACACAGACACTCCACACACACACACTCCACACACACACACCACACAGACACACACACACTCCACACAGACACACACACACTCACACTCCACACACACACACACACTCCACACACACTCCACACACACACAGACACTCCACACACACTCCACACACCCACTCCACACACACACACACTCCACACACACACACACTCCACACACACACACTCCACACACACACTCCACACACACACACACACACTCCACACACACGCACTCCACACACCCACTCCACACACCCACTCCACACACACACAGAAATTGGTGAAGCCTTTGGCCCCCACGGCACACATGAACTATTTTACTGCAAAATTGGTGGCCTGAGGAGTCCATATAATAGTGAGCACAATCTGGTCCAGAAGTCCAAGAGATCACGAACAACAGCAGATGACATGTATGTCCACAGGCTGTGGTCATACAAAAGCCTGCATCTTTTGTCAGACCAGACTGAACCCAGGTCATCACTCTCTTGTCTTCCTTCCATGCTTCCTTCCACGCTGTGTCTGTGGTGGTGGAGTTGTGGCAGGAGGAATAGGAGGAGGAGGAGGATGGTCCAACTCACTCAGGTGGGTATTGGGTGTGATTTCTCCCCTCAACCCCTTATTTACGATTTGATAAATTAGTTCCTTACACATGAGGCGTTGACCCTCCTGCATGCCCTGCAGTTTGGTGGCAGCCATGCAGGCAAAGGCCTCTTCACGAAATGTTTGATGAAATAAAAAAAAGATGATCTTAGGCTGAGTACATGGATACCAAACATGACATGCTTTAAAATTGCGCACAAACGTGCAGTGGCGACAAACTAAATACATTTTTAAAAGTCTTTAAAAGCCTTTACAGGTTACCACTTTAGATTTACAGAGGAGGTCTACTGCTAAATTACTGCCCTCGATCTGACCTTCGCGGTGACACCTCACATGCATGGTGCAATTGCTGTTTACATTTGACGCCAGACCGACGCTTGCGTTCGCCTTTTTTTTTTTTTTTTTTGCTTTTTTATCTTATTTTTAAACTGTTCCTTTCATTTTTATTTTTTTTATCATTTTTATTGTTATCTCAGGGAATGTAAATATCCCCTATGATAGCAATAGGTAGTGACAGGTACTCTTTTTTGAAAAAAATGGGGTCTATTAGACCCTAGATCTCTCCTCTGCCCTCAAAGCATCTGACCACACCAAGATCGGTGTGATAAAATGCTTTCCCAATTTCCCAATGGCGCTGTTTTCATCCGGCGAAATCTAAGTCATAAAATGCTCGTAGCTTCCGGTTTCTTAGGCCATAGAGATGTTTGGAGCCATTCTGGTCTCTGATCAGCTCTATGGTCAGCTGGCTGAATCACCGGGTGCATTTTCAGGTTCCCTGTTGGGACAGGAGAGCCAGAGAAAAACATGGAAGACGGTGGGGGGGGCATTCCCTCCCACTGCTTGTAAAAGCAGTCTAGAGGCTAATTAGCCACTAGGATTGCTTTTACATGAAAGCCGACCGCTGGCTGAAAAGAATGATACCAAGATGATACCTAAACCTGCAGGCATCATTCTGATATAACCACTCAAAGTCCAGCAACATACCAGTATGTTGCTGGTCCTTGTTGGGCATATATTGTAAACTTTTTTTAAGCAGCCTGTGGGCTGAACGAAAAAAAGATATTGATCGGTGGGTATGCCCACCATTAGACTACCTCCATTCATCCACCCACTTCTAATGATGGGCATACATGCACCCGTTTATATATGCCGAAGCATGGGAGCATCCTCCCGCAAAAGGCAGGAGCAAATCGCTCCTCCACCCATTGCTGCCCCACGCTTCGGCATATATGCTGAAGTATGTAACTGTGGTGGTGAAATCACCTCCGACAGCGCTGGAGTCACGGCTTTATGTATCGTGGGAGCAAACGCTGTTGCTGTCAAGATAAATAAATTCGCGCTGCAACTGAATGGCGTGCCTGAAAACAAAAAATGGTTAAAACACAGTAAACTATAAAAAAATGACATACCTGAAAAGCAAACATGATAAAACATAACAACAATAAAACATTGCAGAATAGAATACAGTAAAAAAGAGGAGAACAATAGAGAGAAAATAGAGAGAGAGAGAGAGAGAGAGAGAGAGAGAACAATAAAACAACAACTATTTTTGTTTTTTTTATTTTATATTTTTTTGTGTATTTTTGTTTTTTTACTTTTTTACATTTTTTTTTATAACTGTAACTTAAAACTGTAATGGTACCAGGTTTGGGTCTCTCAAAATGCGATGGCATCTTGGGAGACCCCGTGAAAGTGTGTCCTAGTCTGTGCAATGCTGTACCCTATGCTAAAACTCAACTAGTGTATGGTAGCGCTCAAAACATTCACCAATGCAAAGACCAGGATTGCAAGGACAGGAGGGACAATAATACCAGGTGTCACGCCTATATCTGCGCTTTCTGCAGATATGACATTTTCTTTGGGGGGTTCGTTGGGTAGGGGTACTCTGGAGGACATAAGGAAAATGCCTCCCATGCAGCCGGCTGCATTTGGTTGGGGAAGGTGAGGTGGAGCACCGTCTGGATACAGAAGGGCTCTGACAATTTCTTCCTGGAATTTAAGGAAGGATCCAGTCTGTCCTTTAGCAAAGCCAATTGAAATAAGTATACAGACACTTTTTTGTACCAGCGTCTGGCCTTACGGGCAACTAGGTACGGAGCCAACAACTGGTCGTTGAGATCCACCCCTCCCATATTTTGGTTATATTCGTGGACACAGAGGGGTTTCTCCACAACACCAGTCGCTGTAGTAATTTGGACGGTCGTGTCTGCATGAAGGGAGGTAAGAACGAAAACATTCTTATTGTCCCTACACTTCATAGTGAGCAATTTTTACACTGCAAGCGGGCTCTCTCCCCCAGCCTAAGACGGGAATCTACAAGCCGCTGGGGAAAGCCCCGGCGATTAGGTCACACGATGCCACATGCTCCAATTTGATGATCAAAAAGGTGACTAAAAAGTGGCACGTTTGTGTAATAATTGTCCACATATAAATGGTACCCCTTTCCGAATAAGGGTGACACCAAGTCCCACACTATCTTGCCAGCGCTTCCTATGTAGTCAGGGCAGTTTGTCGGCTCTACGTGACTATCTTTGCCCTCGTAAACCATAAAACTACATGTATAGCCTGTGGCCCTGTCACAGAGCTTATACATCTTGACCCCGTATCTGGCACGCTTGCTGGGAAGGTACTGTTTGAATGACAAGCGGCCAGAAAATTTAATCAGGGACTCATCAACGCAGACAACTTGATGGGGAGTAAACAAGTCTGCAAAACGCTGGTTGAAGTGGTTTACGAGGGGCTGAATTTTGTAGAGCCGATTGTATTCAGGGTCTCCACGAGGACGACAGAGTTCATTGTCATTGAAGTGCATGAACCGCAAAATCTGCTCGTATCGTGCCCTGGCCATAGAAGCAGAGAACACAGGCATATGGTAAATTGGGTCAGTGGATCAATATGACCGCAACTCACTCTTTTTATTTATGCCCATGTTGAGGGAAAGGTCCAGAAAGATCTTAAATTCGGAGACCGTAATTGGTCTCCAATCTCTGGCAAGGGAAGACTGGGGATTAGCGGCGATGTGTTGACCAGCGTATAAATTGCTTTGGTCAACAATAGATCTATAGAGATCTTCGGTGAAAAACAGTGAATAAAAATCCAGTGGCATAAAATCAACTGTTTCCACCTGAATTCCGGGTTGGCCAGTGAATGGGGGAAGTACGGGTGCTGCAGAAGTGGTGGGTTCCCAATTCGGATTGACCAATGCAGCAGGAAGGGCACTATGGGCACGACGGGCCTGTGTTAGTCTTCTTGGTGGCAGCGGGACACTACTAGTGCTTGCCACCTCACCAGCTTGAACTACAGTCATGGGACTCGTCACGTCACCAAGTGTTACTGCAGTGCTGGATGTACGACCAGGGTGTACTAGGCCGCTGGTGCTTGCCAGTTCACCAGAAGGAATAGCGGTGCTAGTACTGCTCTGCTCCATACGAGGGACCTGCGGTTCTTGAACTTCAAGGACAGAAGAAGAAGTTCGGGGTCTGGTACGGCTGACCTTAGCAGGGACCACAACTCCGTTGTCAGAGCTATCTGTCATGGAGCTGCTGTCGTCCACAGGATCGTATTCTGAGCCTGAATCTGACAGATGAGTGACTTCCTCATCACTATCTGTCATGCTCAGAAACGTGTAGGCCTCTTCACTAGTGTACCTTCGATTTGCCATTTTGGGCTCTAAATTTAGGGGTACACTAGTGAGACTCACAGGCAAAAAAGCTCCTGACTGTCAGCAACTGTATCAAAACGCTACCAAAAAACTGTTAGCGATCGCAGGGATCAGGCCTGACTCTGCGAATGCTGCAGTTATGTGTGCTTAGTGTTTTGTAAATGTCAGTGATCGATCGATACTGCACTTGGGTGGGCTGGGCTGGGCTGGACCGAGGTGCAAAACGCAGGTGCTAGCAGGTATCTGGGCTGATCCCACTACCACTGCGTTTTTGAGGACCCTAAACTGCTGGGGATGCTAGTATAGATCTGATCGGATCAGATATTGATCCGTTCAGATACTATAGCACTAAGGGAGGTGTATGCTGCGTACGTGGGTGTTAGCGGTACTGGCGCTAACCTGACACTGCCTGGGGTGACGCAGACCTTATCTGACCCTAAAATCTTAACTTATATCACCGCCAGGCGATCAGGGGGTTAAACATTTATAAGGTAATAAATGGCGGGTGCCCTAAAACTATAATAAACTATAATAAACAAACTAACCAGCGTCACCCGTAACAATTATATGGTGATCACTGGTGAAAGGGTTAACTAGGGGGCAATCAGGGGGTTAAAACCTTTGTTAGGTAGTATATGGGGGTCCCTGTCGTTATAAAACACTGACAGAGAACCTATATACTTACTGTCAGGCTAGAGCATATAACAGGTAACAGTTCAGGTGTTCTGATTATGCAAAGAGTTCAAGGAACAAGAGCACATACCATGAGCAGAGCAGGTCAGCTGGGACTTGTAGTTCACCGCTGTAGATGTAGGTTGATGTTTGCTGGACCTTGTAGTTCAGCACTGCAGATGAGGATAGATGGTGTCTGGTCCTTGTAGTTCACCGCTGCAGATGAAGTTACTAGTGGAATCAGGCAAACGTAGTCTAGGCAAGCTGGGTCATACACAGGAAGATCAGAGTCCAAACGGTACCGAATCAGAAGCAAGCAAACAGGGTCAAACGAGCCGGGTCATACACGAAATACACAGAGCAGATATCAACTGGATCAAACACAAGGTAAACTCTAACACGAGCAATGATTGAATGCTGTTGCAAGTTATTTAAAGGTCAGCTGGCCAATCATTGTTGTTTCCCAGGTAAAGGCTGTGTCAGGTGAGTTGTGCTGGGTCCTAAAGGGATCCTAGTACTGACACTTACCTCCCTAACTAGCGTCACCTGTGTCACTAATACAGCGATCAGAAAAACGGTCGGTGCAGTATTGTTGGAACTTGTTCAGCCACTACGCCTCCAAAATGCTAGCAGTGGTGATTCTGCCACACCTCTCTCCTCCACCCCCTCCTCTTCTTCTTCCTCTATGGCCTCTTCCTCTACAGATTTGTCTTCAGAACCAGTGGTTGCACTCAGCATCAGAATCAGTCTTCAAGGGATCGTTTTCAGTCCCCAGAAACCCATGGACTTGTACATGGCTGGGAGGAGGTGGCTGTGGATCATGTCATCCTTAGTGACCAGAGGACTCCAGATCTAATGCCTCAGCAAACTTACGCTGCATGGCCTCTCTGATCCTGCAAAGCCTGCAAAAGGACCCTTGGATTTGTGGTATCAAGGAGAGGGATCATTACGGGCTGGCAACCCTTCTTGATCCACGTTACAAGGTTAAGGTTGTGGAACTTATCCAGCCATCGCAGAGGGAGCAGAGGATGAAACATCTTCGGGAGGCCTTGCAGAAAGGTTTGTGCAATGTGTTTCCAGAGCCTGGGAGGTTACAATTTCCTGGTCCTCCTGGACAACGTGTTGCTGAGGCTTTGGTCAGTCACAGAAGGAGCAGTGGAGAAGGTGGCCGTCTGACCGATGCGTTCAGACAATTCTTTAGTCCGCAGCCCCAAGGTCTGATCGGTTCCAGCAACCATTGCCAGCGTCTGATTTACATGGTGCAGGAATACCTAGGGGCAAGATCAGACTTGGAGACCTTTCCAACCGAAAATCCACTGGGTTACTGGGTCTTGAGGATGGATCACTGGCCAGAGCTTGCACAATATGCAATTGAGCTACTGGCCTGTCCTGCATCTAGCGTTCTTTCTGAACGCACATTCAGTGCTACTGGAGGCTTTGTAACCGATCACAGAGTGTGCCTTTCCACATACTCAGTTGATCGGTTCACCTTTATAAAAATAAATCAGCCTTGGATCACCAGCTACCAAGCACCTGATGCTGATGTAACCGATTAATTCTTCTATGAATGTGAGATCCCTTGAAGACTGCCTATGCTGAGTGACTATCGTGTTATGCTGAGTGACTATCCTATTCCTCCTCAATGTTCATGTTGATAGCTTCTAAGAACATTTTTGTATCAGGGCACCACCACCACTGCCAAAGGCCCAATTTTTCTGCCCCTGTTTAACAGGGGCGTCTAATTGCAATTTTTTCTGTAATATTTTGCAGCAGGGTTCGTTCCTGCACTCAACTAGAGTATTTGTGAGGGGTTGCAGTGTTGTGGCACCACCACCAGTGCCTAAGGCCCAATTTTTCTGCCCCTGTGGCGTATAATTACAATTTTTGCCATAATATTTTGCAGCAGGGCCAGTTCCTGCTCTCAACAAGAGTATTTGTGAGGCTTTACAGTGTTGTGCCACCACCACCAACAGTGCCTAAGGCCAAATTTTTCTGCCACTGTTTAACAGGGGCATGTAATTACAATATTTGCTCTAATATTTCACAGCAGGGCTCGTTCCTATGCTCAATAACAGAATCTGTGAGGGGTTACAGTGTTGTGGCATCTCCATCATTGCCTAAGACCCAATTTTTTGCTCCTGTCTAACAGTGGCGCGTAATTACAATTTTTCACAGCAGGGCCCGTTTCTGCGCCCACCAAGAGTAATTGTGAAGGCTTACAGTGTTGTGGCACCACCACCACCAAAGGCCCAATTTTTCTGTCCCTGTTCAACAGGGGCATGTAATTACAATTCTTGATATAATATTTCACAGCAGGGCCCGTTCTATCGTCCACCAAGAGTAACTGTGAGGGCTTACAGTGTTCTGGTACCATCCAACACCTAAGGCCCAATTTTCTGCAGAGTATATAGGGCAGGCCGTATAGTATATACAGGCGGTTCCCTACTTTCAAACATCCGACTTACAAATGACTCCTACTTACAAACAGAGGGATACAACAGGAAGTTAGAGGAAATCTACCCCTAGGAAGGGAAATTCTCTCCTGTAAGAGTTAATATGGGAAAAAGGTATCTCCACTGATGCTTTATCACCAATCCTTGTTTCCCTATTAACCCAAAATTTTCGAAATCTAATTGTCATTGGGACAGAAAGTGAGGTGAAATCTTCTGAACAGGGGCACAGACAGCAAAACAAATGTAACAGGGGTGATAACCCTTCCCTATGTAATCCAAAAAGCTTAAAAATTGATTTTTTGGCTGGAGCTACACTTACAAAATGTACCTGTTCCAAATTACAAACAGATTCAACTTAAGAACAAACTTACAGTCCCTGTCTTGTTCGGAGCGCCTGTATACTTCTGTTCAGAGTATATAGGGCCTGGGGGCCCCACGCCTTTTCTTTTTTTAATTTGGGTGACGGGTTCCCCTTAATATCCATACAAGACCCAAAGGGCCTGGTAATGGGCTGGGGGGGTTACCTATGCCGTTTTTCTCAATAATTTTTAACCATATTGCCGGGACCTGACATTACATTACAGCCGCAAGCAGTTTTAAATAACCTTTATTGCTTTAGAAATGTCATTTTGTGCAGGAGGCATACTATAGACACCCCCCAGGTACGATATTTAAAGGAATATTTCACTTTTTTTTTCACTTTAAGCATCATTAAAATCACTGCTCCTGAAATAATGGTCCTTTTTAAAACTTTTTTTTGCATTGATACATGTTCCCTGGGGCAGCACCCGGATCCCTAAACCCCTTTTAGGACAATAACTTGCATATAAGCCTTTAAAATTAGCACTTTTGATTTCAAACGTTCGAGTCCCATAGACTTTAATGGAGTTCTAAAGTTCGCGCAAAGTTTCGGTCCGTTCGCAGTTTCTGATGCGAACCAAACCGGGGTGTTCGGCTCATCCCTAGTCTTCAGGTAGCTTTAGGTGCACACTGTGCAGAGGACGCACTACACTAACTGTAAATACTGCAGCTGCTTGCCTGTGGTACTAATAGGATCAGAGGAACACCACCAATTTTCTTCAGGTAGCTTTAGGTGCACACTGTGCAGAGGACGCACTACACTAACTGTAAATACTGTAGCTGCCTGCCTGTGGTACTAATAGGATCAGAAGAACACCAGCAATTTTGTTCAGGTAGCTGTAAATACTGTAAAAAACCTGCCTGCCTGTCAGTAGGAAGAGAATAACAGGAACAGATCTAGCTAAACTGAATATAGTGTATATATATATATATATATATATATATATATATATATATATATATATATATATACACACACACACAACACCTAGGATGCATATATATATACACAATACACTGTAAGTGCAGCTAACTGACTCGCCTGCCTACTTTATCTAACCTAAATTAAATGACACTGTCTCTCTGTCTATCTCTCCGCCGCCGCAACACACTACACAAGGCCGCCATGCAGGCAGCCTTATACAGTGTGGGGCGTGTACTAAACCCCCTGAGCCATACGGCTCTCTGTACAGACGGCGCTGTGATTGGCCAAGCATGCGGGTCATACTGCATGCTTGGCCAATCATCAGCCAGCAATGCACTGCAATGCCGCAGTGAATTATGGGCCATGACGCACCACACGAATTTTGCGCGAACGGCCCATAACGTTCGCAATTCGACGAACGGTCGAACAGGTGATGTTTGAGTCGAACATGGGTTCGACTCGAACTCGAAGCTCATCCTTACTGGTGATCCCTCTAGTTATATAAAGATCTATATAGAGGAATCAGGACCTCCATCCTCCTGCTGTTGACCCCTCTACTGATATAAAGATCTATATAGAGGAATCAGGACCTCCTTCCTCCTGCTGGTGACCCCTCTAGTCATATAAAGATCTATATAGAGGAATCAGGACCTCCTTCCTCCCGCTAGTGACCCCTCTAGTGATATAAAGATCTATATAGAGGAATTAGGACCTCCTTCTTCCAGCTGGTTATCTCTCTACTGATATAAAGATCTATATAGAGGAATCAGGACCTCCTTCCTCCTGCTGGTGACCCCTTTAGTGGTATAAAGATCTATATAGAGGAATTAGGACCTCCTTCCTCCTGCTGGTGACCCCTTTAGTGATATAAAGATCTATATAGAGGAATTAGGACCTCCTTCCTCCTGCTGGTGATCCCTCTAGTGATCCATAGATCTATATAGAGGAATCAGGACCTCCTTCCTCCTGCTGGTGACCCCTTTAGTTATATAAAGATCTATATAGAGGAATCAGGACCTCCTTCCTCCTGCTGGTGACCCCTTTAGTGATATAAAGATCTATATAGAGGAATTAGGACCTATATCCTCCTGCTGGTTATCTCTCTAGTGATATAAAGATCTTTTTAGAGGAATCAGGACCTCCATCCTCCTGCTGGTTATCTCTCTACTGATATAAAGATCTATATAGAGGAATCAGGACCTCCTTCCTCCCACTGGTGATCTATATATATTTAGAGGAATTAGGACCTCCTTTCTCCTGCTGTATATCCCTCTAGTGATATAAAGATCTATATGGAGGAATCAGGACCTTAAGTACTGGGGACAGCAAGTCTCAACATGTCCGCACATTAAGTCCATATTGACGTCCATTGTATCTCTTTGATTAGCTCATACCCCATGCTAAGGGAAGAGGGGGGGGTTGAAAAAAAGGATCCTGAAATATGTACTTACATCAGCTCCAAGTGGGACTGAGCTCTGCTAGGAAAAGACTACGACTCCCAGGGGTCTATGCAACCAGAGAGGAGGGAAGAGGGAAACTTTTACAAAGCAACCTGGGAAAGCTAGAGACACTTGGCGCCAGACCAGGAAAAGTTTATTCTGGGCATTTTTGGGTGTGTGGAAAATTCCCACAACACGCATTCTGCCAAAATTTAAAAAACTGCAGATTATTAATCCTAAATATCAAATCCACGTTAAAATGTATGCAGGGCATTATGGATGTGAGGACAATTTTACCAAAATTTAGCCCATTTTAGTCCTGAAAAGTAATCTTGAATTCATGCTTGACCCCAAATCTGAACCTTAATCATCTTTTGTTAAAAAAATATCCCTCTGCTGAGAGTAGTGGTCTTCTCCAGGCGATCAATGTGTGCCCATATATGAAGTGATTGATCAATAATAATAATTCATAACACACTGAGATGAATTTGTACAAACCAGATAACAGACTTTTACTTACCAAGAAATGTGACAAAAATGAAGCACAATTTCTCTTTTCTCAGGAAACATTTTATAAGATCTGATGCAGAAAGACAAACATCTTTATTCTTTAATGACCCCAAACAGACTGAGGCACGTATAATAGACTTTTATTTACCAAGCAATGTGACTAAGGTAAAGCACCATTTCTCTTTTCATAGGAAAGATTTCAAAGTCTATAAAACTTAAAGATCAAAATATTAAATCCTTTACTGACAATAACGCAGGACTAGGAAAAAAACAAAAATCAAATCCGAATTGTTGACTTATAATTATGTT
The DNA here is from genome assembly GCA_037952835.1 of Lithobates septentrionalis. Classification (NCBI taxonomy): domain Eukaryota; kingdom Metazoa; phylum Chordata; class Amphibia; order Anura; family Ranidae; genus Lithobates; species Lithobates septentrionalis. The sequence goes on along the minus strand of JBBDGP010003422.1, from coordinate 1,333,899 downwards.
GATTTATAGCACCATAATAGTGGGCACAAATATAGAAATGAGCCAACAAACATTCTGAAGAAAGGAGGAAACGCCCCATGAAATGAGTCCACCTGGTTTCAGTTTAAAGGCTTGACATAAAGAATAATACAGAGGAATCAGGACCTCCATCCTTCTGCTGGTGACCCCTCTAGTGATATAAAGATCTATATAGAGGAATCAGGACCTCCTTCTTCCCGCTGGTTATCTCTCTACTGATATAAAGATCTATATAGAGGAATCAGGACCTCCTTCCTCCTGCTGGTGATCCCTCTAGTGATATAAAGATCTATATAGAGGAATCAGGACCTCCATCCTTCTGCTGGTGACCCCTCTAGTGATATAAAGATCTATATAGAGGAATTGGGACCTCCTTCTTCCCGCTGGTGATCCCTCTACTGATATAAAGATCTATATAGAGGAATCAGGACCTCCTTCCTCCTGCTGGTGATCCCTCTATTGACATAAAGATCTATATAGAAGAATCAGGACCTCCTTCCTCCTGCTGGTGACACCTCTATTGATATAAACATCCATATATAGGATTAAGAGAGAGAAGAAGAGAGAAGGAGTTAGTGGGACTTTAAATGAGGTAACAGGGGTCGTTCAAATCGCCTCCTCCATCCCAATTTGGCACATAAAAAAATGGGAGAACAAGAAGCTGGACTTTACATGAAGCACACGGAGGCAGGAAAAATTCATTTAATATAAAAACAATTTTTAATTTGATTTCAAATTTCCATAGAATTTTTTATTTATTGATTTAACTCATTGCATTATGCCAAATATCAAAGTATATACAGTTCATTAGAACCACAGGATACTTTTTCGTTAACACTTCAACAAGGAGTTATTACATGTTATGCAAAAACACAGAATAATTAATGCATGATTAATTATCCGGGAGCTTCGACGCGTGCGGGGTCTCTGTCACTGCGGGTCGACATCACGTTTGCTTCGCCGGATGTGCGGCGTCCTTGTGACTTCCACTTCCCTGGCTGAGTGCATCCCACCTGGCGGCACGTTTGATGGGATTGGCGTGGGCGCTTCCCGCTAGATAGCCTTGCTGGCTCGGCTACCTGGTGCGGTTTCGCCCTCCTTCCCTCCTCACATGTGCCTTGATGTGACTTTGGGGGCGTGTTTGTGGCGGCGCTCCCTATATAGGCTTCCCCCTTGGTGGGCCCCCTACACAGATCCATTCTATTTTTTTCATTTGACATGATGCATCACGAGACCTTATCTCTTTTTCTCTTCTCCATAGGTAATCAACCCTTTTTTTTTTCATTTCTCACTCACCATTGTTTTTTCATCCCTTTATTCCTTTTTTCCTTGTCACTCTCCCTTTACTCCTGCACTTACCTTCCATATTTATTTTCACATCATCCACATTTCACTTCTTTTTTATTTTATATTTATTATAATTTTTTTTTTTCCTTGTCACTTTTTTATTCAGGTTCCCCATTCCTGGGGTCACCCCATGTAACCTTTATGGTGCTATTCTACACATGGCCCACTCGATTGTGTGGGTTGCTGTCGCCCCTCACGCCCCCTCAGCTCTCGGCAGGGGAGCTTCTGGCTGGTCTGGGACTTTCATGGCCGCACTACCATTGCACAGATTTACCAGTAAGTATGTGGGTTGAATAGCCATGTGGGGGGGTTATCCCATATTGTATATTTGCCCACATGATCCCTCTAGACTATCTTATTATGACTTTTTTTTTTCTTATCCTAGATGACACACACGGTATTGCTCCTGACAAGTGGCTATAAGGCCTCAAAACCTGTGAGCTAAGAACTACCGAGTTGTGTGTATATTTATGAATTCTTTATGGCCGTTTCTATTCATGTTCTTTATTTTTTTACCTGTTTTAGGCTACGCTTTAGTGCGTTAATAACCTGTAACAGGTATTTTCTCTTTTGTATACAATGATTTTTTTCCTTTACCTGTTTTAAGCTACGCTTTAGTGCGTCAATGACCTGTAACAGGTATTCTTTACTGTGTGTAAGATCATGCATTAATTATTCTGTGTTTTTGCATAACATGTAATAACTCCTTGTTGAAGTGTTAACGAAAATGTATTGTGTGGTTCTAATGAACTGTATATACTTTGATATTTGGCATAATGCAATGAGTTAAATAAATAAATTAAAAGATTCTATGGAAATTTGAAATCAAATTAAAAATTGTTTTTATGTTAAATTAATTTTTCCTGCCTCAGTGTGCTTCATGTAAAGTCCTGCTTCTTGTTCTCCCATTTTTTTATCTATATATAAGAATTGGGACCTTATATGACTGGCGGAAATTACCACAGACTTTCCTGGCCTGCCTCAGGAGATCCTGCAAGCCTGGGTACCTGCTCAAGAACTGCTGCACCACCAAATTCAGGACATGAGCCAAACAGGGAACATGGATCAAGTGTTCCTGTCGGAGGGTGGAGAGGAGGTTGGTGCCATTGTCGCATACAACCATTCCTGGCTGAAGCTGGCGTGGCGTCAAGTAGGTTGGCGAAACATGTTGACGTATTTTCGGTGGCACTGACGTCATTTCCTGCTCCTTGGAATGCACTTCCTGGTTTCTGGAATGCACGCCATGAGCAGCATCCGGATCCATCTCTAATCCCTTTACATGCCTGTTTTTATCAACTATTTTGTAAGTACCCATTTGTATATGGAATAAATTCATTTTCAAATGGTACTTTTCACTATTAGTTCCATTTCTTTTATAATTTTTTGGTGCCTGGTGATTCTGCTGAGAAATTCCAACAAGAAATCCTTTGATCTGATGTTCACAACACCATTCCTGAGCTTCACTGGATACCATCACATAAGCCTGAAGTGACCCCCAGACTGCAAAGCTGGGGGTCATCGCCATTTGATGAGTTGGGACACATGTGTGGGTGGCGTTTCTGCACCTGAGAAGTCCTGGAGCGTCTGTGGTCCATTGCACTTCAAATTTTTTTTTTGCATTGCGGATCAGAACATTCAGCACATTTATTTGGACTTTATGTTTTTTGCTTTATATATATTTATATGTTCGTTGGGGATGTGCCTCCTCCTCCTCTCTTCTATCAGGCACCCAAGTAGAGTCAGTGACCTCATCATCCCCTCCCTCCTCGTCACTGGAGCAAACTTGGCAGTATGCTGCAGCTGGGGGAACATGACTACCAGTTTCTTGTCCTTCTTGGGCACCCCCTCTCTCTAGGTTCACGTTACTCCCTTCCTCAACCTGGGTACCATCATCGGAGCCTTCAAATCGCTGCGCATCCTCCTGCAGCATGTACTCGACACTGTGGTCAAATAGTTCTGGGGACTTGTCCATGCATTATGGAGGGGCAAAGGAAGGAATGACTGTTGACATGGAGCCGATGGAATAGGCCGCATTGGCAGCTGCATTGGCAGGCAAACTACTCTGAGCCTGGGTGACAGAGGATGAGGAGGATGAGGACGGCTTAGTTATCCACTCTACCAACTCTTCTGCATATTGTGGATCAACATGGCCAGCTGCCAAAAAAAAGGACAAGCGCGCCCCGCGGCCACGTGCTGAGGATGCACTGTGTCCATGACCAGCACTGTTGTCTGTAAACACAGAGCCTGCTTGCCCTCTTTTAGTGGCCTGTCAGCGTCTGCCTCTCCTTGGTGGCCTTCTGGACATTCTGTAAATTTTGTAGGGCTGATTCAAATTTTTATGTTCGATTAATCAATTTTTTTTTTAATCAATTAATCGACTAATTTTGATTAAATATGATCACATATGATTACATACAGATCCAACTACAGTTGTGCATCAGGGGGACCAATGGAGAGCCAGAGACATCCATCACCTGTGAGACAGCAAAGTGTCAGCTCTTTGGAAAAAGTGCCCTCATCATAAATGTTTCTTGATTGCTGGATAACCAATCAATGTCAGTTCATCGTCAAACTGACTTACAGCCAGGAATGCCCTCAGATATGTTAATTTTCATTGCCAAGTCCAGGATTTACATAGATGTTTATCTGAATACTTTGACCAGTGAGATCAATCAAATCATTAGGATCTGTCTTCCTCAATTTATGATTTCAAGGACATCGAAGTCACCGGACTCCTCCCCCTTCCCTTCATTAGCAGACGGAGGTACTTGGGGAAGGGGGGAGGAATCCGGTGATGTCGATGTCCATGACGTCACCGGATCTCCGACGGAACTCCCTGAAGACCCAGAAGCCGGCGGAGAGGTGAGAAAAAAAAAGACACAAATGGGTTGATTTACTAAAGGCAACTCCACTTTGCACTACAAGTGCACTTGGAAGTGCAGTCGCTGTAGATCTGAGGGAAAGATCGAAATGAGGGAAAACTCTGCTGATTTCTATCATCCAATCATGTGCAAGCAAAAATGCTGTTTTTTATTTTCCTTGCATGTCCCCCTCAGATCTACAGCAACTGCACTTCCAAGTACTGACACATAATCACACACATAGGTTGGACTTGATGGACGTGTGTCTTTTTTCAACCTCACCTACTATGTATCTATGTAAGTGCACTTGTAGTGCAAAGTGGATTTGCCTTTAGTAAATAACCTCCAAAGTGTCCAAATCCTGGCTTGTAAATGCACAAAAAAGGGTTAACCAAAAACACACCTGTTCATTGAATATATGAAATATATCTATGCACACATTATGAACATTCATAGGTGTGTATGTAAATAGATGTTTACAGCAAAATCTCATTGGGTATTAAAAGTTCAGAACCAAAACTGTGTTCAGCTAAACTGAACCTCAGTGTAATTGGACTATTGATGTGAAAAATACATAGAGCTGACTGGTGATGAAAAAATAGCCATCAAAAGTCAAATCTATGAAGGACATAAGGACAAAAGGAGCATTGTAACAAAAAACATTGAATTCCGCTGTAAAATATAAACATCAGAATGTGCAAATCGCAATAGTGACAAAATAATAGGAAAAGATATGCACATTCTGATGTTTATATTTTACAGTGGAATTCAATGTTTTTTGTTACAATGCTCCTTTTGTGTACTCACTTTTGTGAGATACTGTATATACGAGACTGACTGTATATATATATATATATATATATATATATATATATATATATATATATATATATATATATATATATATATATTTTAAATACACTGCAGCTAACTGAATAACCTGCCTGCCTGAAGTATATTAGAAAAAGTACACCAGGAATGGCCTGCAGTCAAATATAGGCTACACTGGATGCAGAGTATATATATATATATATATATATATATATATATATATATACACATACACAAGACTGATTGTATATATATATATTAAATTCACTGCAGCTAACTGAATAATCTGCCTGCATGCCTGCTCAATCTAAATGACACTCTCTCTCCCTCCACGCCAACGACACACTACATGGGGCCGACATGCAGGCAGCCTTATATAGTGTGGGGCATGGACTTAGTCCAGTCCCCCTGAGCCATGATTGGCCAAAGGCACCCTGCCTTTGGCCAATTATGGCTCTCTTAGCTGAGGGCGCTGGGATTGGCCAAAGCATGAAGGTCATGGTGCATGTTTTGGCCAATCATACAGCAATGCACTGCGCTCTTGCAGTGCATTATGGGGCATTACGCGGTGCTCAAATTTGGCGCGACCGACCCATATTGTTCGTTTTTTGACGAGCGGGCGAACACCCGATGTTAAGTCAAACTCATGTTCGACCCGAACATAAAGCTCATCCCTAATGGACACTATTCTGTACTTCTACTTCTGGACCCTTCAGCTGCCTTTGATACAGTTGACCACCCCCTCCTCAAAAAAAAAAAAAACTTTACTTCCTCTGTCTCTGTTACTGCGCTCTTCAGTGGCTTTCATCCTAACTATCCCAACACACCTTCATTGTCACTTACAATTATACTTCCTCCTCTTCCCTTCTCTGTCTGGGCCCCCCAAGGTTCTGTTCTTGGACCTCTCTTATTTTCAATCTACACCTCTTCCCTGGGTCAGCTGATTGCCTCACATGGCTTTCAATATACTTTCTATGCTGATGACACCCAAATATATCTCTCCACCCCTCAACTCACTTCATCAATCTCTTCATACATCACTAACTTACTAACAGACATATCTGTCTGGATGTCACTCCACTTCCTCAAACTCAACTTGTCCAAAACTGAGCTTATAATATTTCCTCCCCCACTTGCCCCTTCCCCTGACTTCTCTGTCAAGAGCAATGGCACAACCATCCCCCCGTCCCCACATGTCAGGGTACTAGGTGTTATCCTGGACTCTGAATTCTCCTTTTGGCCCCACATCCAATCACTCTCCAAAGCTTGCCGCCTCAACCTCCGCAACATCTCTAAACTATGTCCTTTCCTAACCAATGAAATCACAAAGCTCCAGATTCACTCCCTGGTTATCTCTTGCCTCGACTACTGCGACTCTCTCCTCATTGGCTTAACTTTAAATAGACTATCCCCCATTCAGTCCACCATAAATACTTCTGCCAGACTCATTCACATTACAAAACGCTCAGCCCCAGTCTGCTACCCCTCTCTGCCAATCCCTCCATTGGCTGCCACTCTCCTAACAAATTAAATTCAAAATACTAACAATAAGTTACAAAGCCATCCACAACTCTGCCCCCAGCTACATCACTAACCTAGTCTCAAAATACCAACCTATTCGTCCCCTTCGTTCCTCACAAGACCTCCTGCTCTCTAGCTCCCTCATTACCTCCTCCCATGCTCGCCTCCAGGACTTCTCCCGAGCCTCTCCCATCCTCTGGAGTACCCTACCCCAATCTGTCATACTATCTCCAAATAGATCTACTTTTAGGCGATCCCTGAAAACTTTTTTCTTCGGAGAAGCCTAATTTGCCTCCACCTAACAACTGTTCCTTTATATTCTTCATCAGATTATACCCCACAGTTATTACCCTTTGTGTCACTTGACCCTCCCTCCTAGATTGTAAGCTCTAACGAGCAGGGCACTCTGATTCCTCCTGTATTGAATTGTATTGTAATTGTACTGTATTCCCTACTGTTGTATAGCGCTATGCAAACTGTCGGCGCTATATGAATCCTGTATAATAATAATATATAAATCCTGTATAATAATAATAATAAAAAAATGAACCTCCCATAAGTTGTGTCCACCTGTTGCAGCACTGAGGAATGTGTGTAAGGAAAGAACGAGTTCTGGTTTCTACCTTATATAACATCTAATACAGAAAGACAAACATCTCTATTCTTTATTGTTAACATTAGGAGTTTTATATTTATTTTTAGTTATTGGATTATTTTTATCAGAGGGCCATCGCTGCCTTCCATGACCATGTGGAATGAAATGTGTCCCAATTTCTAGACAACTCTAGTGGCAGCATACACATGGTGACTGGGAAGGATGGAGCAATGGGGGCGCCTCTAGACCTAATGTGACTGCCATGTCTGGTGAAGGGTGTTGTCAGCTCTGTAACCTCTATGCCTCCTTCTTCTTCTCCTCATCTTGTGAGTTCTACTTTGGGGACTCATTACAGACTTTTTTTCTTGTATCAATACATTTTTATTAAGTTTTCATGCAAGAGTACCAACATAGTACAGAAATACAATTAACTGTTTTACTGCGGCAGAATGGCACAGCTGGGCGAAGCGTCGTTACATTACGTTGCTTCGCCTTTTGGCCACTAGGGGCGTGCACGCACCGCCGGAGGCACGCGCGCATGCCTGGCCGCCGGAGTTCATGCAATGTCCCGGCGGGCGCGATAACTGCCTGGCACCCATGATCGCTCGTGAGAGCGAGAACCGAGATCTTTGTGTGTAAACTTTCAGGGGAGAGGAGACAGATCGTGTACAATGTATGAACTCCGATCTCTCTCTTCCTCTAGTCAATCCCATCCCCCAGACAATTAGAACACACATTAGGGAACACATTTAACCCCTTGATCGCACCCTAGTGTTAACCCCTTCCCTGCCAGTGTCATTTAAACAGTAATCAGTGCATATTTATAGCACTAATCACTGTATAAATGTCAATGGTCCTGAAAAAAGTGTCAAAAGTGTCCGATATGTCTGCCGCAATGTCACAGTCTGATAAAAATCTCAGATCACTGCCATTACTAGTAAAAAAAAAATAATAATAATAAAAATGCCATAAATATAGCCCCTATTTTGTAGACACTATAACTTTTGGGAAAACCAATCAATATACGCTTATTGCGATTTTTTTACCAAAAATATGTAGAAGAATACATATCAGTCTAAACTGAGGAAAATCTTCGCTTTTTTGAAAAAAAAAATGTGGGATATTTATTATAGCAAAAAGTAATAAATATTGTGTTTTTTTCCAAATTGTCGCTCTTTTGTTTATAGCACAAAAAATAAAAACCACAGAGGTGATCAAATACCACCAAAAGAAAGCTCTATTTGTGGGGGAAAAAAGGGCGTCAATTTTATTTGGGTACAACGTCGCACCACTGCGCCATTGTTAATTAAAGCGACGCAGTAATGTACTGCAAAAAATGGCCTGGTCATTGAGCAGCCAAATCTTCCAGGGCTGAAGTGAAAAAAAAAAAAGGAAAATAATTCTTCATCCAATAATTCACGGTGGTACGGTAATGCAGTATACAGGATGCAAATACAGAATTAGTATCAGTATTACAACGATCAACCCAGGGTTGCCATGATTTTAGAAAGGTGGCATGGGAGTTGCAGCTCTGGGAATAAAGTTTTTTTAGATGTTCACACTAAGGAAAGGACTTTGAATGGGTTAGGTGCCATTTAGTTTTCCTAATGCCTAACAATGACAGTTCTGGCTTCCAGTAAGATGTGGGTAATCATAATGTGGTATAAAGTTGGGTAGCTCTCGATCCCCAGGTTCAATATTGCCAACTGTGGAAAATAGATAAAAACAGAGGGCGCACTGGCCTAGTGCATTATCCAACAACAAATTGATTGAAGATAAAATATAAAATATACAGTAACTACTCACAAACATAGGTTGTAAAAGCACTCATCAAGCTTCTACAAGTGGCTGAAATCTCAAAGCTTTGTTGACGTCTCTAGTTCAAGGAGGACCTCACCAGGGTCCCTTCTGGCTAATACATTTCAAAGATATGTCCCTCATCAGAGCCATCCTCTACTGAGCGAGAACTCATTTTACATAAGGGAAAGCATTATCCCTGAGCCTCAACTCCCATGTCACCTTTCTAAAAGCATGGCAACCCTGGGTTGATAGGTTAAAATTATTGATACTGATTCAAAATGACTATTCTTGGAATGTTACTGTACTAGCGTACCTCTGCTTCTCCGCTGTGAATTATTGGTTATTATGTTGTTCTTTTTTTCTCTTTTTTGCTTGTTTGTCTCCATTGTACTGCCCTTGTTAAGGGTATTTCTGTACTATGTTTGTACTCTTGTATGGAAACCTAATAAAAATGTATTGAAAGAGTAAAAAAAGGGGGCGCATGCAGGAGGCTTAACATGGAGGACGCTACCTCTTAGAGCTCCACATTCCCCGCCTCAGACTCGGGACCGAATAAAGCATCCAGACCGCCTAAACGAGCCAGTAATCCGGCGATCCTCTCCCGCAACTCCCGAGCCACAACCGGGATGGTTTTAACAGGACATAAGGGCAAAAACAAGTCCAAGCCGATCAAGGAGGCCCTGGCCCGCGCCTCTTCCAAGATGGCGGCGAAAGCTCTCTCCAAACAACACGCTGCATCCCCAGCTAGATCAGAACGGGCAGACAGTGAGGAGTAAGAGGACACAGACCCTGTATACAGCGGTTCTCCTGCCCCTCCACAATCAGGTATGTCTCAGCCTGATTTTCTGAAACATATGGAGAAGATGTTAAACAGGGCCCTGAAAGCTACATCTGACCAAATTACTAATAGCCTGTCACGGGAGATAAGGGAACTAGGTCAGCGCACAGTGGATTTAGAAACCAGGGTAGATGACATAGAGCTCACTATTCAAGAGCATGCCCAGGAGCAGGCGGCCCTCTGTGAGGAAAATGCCACATTACTCTCGCGTTTGGAGGACGCCGAGAATCGCTCACGCAGGTCCAATTTACGCCTCTGGGGTATCCCTGAAGTGGTCAATGACATACAATCTTTCACCACAGCCCTCTTCCAAGAACTCTGCCCTTCCATACCCATTGAACACCTGGAATTTGATAGGATTCACAGGGCGCTTACTTGCCGCCAACAAGAAGGCCCTCCACGGGACATAATAATCAAACTACACTTTTTCCGTACAAAAGAGCAGCTACTCACAGCTGCCCGGAACAAGGACGCTCTCCAGTTTCAAGACCACAACTACCAACTGGCACCCCTTACCATTGCTAAACGGCGAGCCATGAAGCCGCAATTACAAATCCTGATACAGCATCAGATAAAATACACCTGGCGATTTCCCTTCTCCCTCTGATGTTGATAAACTCGAAATGTTATGTTATATTTTTTTCTGCTGCTCTTTTTCTCCCTTAATTCTTTAGTTAGGATTTTGAAAATGCTAGCTACAGAACTTATAGGAATATTGATAAGATGATCTTCTTAAATTTTTGCATTCCCCCTGGTGTTTTTGATTTCAACTGTGCCAACTGACTCCTTCTTCCCACTCCCATTCCCTTCCCTTCTTTCCTCTCTCTGCCTCCCCGCCCCCACCCCTCCTTCCCTTTCTTTCCCCTCCTACCCCCCTAGACCTTCCTCACTCTCCCCAAGCTCCCTCTCCCCCTTTTCCCCTTCTCCTCCCCACCCTCCCCCCAACCGCCTTCTCCTGTTCCCATTCTTTTTCCGACTTTTTGGCACTGAGTTTTCCCACTAGGTGGGGCTATTATCTGTATACTATAAGTGAACACAATGACAAGTTCTTAACATGAACCGTTTATATTGTTTAAGTAGTACAGTTTTTTATCTTTTCCCTGTCTGCGGCGGGGAACTGTCACTGCTCCCCCCTGTAGGATGCACGCGCTCCCTCCCCAGCTGGCTGGTTTGGAGGTGCGGGCATCTACTTGTTGGGCTAACATGTCCAACGCACCAAGTGTTATTACACTTATTTATTTTCTCTACAAAACCAATGCACTGTTTCTTGACTCCTCTTTCTGTTTTCCCTCTCACTTCTCTTTCCGCCTCCTTCTTCGTTTCCCACTAGGTCGGGGGGATCGCATGATCCTCAAACATCTTCCCTGTAGTACCTCTCCCAGAACACGTAAATGACCCCCTTGAACATACTCCCTTAATGTTAAGGGACTTAATTCCCCTAATAAAAGGGTTAAGGCCTTCCGTACTTTCGCATCCCTGAAGGCCAATATAGTAGCCCTACAAGAAACTCACTTTTCTACTCAAGCAACTCCCAAATACTTTAGTTCCAAATACCCCCAAGTGTTCACCACCTCTGCTGCCACTAAACAACGTGGTGTCCTTGTTGGATTTCATCATACCCTTCCGTTCATCTTAACTAATGAAATCAAAGACCCTGAAGGTTGTTACATTATTTTAGTTGGGCATGTGCAAGATGTGATGACCACTATAGTCTCCTATTATGCCCCCAATACTAACCCCAATCCCTTCTTTACCCACCTATTACAAATGATACGATCACACTGTAAGGGCACCCTCTTTATGTGTGGCGATTCCAACCAAGTACTGCACCCACATCTTGACAAATCTCCTTATGCCCCTGAACAATATTCTTCTTCTATATTATTTCGCAAACTTTTCCAGCAGGCCTCTTTACTGGATACCTGGAGAGATGCAATCCTACTAAGAAAAGTTTTACTTTCTATTCATATCTGCACAAATCCTTTTCAAGGATTGATCACATCTTTATACCAGTTTCATCCTCACCAACCCAACTCCACTCAAACATTCACCCAATAACCTAGTCAGACCACTGCGTAATGATCACAACAGTCTCTTCCCTGATTCCTCAGTCTAAGGATCGCACATGGTGTATAAATGAGGCACACTTAACTAACCAATCCTATTGTTTTGATATACAACTAGCCCTTAAAGAATACATACAGCACAATTCCACACCTGATATCTCACCTGTCCTATTATGGGAGGCTCACAAACCCGTGATCCGAGGGACATGCAAATCTGTATCCACTCATCTCAAAAGTGACAAAAAACTCAGAGCCCAGCAATTGGAAGCAGATTTTCACCGCCTCTTCCTCCAATTCCAATCCGCTCCAACTGAACCCCATAGAATTTTGCTAGAAAAGGCGAAAACAGAATTGGACCTACATTTAGCAGAATCAGCAGATAAAACCATCCGTAGATCTAACCATACAATTTACACTAAAGCCAATAGACCTGATACCTTCCTGGCACTAAGACTCCGTCGACCGGAAAGGGTGCATAATCCTATCAGACTCAAGCTGGCCAAGGATAATTTCATGAGTAACCCTGTTAAGGTGCTCTCGGAATTTCGCAGAAAGTTAGCTGAATTATATACCCCAACACGTACCTTCTCGGCGAAACAAGCTGAGTCATTATTTCAAAATATAACACTACCGAAATTATCAGAGGCCAATAGAGAGTCTATGGAATGCCCCGTTACATCCGAGGAAGTTCTTATTAATATAAAATCTCTTAAACCACACAAAAGACCAGGCCCCGACGGTCTCTCTAGTTCTTATTTCAAAAAATTTGCTCCCATCCTAGCCCCCCTTCTCACCAACACCTTTAATGCCCTCCTTAAACAGCACTCCTTTGGTCGAGATACGTTGACAGCCATTATATCTATGATACCCAAGCCTAATACGGACAACTCCCTGTGGTCCAATTACAGGCCCATATCCTTACTCAACCTGGATATAAAGATCCTAGCCAAAATTATGGAGTTATGCCTCAATCTAATTATAGGTGGCCTTATACATAAAGACCAAGTTGGCTTTATCCCAAAACGTCAGGCCAGTGACAACATCCGAAGCGTGATTCTACTCCAACACCTAGCCGGAACATGCCAAATCCCTATGCATCTTCTCTCTCTCAATATTCGGAAGGCGTTTGACACTGTCTCTTGGCCTTACCTTCACTATGTACTACAAAGATGGTAATTTGGCCCCAATTTTCTACAATGGGTTAATTCCCTTTACAACCAGCCACAAGCATATGTTAAATATTCAGGATATCGCTCGGACTGTTTTCAGATACAACGAGGTACAAGACAAGGGTGCCCCCTCTCCCCCCTAGTATTCGCATTAGCGATTGAACCACTAGCAGCCCTCCTTAGGGCAAATCCAAATATTAAAGGCCTGGATATAGCCTCTACATCACACAAATTATGTTTATTTGCCGACGATGCACTACTATTTGTCACCTCTCCAGGAACCACACTCCCGAACCTTATCTATCTTCTAGACAAATTTGCCCTAACATCAGGATTGGAAGTTAACCAGTCCAAATCAAAGGCTCTCAACGTGTCTCTACCACAGTCAGAATTCGAACACATACAGGAATTCTTCCCCTTCACTCGGTCTTCATCTTCAATAGCTTACCTTGGTATCAAACTAACTAGCGACCCAGCCCACTTTTTTAGAGCCAACTACCTCCATATGTTAAAACACCAAACAGCCCTATTAGAATCATGGCGTCCGATATGTATCTCTTGGCTAGGCCAGATAGCTGCTGTAAAGATGTCTCTGCTTCCAAAACTTCTTTTTTTCCCGATCTCTATTCCCTCATATTATCACCGAATTATCCAGACACAAGTGTCCAAATACATATGGGGCCCCACTAGACCTAGGGTTTCAAAAACTTTACTACTTCGTAGTAAACTCAAGGGGGGTTAGGTCTGCCTAACTTTTTGGGATATTATCACGCTGCCCAGCTGGCCCAGATTACACTATATCACGCACAAAATGAAATCCCACTTTGGGTTAGTTTGGAAGCAATCGACCTTTACCCTCTCAAAATATCTAACCTATTATGGTTGCCCCCCACAACCCGTGGTCCAATCAATAACCCCATAACTGGACACTCCCTTACGTTAGGGGACAAACTCTGAGGTCCATTTAAGCTGCAATCTCCTCATTCCCCGTTACTCTCGTATCTGGATCAACCCGAAATTTTACCCGGCCCAAATTAACCCAAGCTCATTCCAAACCTGGCTCAGGGCGGGATTTTATCGCATATGTGATTTTGTTTCTGGATCCACTATAAAGTCGTTCTCCTCTCTAAAAAACCAAGCTGACATTCCCCCTTTAGATATCTACAGATAACTCATTTTATCCAGACAACTATAGGCACACATACCTCACTAGATGACCTATCCACTTTTGAAGGGATTTGCAACTCTGACCCTCACGCCCCTAGTCTAATTTACCTTTTATACGCTCATTTGACCTCTCCCCAACCAACCTTCCCTCTTGTGCTGCGCAGTGGTCCAAAGACCTTGCATTAGATCTTGATGCAGAGGACTGGTCTGATATCTGGTCCAATACAAAAATATCATCCCAAAACGTAATCGCTCAAGAGGCAAACTACAAAGTACTCATGAGATGGTACCTGGTTCCTGCCAGGATCTCCAAATTTCTCCAAAATTATCCTGCTACTTGTTTCCGTGGCTGTAACGAGCGGGGTACCCATATACATATATGGTGGACATGCTCAATAGTACAGGAATTTTGGGCTGCGATATTCCAAATGGCCCCCACCCTATTCCAACATCGCATTGAACCTGATCCGGCTATAGCGCTGTTGAATCTTATCCCTTATTCAGATTTTACCAGATCCCAGACCCGCCTCCTCCTTCAGCTCACAACAGCAGCTAAACAGACGATAGCTAGGGCCTGGAAAATCCCACAACTCATTCTAGCTGAGGTCAAAAATAGGGTTACTCAAGCTATGATCCACAGGAAAATAGAAGCAACAATCCTCGATAGGATTCCCCAACATCTTAAAATCTGTAACTCTTGGACTAAACACTTTCTACCCCCAGACTTTGATAAGCGCCTTCTAAAACCTTAATCAGATCACAACAACATTAGACAGACTTAACGGCACTTTGGGGGCTCATGCGTCCCCCCCCGACCATTCCTCTCCTCTCCCCACCTATCTCTAATCTTTCTTTACCTCCTTTGTGCCTACCACACTTCTTACTCTCTTTCCTACTTACTATCCCTCTTACGGTTATATCACTGGTAATGTTATTTACAGATAACAAAACGTCTATCAGATTTTGACTCTACCTGTTCGCAGATTTACTTTTCATGCAAAAGTATAAACCTTTAGCTTTTGCTTTTTTTTGTTGTTTTGTTTTCTAGTTGTAAATGGAAATAGTTATAATGAGTCCGCAGCCATCTCTGCGAAAATTTAGACCCCGGACCCCCGGTTTACGACATATCCCTGAAATTTGATGTAACATTGAAGACGCAGGGGAAAAAAACATGTATAATTCTCATTGTTATATGTTGCATATATATTGCCTGTTGAACTTTATGTCTTCTTTTCAATAAAAAAATTTTTGAACAGAAAGGATAAAAAAAAAAGTTTATAGCTCTGTGGCTTGATGAATGCTTACAACTTACATTTGTGAGTAGTTGTATTTTATAGAGAGCCTGGAATGCAGTGCCATAAAATGTAAACAATTGTATTAAATTGCACATATAATATCAAATTCTAAGAAAGTCCATTTATAGCAGGATGGAGAAAAATTGATGGAAATTCCCCACTCCAATCTTCAGTGCACAAAAGTAAAGGCACACTACACCACTGTGCTCACAGCGGGTCTCCCTAACAGATATTAGGGATGAGCCAAACACCCCCCGGTTCGGTTCGCACCAGAACCTGCGAACAGACCGAAAATTTGCACGATCGTTAGAACCCTATTGATGTCTATGGGACTTGAACGTTCAAAATCAAAAGTGCTCATTTTAAAGGCTTGTCCTAAAAAGGGTTTGGGGACCCGGGTCCTGCCCCAGGGGACATGTATTATTGGTTATTATGTTGTTCTTTTTTTCTCTTTTTTGCTTGTTTGTCTCCATTGTACTGCCCTTGTTAAGGGTATTTCTGTACTATGTTTGTACTCTTGTATGGAAACCTAATAAAAATGTATTGAAAGAGTAAAAAAAGGGGGCGCATGCAGGAGGCTTAACATGGAGGACGCTACCTCTTAGAGCTCCACATTCCCCGCCTCAGACTCGGGATCGAATAAAGCATCCAGACCGCCTAAACGAGCCAGTAATCCGGCGATCCTCTCCCGCAACTCCCGAGCCACAACCGGGATGGTTTTAACAGGACATAAGGGCAAAAACAAGTCCAAGCCGATCAAGGAGGCCCTGGCCCGCGCCTCTTCCAAGATGGCGGCAAAAGCTCTCTCCAAACAACACACTGCATCCCCAGCTAGATCAGAACGGGCAGACAGTGAGGAGGAAGAGGACACAGACCCTGTATACAGCGGTTCTCCTGCCCCTCCACAATCAGGTATGTCTCAGCCTGATTTTCTGAAACATATGGAGAAGATGTTAAACAGGGCCCTGAAAGCTACATCTGACCAAATTACTAATAGCCTGTCACGGGAGATAAGGGAACTAGGTCAGCGCACAGTGGATTTGGAAACCAGGGTAGATGACATAGAGCTCACTATTCAAGAGCATGCCCAGGAGCAGGCGGCCCTCTGTGAGGAAAATGCCACATTACTCTCGCGTTTGGAGGACGCCGAGAATCGCTCACGCAGGTCCAATTTACGCCTCCGGGGTATCCCTGAAGTGGTCAATGACATACAATCTTTCACCACAGCCCTCTTCCAAGAACTCTGCCCTTCCATACCCATTGAACGCCTGGAATTTGATAGGATTCACAGGGCGCTTACTTGCCGCCAACAAGACGGCCCTCCACGGGACATAATAATCAAACTACACTTTTTCCGTACAAAAGAGCAGCTACTCACAGCTGCCCGGAACAAGGACGCTCTCCAGTTTCAAGACCACAACTACCAACTGGCACCCCTTACCATTGCTAAACGGCGAGCCATGAAGCCGCAATTACAAATCCTGATACAGCATCAGATAAAATACACCTGGCGATTTCCCTTCTCCCTCTGATGTTGATAAACTCGAAATGTTATGTTATATTTTTTTCTGCTGCTCTTTTTCTCCCTTAATTCTTTAGTTAGGATTTTGAAAATGCTAGCTACAGAACTTATAGGAATATTGATAAGATGATCTTCTTAAATTTTTGCATTCCCCCTGGTGTTTTTGATTTCAACTGTGCCAACTGACTCCTTCTTCCCACTCCCATTCCCTTCCCTTCTTTCCTCTCTCTGCCTCCCCGCCCCCACCCCCCCTTCCCTTTCTTTCCCCTCCTACCCCCCTAGACCTTCCTCACTCTCCCCAAGCTCCCTCTCCCCCTTTTCCCCTTCTCCTCCCCACCCTCCCCCCAACCCCCTTCTCCTGTTCCCATTCTTTTTCCGACTTTTTGGCACTGAGTTTTCCCACTAGGTGGGGCTATTATCTGTATACTATAAGTGAACACAATGACAAGTTCTTAACATGAACCGTTTATATTGTTTAAGTAGTACAGTTTTTTATCTTTTCCCGGTCTGCGGCGGGGAACTGTCACTGCTCCCCCCTGTAGGATGCACGCGCTCCCTCCCCAGCTGGCTGGTTTGGAGGTGCGGGCATCTACTTGTTGGGCTAACATGTCCAACGCACCAAGTGTTATTACACTTATTTATTCTCTCTACAAAACCAATGCACTGTTTCTTGACTCCTCTTTCTGTTTTCCCTCTCACTTCTCTTTCCGCCTCCTTCTTCGTTTCCCACTAGGTCGGGGGGATCGCATGATCCTCAAACATCTTCCCTGTAGTACCTCTCCCAGAACACGTAAATGGCCCCCTTGAACATACTCCCTTAACGTTAAGGGACTTAATTCCCCTAATAAAAGGGTTAAGGCCTTCCGTACTTTCGCATCCCTGAAGGCCAATATAGTAGCCCTACAAGAAACTCACTTTTCTACTCAAGCAAATCCCAAATACTTTAGTTCCAAATACCCCCAAGTGTTCACCACCTCTGCTGCCACTAAACAACGTGGTGTCCTTGTTGGATTTCATCATACCCTTCCGTTCATCTTAACTAATGAAATCAAAGACCCTGAAGGTCGTTACATTATTTTAGTTGGGCATGTGCAAGATGTGATGACCACTATAGTCTCCTATTATGCCCCCAATACTAACCCCAATCCCTTCTTTACCCACCTATTACAAATGATACGATCACACTGTAAGGGCACCCTCTTTATGTGTGGCGATTCCAACCAAGTACTGCACCCACATCTTGACAAATCTCCTTATGCCCCTGAACAATATTCTTCTTCTATATTATTTCGCAAACTTTTCCAGCAGGCCTCTTTACTGGATACCTGGAGAGATGCAATCCTACTAAGAAAAGTTTTACTTTCTATTCATATCTGCACAAATCCTTTTCAAGGATTGATCACATCTTTATACCAGTTTCATCCTCACCAACCCAACTCCACTCAAACATTCACCCAATAACCTAGTCAGACCACTGCGTAATGATCACAACAGTCTCTTCCCTGATTCCTCAGTCTAAGGATCGCACATGGTGTATAAATGAGGCACACTTAACTAACCAATCCTATTGTTTTGATATACAACCAGCCCTTAAAGAATACATACAGCACAATTCCACACCTGATATCTCACCTGTCCTATTATGGGAGGCTCACAAACCCGTGATCCGAGGGACATGCAAATCTGTATCCACTCATCTCAAAAGTGACAAAAAACTCAGAGCCCAGCAATTGGAAGCAGATTTTCACCGCCTCTTCCTCCAATTCCAATCCGCTCCAACTGAACCCCATAGAATTTTGCTAGAAAAGGCGAAAACAGAATTGGACCTACATTTAGCAGAATCAGCAGATAAAACCATCCGTAGATCTAACCATACAATTTACACTAAAGCCAATAGACCTGATACCTTCCTGGCACTAAGACTCCGTCGACCGGAAAGGGTGCATAATCCTATCAGACTCAAGCTGGCCAAGGATAATTTCATGAGTAACCCTGTTAAGGTGCTCTCGGAATTTCGCAGAAAGTTAGCTGAATTATATACCCCAACACGTACCTTCTCGGCGAAACAAGCTGAGTCATTATTTCAAAATATAACACTACCGAAATTATCAGAGGCCAATAGAGAATCTATGGAATGCCCCGTTACATCCAAGGAAGTTCTTATTAATATAAAATCTCTTAAACCACACAAAAGACCAGGCCCCGACGGTCTCTCTAGTTCTTATTTCAAAAAATTTGCTCCCATCCTAGCCCCCCTTCTCACCAACACCTTTAATGCCCTCCTTAAACAGCACTCCTTTGGTCGAGATACGTTGACAGCCATTATATCTATGATACCCAAGCCTAATACGGACAACTCCCTGTGGTCCAATTACAGGCCCATATCCTTACTCAACCTGGATATAAAGATCCTAGCCAAAATTATGGAGTTATGCCTCAATCTAATTATAGGTGGCCTTATACATAAAGACCAAGTTGGCTTTATCCCAAAACGTCAGGCCAGTGACAACATCCGAAGCGTGATTCTACTCCAACACCTAGCCGGAACATGCCAAATCCCTATGCATCTTCTCTCTCTCAATATTCGGAAGGCGTTTGACACTGTCTCTTGGCCTTACCTTCACTATGTACTACAAAGATGGTAATTTGGCCCCAATTTTCTACAATGGGTTAATTCCCTTTACAACCAGCCACAAGCATATGTTAAATATTCAGGATATCGCTCGGACTGTTTTCAGATACAACGAGGTACAAGACAAGGGTGCCCCCTCTCCCCCCTAGTATTCGCATTAGCGATTGAACCACTAGCAGCCCTCCTTAGGGCAAATCCAAATATTAAAGGCCTGGATATAGCCTCTACATCACACAAATTATGTTTATTTGCCGACGATGCACTACTATTTGTCACCTCTCCAGGAACCACACTCCCGAACCTTATCTATCTTCTAGACAAATTTGCCCTAACATCAGGATTGGAAGTTAACCAGTCCAAATCAAAGGCTCTCAACGTATCTCTACCACAGTCAGAATTCGAACACATACAGGAATTCTTCCCCTTCACTCGGTCTTCATCTTCAATAGCTTACCTTGGTATCAAACTATCTAGCGACCCGGCCCACTTATTTAGAGCCAACTACCTCCATATGTTAAAACACCTAACAGCCCTATTAGAATCATGGCGTCCGATATGTATCTCTTGGCTAGGCCAGATAGCTGCTGTAAAGATGTCTCTGCTTCCAAAACTGCTTTTTTTCCCGATCTCTATTCCCTCATATTATCACCGAATTATCCAGACACAAGTGTCCAAATACATATGGGGCCCCACTAGACCTAGGGTTTCAAAAACTTTACTACTTCGTAGTAAACTCAAGGGGGGTTAGGTCTGACTAACTTTTTGGGATATTACCACGCTGCCCAGCTGGCCCAGATTACACTATATCACGCACAAAATGAAATCCCAATTTGGGTTAGTTTGGAAGCTATCGACCTTCACCCTCTCAAAATATCTAACCTATTATGGTTGCCCCCCACAACCCGTGGTCCAATCAATAACCCCATAACTGGACACTCCCTTATGTTAGGGGACAAACTCTGAGGTCCATTTAAGCTGCAATCTCCTCATTCCCCGTTACTCTCGTATCTGGATCAACCCGAAATTTTACCCGGCCCAAATTAACCCAAGCTCATTCCAAACCTGGCTCAGGGCGGGATTTTATCGCATATGTGATTTTGTTTCTGGATCCACTATAAAGTCGTTCTCCTCTCTACAAAACCAAGCTGACATTCCCCCTTTAGATATCTACAGATAACTCATTTTATCCAGACAACTATAGGCACACATACCTCACTAGATGACCTATCCACTTTTGAAGGGATTTGCAACTCTGACCCTCACGCCCCTAGTCTAATTTACCTTTTATACGCTCATTTGACCTCTCCCCAACCAACCTTCCCTCTTGTGCTGCGCAGTGGTCCAAAGATCTTGCATTAGATCTTGATGCAGAGGACTGGTCTGATATCTGGTCCAATACAAAAATATCATCCCAAAACGTAATCGCTCAAGAGGCAAACTACAAAGTACTCATGAGATGGTACCTGGTTCCTGCCAGGATCTCCAAATTTCTCCAAAATTATCCTGCTACTTGTTTCCGTGGCTGTAACGAGCGGGGTGCCCATATACATATATGGTGGACATGCTCAATAGTACAGGAATTTTGGGCTGCGATATTCCAAATGGCCTCCACCCTATTCCAACATCGCATTGAACCTGATCCGGCTATAGCGCTGTTGAATCTTATCCCTTATTCAGATTTTACCAGATCCCAGACCCGCCTCCTCCTTCAGCTCACAACAGCAGCTAAACAGACGATAGCTAGGGCCTGGAAAATCCAACAACTCATTCTAGCTGAGGTCAAAAATAGGGTTACTCAAGCTATGATCCACAGGAAAATAGAAGCAACAATCCTCCCCAACATCTTAAAATCTGTAACTCTTGGACTAAACACTTTCTACCCCCAGACTTTGATATGCGCCTTCTAAAACCTTAATCAGATCACAACAACATTAGACAGACTTAACGGCACTTTGGGGGCTCATGCGTCCCCCCCGACCATTCCTCTCCTCTCCCCACCTATCTCTAATCTTTCTTTACCTCCTTTGTGCCTACCACTCTTCTTACTCTTTCTTTCCTACTTACTATCCCTCTTACGGTTATATCACTGGTAATGTTATTTACAGATAACAAAACGTCTATCAGATTTTGACTCTACCTGTTCGCAGATTTACTTTTCATGCAAAAGTATAAACCTTTAGCTTTTGCTTTTTTTGTTGTTTTGTTTTCTAGTTGTAAATGGAAATAGTTATAATGAGTCCGCAGCCATCTCTGCGAAAATTTAGTCCCCGGACCCCCGGTTTACGACATATCCCTGAAATTTGATGTAACATTGAAGACGCAGCGGAAAAAAACATGTATAATTCTCATTGTTATATGTTGCATATATATTGCCTGTTGAACTTTATGTCTTCTTTTCAATAAAAAAAATTTTGAACAGAAAGGATAAAAAAAAAAGTTTATAGCTCTGTGGCTTGATGAATGCTTACAACTTACATTTGTGAGTAGTTGTATTTTATAGAGAGCCTGGAATGCAGTTCCATAAAATGTAAACAATTGTATTAAATTGCACATATAATATCAAATTCTAAGAAAGTCCATTTATAGCAGGATGGAGAAAAATTGATGGAAATTCCCCACTCCAATCTTCAGTGCACAAAAGTAAAGGCACACTACACCACTGTGCTCACAGCGGGTCTCCCTAACAGATATTAGGGATGAGCCAAACACCCCCCGGTTCGGTTCGCACCAGAACCTGCGAACAGACCGAAAATTTGCACGATCGTTAGAACCCTATTGATGTCTATGGGACTTGAACGTTCAAAATCAAAAGTGCTCATTTTAAAGGCTTGTCCTAAAAAGGGTTTGGGGACCCGGGTCCTGCCCCAGGGGACATGTATCAATGCAAAAAAAACTTTTAAAAACAGACGTTTTTTCGGGAGCAGTGATTTTAATGACGCTTAAAGTAAAAGAAAAAAAAAGTGAAATATTCCTTTAAATATCGTACCTGAGGGGTGTCTATAGTATGCCTGTAAAGTGGCGCGTGTTTCCCGTTCTTAGAACAGTCCCTGCGCAAAATGTCATTTTTAAAGGAAAAAAAGTAATTTAAAACTGCTTGTGGCTTTAATGTAATGTCGGGTCCTGGCAATATGGATGAAAATCAGTGAGGCAAACGGCATGAGTACCCCCAAGTCCATTACCAGGCCCTTTGGATCTTGTATGGATATTAAGGGGAACCCTGCACCCAAATTAAAAAAGGAAAGGTGTGGGGCCCCCAGGCCCTATATACTCTGAACAGCAGTAAACAGGCGGTGCAAACAAGACAGAGACTGTAGGTTTGTTGTTAAGTAGAATCTGTTTGTAATTTTGAACTGGTACATTTTTAACGTGTTTAGCTCCAGCCAAAAAATCTATTTTAAGCTTTTTGGAAAACATAGGGAAGGGTTATCACCCCTGTGACATTTGTTTTGCTGTCTGTGCTCCTCTTCAGAAGATTTCAACTCACTTTTTGTTCCAATGACAAATGTTTTTTGAAAATTTGGGTTTTTTTGTGAAACAAGGATTGGTGATAATGCATCAGTGGAAAGGAGAAAAGTTTTTCCCATATTAACTCTTACAGGAGAGAATTTCCCTTCCTATGGGGTAGATTTCATCTCACTTCCTGTTGTCTCCTTCCGTTTGCAAGTTGGAGTTGTTTGTAAGTTGGATGTTTGAAAGTAGGGTCCTGCCCTATTTACTCAGCAGAAATTTGGGCCTTAGGTGTTGTTGTGGCCACAACACTGTAAGCCCTCACAGGGCCCGGCTGTGAAATATTAGATCAAGAATTGTAATTACATGCCCCTGTCGAACAGGGCCAGAAATATTGGGCCTTTGGTGGTGGTGGTGGTGCTGGTAGCACAACACTGTAAGTCCTCACAGTTACTCTTGGTGGGTGCAGAAACGGGCCCTGCTTTGAAAAGATCAAGAATTGTAATTACATGCCCTTGTTGAACAGTGCCAGAAAAATTGGGCCTTTGGTGGTGGTGGCACAACACTGTAAGTCCTCACAGTTACTCTTGGTGGGCGCAGAAACAGGCCCTGCTGTGAAATATTAGATCAAGAATTCTAATTACATGTCCCTGTTGAACAGGGGCTGAAAAATTGGACCTTAGGCACTGGTGCTGTTGCCACAACACTGCAACCCCTCACAGATACTCTAGTTGGAACACAGGAACGAGCCCTGCTGCAAAGTATTGCATCAAAAATTGTAATTACACACCCCTGTTAAACAGGGCTGAAAAATTGGGCCTTAGGCACTGGTGCTGTTGCCACAACACTGCAACCCCTCACAGATACTCTAGTTGGAATGCAGGAACAAGCCCTGCTGCAAAGTATTGCACCAAAAATTGTAATTACACGCCCCTGTTGAACAGGGGCTGAAAAATTGGGCCTTAGGCACTGGTGCCTTTGCCACAACACTGCAACCCCTGACAGATACTCTAGTTTGAACGCAGGAACGAGCCCTGCTGCAAAGTATTGCATCAAAAATTGTAATTACACGCCCCTGTTAAACAGGGGCTGAAAAATTTGGCATTAGGCACTGGTGCTGGTGCCACAACTCTGCAACCCCTCACAGATACTCTAGTTGGAGCGCAGGAACTAGCCCTGCTGCAAAGAATTGCATCAAAAATTGTAATTACATGCCCCTGTTAAACAGGGGCTTAAAAATTTGGCCTTAGGCACTGGTGGCGGCGCCCAGAACCAAAATTGTCCTTACAAGTTATCAGCATGATGATTGAGGAGGAAGAGGATAATTACTCAGCATAACAGGATAGTCACTCAGCATCAGCATAGGCAGTCCTTGAAGGGATCTGACATTTCCAAAAAAAATATTCGGTTACATCAGCATCAGGTGCTTGGTATCTGGAGGTGATCCAAGACTGATTCATTTTTATGAAGGTCAGTCGATCGACCGAGTCGGTGGACAGATGCACCCTGTGATCAGTTACAAAGCCTCCAGCAGCACTGAATGTGCATTCTGAAAGAGTGCTGGATGCAGGACAGGCCAGTAGCTCAATTGCATACTGTGCAAGCTCTGGCCAGTGATCCATCCTCAAGACCCGGTAACCCAGAGGATTTTCGGTGGGAAAGGTGTCCAAATCAGATCTTGCCCCTAGGTATTCCTGCACCATGTAAAACAGACGCTAGCGATGGTTGCTGGAACCGATCATACCTTGGGGCTGCGGACTAAAAAATTGTCTGAACGCATCGGTCAGACGGCCACCTTATCCACCGCTCCTTCTTTGACTGACCGAAGCCTCAGCAACACGTTGTCCAGAGACAGGAGTTTGTAACCTCCCAGTCTCTGGGAACGCGTTGCACAGACCTTCCTGCAAGGCCTCCCGAAGATGTTTCATCCTCTGCTCCCTCTGCGACGGCAAGATAAGGTCCGCAACCTTACCCTTGTAATGTGGATCAAGGAGGGTTGCCAGCCAGTTTTGGACCTTCTCCTTGATACCACGAATACGAGGATCCTTACGCAGGCTTTGCAGGATCAGGGAGGCCATGCAGCTTAGGTTTGCTGAGGCATTCGGTCTGGAGTCCTCTGGGTCAATAAGGACGACATGATCCACAGCTACCTCCTCCCAGCCACATACAATTTCATGTGTTTCTTGGGACTCTAAATGATCCCTTAAAGACTGCTGCTGATGTTGAGTGCCAGGCTCCACCTCCATACTGACACAATCCTCCTCCTCCTCCTCTTCCTGTGTGATTGGCGGGCATGCAGGAACACTGTCTGGATAAAGGGGGCCTTGAGAGCTAAGGAAATCCTCCTCTTCCTGCCTCTGTTCTGCCTCAAGTGCCCTCTCCATTATTCCACGCAGCGTGTGCTCCAACAGGTGGACAAGGGGGACAGTGTCACTGATGCATGCACTGTCACTGCTCATCATCCTTGTGGCCTCCTCAAATGGTAACAGGACAGTGCATGCATCACTGATCATGGCCCACTGGTGTGGGGAAAAAAAACAAGCTCCCCTGACCCTGTCCTGGTGCCATAGTCACACAGGTACTCATTGATGGCCCTCTGCTGCATGTGCAGCCGCTGCAGTATGGCCAACGTTGAGTTCCACCTGGTGGGCATGTCACAGATTAGGCGGTTCTTGGGCAGGTTAAATTCCTTTTGGATGTCTGCCAGCCGAGCACTGGCATTATATGACCGGCTGAAATGCACACAGACTTTCCTGGCCTGCCTCAGGACATCCTGTAAGCTCGGGTACCTGCCCAAGAACCACTGCACCACCAAGTTAAGGAAGTGAGCCAAACAGGGCACATGGGTCAGTTGTCCCTGTCGGAGGGTGGAGAGGAGGTAATTGCCATTGTCGCAAACCACCATTCCTGCCTTAAGTTGGCATGGCGTCAACCACCTCTGAACCTGCCCCTGCAGAGCTGACAGAATCTCTGCCCCAGTGTGGCTCCTGTCCCCCAAGCACACCAGCTCAAGCACCGCATGGCATCTTTTGGCCTGCGTACTTGCGTAGCCCCTTGAATGGCTACAGAGCACCGCTGGTTTCGAGGACAAAGCAGAGGAAGAGACCATGGAGGAAGAAGAAGAGGAGGGGGTGGAGGAGAGAGGTGTGTCACAATCATTAGTAGTGGCATTTTGGGGGCGTGGTGGCGGAACAACCACTAACACTACTGCACCTTGTCCTGCATCCTTCCCAACTGCCAGCAGAGTGACCCAATGCGCCTTGAAGCTTAGGTAACATCCCTGTCCATGCCTGCTGGACCATGAGTCAGCGGTAATATGCACCTTAACGCTGACCGCCCTGTCCAGCGAGGCCAAGACATTGCCTTCCACATGCCGATAGAGAGCCGGAATCCCCTTCCGTGAGAAAAAGTGGCATTTGGGTACCTGCCACTGAGGAAAAGCACATTCCACAAACTCACGGAAGGGGGCAGTCTACCAACTGAAAAGGAAGCAGGTGAAGTACTAGCAATTTTGCCAAGCTAGCATTCAACCGGTGGGCATGTGGATGGCTGGGAGCAAACTTCTTTCGGCGGTGCAGCAGCTGGGGCAGGGAAATTTGCCTGGTACAATCTGACGTCGGTGTACCGAAAGCAGATTGCCCACAAGTACTTGGCTGTGACACACCTAATTCTACACCTTCATTCCTCTCAGTGCAGGTCTCAGAGAGGACTGAAGGTATAGTGGGGTTGGAGATCTCAGCTGATGAGGAGCAAGGAGAGGTCCTTTTTGTTCTTTGGTGTGGGTCTTTTAGCTACGCTTGCCAACGAACTGCATGGCATGACTGGTCAAGCATGTGGTGCCCAAGCGGGAGATGTTTTGGCCACGCGAGATATGCTTGAGACATATGTTGCAAATAGCAGCGGTGTGATCCGATGCACTTGTCTCAAAAAAAGGCCCACACCGAAGAACTTTTGGAATAACAGCAGCCCCCTGCACATGCAGAGCTTTGCGGTGTGATGCAGTCAGTGTGCTGCCCTTAGGCAGGCCCCTGGAGTGCATCCTGCCTCGTTGGTCATGTGCCTCCTCCTCCTCCTCCTCTCTTCTATCAGGCACCCATGTGGAGTCAGTGACCTCATAATCCCCTCCCTCCTCATCACTGGAGCAAACCTGGCAGTATGCTGCAGCAGGGGGAGCATTACTGCCAGATTGCTGTCCTTCTTGGACACCCCCTCTGTCCGTGCTCACATTACTGCCTTCATCTAGCTCAGTATGATCATCAGAGCCTTCTAAATGCTGGGCATCCTCCTGGAGCATGTACCCAACACTGTGGTCAAACAGTTCAATGGACTCCTCAGGAGGACACAGTGGGGCTAGGGAAGGAGTCACTGATGCCATTGAGCTGAGGGAAGAGGCCTCAGCCAGACAAAGTACTCTGAGCATGGGTGAGGCAGGATGAGGACGGCTTGGTCATCCACTCGACCAAGTCTTCCACATGTTGCGGCTCAACACGGCCAGCTGCCAAAAAAAAGGCCAAGCGTGTCCCACGGTCACGTGCTGATGAGAATGCACCGTCTCCATGACCAGCACCGTTGCCTCTAGACACAGAGCCTGCTTGCCCTCTTTTATTGGCTTGTGACTGTCTGCCTCTCCTTGTTGGCCTTCCAGACATACTAATGGCCTGCTGCTGAACTAAGCTGGGATATATAGATATAGATATAGATATAGATATAGATATATATATATATATATAGATATATATATACTGATACTGCAGCTAGCAAAATCAACTGCCTACCTACAGTATGAGAACACCACCAACCTTCTACAGGTAGCTTTAGCTGAACACTGTGCAGAGGTCGCACTACACTAACGTGTAAATAATTTAGCTGTCTGCAGTAGTGATAGGATCAGGAAAACACCACCATCCTTCTACAGGTAGCTTTAGCTGAACACTGTGCAGAGGTCACACTACACTAACGTGTAAATAATTTAGCTGCCTGCGGTAGTGATAGGATCAGGAAAACACCACCAACCTTCTACAGGTAGCTTTAGCTGAACACTGTGCAGAGGTCGCACTACACTAACGTGTAAATAATTTAGCTGCCTGCAGTAGTGTTAGGATCAGGAAAACACCACCAACCTTCTACAGGTAGCTTTAGCTGAACACTGTGCAGAGGTCGCACTACACTGACTTGTAGCTTTAGCTGAACACTGTTCATAGGTCGCACTAAACTAACTTGTAGCTTTAGCTGAACACTGTGCAGAGGTTGCACTACACTAACCTGTAGTTTTAGCTGAACACTGTTCAGAGGACGCACTACACTAACTTGTAGCTTTAGATGAACACTGTTCAGAGGACGCACTACACTAACTTGTAGCTTTAGCTGAACACTATGAGGAGGATGCACTACACTAGGGATGAGCCAAACACCCCCCGGATCGAAAATTTGCACAAATTTTAGAACCCCATTGACGTCTATGGGACTTGAACGTTCGAAATCAAAAGTGCTCATTTTAAAGGCTAATTTGCATGGTATTGTCCTAAAAACGGTTTGGGGACCCGGGTCCTGCCCCAGGGGACATGTATCAATGCAAAAAAAAACTTTTAAAAACGGCCATTTTTTCGGGAGCAGTGATTTTAATGATGCTTAAAGGAAAAAAAAAAGTGAAATATTCCATTAAATATCGTACCTTGGGGGTGTCTATAGTATGCCTTTAAAGTGGCGCGTGTTTCCCGTGCTTAGAACAGTCCCTGCACAAAATGACATTTTTAAAGAAAAAAAAGTCATTTAAAACTGCTTGCGGCTTTAATGTAATGTCGGGTCCTGGCAATATGGATGAAAATCAGTGAGACAAACAGCATGGGTACCCCCCGTCCATTATCAGGCCCTTTGGGTATTGTATGCATTATAAGGGGAACCCCGCACCTAAATTAAAAAAAGGAAAGGCGTGGGGCCACCATGCCCTATATACTCTGAACAGCAGTATACAGGCAGTGCAAACAAGACAGGGACTGTAGGTTTGTTGTTAAGTAGAATCGGTTTGTAATTTTGAACTGGTACATTTATAAAGTGTAGCTCCAGCCAAAAAATCTGTTTTTAAGCTGTTTGGAAAACATAGGGAAGGGTTATCACCCGTGTAAAATTTGTTTTGCTGTCTGTGCTTCTCTTCAGAAGATTTCACCTCACTTTGTCCCAATGACAAATGTTTTTTGAAAACTTGGGTTTTTAGTGAAACAAGGATTGGTGATAAAGTATCAGCTGAAAGGAGAAAAGTTTTTCCCATGTTAACTCTTACAGGAGAGAACTTCCCTTCCTATGGGGTAGATTTCATCTCACTTCCTGTTGTCTCCTTCCGTTTGCAAGTAGGAGTCGTTTGTAAGATGTTTGAAAGTAGGGGTCTGCCCTATATACTCAGCAGAAATTTGGGCCTTAGGTGTTGTTGTGGCCTCAACACTGTAAGCCCTCACAGGGCCCTGCTGTGAAATATTAGATCAAGAATTGTAATTACATGCCCCTGTTGAACAGGGCACGAAAAATTGGGCCTTAGGCACTGGTGCTGGTGCCACAACACTGCAACCCCTCACAGATACTGTAGTTGGAATGCAGGAATGAGCCCTGCTGCAAAGTATTGCATCAAAACTTGTAATTACACGCCCCTGTTAAACAGGGGCAGAAAAATTGGGCCTTAGGCACTGGTGGCGGCTCCCAGAACCAAAAATGTTCTTACAAGCTATCAGCGTGATCATTGAGGAGGAAGAGGATAATTACTTAGGATAGTCACTCAGCATCAGCATAGGCAGTCTTTGACGGGATCTGAGATTTCAAAAAAATTATTTGGTTACATCAGCATCAGGTGCTTGGTAGCTGGTGGTGATCCAAGATTCATTTTTATGAAGGTCAGTCGATCGACCGAGACGGTGGACAGACGCACCCTGTGATCGGTTACAAAGCCTCCAGCAGCACTGAATGTGCATTCCGAAAGAACGCTGGATGCAGGACAGGCCAGTAGCTCAATTGCATACTCTGCAAGCTCTGGCCAGTGATCCATCCTCAAGACCTAGTAACCCAGAGGATTTTCGTTGGGAAAGGTGTCCAAGTCAGATCTTGCCCCTAGGTATTCCTGCACCATGTAAAACAGACGCTGGCGATGGTTGCTGGAACCAATCATACCTTGGGGCTGCGGACTAAAAAATTGTCTGAACGTATCGGTCAGACGGCCACCTTCTCCACCGCTCTTTCTTTGACTGACCGAAGCCTCAGCAACACGTCCAGAAACAGGAGTTTGTAACCTCCCAGTCTCTGGGAACGCGTTGCACAGACATTTCTGCAAGGCCTCCCGAAGATGTTTCATTCTCTGCTCCCTCTGCGATGGCAAGATAAGGTCCACAACCTTACCCTTGTAATGTGGATCAAGGAGGGTTGCCAGCCAGTATTAGTCCTTCTCCTTGATACCACGAATACGAGGATCCTTACGCAGGCTTTGCAGGGTCAGGGAGGCCATGCAGCGTAGGTTTGCTGAGGCATTCGGTCCAGAGTCCTCTGGGTCACTAAGGATAACATGGTCCGCAGCCACCTCCTCCCAGCCACGTACAAGTCCATGTGTTTCTTGGGACTGATCCCTTAAAGACTGCTGCTGATGCTGAGTGCCAGGCTCCACCTCCATAAAGACACAATCCTCCTCCTCCTCCTCTTCCTGTGTGACCATCGGGCATGCAGGAACACTGTCTGGATAAAGGGGGCCTTGAGGGCTAAGGAAGTCCTCCTCTTCCTGCCTCTGTTCTGCCTCAAGTGCCCTGTCCATTATTCCACGCAGTGTGTGCTCCAACAGGTGGACAAGGGGGACAGTGTCACTGATGCATGCACTGTCACTGCTCACCATCCTCGTGGCCTCCTCAAATGGTGACAGAACAGTGCATGCATCCCTGATCATGGCCCACTGGCGTGGGAAAAAAAAACAAGCTCCCCTGACCCTGTCCTGGTGCCATAGTCGTACAGGTACTAATTGATGGCCCTCTGCTGCGTGTGCAGCTGCTGCAGCATGGCTAATGTTGAGTACCACCTGGTGGGTATGTCACAGATTAGGCGGTTCTTGGGCAGGTTAAACTCCTTTTGGAGGTCTGCCAGCCGAGCACTGGCATTATATGACCGGCGGAAATGCAAACAGACTTTCCTGGCCTGCCTCCGGAGATCCTGTAAGCCCAGGTACCTGCCCAAGAACATCTGCACCTCCAAGTTAAGGACATGAGCCAAACAGGGCACATGGGTCAGTTGTCCCTGTCGGAGGGCAGAGAGGAGGTTGGTGCCATTGTCGCAAACCACCATTCCTGCCTTAAGTTGGCATGACGTCAACCACCTCTGAACCTGCCCCTGCAGAGCTGACAGAACCTCTGCCCCAGTGTGGCTCCTGTCCCCCAAGCACACCAGCTCAAGTACTGCATGGCATCTTTTGGCCTGCATACTTGCGTAGCCCCTTGAACGCCTACGGAGCATCGCTGGTTCCAAGGACAAAGCACAGGAAGAGGCCATGGAGGAAGAAGAAGAGGAGGGGGTGGAGGAGAGAGGTGTGTCACAATCATTAGTAGTGGCATTTTGGAGGCATGGTGGCGGAACAACCTCCAACACTACTGCACCTTGTCCTGCATCCTTCCCAGCTGCCAGCAGAGTCACCCAATGCGCAGTAAAACTTAGGTAACGTCCCTGTCCATGCCTGCTTTACCATGAGTCAGCAGTAATATGCACCTTACCGCTGACCGCCCTGTCCAGCGAGGCATGGACATTGCCTTCCACATGCCGGTAGAGAGCCGGAATCGCCTTCCATGAGAAAAAGTGGCGTTTGGGTACCTGCCACTGAGGAACCGCACATTCCACAAACTCACGGAAGGGGGCAGAGTCTACCAACTGAAAAGGCAGAAGTTGAAGTACTAGCAATTTTGCCAAGCTAGCATTCAACCGCTGGGCATGTGGATGGTTGGGAGCGAACTTCTTTCGGCGGTGCAGCAGCTGGGGCAGGGAAATTTGCCTGGTACAATCTGACATTGGTGTACCGAAAGCAGATTGCCCACAAGTACTTGGCTGTGACACACCTAATTCTACACCTTCATTCCTCTCAGTGCAGGTCTC
The DNA here is from genome assembly GCA_037952835.1 of Lithobates septentrionalis. Classification (NCBI taxonomy): domain Eukaryota; kingdom Metazoa; phylum Chordata; class Amphibia; order Anura; family Ranidae; genus Lithobates; species Lithobates septentrionalis. The sequence continues at coordinate 1,301,688 of JBBDGP010003422.1, read as the reverse complement.
AGAGAGGACTGAAGGTATAGTGGAGATCTCAGCTGATGAGGAGCAAGGAGAGGTCCTCTTTGTTCTTTGGTGTGGGTATTTTAGATACGCTTGCCAACGAACTGCATGGCAGGTCAACATATGTCTGGTCAAGCATGTGGTGCCCAAGCGGGAGATGTTTTGGCCACGCGAGATATGCTTGAGACATATGTTGCAAATAGCAGCAGTGCGATCTGATGCACTTGTCTCAAAAAAGGCCCACACCAAAGAACTTTTGGAATAACGTGCAGAGACAGCAGCGCCCTGCACATGCGGAGCTTTGGGGTGTGATGCAGTCAGTGTGCTGCCCTTAGGCTGGCCCCTGGAGGGCATCCTGCCTTGTTGGTGATGTGCCGCCTCCTCCTCCTCTCTCCTATCAGGCACCCATGTTGAGTCAGTGACCTCATCATCCCCTCCTTCCTCATCACTGGAGTAAACCTGGCAGTATGCTGCAGCAGGGGGATCATGACTGCCAGATTGCTGTCCTTCTTGGGCACCCCCTCTGTCCGTGCTCATGTTACTGCCTTCATCTAGCTCAGTATGATCATCAGAGCCTTCTAAACGCTGGGCATCCTCCTGGAGCATGTACCCAACACTGTGGTCAAATAGTTCGAGGGAATCCTCAGAAGGACATGGAGGGGCTAGGGAAGGAGTCAATGATGCCATTGAGCCAAGGAAAGAGACCGCGTTGGCAGCTGCTTTGAAAAGAAAAAGTACCCTGAGCATGGGTGAGAGAGGATGAGGAGGATGAGGACGGCTTGGTCATTCACTCCACCAAGTCTTCCACATGTTGCAGCTCAACACAGCCAGCTGCCGAAAAAAAGGCCAAGCGTGTCCCACGGCCTCGTGCTGATGAGAATGCACCGTCTCCACGACCAGCACTGTTGCCTCTAGACACAGAGCCTGCTTGTCCTCGTTTATTGTTCATTATTATTAACTTCATTGTCTGCCTCTCCTTGTTGGCCTTCCAGACATACTAATGGACTGTAGCTGCACTAAGCTGGGATATATATATATATATATATATATATATATATATATATATATGTATATGTATATATATATATATATATATATATATATATATATATATATATATATATATATATATACTTATATATATATATATATACTTATATATATATATATATATATATATATATATATATATATATATATATATATATATATATATATATATATACTTATATATATATATACTTATATATATATATACTGATACTGCAGCTAGCAAAATCAACTGCCTGCCTGTAGTATGAGAACACCACCAACCTTCTACAGGTAGCTTTAGCTGAACACTGTGCGGAGCTCGCAAAAACGAACTTGTAGGTTTAGCTGAACACTGTGCAGAGCTCGCAAAAAACTAACTTGTAGCTTATTTAGCTGCCTGCGTTAGTGATAGGATCAGGAAAACACCACCAACCTTCTACAGGTAGCTTTAGCTGAACACTGTGCAGAACTCGCAAAAAACTAACTTGTAGCTTATTTAGCTGCCTGCGGTAGTGATAGGATCAGGAAAACACCACTAACCTTCTACAGGTAGCTTTAGCTGAACACTGTGCAGAGCTCACAAAAAACTAAATTGTAGGTTTAGCTGAACACTGTGAGGAGGACGCACTACACTAACTTGTAGCTTATTTAGCTGACTGCGGTAGTGATAGGATCAAGAAAACACCACCAACCTTCCACAGGTAGCTTTAGCTGAACACTGTGCAGAGGTCGCACTACACTAACTTGTAGTTTTAGCTGAACACTGTGAGAAGGACGCACTACACTAACTTGTAGCTTATTTAGCTGCCTGCGGAAGTGATAGGATCAGGAAAACTCCACCAACCTTCTATAGGTATCTTTAGCTGAACACTGTGCAGAGCTCGCAAAAAACTAACTTGTAGCTTATTTAGCTGCCTGCGGTAGTGATAGGATCAAGAAAACACCACCAACCTTCCACAGGTAGCTTTAGCTGAACACTGTGCAGAGGTCGCACTACACTAACTTGTAGTTTTAGCTGAACACTGTGAGAAGGACGCACTACACTAACTTGTAGCTTATTTAGCTGCCTGCGGAAGTGATAGGATCAGGAAAACTCCACCAACCTTCTATAGGTATCTTTAGCTGAACACTGTGCAGAGCTCGCAAAAAACTAACTTGTAGCTTATTTAGCTGCCTGCGGTAGTGATAGGATCAGGAAAACACCACCAACCTTCTACAGGTAGCTTTAGCTGAACACTGTGCAGAGCTCGCAAAAAACTAACTTGTAGCTTATTTAGCTGCCTGCGGTAGTGATATGATCAGGAAAATGCCACCAACCTTCTACAGGTAGCTTTAGCTGAACACTGTGCAGAGCTCGCACTACACTAACTTGTAGTTTTAGCTGAACAATGTGCAGAGCTCGTAAAAAACTAACTTGTAGCTTATTTAGCTGCCTGCGGTAGTGATAGGATCAGGAAAACACCACCAACCTTCTACAGGTAGCTTTTGCTGAACACTGTGCAGAGCTCGCAAAAAACTAACTTGTAGCTTATTTAGCTGCCTGCGGTAGTGATAGGAGCAGGAAAACACCACCAACATTCTACAGGTAGCTTTAGCTGAACACTGTGCAGAGCTTGCAAAACACTAACTTGTAGGTTTAGCTGAACACTGTGAGGAGAGCGCACTACACTAACTTGTAGCTTATTTAGCTGCCTGCGGTAGTGATAGGATCAAGAAAACACCACCAACCTTCTACAGGTAGCTTTAGCTGAACACTGTGCAGAGGTCGCACTACACTAACTTGTAGTTTTAGCTGAACACTGTGCAGAGCTTGTAAAAAAATAACTTGTAGCTTACTTAGCTGCCTGCGTTAGTGATAGGATCAGGAAAACACCACCAACCTTCTACAGGTAGCTTTAGCTGAACACTGTGAGGAGGACGCACTACACTAACTTGGAGCTTATTTAGCTGCCTGCGGTAGTGATATTATCAGGAAAACACCACCAACCTTCTACAGGTAGCTTTTGCTGAACACTGTGCAGAGCTCGCAAAAAACTAACTTGTAGCTTATTTAGCTGCCTGCGGTAGTGATAGGAGCAGGAAAACACCACCAACATTCTACAGGTAGCTTTAGCTGAACACTGTGCAGAGCTCGCAAAAAACTAACTTGTAGGTTTAGCTGAACACTGTGAGGAGAGCGCACTACACTAACTTGTAGCTTATTTAGCTGCCTGCGGTAGTGATAGGATCAAGAAAACACCACCAACCTTCTACAGGTAGCTTTAGCTGAACACTGTGCAGAGGTCGCACTACACTAACTTGTAGTTTTAGCTGAACACTGTGCAGAGCTTGTAAAAAAATAACTTGTAGCTTACTTAGCTGCCTGCGTTAGTGATAGGATCAGGAAAACACCACCAACCTTTTACAGGTAGCTTTAGCTGAACACTGTGCAGAGCTCGCAAAAAACTAACTTGTAGCTTATTTAGCTGCCTGCGGTAGTGATAGGATCAGGAAAACACCACCAACCTTCTACAGGTAGCTTTAGCTGAACACTGTGCAGAGCTCGCACTACACTAACTTGTAGTTTTAGCTGAACACTGTGCAGAGCTCGTAAAAAACTAACTTGTAGCTTATTTAGCTGCCTGCGGTAGTGATAGGATCAGGAAAACACCACCAACCTTCTACAGGTAGCTTTAGCTGAACACTGTGCAGAGCTCGCAAAAAACTAACTTGTAGCTTTAGCTGAATACTGTGAGGACGCACTACACTAACTTGTAGCTTATTTAGCCACCTGCGGTAGTGATATGATCAAGAAAACACCACCAACCTTCTACAGGTAGCTTTAGCTGAACACTGTGCAGAGGTCGCACTACACTAACTTGTAGTTTTAGCTGAACACTTTGAGGAGGATTCACTAAATTTATGCCGCTTACACACAAGCGGACTATACGGCAGACTTTGCCTGGCAGACGGGATTTCGTCGGACAATTCAATCGTGTGTGGGCTCCAACGGACTTTGTTTGCTCAAAAGTTGAACGGACTTAGATTTGAAACATGTTTTCGAACTCGAGTCCGGTCGAAAAGTCAGCTCGTTAGTATGCTAGTTCGACGGACAATGAACGGCTATGAACTTCCTTATTTTAGTCTGGTCGTACGTCATCACGTATGAATTCGACAGACTTTGGTGGATTGTGTGTAGGCAAGTCCGTTCATTCAGAAAGTCTGTCTTAAAGTACGTTGAAAAGTTCGCCGGGCAAAGTTTGCCGTGAAGTCCGACCGTGTGTATGCGGCATAACTTGTAGCTTATTTAGCTGCCTGCGGTAGTGATAGGATCAGGAAAACACCACCAACCTTCTACAGGTAGCTTTAGCTGAACACTGTGCAGAGCTTGCAAAAAACAAACTTGTAGGTTTAGCTGAACACTGTGAGGAGGACGCACTACACTAACTTGTAGCTTATTTAGCTGCCTGCGGTAGTGATAGGATCAAGAAAACACCACCAACCTTCTACAGGTAGCTTTAGCTGAACACTGTGCAAAGGTCGCACTACACTAATGGGGCGTACACACGGTCGGACTTCTCGTCTACAAAAGTCCGACAGCCTGTCCGACAGACTTCCGGCAGACTTTCGGCGGACTTGCGGCAGACTTTCTTAGGAACGGACTTGCCTACACACGACCACACAAAATCCGATGGATTCGTACGTGATGACGTACACCGGACTAAAATAAGGAAGTTGATAGCCAGTAGCCAATAGCTGCCCTAGCGTGGGTTTTTGTCCGTCGGACTAGCACACAGACGAGCGGATTTCGGGGTCCGTCGTAGTTACGACGTAAAGATTTGAAGCATGTTTCAAATCTAAAGTCCGTCGGATTTGAGGCTGAAAAAGTCCGCTAAAAGTTCGGGGAAGCCCACACACGATCGGATTACCAGCCAGCTTTAGTCCGTCGGCGTCCGCTGGACTTCTGTAGACGAAAAGTCCGACCGTGTGTACGCCCCATTACTTGTAGTTTTAGCTGAACACTTTGAGGAGGACGCACTGCACTAACTTACAACATGTGGATGTGAGCGCTATATTCAGTACAATTAGAAAAACAGTTTTGGCCCCCCAAAAATCAGATTTTTTATGGTGAAGAAAAAATGGGGTGGTTGGGAAGGTTGATACACAACTAATAACATAGATTGACAATCTGGAACTATAAAAATAACTGGATGATCAAAACAACAGACTCTGAGCTGCTAAAGTCCAAAAGGAACTAGATTATAGTCCAATAGAAGCAGTTGTAGAAGGCAGCCCTGTTGATAAAGAAGAAGCAATCCTCTGGATACTGTAGGAGAAGAGCGACAAGGGCGCCACTCTAAGTGCAATATTTAAAAACAAATTTAATAAATCTTAAAAACAGGTACTCACAAGGGTACATGTAATCAGGCATGAAAGTAATATGCAGATAGTGCCAGGTGTCCCAGGGGTATAGTCCGGTCACATCTTCATCTTCATCTTCCGCTTCATAAGACAGGCTGCGCTGGTGTATTGTCGGCAGATCCGGCCGCTGGAACGCACTGTGTGTGATCTGGGGGAGCGAGAGCACTTCCGGGTCTGTGCAGGGATAGCAAATAGCCTAGAAGAAGATAGAAGACGCCGCGGAGGAGATGTTGGAGGAGAACGGAGGAAGAACCAGAAGAAGAAGATGAAGGAAGATAGAAGAAAGAAGAAGCATTAAAATAAAGGAATTGTCAAAAACTGTCTCTTGTCATTTTTAACATTTTTGACAGTTTTTTAGTGAAATGGTAGGGGTAAGTACCCCCTTACCATTTCACACAGGGGGGGCGGGATCTGGGGGTCCCCTTGTTAAAGGGGGCTTCCAGATTCCGATAAGCCCCCCACCCGCAGACCCCCACAACCACCGGCCAGGGATGTGGGGATGAGGCCCTTGTCCTCATCAACATGGGGACAAGGTGTTTTGGGGGGCTACCCCAAAGCACCCTCCCAATGTTGAGGGCATGTGGCCTGGTACGGTTCAGCAGGGCGGGCGCACACTCGTCCCCCCCTCTTTTCCTGTGGCCTGCCAGGTTGCGTGCTCGGATAAGGGTCTGGTATGGATTGTTGGGGGGACCCCATGACGTTTTTTTTTTGGCGCGGGGTTCCCCTTAAAATCCATACCAGACCTGAAGGGTCTGGTATGGAATTTAGGGGGGAACCCCACGTCATTTTTTTTTTAAATTTTGGCCGGGGTTCCCCTAATATCCATACCAGACCTGAAGGGCCTGGTATGGAATTTAGGGGGACTCCCACGTTATTTTTTTTTTAAATTTTGGTTCGGGGTTCCCCTGTGGGGAATTCCCATGCCGTTTTTATCAATGAACTTCTATGTGTATTTTCGGCAATGCAATAGCCGCGAGTAGTTTTAAATGGGTTTTTTCCTTTGAAATGTCATTTTGCTGTCAGACTGTTCTAAACACGGGAAACATGCGCCCCTTTACAGGCATACTATAGACACCCCCCAGCTACGAAATTTAAAGGGATATTACACTTTTATTGTTTGACTTTAAGCATTATTAAAATCACTGCTCCTGAAAAAACGTCCGTTTTTGAAACTTTTTTTTGCATTGATCCATGTCCCCTGGGGTAGGACCCAGGTCCCCAAACACTTTCTATGACAATAACTTGCATATAAGCCTTTAAAATTAGCACTTTTCATTATTCATGTTTGTGTCCCATAGACTTTAATGGTGTTCACAAACTTTTTTCCTGTTCACATGTTCTGGTGCAAACCGAACAGGGGGGGTGTTCGGCTCATCCCTACTGTGCAGAGGTTGCACTACACAAACTTGTAGCTCATCCCTACACTACACTAACTTGTAGCTTTAGATGAACACTGTTCAGAGGTCGCACTAAACTAACTTGTAGCTTTAGCTAAACAGCTGTGAGCAGGACGCACCCCACTAACTTGTAGGTTTAGCAGAACACTGTGAGCAGGACGCACTGCACTAACTGTAAATAGTCTAGCTGCCTGACTGTGGTACTAATAGGATCAAAAGAACACCAGCAATTTTCTTCAGGTAGCTTTATATACTGTAACAAGACAAGCCTGCCTGTCAGTAAGAAGATAACAGGAACGGATCTAGCTGAACACTGTGAGCAGGACGCACTGCACTAACTGTAAATAGTCTAGCTGCCTGACTGTGGTACTAATAGGATCAAAAGAACACCAGCAATTTTCTTCAGGTAGCTGTAAATACTGTAACAAGACAAGCCTGCCTGTCAGTAGGAAGATAACAGGAACGGATCTAGCTAAACTGAATACAGTGCATATATATATATATATATATATATATATATATATATATATATATATATATATATATATATATATATATATATATATATTGACTTGGTTAAATTGATGATAGGCAACTCCTATTCTCATATTGATTAGTGGTTCCAAATTAATAATAACTACTGCAGTAGGGAACAGACACAAAAGATACGCTCAGCATCTTTCCAAATAACCGTTCTGCTTTATTATGACGCAATTGATGGTTTTTATGCACATGATTACGTAGGTATCACATTAATATTACAATTGTACATTTATGGTAACAAGGGGCGTTACATAGGCAGGCTAATTCTAATCAGGACTCGAAAGAATGTAAACATGTACTGAAAACATTATTAGTGCCGTGTGCACAGTGAGGGCAGTGTACAATACATACAAAATAGAATACAATTATATACAGAACTTACAAATTTCCATTACAGTCTCCCCTCTTTTGATCAATATTTTGATCACTAACCATATCTGCTATCACCTTTAACCTGGAACCTCCACACGCTTAGGTGGAGGTAGTCCTGGCCAAAGAGGCAAAAAAAAAACTCCATTGTGGAGAAAATAATAGCTGAGCAACTTTTTCATTACCAAATGACTTTTCATTGTGAAAAACAAATGATTGATAAGACATATTTACAGAGTACTGGCCGTACACTCCTGTGGCCAGAATGGCCTTCTAGCTGAATTGTGAGCATGCTGACTTATCAGCATATGTAAACACAGACAATTCTACATAAAAAGGAAAACGTACAAAAGGCAAAATATGACTTCAACATGGCTAACTACTTTTCAAATCATATATATATCCCTTACAATTAAAGTAATTGAATCAAAAAGTACCCTAGACTGTGATCACAAGAGGGAAACAAATCAAACACAGAGATTTCTTTAATTAAGTCATTTTTGCAGTGTCTGGTGTGGATCCAGGTGACTTTTCCTTCAAGTTTTGCAAAAACTGTACATGAAATAGATGCTGTATTGAGTCTTCAAACATTTCCTTATATATAAATGTCTCTTAACAATCCAAAAGTCACCTGGCTTTAGTTTTAGATCCTTCCGAACTTTTAGGATCTGGAATTGGGGAGAAAACACATAAATGAGTTTGTAAAAAACCTTAAAAGATCAGCAACATTCTCTGTGTGATCCGAATGGAGGACTTCAGTTGCTGAGACAAAATATTAGCAAGTGAGTATGGCACACTCCCAAACCAAATCCCATAGGGAGAGAGTCCAACATCCATCTTAGGGGCTTCATAAAATATAAGAAAACATTCAGGCAAAAGTTTTCTAGGTTCTTACTCTACTTTGTCCGCTATATTGTAGACAGTAGGGGGTGCAAAAATAAAACCTCTAAACTTCTAGTAAGGATTCTCCTATAAAAATGATTTCCTCTGTTACTTTGTACTTTCTGGCACTCTGTACTTACAAACTACTTCTGATAACACTTTTTACTGTGGCCTTTGCAGTAGCATTTGCCACTGGACATCTAAAAAACATGTCCATACAGACAAAATACATATATATAAAAAGATATTAAAAGATACCGCCCTGCCACCTAACAATATCTCCACCGCGCCTGCTAAAAAGTAAAAGTGTAATATATCTGTATACAAGGATAACAAAACGTGTGGTGAACCGACTCCCCACAGCTAAAGTGAAGCAGCCCCTTTAAAATAAATCTAATATGAAAAATATATTTAATCTAGTGTGCCTGTGCAGTTTTAAGCCACCCACAGGCACTACACAGAAAAAATAAGAGGCGTTATTAATCAATACAAGTGATCATGTGCTACAAACCAGTGATGGTGCGACCCCCTAAAGGTGTCAGCGTATCTACATGAATAAAGTAAACAAACAAAGTTGTAAAAAAATGTGAAAAAAAATGTTCAAAACCACACACTAAATATGCTAAATGTATGGCAGCAATACAGTGATGGTGTGACCCCCTCCGTATATGTAACTCACCATCAATGAGTGGATCTTTTAAACAAAGATATTAATACCTCTCCAGTGATGAAGTGCAAAATATTCATGCTAAGCATGCACTAAATAAATAGAAAATATTCACACTTTCAAAAAATCAGTCCAAAAAAATGACATGACATCACACGTGATGAATAGTGTCCTAAGCAAGTGATCAATCTTGATGCAACCAGGTGATAACATATATCTTCCACCTCTCCCTTGGTGCACGGTGCTTCCACTCCCTCAAGAATAACACTCACCGACTAGCTTTGCCTGCACTCTCATGCACGGCAAAAATCGCTTATTTACCACCCCCGGGTAATGGGATCAATCGTTGTTTCCACGGTGATTGTTTAAACATGAGGCCCACATGAAAGAAATAATAAGTGCTCCAATAGTGTGAACCAGTTTAACACTTTTATTAAAATCACTGCAATCTTCTAATATTTCACTCACATTTAAAACGATAAAAACCAGCCAAACAATTAAGGTGCAGATCACATCAAACTGTGTATAGTGGAACCAAACTGCAACAAATGGTCACGGCGGACCCGAGGTGTGCCGGCGCACAGCGTTCAATCTCACCACCTCCCTGACAGCTCCTTCGTGCCTCCGTGTACTCACAAACTTTCTCCCTCCGTAAGGATAGCAGCACTGTGTGTCATGTATCACGGCCACGCCCCCGACATGTTTCGTCACAAGATGACTTACTCATGGGATGCTATCCCATGAGTAAGTCATCTTGTGACGAAACATGTCGGGGGCGTGGCCGTGATACGTGACACACAGTGCTGCTATCCTTACGGAGGGAGAAAGTTTGTGAGTACACGGAGGCACGGAGGAGCTGTCAGGGAGGTGGTGAGATTGAACGCTGTGCGCCGGCACACCTCGGGTCCGCCGTGACCATTTGTTGCAGTTTGGTTCCACTATACACAGTTTGATGTGATCTGCACCTTAATTGTTTGGCTGGTTTTTATCGTTTTAAATGTGAGTGAAATATTAGAAGATTGCAGTGATTTTAATAAAAGTGTTAAACTGGTTCACACTATTGGAGCACTTATTATTTCTTTCATGTGGGCCTCATGTTTAAACAATCACCGTGGAAACAACGATTGATCCCATTACCCGGGGGTGGTAAATAAGCGATTTTTGCCGTGCATGAGAGTGCAGGCAAAGCTAGTCGGTGAGTGTTATTCTTGAGGGAGTGGAAGCACCGTGCACCAAGGGAGAGGTGGAAGATATATGTTATCACCTGGTTGCATCAAGATTGATCACTTGCTTAGGACACTATTCATCACGTGTGATGTCATGTCATTTTTTTGGACTGATTTTTTGAAAGTGTGAATATTTTCTATTTATTTAGTGCATGCTTAGCATGAATATTTTGCACTTCATCACTAGAGAGGTATTAATATCTTTGTTTAAAAGATCCACTCATTGATGGTGAGTTACATATACGGAGGGGGTCACACCATCACTGTATTGCTGCCATACATTTAGCATATTTAGTGTGTGGTTTTGAACATTTTTTTTCACATTTTTTTACAACTTTGTTTGTTTACTTTATTCATGTAGATACGCTGACACCTTTAGGGGGTCGCACCATCACTGGTTTGTAGCACATGATCACTTGTATTGATTAATAACGCCTCTTATTTTTTCTGTGTAGTGCCTGTGGGTGGCTTATAACTGCACAGGCACACTAGATTAAATATATTTTTCAGACAAAATACATACTTGCAAGATCCTAACTTGGGCCTCTGGATATATGTTTTTGTAATCTCTGGAAGGGATGTTCAGCTTTTGGTAACACCTTTGGTAACAGGTAAAACAAGAAGTAGTATGTTATAAAAACAACTGTGGAGAACCCTGGCTCTATCCCATGCTCATTTACTAAGGCAGCCATAACTGCTTGTGACTGATGACACGGTCCATGTGTCAAGCTGGAGGGAAAAGAGTGGCTGCCAGACATAAATGATCACCTTTTCCAAAGTCCTGTTACATACGAAGTTGCCCCCTGTGGACCACTTGTTCTTCTCGTTCTGGGGTCCTTAAAGTTGAATTATTAATCCCAGCTATACTGGGCCAGAACTAGGGTGGAATCTGTGAGTTGCACAGACCCAGCAAGTGTCCGGGGCTGTAAATGCAGCATCCTTAGTCGCCTGGTCTGCTTCCATGTGTGAGTTTTATTATGGCTACCTCAGCAAGAACCTGGAAGGCTGAAAACAGTAATCAAATTAACTTAGCATGCTTGGTTGGTTTACCTGCCAAAGTAAAAACAAACTTCTGGCCCTTTAAATGGAATCAAAAGCTCTCTATATCTCGACTATCTATATAAATATATACTCTTTTTATAGCTTACAGGCTTTGCTAAAACATGGAGCTCTGCTTCTTGAGCTGGGGAAAAAGGATCCAATGACTTTGAATACAGAGTATCCTTCTGGGTGATAAACTGCATCCTCAAATCTACAAAAAATGTAATATCTGGGTCTTCAGGGAGTGTGTCCCGCACTGGGCTCACAGCAGCGGATTCTTACGTCATCAATTTAACACATGTGGTTTTTCATACCTTTTGAATAAATGTACGCGTTTTTCTTTGTTAGATTTGTACATAAACAAACTCATATTTTAAACCTTTCATTAGACAAACATTTAGTTAGCTGTATATTTGCTGCGCAGAATGTGGGACCATTAAAAATTAAATGTTTGACCAAAACAATATCTAACTTTGTCTAAATAGCACCTTTGCATAAAAGCTACAGCTCTGATATATCGGGGTGAACCCTTCATTACTGGGTCCAGCTTGCATAAATATATTACAATGGCTTGTTTTCTATCACGCTATTTGTGTAAGAACTCCAGTTTCATGTTTCAAAAGTCAACTTTTTCCTGGCAATATTATAATAAATGATAACAATACCCTGCGGTCATGGAGAGATGCCCATAAATCCAAAATATTCTTCTGCTTATACCACTGTACTTACAAGGAAAAGGGGCACATCATTTCACAATCCACACATTCTGCTTTGGATTTCAAAAATAAAAATAAATAAAAACAAAAGGATCAACAATCTGTATGATGGACCAGAAAGCATCAAAAACTATAAAACAACTGGCTGCAGGTGGCATCTATCCTAACAGGGTGTGTGGACTTGATGTGATGGGTCTGTTATATTTACATTGTATTTATTATTACTCTCACATCTTGGACCGCACATCAAGTTATTATCAAAAACCTTCAAATTACATTTTTGTAGAAAAACTTCTTATGTATCTCATCCATCTTGGCTTTGTTAAACATTATGGCAGCTTTATTCCAAATAACAACCTCATCCTAATCTTTTTTCTCTCAATAAGGGCTTATTGTATAAATGTAAAATTACAAAAATTGTTATCTTAATCTAAACTAATCCCATTTTTTACAAATTTCCCCAATAACCTGGATTTCATTTCCAACCACAGGTTGTCTAAACCAGTTTCAATATATCTATTTTATTAATAAAATTGTTAAACTCATATTAGAAATGAATACTCATTATTACTTATTTTGACTTAATTTCCCTTTTTTAAATGCACTGTTTCCACTATCAAAGGATATTCAATTTGTGTAATACACGGTTAAATGTAACCTTCATTTTACCATGTTTGGAAAACAGATTCAAAATAATTGTGATCACATTGTTTACCATTAGATTCGTTAACCCGGCACATGTTTTGTCTAAAAAAACTGGAATTGGCATGGTGTCCTTCCAGCTTATCACTGACCTCTCATCTCAGCCACATTCATTCATGAGAGCACAAAGGAGGGGGTCACATCTGCTTACATGACACACACAAGGTCCCAGCTCCCAGCATTCACACATACACAAATATATCTCTCTTAAATCGCTTACTTTTTCCCATTTGTACACAAAGCATGCATATCATTCTCTCACTTTCTTTTAACTCTTTAATATTTTCCTGCCTTAAATTCTGCATTCCTTATTTTGTTCAGATATCCTTTATATCTAGCTTCTATGATCAGATGGGCAGCCAGAGTGCTCATCCCATCTTCCCTCTCTGACAACATATAACGTATTCTATTTTACCTCTCATTTCTCTGTTTCTGACTCTAATAGTTGTAGTGCCTGACCCCAAATTCATTCTACATCTTAACATGAAAATGTCCCTTTCTGTCTAGTGTTATTGTCACCCTTGATCCATCCTGCTCACAAAGATAGCTGTTTCTCTAGCTGTTTACTCTGCATGATTCTTAGTCCCTGTGGAACTTGGTAACCCAGTTACCCATTGTGGATCCCTGTCCACTTTAACCATTAATCTAGGGTCTCAGTATAGGCGGAACCGCACCTTCGGTTCATATATAGCGCTCCTCTTGCGCTGGGCATTTGAGGGTCTCTTACCCTTCATTCCCTTACTTAATTCAATGCCCATAATGACTGGCCAGTCTTCTCTCTTCTCTACGTGTGCCTATACCCTCTTGCCTCTAAACTACTTTATCTAGCAGATGTACTACATATACCTGTGAACAGCACTATTCTTCCCTTTCTTATCTATAACACTCCGATGGACAGTAGACAGTGACAACATAACAAATAACCACCAATCAATACAGTTCGATTAAGGGGAGTAAAATAGGTACCCTTTGTCCCAAAAATGCCTTACCGATCAAGGAAGTCTGATAACTCAAATGTAAGCAAAAGGCTTACCTCAGCCGGCTGATTATCAGAAATTCCCAGATCATCTCAAGCTCCTCGTTTCGGATACTCAGGGTCACCTGGAATCCCCTCCTAAGGCAAAGCTTGCCATGATGACTCGGTTAAATTGATGATAGGCAACTCCTATCCTCATATTGATTAGTGGTTCCAAATTATTAATAACTAATGCAGTAGGGAACAGACACAAAAGATACGCTCAGCATCTTTCCAAATTACTGTTCTGCTTTATTATGACGCAATTGATGGTTTTTATGCACATGATTACGTAGGTATCACATTAATATTACAATTGTACATTTATGGTAACAAGGGGCGTTACATAGGCAGGCTAATTCTAATCAGGACTCGAAAGAATGTAAACATGTACTGAAAACATTATTAGTGCCGTATGCACAGTGAGGGCAGTGTACAATGCATACAAAATAGAATACAATTATATACAGAACGTACAAACTTCCATTACAATATATATATATATATATATATATATATATATATATATATATACACACACACACAACACCTGGGATACATATATACTGTGTATATATATATATATATATATATATATATATATATATATATATATATATACACAATACACTGTAAGTGCAGCTAACTGACTGACTGTCCTGCCTAATCTAGCTAACTCAATGAGAATGAAATGACACTGTCTCTCTCTCTATCTCTCAGCATGCCGGAACACACTACACAGGGCCGCCGTGCAGGTGGCCTTATATAGTGTGGGGCGTGTTCTAAACCCCCTGAGCCATAATTGGCCAAAGCCACCCTGGCTTTGGCCAATTACAGCTCCCTCTACTGACGGCGCTGTGATTGGCCAAGCATGCGGGTCATAGTGCATGCTTGGCCAATCTTCAGCCAGCAATGCACTGCAATGCCGCAGTGAATTATGGGCCGTGACGCTCCACACAAATTTGGCGTGAACGGCCCATATCATTCGCAATTCGACAAACGGTCGAACAGATGATGTTTGAGTCGAACATGGGTTTGACTCGAACACGAAGCTCATCCCTACCTGCAGCCTCCCAGGAGTGAAAATCCTCTAGTTTGAGAAGCTCTTTAAAGTATATATTCCTCCATATAGGAGTCCAAGAGCACACCCCCTTAATATGGAGAAGAGATCTAACATACTTCCAGAGAGTATTTAGTAGAGTGATGGTGGGAAACGAATTTGACAAATGTGTGAATCCTGCTTCCAGATGAGCCAGTACCGGGAGACTGGACCCATCCAGAAGCAACAGGGATCTAATAGGGTCCGAAGGGTCCACTTCCCCCAAGTTACTCAATTGTTGCAACTGGGAGACTACAAAGAGGTACCTGGCGTGTGGGACTGCCATACCTCCTTGGTCCTTAGCAAGTTGTAATGAATGCAAACTAATACGTGCCTCTTGGGTACCCCAAAATTAGGTCCCTGAACTGAGCGTCTATATGTGTAAACCACTTGTGAGTTATCAATATTGGGTAGTTGTGGAATATGTAAAGAAGTTGGGGGGCCCATACCATTTTAACTAAGTTTACTCTCACTGTCACAGATAGGGGAAACTTTTTCCATGCGACACATTTCACTTTAAATTTTTGGAATAGTGGGGGCATGTTCAGGTTTAAGTACTGAGTAGGATCTGGTGAAATTTGTATACCTAGATAACCACAATATCTTTTGCACACGCAGACAGAGGCTTTGGTAGTGGCTCCAGGGGCATTAACACTGACTTGTTCCAATTGATGCTAAAACCCGATAGCTTCCCAAAGTCAACGATCAGGTTCATTACGTTTTGCAATGAGCTATCAGTATCTCCCAGGTATATTAAGGTATCGTCTGCGTATAAGGATACTTTATCGTGATTACAGCCCCGCCGAAACCCTACAATATTCTGTGAGGTCCTGATATGTATAGCCATAGGTTCCAAGGCTAGGGCAAACAGCAGGGGGGATAAAGGACACCCCTGCCGTGTGCCTCTGTGGAGTTGAAATGGAGATGATATATCTCCATTGATACGCATTCTTGCCGAAGGGGAACTATATAACAGTTGAGCCCATCTCAAGAAAGAGCTACCCACCCCAAATCTGGTAAGTACCTCCCATAGATAGGGCCATTTAACGCTATTGAATGCTTTAGCAGCGTCTAGAGAGAGAATAGCTCTATTACCCGGATTATCAGCAGGAATCTGTATATTAAGAAATAGTCTGCGTAAGTTTTGGGATGTGGATCTTGTTGGTATGAAACCCGATTGGTCCCTATGGATTATTTTCTGTATACACTTGGCTAGCCTATTTGCTATAACTCTGCCCAACAGCTTGTTGTCAAACGTAAGTAATGAAATAGGTCTGTACGAGTCCGGCGAAGAGGGATCCTTACCGGGCTTTGACAGCACCACTATAAGGGCTTCATTCATAGAGACAGGTAAAGTACTGGTCTCAAATGCCAAATTATAAACTTTTAATAGTATGGGGATCAACTGCGTCGCGTATCGCTTGTATACTTACGCCGGGAGATCATCAGCTCCAGGTGCCCGACTGTTTTGTGTATGTGCCAAAGCCTCCAACAACTCCTCCTTAATAAGGGGAGCATTCAGCAGGGACGCATTCAATGATGATAAGCAGGGCAAGGGGTATTTATCTAAAAACAAACAGATATCTTCATGTGAGGGTTGGACTTTGGATGTATAAACTTGAAAAAAACTCTTGGAAAAAAAAAACCTTAAAAATTTCCATATTATCTTTGGTGGAATGGTGTAATGTTGCTTGCTTGTCAGTCACTGTACCTATGTGTGAGGATGGCTGCTGCGATTTAGCCAATATTGCTAGCATATGACCTGTATTTTCCCCTACCTCAAAATAAGTCTGCTGTAGGAAAAAACGTTTATTCTCTGCTAACTGTAATGAAAGATCCTTAAGCATGGATTGGGCAGCTAACCATGATCTTTTGGTGTCATCTATATATTTTGCTTCTGACTGCTGTACCATGTCTAGAACTGAATTCTCCCATTCTTTAGTAGATGTTTTAATGTGGGATATCACTCTAATGAATTGACCACGTAAAAATGCTTTTACCGTCTCCCAGACTATATCTATAGTGGTTGAGCCTATATTCTGTTTAAAAAAGTTTAAGTGTGTTGCTTTTGGTCACCCCTACCCGGATATCTACCGAAAATGGGGAGTGGTCAGATACTTGTCTAGGGTGGTATTGCGAGGACTCTAACAGTGGTAAGAAAAGGTCATTTCCTAATCCCAAGTAAATTCTAGATAGACCTCCTATCGGGGCTGACTGGCATAAATATACCTTAGCCTCTGGATTGCATGTCCTCCAAACATCAACTAGGCCCATCTCTGAGATAAGATGAGCAAACGGGGTAAGCCCATGACGTCTCCGGAGGCCATCTCCTGTCCGAGCATGTAACTTATCCCTTTCATGATCAACATAATTATTGAAATCGCCCACGACTAGGATCGGCACACCCAGACACCGAGACAAAAAGTCTGCCAGAATTTTCATTATACCAGCAGAGAATGGTGGGGAATGTAAAGTCCCGCCAATATACATTCTATCCCATATAATGAACACAAGAGAAAAATATATCGACCATCTGGATCAATTTTAACCTCTATAGCAGAAAACTGTACTCCCCTTTTCACTAGGAGACTCACCCCCCTCGAATACACTGAGTAAGTAGCATGATATTGATGACAAAACTGCCGTGTAGCAAATTGAGGAGTAGTGGTTGAGGGGAAGTGAGTCTCCTGCAAACAAATGACATCTGTGTTCAAACGCCTGATCGTGCGAAGCACTGCCAGGCTCTTGACAGCGTTATTCCGGCCCCGAACATTCCAGAACAAAATTCTAGTTATCTTGGGCACTGTGGTAAAACAACCATATCAAAAAGGATGACATTAAATAATATATCCTGAAAAAGACCATAAATCAAAATCATTGAGGAAGTCCCAATTGTGTGGTATGAGGGAAAAAAAAAGTAGCTCAAAAGAAAGGTAGCATTTGATATAATGGGGAGGTAGCATGCTATAGAAAGGAACCACAAGTTGACCAAGAACGTAGCAAGGTCCGTTTGCAGCAAGACGGTTGGTATTACACAAGGGTTCATGATGGGGTGGGCAACAAAACTGAAAAATAATGTATAACCGGCCAACATGGCCATACTGATTTGCCAATGGGCTGTTGGAGGTCTGGACCAGACCACATTGGGGGCAACAGTGGAAGCGCACCGTAGTGTCTTAAAAACTTCTCTGCAGCAAGAACAATAAGCCCTGTTAGTCATGGTAGTCTGTGAATCAACAGCCTTCTCCGCCTTGTCAACAAATCCTGGAAAGCAATAAATAACCTATTGGCGCAGTACTTTACCCATCAGGAGAAATGGGGCATCAGTTGCAAAATTCCTTGATCAATCTTTCTTCCAATCTAGCCATTGCACTGCCATGGATGGTAAATCAAAGAAGTGCACTGA
Source organism: Lithobates septentrionalis (assembly GCA_037952835.1). Lineage (NCBI taxonomy): Eukaryota > Metazoa > Chordata > Amphibia > Anura > Ranidae > Lithobates > Lithobates septentrionalis. The sequence continues at coordinate 1,283,195 of JBBDGP010003422.1, read as the reverse complement.
GCCCAGTGCTTCCACTTTGAGATGGGCTGGATACAGCGTGGCATATTTTAAATCAAGTGCCCTGACGTGTTTGTTAATATCCATGAATTTTGTGCGCTGTTTCTGCAGCTCAGCAGAAAAGTCTGGAAAAAAAGATATTTTGGCATTATCGACTTTTAACGATTCTGGTTTGATCCTCGCATTCTGCAATATTGCATCTCTGTCCTTGTAGTGAAGGAGCTTGAATAAAAAGGGTCTAGGAGGGGCTCCTGGTGGCAGGGGCATAGCCGGCACCCTGTGTGCGCGCTCCACAGAAAACACAGGGGTAAACACATCTCTACCAAATGCCTCAATCAACCATTTTTCAATAAAGTCCACTGGGTTCTTTCCTTCTATTCTTTCAGGAAGCCCAATCATTCTCACATTGTTTCTCCTCATTCTATTTTCCAGTTCTTCTATACGTGAGGAATGTTGTGTAAGAAGATGGTTATTGTAATTGAGGTCACTCTGCATGGGCGCCATATCATCTTCAATGGAGCTCACTCTCTCCTCTAATGCAGAGGTTCTCTCTCTTAGCTTTTGTGCATCCTGCCTTAAAAAGGAGATTTCCGCTTTAACCCCTTTATCTCAGTTGTAAGCAAGTTTAATGAGGCATTACAGTTATTCACTGCTGAGAATATATCCCTGAGTGAGGGCTCATCGTCAGTGGCGGGGTTGGTTAAGACATGAGGCCTAGTGAAGCCACCCTCTGGAGTACTCACTGCGTCCCAAGCAGGCCTCGATCCACTGGCATTCTCAAGCGGTACTGTATCATCTGCTTCAGATGAGCCACCAGGTGAGTCCTCTGGGAAGTCGGATGTTGTACTGGAGTCTGTAGTAAGTGATCTAGCAAACAGTTTTTCGGCGGCCTCCTTATGAATCTCCTTAGCAGATCATTGTATCGCCGTGCCATTTTGGGCCATGCTGTCCGCGGACTGGGACAGGTTCTGTCTTCTAGCGGCAGACATCAGATCGGATAATCAGCCGTTCAGGGTCAGGTGATTGTCCGGGCACCTTCCGACAGCAGACGGGGTGAGTACAGCGCTGTATAGGGTAAGTATGCAGGATAAAGTAGCGGAGTTACGGTGGAGAGACCTGAACTGACATCTGGCTACATCCGCTGCCTGGCCACGCCCCAACATATAACTCTTTATGCACACTGTTGGCTCTGATTACTGCCTACTGCCTAGGCACACTCAGAAACAGAGATCTCTGGCTAAAATACTGGATCCATTATGTGGCAATTTATATGAAATATATGCTTAATCAAAGGGGACTGCAATAATCTGAGCCTCTGAACTTACAGCACTATTTGCCTATAATGACTGACATTTCAAAAAGGGGCTGGTGTGGCTATTTGCTCCCACGGTCAAGAAAATAAGCTACGTTATTTCCTCCTTATTGTATCAACTTATTTCCCATTGTGGAGAGAACTATACTAATATCTCTATATGGCTGCGTGATACTTTAACAATAAGGCAATTTGGAGGTTCCAATACCAAGAAGACATCTTTATCGGGAGTTACATGCGCTACTTTCTTCTGGAGAAGGGAGACTGATAGTTTGGGGTGGTGGTATTTACAGTGCTCTGTGCCTGTTTTTTACAATAACGAAATTGCTAACTGCAGTATGTTTTTATCATTGTGATTGGGTATAGTGAGAGGTGCAGTTCTATATAGAACATAGTGTTGCCCTTTATATTTCCCTATCATTGGGTGTGCATCTTTTTCATCAATAAAGTCTAATTCATTTCATAATAAAGCTGTGGTTGACTCTTCCCTTATCTGGCGTTCCCGGGACAATTTCTCTCTTTTTTGTCCCATTCAGTTTTATTTTCACATATAGTTCTTAGCTTTAATAGGGCAGGTATCCCATCCTAAGGACGAAACAGCTGGTGGTTAATTTAGTACATTTTTTAGGATGGAGGATTCATTGATTTCTTTATTTATTTTTTTCTCTCCATCTGGATAATGGAGTGCACAGAATGGTCGCCTCTGTGCATAGGCAGGAGAAGTATGGCAAGCTAAAGCTCGATCGGAGTGCATACTCGGCTTGGGAGAGACTGGATGGATCGGCTGTGTTTGCAGCTAGGGGGAAACAAGGAGCTACTACAGAACAAACAAAAAGCTGCCGGCTGCCATAGAGAACAGCTTGGCGTCTATAGGTAACCCTGACAATGTGTTTCTGGACATATCCCCCTTTTTCAAGTCTTGATAAAGGGGGCATCCTCCTGAAATGTGTTGCCGTCATGGTTACTAGTGCTACATTACAATTTTGTATCTTTGACATGAACTGAACTAAAGTACAGAAATTTTGACTTTCTTGAGAATAAACTATAAATACAGTGGGAACGGAAAGTATTCAGACCCCCTTATATTTTTCACTCTTTGTTATATTGCAGCCATTTGCTAAAATCATTTAAGTTCATTTTTTCCTCATTATTGTACACACAGCACCCCATATTGACAGAAAAACACAGAATTGTTGACATTTTTGCAGATTTATTCAAAAAGAAAAACTGAAATATCACATGGTCCTAAGTATTCAGACCCTTTGCTGTGACACTCATATATTTAACTCAGGTGCTGCCCATCATCATCTGATCATCCTTGAGATGGTTCTTCTTCATTTGAGTCCAGCTGTGTTTAATTATACTGATTGGACTTGATTAGGAAAGCCACACACCTGTCTATATAAGACCTTACAGCTCACAGTGCATGTCAGAGCAAATGAGAATCATGAGGTCAAAAGGAACTGCCTGAAGAGCTCAGAGACAGAATTGTGGCAATGCACAGATCTGGCCAAGGTTACAAAAAATTTCTGCTGCACTTAAGGTTCCTAAGAGCACAGTGGCCTCCATAATCCTTAAATAGAAGATGTTTGGGATGACCAGAACCCTTCCTAGAGCTGGCCGTCCGGCCAAACTGAGCTATTGGGGGAGAAGAGCCTTGTTGAGAGAGGTAAAGAAGAACCCAAAGATCACTGTGGTTGAGCTTCAGAGATGCAGTCGGGAGATGGGAGAAAGTTGTAGAAAGCCCTCCACCAGTCAGGGCTTTATGGCAGAGTGGCCCGACAGAAGCCTCTCCTCAGTGCAAGACACATGAAAGCCCCCATGGAGTTTGCTAAAAAAACACCTGAAGGACTCCAAGATGGTGAGAAATAAGATTCTCTGGTCTGATGAGACCATGATAGAACTTTTTGTCCTTAATTCTAAGCGGTATGTGTGGAGAAAATCAGGCACTGCTCATCACCTGTCCAATACAGTCCCAACAGTGAAGCATGGTGGTGGCAGCATCATGCTGTGGGGGTGTTTTTCAGCTGCAGGGACAGGACGACTGGTTGCAATTGAGGGAAAGATGAACGCGGCCAAGTACAGGGATATCCTGGACAAAAACTTTCTCCAGAGTGCTCAGGACCTCAGACTGGGCCGAAGGTTTACCTTCCAACAAGACAATGACCCTAAGCACACAGCTAAAATAATGAAGGAGTGGTTTCACAACAACACTGTGACTGTTCTTGAATGGCCCAGCCAAAGCCCTGACCTAAACCCAATTGAGCATCTCTGGAGAGACCTAAAAATGGCTGTCCACCAATGTTTACCATCCAACCTGATAGAACTGAAGAGGATCTGCAAGGAGGAATGGCAGAGGATCCCCAAATCCAGGTGTGAAAAACTTGTTGCATCTTTCCCAAAAAGACTCATGGCTGTATTAGATCAAAAGGGGCTTCTACTAAATACTGATCAAAGGGTCTGAACACTTCATTTTTTATTTTTTAATAAATCTGCAAAAATGTCAAAATTCTGTGGTTTTTTTTGTCAATATGGGGTGCTGTGTGTACATTAATGAGGAAAAAAAATTGAACTTAAATGATTTTAGCAAATGGCTGCAATATAAAAAAGAGTGAAAATTTTAAGGGGGTCTGAATACTTTCCATCCCCACTGTATTTCGTAAAAAAATAAGATTGTCAGAAACTACATGCAGGCCTGTTGGAAAGATACCGGAGAAGTAATTTTATTAAAATAATCTTTTTGATCATTCCGTGTTTGTTTGGTTCTTTTTTTTTTTTTTTTTACAATTTAATACACGTTTCTTTCAGATACTGAAAAAATAGAGACACTAAGCAAAAAGTATGCAACACATGTTCATTCCTATGACAGATCTATGATGAATGAACTGCTAGACATCACAAAGAAAAATGTGTAGAGCAGCCTGGACCAGATCCAAGTCAAAATACAACAATGTGTTTGGAGGAGTAACAAGAGTGAGATGTCACAGACCTAACGGGCGAGGACGAATGAAAATGCCGGCAACTTGGCTCAAATGTTTATAGAGAACCATTAAGATAAAATAAAGTCCTTTCTTAGGGATTCGGCAATTGAATCCTTTTTTAAAAATTTGAGGCTATTGAACATAAGAGAGACGTCCTTAAAAAAAATCTGCAATGTTGTGTGAATGAATGTTGGAATATGAGCAACTACCACTAGATATACATTTTTCTGCAATTGTAAGAGGGACATCTTGGGTTCTGACAATGGTGGTTGGAGTTATCATGCATATCCACCTGTTTTCCTGTTTTACTGCAAACACTAAGGGTCTTTGGTAAAGGGTTTCAATATTTGTGCTCTAAACATATTTTTATATCTCAGAATCATGCATTGCATCTGGTAATAAAATTTACACCTTGATCAAATTCCATGTTTGTCTTTGATTTTGTACACTGGATAGGAATTCCTATTGAGGGTGAGTGCTGTAATGTTGCTGTAATGGCTGTGAATGAATTTTGTTTGAACTAAAAGGATTTTGCAGCAGCCTCAAACTTTATAACTGTGCCATTAGAGGTTTGGTGCCCTAGAATGTATCTCTTTGGGACTAGATTTAAAACACCTTGGCTATATTTGTTTCATGAGCATGACACAAAGCTTGAAAACTAAAATGTTAAGGGGGGGGGGAGCTGATCATGGAATGTTATTTACTTTAATGCAGTGAATGCCTTAAGGTAAAAAGTCTTATGTCTTTAGAACCACTTTAAGTTGTAATTGAAGTTACCCTTTGTTCCAAAAATATAAATCTTAGGTAACCATGGATCATTTTCATATAAATGGGTATGAAAAGGGTGACCATTACCGTTCCCTTTAAAAACGAGTAGAATCAAATGTACAAAAGGTGCTAAACTGAATAGACATAAAAAAAAAAGTGAGGGGCCATGTGCTCCAGCTGCCAAAGTCAATGGCCATCTAAGTGCACAGCTCTGCTTCTAACTGCCATCAAGCTGGTACTAAGCCCCATTCAAAGCTCACTGAAAACACATTTCCCGCACGGGAGGAAGTATATGGGGAGTTCAAGGGAGGAGAGTGAGATGGTGCTAGAGGAATCAGAAGATGTTCAGGCCTCAGAAAATTATCACTTCTTCACTTAGGCTTAGTGGTGAGAGTCTCTAAATGGCGCAGATCTCTATAGCAGGAGCCAATTTCTGGCACTGAGTCCGTTTTAGAATCAAGAATCAAAGTCTACTATACACAGCAAATAAAGAGACCTGGGACAGGTTCCCAGACTGACTCACCAGCATCCAAAAGTCATGTAAGTAAAAAAAAAACACATCTATAAGATACCCCCAATAGACTGAAAGTGATGAGTACAAGTCATATAGTATGCTTCATCTATCGTAGTTATTGTAGCCCTAACATCTTATGGATCCTGTATATTGCTGCATTACTTAGTTGCATATAATTACATAGTTGGTAAGGTTGAATAAAGACACCAGTTCAACCTGTGTGTGTTGAAAAATCATTTTTTTTTATTTGTTATCTCTGAAATAAATTCCCTTTATAACCACCTAAAGCCCGGACCATTTTGCTGGCCAAAGACCAGAGTTCTTTTTGCGATTCGGCACTGTGTCGCTTTAACTGACAATTGCGCGGTTGTGCGACATGGCTCCCAAACAAAATTGACGTATTTTTTTCCCCCATAAATAGAGCTTTCTTATGGTGGTATTTGATCACCTCTGCGTTTTTTATTTTTTGAGCTATAAACAAAAAAATAGCGACCATTTTGAAAAAAAAAACATTATTTTTTGCTTTTTGCTATAGTAAATATCCCCCAAAAATATATAATTTTTTTTCTCAGTTTAGGCCGATACGTATTCTTCTACATATTTTTGGTAAAAAATTGCAATAAGCACTTATTGATTGGTTTGCACAGAAGTTATAGTGTCTACAAAATAGGGGATAGATTTATGGCATTTTTATTAATATATTTTTTTTTACTAGTAATTTGATTTGACTTCTTAGTCGGTTACCAGCTCTTTAGTAAGGGCGGGCTGCACCTAATTGGGAAAACATCTATGGAAGGTCCATTGGACTTCAAATGAAGTGAAAAGCTCTTTCTTGGGTAATCCGAGATGAATCTTGAAAATACAGGCAAAATGATAAAGTGTTCATGCTTACCAGATTAGGTGGACACATGTTCTGTGCAGCACGTGAGTCAGACAGGAAATACACGAGAAGAATGCGAGTATGTATGGTGCAAAGGGGAGGTGGAGTCCGTATGAGTGGAACTCCAAAGGGTGAAAGTAGGAAATTAATAGTGGGGAGTATGTTACAGGCCCCCTAACCTGAGGGAAGAGGTGGAGTTGGCATTGGCAGCAAGACTGGGAAATGTCATCATAAGGGGGGACTTCAACTGTCCCAACATTGACTGGACGGAAGGGACAGCCCACTCTTTAAAGGCCTGCCATTTCTTAAATGTTCTACAGCAGTGGTTCTTAACCTCAGTCCTCAAGTACCCCCAACAGGCCATGTTTTCACATTTTCCTTTATCTTGCACAGGTGCTTTAAATCAGTCAATGGCTTTGTATTTTGGACAGCTATTTTATTTAAGAGAAATTCCAAAATGTGGCCTGTTGGGAGTGCTTGAGGTCCGAGGTTGAGAACCACTGTTTTTTTTAATTCTTTATTTATTTTTACAAGAGAAAAAAATAGAGAAAATCATTAGACAGTCACATCATGTGTATTCCATGACAGAAATGGGTCACCGTGAATACACGGTTTCCCTACAAATTTATACTTCGCAAACACACTTATGCAGTGTACACACAGGCGGACTTTTTGACCGGACTGGTCCGACGGTCTATCCGACAGACTTTCCGAACAAACGTACTTGCCTACACACGATCACACCAAAGTCTGACGGATTTGTGGGTGATGACGTATGACTGGACTAAAATAAGGAAGTTGATAGCCAGTAGCCAATAGCCGCCCTAGCGTTGGTTTTTGTCCATTGGACTAGCATACAGACGAGCGGACTTTTTGATATTAACTGGGTCCGACGGAGTTCCGACGTAAAGATTTGAAACATGTTCCAAATCTAAAGTCCGTCAAATTTTTGACTGAAAATCTAATGAAGTCCAATGAAGCCCATACACGGTCAAATTGTCCGCCGGACTCGGTCCGTCGGACCAGTCCGGTCGAAAAGTCCGCTCGTGTGTACGCGGCATTAGCCCTTGAACCACTATTCTACAGGACAACTTCATGTCCTTTTCGGTGGATTCCCCATTCAATGATTTCTTCTCCTCAGTCTTCACACAGGAGAAGGATGGGTATAATAACCACAACTGTATTTTTAGCAATCTACCTTTGTGGCTAACAAAGGGAGGATTAGTGAAGCTTAACATAAATAAATCACCAGAACCAGATGGCTTACACCTGAGAGTCCTTACAGAGCTCAGTCAGGTTATAGCCAGACATCCTTTATTTCCTTTCTTAAGTAAAATGAAACATAATGCAATTCTAATAAAGTAATTTTTTCTGATATTTTTTGATCTGCATTTACCTTGGATTGATGATGTGATGAGGTTTTGAAGTTTGATTCAAATGTTGGGAGATTGTGGCGTGTCTTCAGGAAGTGGGCGTGATTTCTATATGATAGATTGGCGATATAATGCAGATATACTTGTAGGTAGGAGCTTCTACATGCATGCGTGCCCTCTGAAGAACAATCTGTGGTGGTAATACCTGCCAAATGCAATATGTTTAACTTTTGCTGCAGCCACAATGCTGTGTGTGTACAGTCCAGAGCGGCTGCATGTCAGTGTTGGGGGGTAGCAAAACTACAGCTTCAACCACCTGGTTTTGCCACCCCCCTTAGGCGCACGTGTGAATGAAGCCTTATACACATGCCTCTAACTAATTAGCACAATTTTTTTTCTTATTAGAGAGGGGGTACCTTTCTGTAAATGGCATCGGCTCCTTCTACTTCAATTGTTGCCTAGGCAAGAATTGCATCAGATATATTTCCAATTTAAGAATTGCAAGAACTGTTATAGATATATATTTTTTCTTTTTTAAGTTTTTTTTTTTTTGGTTAGAATTTTTGGGGCCCCTTTATTCCTGCTTTTGGTGCCTTGTGGGATTTAATCCAGTGGCCTCTTTATGTGATGAAACGCTTGTTTCTGCAGACTTCTAGGATGGTCATCGGTGCTGAGGGAATGCTCTCCCCAATAATATTGTTGATTTGTAAGCTTTTTGATTTTTTTTTCGTAAACAATTTTTTTATGTTCCATATGACATTTATTTATGTGGGTTCTAAAATGTATCTATACTTTGCTTTATATTTCCAGAGGTGATATTAGTCCCTAAAGAAGAATATAATTTATACACATTTCAAAACGAAATGTGGACATTCGAAAAGTGGACATTCCCACTACTCATCATCTGTAGGGATGAGCTGTGTGTTGGTTCGACTCGAACATCGGCTGTTCGATCGTTCGTCGAATAGCGAACGATATGGGCCATTCGCACCAAATTCGTGTGGCGCGTCACGGCCCATAATTCACTGCGGCATTGCAGTGCATTGCTGGCTGATGATTGGCCAAGCATGCACTATGACCCCCATGCTTGGCCAATCACAGCGCCGTTGGTAGAGAGAGCTGTAATTGTCCAAAGCCAGGGTTGCTTTGGCCAATTATGGCTCAGGGGGTTTAGAACACGCCCCACACTATATAAGGCCGCCTGCACGGCGGCCCTGTGTAGTGTGCTCCGGCGTGCTTAGAGAGAGAGACAGTGTCATTTCATTTGAGTTAGCTAGGTTAGGCAGGACAGTCAGTGGATTAGCTGTACTTACAGTGTATTGTGTATATATATGAATCCCAGGTGTTGTGTGTATATATATATATATATATATATATATATATATATATACTGTATTCAGTTTAGCTAGATCCGTTCCTGTTATCTTCCTACTGACAGGCAGGCTTTTCTTGTTACAGTATTTACAGCTACCTGAAGAAAATTGCTGGTGTTCTTTTGATCCTATTAGTACCACAGTCAGGCAGCTAGACTATTTACAGTTAGTGCAGTGCGTCCTCCTCACAGTGTTCAGTTAAAGCTACAAATTAGTTTAGTGTGACCTCTGCACAGTGTTAACTAAAGCTACAAGTTAGTGTAGTGCGTCCTCCTCACAGTGTTCAGCTAAAACTACAAGTTAGTGTAGTGAGACCTCTGCACAGTGTTCAGCTAAAGCTACAAGTTAGTGTAGTGCGTCCTCCTTACAGTGTTCAGCTAAAGCTACAAGTTGGTGTAGTGTGTCCTCCTCACAGTGTTCAGCGAAAACTACAAGTTAGTGTAGTGCGACCTCTGCACAGTGTTCAGCTAAAGCTACAAGTTAGTGTAGTGCGTCCTCCTCACAGTGTTCAGCTAAAACTACAAGTTAGTGTAGTGCGACCTCTGCACAGTGTTCAGCTAAAGCTACAAGTTAGTGTAGTGCGTCCTCCTCACAGTGTTCAGCGAAAACTACAAGTTAGTGTAGTGCGACCTCTGCACAGTGTTCAGCTAAAGCTGCAAGTTAGTGTAGTGAGACCTCTGCACAGTGTTCAGCTAAAGCTACAAGTTAGTGTAGTGCGTCCTCCTCACAGTGTTCAGCTAAAACTACAAGTTAGTGTAGTGAGACCTCTGCACAGTGTTCAGCTAAAGCTACAAGTTAGTGTAGTGCGTCCTCCTCACAGTGTTCAGCTAAAGCTACAAGTTGGTGTAGTGTGTCCTCCTCACAGTGTTCAGCGAAAACTACAAGTTAGTGTAGTGCGACCTCTGCACAGTGTTCAGCTAAAGCTACAAGTTAGTGTAGTGCGTCCTCCTCACAGTGTTCAGCTAAAACTACAAGTTAGTTTAGTGTGACCTCTGCACAGTGTTCAGCTAAAGCTACAAGTTATTTTTTGGCGAGCTCTGCACAGTGTTCTCCTAAAGCTACCTGTAGAAGGTTGGTGGTGTTTTCCTGATCCTATCACTACCGCAGGCAGCTAAATAAGCTACAAGTTAGAATTTTGCGAGCTCTGCACAGTGTTCAGCTAAAGCTACCTGTAGAAGGTTGGTGGTGTTCGCATACTACAGGCAGGCAGTTGATTTTGCTAACTGCAGTATCAGTATATATTATATATATATATATATATATATATATATATATATATATATATCCCAGTTTAGTGCAGCTACAGGCCATTAGTATGTCTGGAAGGCCAACAAGGAGAGGCAGACAGTCACAAGCCAATAAAAGAGGGGAAGCAGGCTCTGTGTCTAGAGGCAACAGTGCTTGTTGTGGAGACGGTGCATCCTCATCAGCATGTGGCCGTGGGACACGCTTGGCCTTTTTTTGGCAGCTGGCCGTGTTGAGCCGCAACATGCGGAAGACTTGGTCGAGTGGATGACCAAGCCGTCCTCATCCTCCTCATCCTCTCTCACCCATGCTTTGTACTTTGTCTGGCAAAGCAGCTGCCAACGTGGCCTCTTCCCTCAGCTCAATATCATCAGTGATTCCTTCCCTAGCCCCACCATGTCCTCCTGAGGAGTCCCTCAAACTGTTTGACCACAGTGTTGGGTACATGCTCCAGGAGGATGCCCAGTGTTTGGAAGGCTCTGATGATGATACTGAGCTAGATAAAGGCAGTAATGTGAGCACGGACAGAGGGGGAGCACAAGAAGGACAGCAATCTGGCAGTCATACTCCCCCTGCTGAAGCATACTGCCAGGTTTGCTCCAGTGATATGGAGGGAGGGGATGATGAGGTCACTGACTCAACGTGGGTGCCTGATAGGAGAAAGGAGGAGGAGGAGGAGGCATATCACCAACGAGGCAGGATGCCCTCCAGGGGGCAGCCTAAGGGCAGCACACTGACTGCATCACACCCCAAAGCTCCGCATGTGCAGAGCGCTGCAGTCTCTGCGCGTTATTCAAAAAATTCTTTGGTGTGGGCCTTTTTTGAGACGAGTGCATCAGATCGCACCGCTGCTATTTGCAACATATGTCTCAAGCGTATCTCGCGTGGCCAAAACATCTCCCGCTTGGGCACCACATGCTTGACCAGACATATGTTGACCTGCCATGCAGTTCGTTGGCAAGCGTATCTAAAAGACCCACACCAAAGAACAAAGAGGACCTCTCCTTGCTCCTCATCAGCTGAGATCTCCAACCCCACTATACCTTTAGTCCTCTCTGAGACCTGCACTGAGAGGAATGAAGGTGTAGAATTAGGTGTGTCACAGCCAAGTACTTGTGGGCAATCTGCTTTTGGTACACCGATGTCAGATTGTACCAGGCAAATTTCCCTGCCCCAGCTGCTGCACCGCTGAAAGAAGTTCGCTCCCAGCCATCCACATGCCCAGCGGTTAAATGCTAGCTGAATCCTAGTTAACTAGGTCCATTTGCAGGTTCTGGTGCGAACCGAACTGGGGGGTGTTCGGCTCATCCCTAATCATCTGTAATCTGTATGGATGGTTCAATTATGTGTGGTGGGGCGTTACCACTTGTGACATAATTTATGTGCAATATTATGATACATGTACATGTGTTTTTCTGCTGTGGTTTCCCGTTGGGAATCTTTTAATAATGTTTAAAATGCGGTATTAATACATTTCACCTTTTTGTATATATATATATATATATATATATATATATATATATATATATATATATATATATATATATATATATATATATATATACACACACACACACACACACACACACACACACATACATACACACACATACTCTATTTTTTTCAAATTGCCTTAAAAATACCATTAAGAGGTATTCACATCTTGAATATATACAGGGATGACAATCTACACGCCAACCTCCATGAGTCTAATAATTTTCTAGAATTGCATCAGCTAGCTCTGCCTCCTCATCCGCAGCCTACTGGGACATCACACACCCAAGTAGCTTGTGAGACCAGTCGCATAGCACTGCGGCACCTCGCACATTGGTGGTGGGGAGCTAACTATGAGACTTCAGGAAGTCACAGCCAGTTCCCCTATTCAAGATGATGGCCATTGTGTGCTGAAGCACAATAGATAATTGGCTCTGAGGAAGACAACGCTGCACTCCACGGGCCGGTAAGTTTCTGCTTCTTAAAATCCAGAATCTCCAGTATGTGTAGCTGCTGAGTTTTGATTTTTTAAGGATAATCCTGGATCCCCACAGTCCCCTGGTCAGGCAACGGAAACACACAGTAGGCTTGTGCAATTTGTTTCGTAACGAATCGAAATTCGGCCGAATTTTGCATCTTTCGGACATTCATATGAATCCAAATGTCCGAATAAAAAAATAACGAATTTCAGCGAATACGAAAGAAATTATAGCGGATATAACGAATGAATTTGACACGATTCGGTAATTCGTTAAAGATCTAATAAAAGAAAAAGGTCAACTCAAAGTAAATCTTATGCCCCGTACACACGGTCGGACATTGATCGGACATTCCGACAACAAAATCCTCGGATTTTTTCCTACGGATGTTGGCTCAAACTTGTTTTGCCTACACACAGTCGCACAAAGTTGTCGGAATTTCCGATCGCCAAGAACGCGGTGACGTCAAGCACGTACGACGAGACTAGAAAAGGCCGGTTCAGAACCAAGCGCAGCACCCTTTGGGCTCCTTTTGCTAATCTCGTGTTAGTAAAAGTTTGGTGAGAGACGATTCGCGCTTTTTCAGACTCGTGCTTTTCAGATCGTTTTCTGCCGTTCAGTTTGTGCTTGTGGGTTTGTATCTGCTCTTCAGTGCGTGCAAGCAAGTTCCGCGTGACTTTAGTCACTGTATTCTTGTTCATTCGTTACTGGTTTTCAGGTCGCTCTTCACAGGCCTTGCTGTTCTTTCTAAATTCTTTATTTTCCAACAATCATAAGTCACATGCCACTTGAAACATTTCTTCTCAAACATCATATCGACATATGCATATTCTTTTTATCATAATATAGCTTTTTCACTCGTTTCATTACCAATTGATTCTAACTCTCTTCTGTTCCAAGGGCAAAGCATATAATTCCCCCTTTTCCATTTCCCCTAACCCCATTACCCCCCCCCCACCCCACCAGGACAAAAAAAAAAAAAAAAGAAACGTAATTTACCCCACCCCCCCCAGGGGGAGGGAGGGGGGAACCCCTCTCCTCAGGTCCATTCGGTCTTATCTGTCCCCCTTCTCCTGTTCTCTAATTCTATACTCTACTAGGGGAGACCAAGTCCTCCGATATTTCTCATCTTGTTCTTTCAGCATCATCGTCAGTTTTTCCATTTGTTGAATTTCTGAAATTCTAGCCCACCACTGAAATTTAGTCGGGGGGACTGTACTCTTCCAAAGAGCCGGGATACACGCCCTTGCGGCGGTGAGAAGGTGTTTGAGCAGAGACCTCCTATATTTTTCCACCGATAGAGGGACATCATTTAATAAAAATGCAGCCGGGTTACTCCCAAGGGACACACCTGTAATATCCTTAATCGTTTCCTCCACTGTTTCCCAGAAGCCTTTAATATCCTCACATTCCCAGAATATATGTATCATCGTTCCCTCCCCCCTCATACAGCGCCAACATCTATCTGATACTTGAGGGTAAATTTTTTGAAGGGCTGCTGGTGTTCTATACCATCTGGTAAGGATTTTGTATCCTCCCTCTTGGTATCTACTGGCAATTGATGTTTTATGTACTGATTTTAATATTTTCGTCTTCTGCTTTTGAGTAAACGTTACTCCTAGCTCTCTCTCCCAGGCTAACATAAAGTTGAGCTCCTGTGGCACTTCCGGGCATGTTAATGTTTCATAGAAATGTGATAAGGAATGCCTGATGCTTTCGCCATTTAGGCAGGTCCGTTCAAACCTAGTCAGCTCCCTTATTACTGAAAATTTTTTATTTTTTGAGCGGATATACGCTCCTAACTGCATAGCCCTGAAATAGTCCAGGTCTTCTGTTACCTCACCCTCTATCTCGCCTCTTGTCATCAGGCGGCGGTCCCTAGAAAAGTCTATCAGCCTGCTTTTCCCTTTGTGTTTTATTGCTTCATACCTCCGGTCGATTAAACCTGGTAGGAAGTCCGGGGCACCCAATACCGGGGTCATTGGGCTCGGAGTTGGTGAAAGATTTGTTTTTTTGAAGATCATGTAGATGGAGCGAATAGTTGCCCCTGTTAACGGATGTTTTTTCACTATGGTAGGTAATTCTGATTTTTTAATCCATGCTAATCCTTCCAATGGAATTTTAGACGTCGCCTGCTCTAGCTGTATGTGCGGTTTCCTTACCGTGGCGCACCATTCCACCACTCTCGCTAGTTGTAGGGCTTCCCAGTAGTGTACTGGGTCTGGGAAACCAATACCTCCTTTCCCTTTTGGGAGTATTAGAATATTTCTCCTTATCCTTGCTGGTTTACCTGCCCATATAAACCTTAGAAATCCTGATCTGAGGTCCTTAAGAAAGTTTGATGGGATCTTTATTGGTAACGTTTGAAACAAATAGAGAATTCTGGGCATCACATTCATCTTTATAATATTTGTCCTTCCAAACCAGGTAAAAATATCCCTATCCCATCTCCTAAAGTCTTGTTTAATTTGTCTTGACAGTGGGGCATAGTTTAATTCAAACATTCTGCTAAGCTTCTTTGGAATTTTAGTCCCCAGATAATTTATATGGGAATCTGTCCACCTAAAATTAAATTGTGCTTTTATCCGATGTATTTCAGTTGTATCCATCTCCAACCCCATCGCTTCGGACTTAGTATAGTTTACCTTATAATTTGCTAACTCCCCATACTCATTGACCTCACTTAGAAGGGAAGGGAGGGATATAGTTGGAGAGGTTATGAAGAAGATCAAATCATCAGCATATGCTGCTAATTTGTGTTCCTCTCCCTCCGTCTTAATACGCCTAATATTGCAATCCGCTCGTATTTTCCTTAGGAACGGTTCCAGTGTAAGTATGAAAATGATTGGTGAAAGGGGACACCCCTGTCGCGTTCCATTCTGGATCTCAAAGGGATCCGATAGCCTGTCATTAACCTTAACCCTTGCGCTTGGGATTGAGTAAAGGTTTGAGAACCAGCTCAACATTCCTTCGCCCAGTCCAATATGTTGTAGGGTTGTTTTAAGAAAGATCCAATCAACCCTATCGAAAGCTTTTTCTGCGTCTGCTGAGAACAATACGAGGGGTTCCTGTCTGCTCTGTACTGTATATATTGCATTTATTACTCTTTGTGTGTTTTCCCTACCTTCCCTTCCTGCCGTGAATCCCACCTGGTCTGGATGAATCAGTACCGGGATGTGTTCTTCTAGTCTTAGCGCCAGGATCTTAGAAAAAATTTTCAAGTCCACGTTGAGTAACGCAATTGGCCGATAGCTAGGCCTTGCTGTTCTTCAGTGCGTTCTGTTACTTCGTTCTGAGCAGCCGACCGTTTTCTAGCCATGTTTCGTATGCGTACTCCTCGTAGAGTTCGTGCTGTGCGGGGGCTTGGTGTTGGGGTCCTGACCTTGACACAAGTCCAGTCCATGAACAGGGTGGGGAGGAGTTCATGGACCAATAATTGGTTGCTTCAGCGTGACCAGTTCTCTCATATGCCTTTGCTCCGTGAGATTCGTGAGAATAATCCTGATGATTTCAGGAACTTTCTCCGGATGACGGACCCCGTATTTCACCGTTTGTTGGCTTCGCTGACCCCCTATATCAGCAGGCAGGATGCCTGCATGAGGCAAGCCATCACTCTGGAGCAGAGGTTGGTCGCTACCTTGCGGTATTTGGCCACAGGGAGAAGCCTGCAGGACCTCAAGTTCTCGACAGGCATCTCCCCCCAGGCTCTGGGGATCATTATCCCAGAGACCTGTTCTGCCATCATACAGGTCCTACAGAAGGAGTATATGAAGGTAAGATTTTTATCCTTTTATATCACATTTTATTGTATTGAATGTTTGATAATATATTGTATTTCTTTCCTCATTCCCTAATTACCATGATTGTATTATGCTGTGAATGTCCCCTTTGTCCTCATGCATTCTGGATTTTTATGTAATTATTATTTTAGGTCCTTCATACATATTTGCCCTTCAATAACCTCCCCAGCATGGTCTCTCCTGGCCCTATATTCACCTCATGTAGTCACTTAACAATGTATTTTATCAGCTCCATAGTAGTGCTTTACCCCAAACACCCCCTAAAATGTTTGTAAATGTTATTTTTGATGTAAATTCAGGCAGAGGGCCAGAGGCTTTTTTTTGTGGTGTCCCCAAATTTTTTGGAACCCTCCCTCCCCCAACTGCTAAGTCAGCTGATCCCAATTCTCTATCCTCAATCATCTATCTGCTGACTTTGCCAAACCCATACACACTATACCCATCTCTTTACTGGTCAGATTTATGGATGAATTCCCCAAAGCATGTAGTGCAAGGGCCTGCCTGTATACTTTCCAATGGTACTGTTTAAAGTTCTTGTATCCTATTATGATCTTGATGGGTAATAGCAGAATGTCCAAATGTGCTCAAATGTGTACAGTGTGTATTTATATCTTTGTATTATGACACTTCTTACCTGTCCAGTGGGCTGCCAATAGTGTAACTAAGGAGGGGCTGTTCCAAGTAATACCCTGTATTTAGGCATTCATCTCTCAATGAAGTGAAGAGGGTTACCTGTCCAAGAGTTCCTACCCCCTCTAATGTTAGAAATGGCCCATGAGAGGGGGGGGGGGTGAATATGATAGGTGTACCTTATACTTTGTTGTTGTTAAATTCCCCTTAATAAATGCTATCTGGAGGTTGCCCCAGAATGTTTGTGTCTAATCTGCTTGCCATGTTTCTGTGCAAAAATAGTAATGTTTATTGTTTTTTCCCTCAACAGTTTCCTTCCACGCCACAGGAATGGCAGACTGTGGCCTCCCACTTTGCCCAGCGGTGGGACTTTCCTAACTGCGGCGGGGCAATTGATGGGAAACACGTCCACTTCGTCCCACCACCCAACTTGGGGTCATACTATTATAATTACAAGGGGTTTAATAGTATAGTGATGTTGGCGGTGGTGTCGGCTAATTACGACTTCTTGTATGTGGACGTGGGGAAGAATGGCCGGATGTCCGATGGTGGAGTGATCGCCCAGACGGCGTTCTACAGGCGTCTCCAGAATGGCAGCTTGGACTTGCCACCTCCAGAGGACAATGTTGAAGGTCTCCCATTTGTGTTCGTTGCTGATGAAGCATTTGCGCTGGGGGACCACCTGATGCGGCCATTCCCGATGAGGACCCTCACCCCGGAACAGAGGGTTTTTAATTACCGGCTGGCCAGACCCCCAAGAGTGGTGGAGAACACATTTGGAATCCTGGCCAGCCGGTTCCGATTATTTATGACACCCATCCATATGGCGGAGTATAAACTGAACCATATAATACTTGCCTGCTGTGTTCTCCATAATTTTTTAAGAAAACATTCAGCCAACTATGCTGGCTCAGTTGGGCCTGAGGCCGGAATCCCAAATACTTCAACAATGACGGCACTTGAAAGCGGCCGTCCTGGCTTGCCCTCCCTGAATGCCTGTGATGTCCGGTTACGATACCTGGAGTTCTTTTCGGGTAGGGGGGCTATCAATATGCCAGACAATCTGTGACACCTTTTTCAAATAAAAAACAACCAAAAGAAATTCTTGGTGGACATTTACTGCTTGTGTTTGTTTTAGCTGACCCTGACAGAAATGTGTTGAGTGCAGAAAATGTCGTGATTGGGTAACCTTATAAAAAACAGTGTTGGCTGGTACTTCCTAAATGCAAAAACACATTTCACTACAAGTGCACTTGCAACTGCACTGAACCTGCACTTGTAGTGCAAAGAGGATTTGCCCTTAGGAAATAACCCCCATTTGTGCATAAAACAACAATTACATCACCCCAAAAGTGTTGTAGTGTTGAGACAATAATCCACACATTCTTGAGTAAGGCACTTTTTTATACGTGCACAATCACATGTGCATTTACCAAAGGTTTTTAAAACAAACCAACATGTTTGTTGTATAAAATGTTTGCAGTAGCATTATGAAAAATCTAAATATCCATTTCAGATAAAACAGGCCTGTGTAAAACCAACAAGAAAGCCAAAAAACTAGAACTTACAAAGTTCACATTAGGTAAAACCTGAAGACTATATCAGACATCAGTATTTAGGAACTGGGTTTGATATAACGTTCAGATGGGGGGAAATCACCCCTGGAAAAGCCAAATTTGGAAGATGCACACTAATTTACAAATGTCAACATGTGCTATCTGCCATCAGGGGGGATCAAGGGACGTGTTTGGGGGGAGCAAGCCCTTCCTCAACGCTACTTTATAATTGAGGAAGGGGTTGCCCCCCCAAAACGCGTCCATTGATCTCCCGTGATGGCAGATAGCACATGTTGGCACACTGTGTGCATCCTCCAAATTTGGCTTTTCTAACTAAACATAGAAAAAGGTTTGGGACCATAGAACAGGTGATTTTGTGGGGTTTAAATTCGCCCCAAAACATCAATGATGTTATTTTTTTTAATAACATCACTGATTTGTTGCTGGATGTTTTGCAATTGGAGATTGCATCCCATGATCTCCCCTATCAGTATCTGGGCACTTTCAGAAGTAAAGCGTTCTGGATCCCTCACATCACGATCACCTAAAAAGAGATAAAGAACAAAAAAAAAAAGGTCTCAAAAATCTGCCACCAGCCATCTCTTTTACCTGAGCCTGTGGTCGCAGACACCTGTTGTGGTGCCAATCTCCACCACATCTTCTTCTTCCTCCTGCTCAGCTTCTTGGATTGGTGGTATTTCAACTTCTTCCAGAGGGGGGGGGGGGTCTGTGTTCTCCTGGGATGAGGGGTGTCCGAGTCTTTTCTCCCCTATGTAAAACAAAAATGGTATACTTAGCACACAGATATTTGATGGCAGAACTATAGAAATAGGAAACATTGCTTGGAAGTGGGGTACAATTGTCTATTTTTTATTGCCCTTTGTCAAGCTGCAATACTTTACCTGTTTGGTACAAGCTTCACAGATGGAGACCCCCCCATTAGTATACACTGGAGCACCTGTGTGGCCCCCTAATAAAAATGGTGTTCTGGGGTCCCACACTAGTGCTCCAGTGTCCAGATGTGAAAACAGCTGCTCAGTGTCCTCTCCTTACACACAATCTAGTTGACATTTCATTCTAGTAACAAACCCATCTACACAAACAAATATTTGGCATCCAAGTAGGCCCCCAAAAATGTGTGAAAATGCATATGGCCTAAACAATGGTGTTCTAGAGGCCGAAAGAAAAATGTTTGATACGAACGAATAATGTGCCCATGAACATTAAAGTTAACCTTTGGAAACGTTACAACTAATCAAAGCATATGGAGCAGAACGAACGTAATAAAGACAGAAAGAATAGGAACACAGCACAACTACTTACTTTTTTGCAGCACTCTCCGGATCTTTCGGTACTGCTCTGGCTCTCTCAACTTCAGGTCCGACCACCGCTTCCTGAGCTGATCTTTAGACCTTCGTACCCCGAAATTCCGCTCGAGACTCCTGACCACTTTCGCCATGATTTTGGCCTTTCGGATGTTGGGGTGGGGGTAAGGCCCATATTTTCCGTCATAGTCGGACTTCCTCATGATGTCGACCATCTCCAACATCTCCCCAAACGACATATTTGTGGCCTTAAAACGTCTCCTTCTGGATCGGGACGTGCCTGGATCCGCCCTTTCCTCCTCCTCCTCCTCCTCCTCCTCCTCGTTGCTACAATTAGCCCGCACCTGCTGTATGTCCGCCATCATGCTCTTCCCCCACTGCGCCGAACGAAAAGGGGCGAGGAATACACTAGAAAGAACGTCAGGGGCGGGCGGAGTTACACGCATGCGCAGTGTATATAAAGCGTAACACGCGTGCGTATTACGTTTGATCTGTGAGCGGAGGAAGGAGCATTGAACGCGGCGATCATAAGAACGAAGGTAAGAGACAAACTTGGGCCTATACTGCTTCTATAGATTGAGGCCTATATTGTAACAAGATTAGGAGAGTTTGGTGTGACATTAGGCTTTGTCTTGTGTTGTGTCTTGCAGTGAACATGGATATGGTACTGGAAGATCAGGACTTCATTTCAGTCTTCATTGATATGCTAAGGGAGCTGCCCTGTCTGTGGGAGATTAAACACCCCCATTACAAGAACCAAGCAAAGAGGAAGGCAGCACTGGAGCAATTGTGTGAAATTATGAAGCAGGTGATCCCCACGGCAGACATCCTCTATTTAAAGATTTTCATTGGTGGCCTGAGGAGCACATATCTGAGGGAGCGCCAGAAAGTCCTTGATTCGCAGAGATCCGGAGCAGCAGGTGACATCTATGTCCCCAGGATGTTGTACTACGACAGGCTGCACTTTCTGGCAGGCCAGACTGAACCCAGGCCATCCCTCTCAAGTCTTCCTTCCACGCTTCCTTCCCCCCCGGCTGAGACTTCTGACCCCCAACCTGGGCCTTCCAGGCCACATGTGGAGGAGCCCAGATTGAGCCAGTTATAGCATTCCTCTAAATATTTCTGCTTGTCCAATCAATGATGTTAACTAGATGTTAGTTGGGAGTACAAATTTATGATTGTGATTGATTATGCAAAAACTAAAACCATGTCCCTTTTTCATACACAGGGAAGTCTCAGCCAGGAGGTGGCTGATCTGCAGGTCCCTCCACCCCCCCTGGAAACAGAAAGTGGCAGGACGAAGAGTAGCCTAGAGGAGGCGGCTATCAGATTTTTTTGTAGGGCTACAGAGGTCCTGGGAGCACCACACACCAGGCAGGAGAACCTTGCGGCATTCATTGCCTATAAAATGCAGAGGATGGAGGAGGGCCAAAAAGCCATGTGCGAGGCCCTCATATCAGAGGCTCTGGCGAAAGGTGTGAGGGGCCAACTTACACCTCACACACAGCTTTGGGATGGTCCTCCTCCTCCTCCTCCTGCAGGTCCTACTCCTCCTCCAGGTCCTACTCCTCCTCCTGCCACATCTCCTACTGCACAGCCACAGCCCGGAAGGAAGTGTGAAAGGAAGACCAGAGAGTGATTGCCCAGGATCCAGTCTGGTCGGCCAAAAGATGCAGCCTCTTGTGGTACCACAGCCTGGGGACACTGATGTCATCTGCTGCTATCCAAGTCTCTGTGAATCCCGGACCAGACTGCCCTCCCTTATATATGGACTCCTCAGGCCACCAATTTTGAGGTTTAAGAATTGATGTCTGCCGTGGGGGTCCCAGGCTTCACTAATTTCTCCTGTTGATCCAGTGTTGCCTTCCTCTTTGTTTGGTTCTGATACCTTAATAAAGGATTTTTGTTTGGAATTATACTCTCCTATGTGTTTTACTTCAAAAATGACAGTTTGTTTGTGAGGATTCAGGTACATTTCTAATATACAATGTGAACTGAACAAGGGACACCAACAACAAAAAATCTCCTGGAGATTAAATAATAAAAGATATCAATGGTGTTGGGGTAACTTGCCACACAAAACACACACAAAAATATTCTGGAGTAAAAATAACATTGAACAAAGAACAGCCTTGGAAAAAATCCAAACATTAAAGAAAAAAAAAGGCTCAAAAACAAAAAAAAAAAAAAAAAAACATAAAAAAATATAAAAAAAAACTGTCAGATGTGACAACTAATAACAATATATTGAGGGAAGCCCACTAAAAAAACACAAATAAAACTTTGTGAGAAGTGTGTGTAAATATGAGCAACAAAACTACTTAATTCTTGTCACATTATAAAGAAGAAGAGAGTGCGCTGTATTAAACCATTTTGAAGATTGCAGCGTGACGAAAGTGGTGTATCCATTGCGGACGCTAAGTTTACCAGAACGAGCTGTCCCGTGTCGGAATTTCTTCTGAGCATGCGTGGCACTTTGCGCGTCGGAACAGGCCACACACGGTCGGAATTGACGCGATCGGATTTTGTTGTCGGAAAATTTTATCTCCTGCTGTCCAACTTTGTGTGTCGGAAAATCCGATGGAAAATGTCCGATGGAGCCCACACACGGTCGGAATTTCCGACAACACGCTCCGATCGGACATTTTCCATCGGAAAATCCGACCGTGTGTACGGGGCATTACAGTCCAATCAGCTGATTAATTTTGTGCTGGAGGTTGGATTACTGGCAAAGTGCATTCCTGAGAACTGAGTGAGAAGAGTGTTGTATTGTATTTGAGCAGAGGAGAAGAGATATTGTCATTGTGTGTGTTAAAAGATTCTATAAACAAATTCCAAACTACGAATCATTATCACGAATATATATACATACATATCAAATTTCAACTAATACGAAAGAAATGATAGCGCATAAACGAATGGATTCGACATGATTCGAGATTCAGTATAACGAATATCGACACTGTACAGAAATAACGAATTATCCGAAAACATACTAACGTAACATAATGTAAGCCTGCTCATTGTGAGGCTGTTGGAACTCTGTGTAAGTGGAACTGGTCTAAGTGGTGAGTTCAAAACCAGAAGGAGAGTGAACAAGTCTTACTTTTTGTTTGCTGGGTTGCATTTTTGGGGCTTTTCCTTTTAGCTTTTCAATCCCCTTTTTCTGTCACTTTTTAAATAGCTTTTTTTTTTTTTCTTCTTTGGTTTCAGACTAACAATTAAGGGGAGTGGTTAATTGCTCACAGGAGCTTGAAGCCTATATAACTTTGTGTAGGACTCATAAGTGAGCCTGCTCATTGTGAGGCTGTTGGAACTCTGTGTAAGTGGAACTGGTCGTAGTGGTGAGTTAAAAACCAGAGTTTAAAACAGGAGGTTATAACAGGGGTCATAGTACCTGTGTAGTGTAAGTACCTGAGTGTTGTCTGAGTAGTGTGGATCGTTAGTACTTGTGTATTGTGTACTGTATACTTGTGTATTGCGAGTGCATGTAGGTCTGTGAGTACCTGTGTATTTTCTTGTGTACCTGTGTATTGTCTTGTTGTGTACCTGTGTATTGTCTTGAGTATTAGTGCCAGGAAGCTAGCTGTTGGGTAATTTGGACAGGGTAAAATCCCCAATCCTCACTAAATTTAATAGGTACGATGCCCGGCGGGTGTGGAGAGGTGACTCTTTGTACATCTTGCCGCATGTATGCGTTCCTTGATCATCCGATCGAGGGCAAATACTGCTGTGCAAAATGTAAGCACATTGTTTCCCTGGAAGCCCAGGTTCTGAATCTGGGGAAGCAACTGTCAGCACTGAGAAGTCTCTCCATACTAAAAGGTGAGCCAGGAATGTACATGGCAGGTGCCGGCAAGGGCCAGCACAGAGGCGGGTGGAGACAAAGAGGTACAGGTACTAGCAAAGAGTAGATTTGTGACAGTCAGGAAGGGTAGAGGGGGAAGTGCCAGGGAGGCCGATCCAGGACTGGAGCATCCCAATAAGTACGCTCCATTGAGTGACATTGGTGAAACCAGTCAG
Organism: Lithobates septentrionalis; assembly: GCA_037952835.1. Taxonomy (NCBI): domain Eukaryota; kingdom Metazoa; phylum Chordata; class Amphibia; order Anura; family Ranidae; genus Lithobates; species Lithobates septentrionalis. The sequence goes on along the minus strand of JBBDGP010003422.1, from coordinate 1,259,445 downwards.
GGACCAGCACTGCTGGAGCTGAGGGACTCTCCTAGCTGCCGGGGGAAGAACTCCTCCAGTGAGAGTGGGGGGGGGGGCAGCGAAGGGAAAGGAAAGACAGATTCTGGTGGTAGGGGACTCAATTCTTGGAAGGACAGAGAGGGCAATCTGTAACCAAGACCTGAAGCGCCGAACAGTATGTTGTCTACCGGGCGCTCAGGTTCGGCACATCACGGATCTTGTGGACAGATTACTGGGAGGGGCTGGGGAAGACCCGGCTGTCATGGTGCACGTTGGCACCAATGACAAAGTCAGAGGCAGATGGAGTGTCCTAAAGAACGATTTTAGGGAGTTAGGACATAAATTGAGGAAAAGGACCTCCAAGATAGTATTCTCAGGAATACTAACGGTACATCAAGCCACACCAGAAAGGCAGAGGGAGATTAGGGAAGTAAACAAGTGGCTGAAGAGCTGGTGTAGTAAGGAGGGGTTTGGGTTCCTGGAGGACTGGGCCGATTTCTCAGTCGATAACCGGTACTATAGAAGGGACAGACTGCACCTAAATGAGGAGGGTGCAGATCTGCTGGGAATGAAGATGGCCAAAAAGTTAGCGGAGTTTTTAAACTAGGAAATGGGGGGGGGAGGGTCCAGAGGTAGAGATATCCAGCGTGGAAGATATTCCAGAGGGTAGTATTGGGGGCGTTAGTGGTAGGTTAACCAAAGCACAAAAAAACAAGGTAAGTTTAGTAGCAAGTCCTAGTTGCAATCTCGAAACACCCAATACGAGGACAATATGCGACCGGTCTAAACTATGTGGCATGTTCACCAATGCCAGGAGCATGGCGGACAAGATGGGTGAACTAGAGTTACTGTTGTATGAGGAGGATTTGGATTTTGTGGGAATTTCAGAGACCTGGTTCAACAGCTTTCATGATTGGCTGGCAAACATTCAAGGGTATACCCTATACCGCAAGGATAGAGAGGGTAAAAAGGGGGAGGGGTAAGCCTATATATAAAGAATAATATACATGTTAGTAAATGTGAGAGATGACATCGCTGAGGGAGCTAGGGAGGGGGTGGAATCCTTATGGGTAGAGCTCCAAAGGGATGGAGCGAAGGGGAAAATAATACTGGGAGTATGCTATAGCCCCCCTAACCTGAGGGAGGAAGTGGAGACAGATCTCCTATCGCAATTTGGATTAGCAGCAAGGATGGGAAGTGTTATCATAATGGGGGATTTTAGTTATCCAGACATAGAGAGGGCGAAGAGGAAACTGCGCATTCTTTTAAGGCTCGCCAGTTCCTTAATGTCTTGCAGGACAATTTTATGGGTCAGATGGTAGACGCACCAACTAGAAATAAAACATTACTGGATCTACTGATTACCAAAAATACAGACCTGATCACGGATGTGGAAATACGGGGCAATTTAGGTAACAGCTATCACAGGTCAATTAGTTTCAGTATAAATCACACAAATAGGAAACCTAAAGGGAACACAAAGACACTGAATTTCAAAAGAGCCAACTTCCCTAAACTACAAACCTTGCTAAAAGGCATAAATTGGGATAAAATATTAGGAACAAAGAATACGGAGGAGAGATGGGTTTGCTTTAAGAGCATATTAAATAAGGGCATTAGCCAATGTATCCCATTGGGTAATAAATTTAAAAGAGCAAACAAAAGTCCTGGATGGCTTAACTCCAATGTAAAAATGCATATAAAAGCAAAAGGAGAAGGCCTTCAAAAAATACAAGGTTGAGGGATCATCCTCAGCATTGAGACTTTATAAAGAATGCAACAAGAAATTTAAGGGTGCAATTAGGACGGCTAAGATCGAACATGAAAGATGCATAGCGGAGGAGAGCAAAAAAAAAACCCAAGAAATTCTTTAAGTATGTAAACAGTAAAAAAGGGAGGACAGACCATATTGGCCCCATAAAGAATGAGGAAGGACATCTGGTTACAAAGGATGGGGAGATGGCGAAGGTATTGAATTTATTCTTCTCCTCAGTCTTCACGAGTGAATCGGGGGGCTTCAGTAACCAAAACTGCAGTGTTTATCCTCATGACACAACACAAGAAGAACCTCCATGGTTAACAGAGGACAGAATTAAAATTAGACTTGAGAAACTTAACATTATTATATCACCGGGACCAGATGGCTTGCATCCGAGGGTACTTATGGAACTCAGTCAAGTGATTGCCAGATCGTTGTTCCTAATTTTTACAGACAGTCTACTGACTGGAATGGTACCAGCTGATTGGAGAAAAGCCAATGTAGCACCAATATTTAAAAAGGGCCCAAAATACATCCCTGGGAATTACAGACCAGTTAGCCCAACATCAATAATATGTAAACTCTTGGAGGGGATGATAAGGGACTATATACAAGATTTTAGTAATAAGAACGGTATCATTAGCAGTAATCAGCATAGATTCATGAAGAATCGTTCTTGCCAAACCAATCTATTAACCTTCTATAAGGAGGTGATTTGCCATCTAGATAAAAGGAAGGCCCGTAGACATGGTGTATCTGGATTTTGCAAAAGCATTTGACACAGTACCCCATAAACGTTTACTGTACACAATAAGGTCCGTTGGCATGGACCATAGGGTGAGTACATGGATTGAAAACTGGCTACAAGGGCGAGTTCAGAGGGTGGTGATAAATGGGGAGTACTCGGAATGGTCAGGGGTGGGTAGTGGGGTTCCCCAGGGTTCTGTGCTGGGACCAATCCTATTTATTTGGTCATAAACGACCTGGAGGATGGAATAAACAGTGCAATCCCTGTATTTGCAGACGGTACTAAGCTAAGCAGGGCAATAACTTCTCCGCGGGACGTGGAAACCTTGCAAAAAGATCTGAACAAATTAATGGGGTGGGCAACTACATGGCAAATGAGGTTCAATGTAGAAAAATGTAAAATAATGCATTTGGGTGGCAAAAATATGAATGCAATCTATACACTGGGGGGAGAACCTCTGGGGGAATCTAGGATGGAAAAGGACCTGGGGGTCCTAGTAGATGATAGGCTCAGCAATGACATGCAATGCCAAGCTGCTGCTAACAAAGCAAACAGAATATTGGCATTAAAAAGGGGATCAACTCCAGAGATAAAACGATAATTCTCCCACTCTACAAAGCTCTGGTCCGGCCGCACCTGGAGTATGCTGTCCAGTTCTGGGCACCAGTCCTCAGGAAGGATGTACTGGAAATGGAGCGAGTACAAAGAAGGGCAACAAAGCTAATAAAGGGTCTGGAGGATTTTAGTTATGAGGAAAGGTTGCGAGCACTGAACTTATTCTGTCTGGAGAAGAGACGCTTGAGAGGGGATATGATTTCAATATACAAAATACCATACTGGTGACTAGGGATGAGCCGAACACCCCCCGGTTTGGTTCGCACCAGAACCTGCGAACGGACCGAAAGTTCGCACGAACGTTAGAACCCCATTGACGTCTATGGGACTCGAACGTTCGAAATCAAAAGTGCTCATTTTAAAGGCTAATTTGCATGGTATTGTCCTAAAAAGGGTTTGGGGACCCGGGTCCTACCCCAGGGGACATGTATCAATGCAAAAAAAAACTTTTAAAAACGGCCATTTTTTCGGGAGCAGTGATTTTAATGATGCTTAAAGTAAAAAAAAAAAAAAAAAAAAAAAAAGTGAAATATTCCTTTAAATATCGTACCTGAGGGGTGTCTATAGTATGCCTGTAAAGTGACGCGTGTTTCCCGTGTTTAGAACAGTCCCTGCACCAAATGTCATTTTTAAAGGAAAAAATCTAATTTAAAACTGCTTGCGGGTTTAATGTAATGTCGGGTCCTGGCAATATGGATGAAAATCAGTGAGACAAACGGCATGGATACCCCCCAATCCATTACCAGGCCCTTTGGGTCTTGTATGGATATTAAGGGGAACCCCGCACCCAAATTAAAATAAGGAAAGGTGTGGGGCCACCAGGCCCTATATACTCTGAACAGCAGTATACAGGCAGTGCAAACAAGACAGGGACTGTAGGTTTGTTGTTAAGTAGAATCTCTTTGTAATTTTGAACGGGTACATTTTTAACGTGTTTAGCTCCAGCCAAAAAATCTTTAAGCTTTTTGGAAAACATAGGGAAGGTTTATCACCCCTGTGACATTTGTTTTGCTGTCTTTCCTCCTCTTCAGAAGATTTCACCTCACTTTTTGTCCCAATGAAAAATGTTTTTTGCAAATTTGGGTTTTTTTGTGGAACAAGGATTGGAAAGCATCAGTGGAAAGGAGAAATGTTTTTCCCATATTAACTCTTACAGGAGAGAATTTCCCTTCCTAGGGGTAGATTTCATCTCACTTCCTGTTGTCTCCTTCCGTTTGCAAGTAGGAATCGTTTGTAAGTTAGTTGTTTGAAAGTAGGGTCCTGCCCTATATACTCAGCAGAAATTTGGGCCTTAGGTGTTGTTGTGGCCACAACACTGTAAGCCCTCACAGGGCCCTGCTGTGAAATAATAGATCAAGAATTGTAATTACATGCCCCTGTTGAACAGGAGCTGAAAAATTAGGCCTTAGGCACTGGTGCTGGTGCCACAACACTGCAACCCCTCACAGACACTCTAGTTGGAATGCAGGAACGAGCCCTGCTGCAAAGTATTACATCAAAAATTGTAATTACACGCCACTGTTAAACAGGGGCTGAAAAATTGTGCCTTAGGCACTGGTGGTGGCGCCCAGAACCAAAAATGTTCTTACAAGCTATCAGCGTGATGATTGAGGAGGAAGAGGATAATTACTCAGGGATAGTCACTCAGCATCAGCATAGGCAGTCTTTGAAGGGATCTGAGATTTCAAAAAAAATTATTCGGTTACATCAGCATCAGGTGCTTGGTAGCTGGTGGTGATCCAAGACTGAATAATTTTTATGAAGGTCAGTCGATCGACCGAGTCAGTGGACAGACACACCCTGTGATCGGTTACCACGCCTCCAGCAGCACTGAATGTGGCAAGATAAGGTCCGTAACCTTACCCTTGTAACGTGGATCAAGGAGGGTTGCCAGCCAGTATTGGTCCTTCTCCTTGATACCACGAATACGAGGATCCTTACGCAGGCTTTGCAGGATCAGGGAGGCCATGCAGCGTAGGTTTGCTGAGGCATTCGGTCCGGAGTCCTCTGGGTCACTAAGGACGACATGGTCCGCAGCCACCTCCTCCCAGCCACGTACAAGTCCATGTGTTTCTTGGGACTGATCCCTTAAAGACTGCTGCTGATGCTGAGTGCCAGGCTCCACCTCCATACTGACACAATCTTCCTCCTCCTCCTCCTCCTCCTCCTCTTCCTGTGTGATCTTCGGGCACGCAGGAACACTGTCTGGATAAAGGGGGCCTTGAGAGCTAAGGAAGTCCTCCTCCTCCTGCCTCTGTTCTGCCTCAAGTGCCCTGTCCATTATTCCACGCAGCGTGTGCTCCAACAGGTGGACAAGGGGGACAGTGTCACTGATGCATGCACTGTCACTGCTTACCATCCTCGTGGCCTCCTCAAATGGTGACAGGACAGTGCATGCCTCCCAGATCATGGCCCACTGGCGTGGGGAAAAAAAACCAAGCTCCCCTGACCCTGTCCTGGTACCATAGTCGCACAGGTACTCATTGATGGCCCTCTGCTGCGTGTGCAGCCGTTGCAGCATGGCCAACGTTGAGTTCCACCTGGTGGGCATGTCACAGATTAGGCGGTTCTTGGGCAGGTTAAACTCCTTTTGGAGGTCCGTCAGCCGAGCACTGGCATTATATGACCGGCGGAAATGCACACAGACTTTCCTGGCCTGCCTCAGGACATCCTGTAAGCCTGGGTACCTGCCCAAGAACCGCTGCACCACCAAATTAAGGACGTGAGCCAAACAGGGCACATGGGTCATTAGTCCCTGTTGGAGGGCAGAGAGGAGGTTGGTGCCATTGTCGCAAACCACCATTCCTGCCTTAAGTTGGCGTGGCGTCAACCACCTCTGAACCTGCCCCTGCAGAGCTGACAGAACCTCTGCCCCAGTGTGGCTCCTGTCCCCCAAGCACACCAGCTCAAGCACCGCATGGCATCTTTTGGCCTGCGTACTTGCGTAGCCCCTTGAACGGCTACGGAGCACCGCTGGTTCCGAGGAAAAAAGCACAGGAAGAGGCCATGGAGGAAGAAGAAGAGGGGGTGGAGGAGAGAGGTGTGTCACAATCATTAGCATTTTTGAGGCGTGGTGGCGGAACAACCTCCAACACTACTGCACCTTGTCCTGCATCCTTCCCAGCTGCCAGCAGAGTCACCCAATGTGCCGTGAAACTTAGGTAACGTCCCTGTCCATGCCTGCTGGACCACGAGTCAGCGGTAATATGCACCTTACCGCTGACTGCCCTGTCCAGCGAGGCATGGACATTGCCTTCCACATGCCGGTAGAGAGCCGGAATCGCCTTCCGTGAGAAAAAGTGGCCTTTGGGTACCTGCCACTGAGGAACCGCACATTCCACAAACTCACGGAAGGGGGCAGAGTCTACCAACTGAAAAGGCAGCAGTTGAAGAGCTAGCAATTTTGCCAAGCTAGCATTCAACCGCTGGGCATGTGGATGGCTGGGAGCAAACTTCTTTCGGCAGTGCAGCAGCTGGGGCAGGGAAATTTACTTGGTACAATCTGACGTTAGGGTACCAAAAGCAGATTGCCCACAAGTACTTGGCTGTGTCACACCTAATTCTACACCTTCATTCCTCTCAGTGCAGGTCTCAGAGAGGACTGAAGGTCTAGTGGGGTTGGAAATCTCAGCTGATGGAGGAGCAAGGAGAGGTCCTCCTTGTTCTTTGGTGTGGGTCTTTTAGATACGCTTGCCAACGAACTGCATGACAGGTCAACATATGTCTGATCAAGCATGTGGTACCCAAGCGGGAGATGTTTTGGCCACGCGAGATACACTTGAGACATATGTTGCAAATAGCAGCGGTGCGATCTGATGCACTCGTCTCAAAAAAGGCCCACACCAGAGACTGCAGCGCCCTGCACATGTGGAGCTTTGGGGTGTGATGCAGTCAATGTGCTGCCCTTAGGCTGGCCCCTGGAGGGCATCCTGCCTCGTTGGTGATGTGCCGCCTCCTCCTCCTCTCAGGCACCCACATTGAGTCAGTGACCTCATTATCCCCTCCCTCATCACTGGAGCAAACCTGGCAGTATGCTGCAGCAGGGGGAGCATGACTGCCAGATTGCTGTCCTTCTTGGGCAACCCCTCTGTCCGTGCTCATGTTACTGCCTTCATCAAGCTCAGTATCATCATCAGAGCCTTCCAAACGCTGGGCATCCTCCTGGAGCATGTACCCAACACTGTGGTCAAACAGTTCGTGGGACTCCTCAGGAGGACATGGTGGGGCTAGGGAAGGAGTCACTGATGACATTGAGCCGAGGGAAGAGGCCGCTGCTTTGCCAGACAAAGTACCCTGGGCATGGGTGAGAGAGGATGAGGAGGATGAGGACGGCTTGGTCATCCACTCGACCAAGTCTTCCTCATGTTGCGGCTCAACACGGCCAGCTGCCGAAAAAAAGGCCAAGCATGTCCCACGGCCACATGCTGATGAGGATGCACCATCTCCACGACCAGCACTAGACAGACCCTGCTTGCCCTCTTATTGGCTTGTGACTGTCTGCCTCTCCTTCTTGGCCTTCCAGGCATACTAATGGCCTGTAGCTGCACTAAGCTGGGAGAGAGAGAATATATACACACACACACACACACACACACACACACACACACACACACTGATACTGCAGCTAGCAAAATCAACTGCCTGTAGTACGAGAACACCACCAACCTTCTACAGGTAGCTTTAGCTGAACACTGAGCAGGACGCACCACACTAACTTGTAGCTTTAGCTGAACACTGAGCAGGACGCACAGCCCTAACTTGTAGCTTTAGCTGAACACTGAGCAGGACGCACAGCCCTAACTTGTAGCTTTAGCTGAACACTGAGCAGGACGCACTGCACTAACTGTAAATAGTCTAGCTGCCTGACTATGGTACTAATAGGATCAAAAAACCACCAGTAATTTTCTTCAGGTAGCTGTAAATACTGTAACAAGACAAGCCTGCCAGTAGGAAGATAACAGGAATGGATCTAGCTAAACTGAAACATATACATATACACACACACACACACAATACACTGTAAGTGCAACTAAACTGACTGATCTGCCTAATCTATATAACTCAAATGTCACTGTCTGTCTTTCTCAATGAACGCCGGAACACACTACACAGGGCCGCCGTGCAGGCGGCCTTATATAGTGTGGGCGTGTACTAAATCCCCTGAGCCATAATTGGCCAAAGCCTCCTTGGCTTTGGCCAATTACGGCTCTCTGTTCAGACGGCGCTGTGATTGGCCAAGCATGCGGGTCATAGTGCATGCTTGGCCAATCATGAGCCAGCAATGCACTGCGATGCCGCAGTGAATTATGGGCCGTGACGCACCACACAAATTTGGCGCAAACGGCCCATATCGGTCGCAATTCGGCGAACAGACGATGTTCGAGTCGAACATGGGTTCGACTCGAACACGAAGCTCATCCCTAATTAGGACTGTATCTGAAATAAAATGAACTGGAATGTACCAAAATAGAAAAGTAGCAAAAACCCTTTTAATATCAGTCCTCACCAGGAATGAGCCAATGGTTTGCTCCACTCAGTTTAGACCAATTTTTTTTTTTGGTGCTTGGATGAATGTGCAGACTTATTCCTGAGCAAAAAAATGTGCATGATCACTGGCATTCCCCAGTTACATACACAAAAGGGGCAGAGATAGCAGGGACATTGTCATATGGGCATATTTGGCCAATGTCACCACCAGCCACGCTCTCCTATTTATATGAATGACGACAGCTCATGGAAAATAAAATTCAGCTAGTGGTACTGTTAGCATAGGTTGTGTGCACCAGGTCCCTCTTTTAAGAAGGCAGCAGGAACCACGATGGATTCACAGCTAGGAATGTTTGTGAGATTTAAATAAAGGGCTTGTCAAACATTTGGGTGTCTTTATTACACCCCCTCATGTTGAGGGCATGTGGCCTGTTATGGTTTGGGGGGGGGGGGGTGCACTTTGAAGTTCACCAAATCCAGGACAGTTTGGCTCATCCCGAGTTCTTACAAATGCCTCAGATTGCCGGTACTGATAACATCTGAGAGGAAGTTAGGATGCAGACAAACTGCAGCAAAGAGGCTGATCTTGATGAACAGTAAAATAAAGAGACTGTGATGCCTCCATTATTCAAGAAGCTAAAGTCAAGTCACTTCAGAGCTAAAAGGTTCTCCTTGGTTTAAAACCTTGGACAGGACCTAGCATGTACGTACTTTATTCACGACGAAGAACACGAATGTATAGGCCCAAAGATCTGTCAGAGTGTATGAGTCTCCAAGAAATTTCTCTTTTATCTTCTCCCATGGCTTTGTCCAGTCTCGGTCAGTTTCCAATTTGATTCGCTCACATAACCAAAACTCCAGATCTTTCATGTATGAAAAGTCCGACCAGTTACTTTTAGCATAAAGAGAGGACATACACCTGGAACATTAAAGTAGTAAGTCATTTAACATGCTTCCTTTGCCTGAAATCTCTACCTCATTTGTTGTTTAACCACTTCAGCCCTGGAAGGATTTGTCCCCTTCCTGACCAGGACATTTTTTGCGATACAGCACTGCCTCAATTTAACTGGCAATTGCGTGGGTGTACCCAAACAAAATTTATATCCTTTGTTTTCCCACAAATAGAGCTTTATGGTGGCATTCCATCACTTCTGCAGTTTTTTTTTTTTGCGCAAAAAATAAATTATATAAACATACACACTCTCCATGGGTTTAGGTCAATATGTATTCTACATATTTTTTGATAGAAATGCAATAAGCATATATTGATTGGTAGACGCTAGGGATGAGCTTCGAGTCGAACTCATGTTCTACTCGAACATTGGCTGTTCGCAAGTTCGCCGAACAGCAAATTTGGGGTGTTCGCGGAACACCCTTTAAAAGTCTATGGGAGAAATCAAAAGTGCTAATTTTAAAGGCTTATATGCAAGTTAGTCATAAAAAAAAAAAAAAAAAAAAGTGTTTGGGGACCCGGGTCCTGCCCCAGTGGACATGGATCAATGCAAAAAAAAGTTGAAAAAAAACGGCCGTTTTTTTCAGGAGCAGTGATTTTAATAATGCTTAAAGTCAAATAAAAGTGTAATATCCCTTTAAATTTCGTACCTGGGGGGCGTCTATAGTATGCCTGTAAAGGGGCGCATGTTTCCCGTGTTTAGAACAGTCTGACAGCAAAATGACATTTTGAAGGAAAAAACCCATTTAAAAACTACCTGCGGCTATTGCATTGCCGACAATACACATAGAAGTTCATTGATAAAAACGGCATGGGAATTCCCCAAAGGGGAACCCCGAACCAAAATTTAAAAAAAAAAAAAAAAAAAAAAAAAAAAAAAAAAAAAAAGCGTGGGGTCCCCCCAAAAATCCATACCAGACCCTTATCTGAGCACGCAACCTGGCAGGCCGCAGGAAAAAAGGGGGAGACGAGAGTGCGCCCCCCCCCTCCTGAACTGTACCAGGCCACATGCCCTCAACATTGGGAGGGTGCTTTGGGGTAGCCCCCCAAAACAGCTTGTCCCCATGTTGATGAGGACAAGGCCTCATCCCCACAAGCCTGGTCGGTGGTTGTGGGGGGGGGCTTATCAGAATCTGGAAGCCCCCTTTAACAAGGGGACCCCCAGATCCCACCCCCCCATGTGAAATGGTAAGGGGGTACTTACCCCTACCATTTCACTAAAAAAAAAAAAAAAAAAAAAAAAAAAAAGTCAAAAAATGACAAGACAGTTTTTGACAATTTCTTTATTTAAATCCTTCCTTCATCTTCCTTCATCTTCCTTCGGGGTTCTCGTCCAGCATCTCCTATGCGGCGTCTTCTATCTTCTTCTCGGGCCGCTCCGCACCCATGGCATGGGAGGAGGCTCCCGCTCTTCTCCGGGCCGCTCCGCATCCATGCTGGCATGGAGGGAGGCTCCCGCTGTGTGACGGCGCTCCTCGTCTGACAGTTCTTAACTAACGGGGGACGGGGCCACCCGGTGACCCCACCCCCCTCTGACACACGGGATATGACGGGACTTCCCTGTGACCCCGCCCCCGTTATTTAAGAACGGTCAGACGAGGAGCACAGTCACACAGCGGGAGCCTCCCTCTATGCCAGCATGGATGCGGAGCGGCCCAGGAGGAGAAAATGAAGAAGAGAAAAGAAGAACGGGAGCCTCCCCCATACCATGGGTGCGGAGTGGCCCGAGGAGAAAAAGATAGAAGACACCGCGGAGGAGATGCTGGACGAGAACGCCGGAGGAAGAACCAGAAGATGAAGGAAGATAGAAGAAAGAAGCATTTAAATAAAGGAATTGTCAAAAATTGTCTTGTCATTTTTGACAGTTTTTTTATTGAAATGGTAGGGGTAAGTACCCCCTTACCATTTCACACAGGGGGGGCAGGGATCTGGGGGTCCCCTTGTTAAAGGGGGCTTCCAGATTCCGATAAGCCCCCCGCCCGCAGACCCCCACAACCACCGGCCAGGGTTGTGGGGATGAGGGCCTTGTCCTCATCAACATGGGGACAATGTGTTTTGGGGGGCTACCCCAAAGCACCCTCCCAATGTTGAGGGCATGTGGCCTGGTACAGTTCAGGAGGGGGGGCCGCACTCTCGTTCCCCCCCCCTGCCCAACCCCCCCCCCCTTTTTCTTGCGGCCTGCCAGGTTGCGTGCTCGGATAAGGGCCTGGTTTGGAATTTAGGGGGACTCCCACGTTTTTTAATTTTGGTTCGGGGTTCCCCTTGGGGAATTCCCTGTCACGGTAGGCAAGTCACCTCCGTCCGCCGGGCCGCTGGGCGCATGCGCGGGGGGTTACTGCTGAGACGTGCACCCGTGCGCGGCCTGATGGTACGGCGCGCGCGGGTGCACGGCGGCCCGCGGGTGCGCGCCGTCGCCCGTGCGGGTGCTCGGTAGCGCGTCACGCTGACGCGCTCACTGGGAGGTACTTTAGACGACACCAGCACCCAGTCGGGTTGCTGGTTCGTCGTCAGCTTCCCTGCCTGTGTTTTGGATACCTTGCTTGCTATTACCTACTGTTGCCGACCCTCTGCCTGGATACCCGACTACTCTGCTTGCCTGATACCCTGACCCTCTGCCTGGATACCCGACTACTCTGCTTGCTTGATACCCTGACCCTCTGCCTGGATACCTGACCACTCTGCTTGCTTGATACCCTGACCCTCTGCCTGGATACCTGACCACTCTGCTTGCTGGATACCCTGACCCTCTGCCTGGACACCCGACCACTTGTGCTTGTCAGTACCCTGATTCTCTGCCCGGATAAAGTACACCTCTTGCTGCTGCCATCCAGACCTCTGGCCTGTTACAGGATCCCTCCAGATCAGTTGGACGTTCTCTGCCATAAGCTTGTGTTCTCTTAACCTCTTCCCTTGCACCCTCAGGCACTCCCTCAGAAGACTCTCCACTCAAGTCACCCTACAGCTTCCCGGAGACCCGTGCCTCTGCGTGCCTCCGATCCCCTGTCTCACTTTCGGGGGTTCGGGTGCGCGTGGTCGTAAGGGCAAGCCGCTCTCGGCATCTCGGCCTTGGTAAGTATTGGCGTGACAGTACGAACCAGCCAGATGTCCGAGGCCAACAGAGCGCGCTCTCCCTTGGAGATCTTATGCCAACAAGTCTCCGCCTTGGCTGATTCAGTACAGCGGCTACAAGAGGGATACACACAAGTGGATAGTCGCCTCCAACAACTGACGGGGGCCTTTCCCCCTGCTGCTGCAGCTCCCGCACCTAGTAATGAAGGACCGCTCCCTCAGGCCACTGCTAGTCCTACAGTAGTAATGGCACTTCCGGAACCGAGGGTCCCCACTCCGGAACGGTTCTCAGGGGACCGTAAAAAATTCAGGGCCTTCAAAAACGCATGCACTCTCTACTTTGCGTTGCAACCTCGAACCTTCGCATCAGAAGTGGTCAAGGTGGGATTTGCAATTTCCCTGCTGTCAGAGGAACCTCAGGCCTGGGCACACAGCCTGATGGAATCAGGAAGTCCGGTGCTTAATACCATTGATACCTTTTTTGAAAGTATGGCCCAACTATATGACGATCCACAGCGTATGGCCACCGCTGAAAATATCTTACACCGCCTAGTCCAGGGAAGGAGACCAATTGAGGACTACACGGTGGAATTCCGTAAGTGGGCGGCCGACACTGACTGGAATGAGTCAGCCTTACGTCACCAGTATCGCCAAGGTCTGTCGGAGCTCCTCAAGGATGAATTAGCCAGGATGGAGACTCCCGCATCATTAGAGGAATTAATTCAGGCAGCAACCAAATTAGATCGGCGTTTGAGGGAATGTCGGTCTGAGCGATTCCAAAATCCTCGCCCAACATGGGCAACCCCAAGATCCCAACCCGTTCCAGGATCTTCACCCATTACAGCGGGGTCTACTGCACTGTCGGATCCCGAACCGATGCAGCTGGGTTTAGTACGCCCACCGCTAACCTTAGAGGAGAGACAGCGTCGACGGCAGTCCAACTTGTGTCTCTATTGCGGGGGTGCCGGCCACTTCCTGCGCAACTGCCCGATAAGGCCTAGTAAGTCCTTTCAACCTAAAACAATGACCTACCAAGATAACCATTCCTCTAAATCTTATGTGATGTTGTTTATCTCGTTACAGCTACCGGAAGGGGAATCCCGCCTCCCGGCGATCATTGATTCCGGCGCATGTAGCTGCTTTATGGACGCTACCCTGGCCCGAACCTTGCATGTGCCTCTACAGCTTAAGACACAACACTTACAAGTCCACTTGGCAGATGGGTCTCTCCCCAGTTCAGGCCTAATCACCCAGGAGACTCAACCTATCCTAGCCACTACCGAGTCAGGACACCAAGAACTTTTACGCTTAGACCTCATCCACTCTCCCATGTTCCCGGTCATTCTGGGATTACCTTGGTTACAAGCCCATGACCCTCTTATCCAATGGAGCTCGAAGACGGTCTCTTTCCCTTCCGCCTACTGTTCTCAACACTGCCGCCCTCAGAGATCCCAGATCTGTGCTACGATCTCAGCTCCTCCGATTGACCTCCAGCATGTTCCCCAGGAGTATCATGAGTTTCAAGAAGTCTTCAGCAAACAAATGGCCGATTGTCTTCCACCTCATCGGCCATACGACTGCCCAATCGACCTGTTGCCTGGATCAGAAATTCCTTTTGGGCGTATCTTCCCTCTTTCCGAAACAGAACTGGAGGCTCTCAAACAATATATAGAGGAGAATCTAAAAAAAGGGTTCATCCGTCCCTCATCTTCACCTGCTGGAGCAGGTATCTTTTTTGTCGGTAAGAAGGACGGTTCCCTTAGGCCCTGTGTGGATTACCGGCAGTTGAATAATATTACTGTCAAAAATCGGTATCCGTTACCGCTCATTCCAGAGTTATTCCAACGCTTTAGGTCAGCCAGAATCTTCTCCAAGTTGGATCTCCGAGGGGCGTACAACCTTATCCGAATCAGAGCTGGGGATGAGTGGAAGACAGCTTTCAGGTCAAGGTTCGGGCATTTCGAATACTTGGTGATGCCCTTTGGGCTCTGCAATGCCCCGGCTACGTTCCAACACCTAGTGAACGACATTTTCCGCAAATACCTAGATGACTTCCTCGTAGTTTACCTGGATGATATCCTAATTTTCTCCCCTACATTGGAACTGCACAGGGATCACGTCAAAACAGTTCTAACCATTTTGAGACAGCACAAGCTTTACCTAAAAAAGGAGAAATGCGAATTCGAAAAATCAGTTGTGCAATTTCTAGGGTTTATCATTTCAGCAAACGGAGTGGAGATGGATCCTCAAAAGATACAGGCTATTCAGGAGTGGCCAGCCCCCTCTGATAAAAAAGGGGTTCAACGCTTTATCGGATTCGCCAACTTCTATCGGAAGTTTATTGTCGGCTTCTCGACTATAGTGGCACCCATCACTCAGCTAACACGCCGGCACGGATCATTCCAGTGGTCCCAAGCAGCACAGGAAGCTTTCATGAAGCTAAAGGATCTGTTCAGTTCCGCTCCTATCCTCCGGCATCCTGATCCTTCCCATCCGTTCGTGTTGGAAGTGGATGCATCAGAAATAGCCACGGGGGCAATCCTTTCTCAGAGACAGGGACCGAAGGCCATCTTACATCCAGTCGCATTCGCTTCTCGGAAACTCAGTGCAGCAGAATTAAATTATGACGTAGGTGACAGGGAACTGTTGGCCATAAAATTTGCCCTGGAAGAATGGAGGTACTTACTTGAGGGGGCGCTCCATCCGGTGATGATTTTCACCGATCACAAGAATCTTGAGTACCTCCGAACAGCAAAACGCCTCAAACCCAGACAAGCCCGTTGGGCCCTGTTCTTTTCGCGCTTCAATTTCCACATCTCTTACAGACCTGGCAAAAAGAATGGTAAAGCGGACGCTCTCTCCCGAATGTTCTCAGCAGAACTCCAGACCTCAGAACCAAGTACAATTCTAGCACCTCACAACTTTCTTGGTTTGACACAGACAGACCTGATATCTTCGATCAAGAGATCATCCGATACATGTACCGATCCAGAGGTACAATCCCTAAGGAAAGATGAGGGTCTCTTTTGGGTCCGGGACAAAATTTTTGTGCCTCAACAAACCCGGGTAACCACTCTCAAGATGTGCCACGATCATAAATTGGCTGGCCACTTCGGGGTTAGGAAGACAGCTGACTTAATCTCTCGCTCCTTCTGGTGGCCAGGTTGGAGACAGGATTGCAGCAAGTATGTGGCCTCTTGTCTCCGTTGTCAGCGCAGCAAAGGTCAGAATGCCAGATCCTGGGGCTTACTTAAACCGCTCCCTATTCCGGAACGACCATGGTCCGACGTGTCCATGGACTTCATTGTGGATCTGCCAGCCTCAGAAGGCTTCACTACCATTTTTGTTGTGGTCGACCGTTTGTCCAAAATGGCCCACTTCATACCCATGATCGGTACTCCCTCCGCAGCTGAAACAGCCAACGTTTTTCTGAAGGAGATCATAAGACTGCACGGGGTACCAAAGAATATAGTGTCTGACAGAGGTGCGCAATTTACATCCAAATTCTGGAGGGAACTTTGTAAGGCCCTGGATATTAGAGTATGCCTCTCATCAGCCTATCATCCGCAGAGCAACGGCCAAACGGAGAGGACAAATCAGACTTTGGAGCAGTATCTCCGTTGCTTTTGTTCAGGATCCCAGGATGATTGGTCAAAACTTCTTCCATATGCAGAATTCGCGTATAATAACTCAGTTCACGCGGCTACCAACCAGACGCCCTTCTGGGCCAACTGCGGGTTCCATCCCACGTTCTTGACTAAGGACATTCCTGAGGTAACAGTTCCTGCAGTACAGGACAGAATAATATCCTTACAAGCCAATTTTCAGGAAATTCAAAGTATGTTACGAAAAGCTCAGAGGATCTACAAAGAGCAGTATGACAGGGGCAGGAAGGAGAATCCAAAATTTAGCATTGGGGAAGAGGTCTGGCTATCCACCTCCAACCTCAAGCTGCAGTTACCATCCCGAAAACTAGGACCTAAATTCATTGGTCCTTTTCCTATCAAGAGGATTATCAATCCTGTGGCCATGGAATTAGCCTTGCCCAAGACGTACAGGATCCACCCTGTCTTTCATGTATCTTTATTGAAACCTGTTGCATCCAGTCCATTTCCAGAAAGAGGAGAGGTTCCTCCCCCACCAATCAGGGTGGACGGTGAGAACGAGTTCGAGGTGGAGGCTATCTTGGGTTGTAGAAGGAGAGGCAGACAGCTACAATACCTAATACAATGGAAAGGATACCCACCTGAAGACAATTCATGGGAACCTGCGAAGAACTTACACGCTCCTCGTTTGATTCAAACCTTTCATCAAAACCATCCGGAGTTGATGTCTAGCTTGGGCGTCCGCCCTTAGGAGGGGGGCACTGTCACGGTAGGCAAGTCACCTCCGTCCGCCGGGCCGCTGGGCGCATGCGCGGGGGGTTACTGCTGAGACGTGCACCCGTGCGCGGCCTGATGGTACGGCGCGCGCGGGTGCACGGCGGCCCGCGGGTGCGCGCCGTCGCCCGTGCGGGTGCTCGGTAGCGCGTCACGCTGACGCGCTCACTGGGAGGTACTTTAGACGACACCAGCACCCAGTCGGGTTGCTGGTTCGTCGTCAGCTTCCCTGCCTGTGTTTTGGATACCTTGCTTGCTATTACCTACTGTTGCCGACCCTCTGCCTGGATACCCGACTACTCTGCTTGCCTGATACCCTGACCCTCTGCCTGGATACCCGACTACTCTGCTTGCTTGATACCCTGACCCTCTGCCTGGATACCTGACCACTCTGCTTGCTTGATACCCTGACCCTCTGCCTGGATACCTGACCACTCTGCTTGCTGGATACCCTGACCCTCTGCCTGGACACCCGACCACTTGTGCTTGTCAGTACCCTGATTCTCTGCCCGGATAAAGTACACCTCTTGCTGCTGCCATCCAGACCTCTGGCCTGTTACAGGATCCCTCCAGATCAGTTGGACGTTCTCTGCCATAAGCTTGTGTTCTCTTAACCTCTTCCCTTGCACCCTCAGGCACTCCCTCAGAAGACTCTCCACTCAAGTCACCCTACAGCTTCCCGGAGACCCGTGCCTCTGCGTGCCTCCGATCCCCTGTCTCACTTTCGGGGGTTCGGGTGCGCGTGGTCGTAAGGGCAAGCCGCTCTCGGCATCTCGGCCTTGGTAAGTATTGGCGTGACATTCCCATGCCATTTTTATCAATGAACTTCTATGTGTATTGTCGGCAATGCAATAGCCGCGGGTAGTTTTAAATGAGTTTTTTCCTTCAAAATGTCATTTTGCTGTCACTGTTCTAAACACAGGAAACATGCGCCCCTTTACAGGCATACTATAGACACCCCCCAGGTACGAAATTTAAAGGGATATTACACTTTTATTGTTTGACTTTAAGCATTATTAAAATCACTGCTCCTGAAAAAATGTCAGTTTTAAAACTTTTTTTTTGCATTGATCCATGTCCCCTGGGGCAGGACCCAGGTCCCCAAACACTTTTTATGACAATAACTTGCATATAAGCCTTTAAAATTAGCACTTTTGATTATTCATGTTCGTGTCCAATAGACTTTAACGGTGTTCGAACAAACTTTTTTCCCGTTCGCATGTTCTGGTGCGAACCGCACAGGGGGGTGTTCGGCTCATCCCTAGTAGACGCTATAACTTTTACGTAAACCAAATAGGGGAAACATTTATGGCATTTTTATAGTTTTTTACACTAGTAATGGCGGTGATCTGCAATTTTTAGGAGACTGCAACACTACAATGGACACTTGACACATTTTTTGGCAATCAGAGCGAAAAATAGCCACAGATTACTGTCTAAATGTCACTGGCAGGGAAGGGGTAAACACTAGGGGAGCGATCAAGGGGTTAACTGTTCCGTATGTGAGTTTTTAACTGGGGAGGGATTGTGGTGTACTAGGAGAGAGATAGTTGTTCCTACCTAGTAGGGACACACGATCTGTCTCCTCTCTCCTGACAGAACCAGGATTTGTGCGTTTACACACAGCCAGCCATTAATAAAAGTGATCCAGATGGCTTTTCTACCTCCCGATCACCTTTACAGTAGCCCCCCCCTTTCACTGACACCTGCAGTGGTTCACCAGCTATCCCATTCCTTTAGGGAGCCCCAGACTGCTGAAAATGTCTCCATTTATTAAGCAGGAGGAGATTGAGAAACATCTATTCTCTGATCTCCACTGCAAGCCAGGCCAGGGAGACGCATGCTGGGGGTTCTTCCAACAAACTGGGTTTCTTTAAGTGACATTTCCACTTTTGATCACCACTTCTCTCATTTATAAAACCTGCATTTATATTCCCGCTATTCCCATCCACCTTAAACTGAACATAGACTGCTCAAATGTCTCCTTGGTAAACTTTGAATTTGTGTTACTGCTGTTTCACATCCATCTATAGACCTTCACATTGAGGTTTATTTGGTTTTAAACTGGCTTACCAGTGAAAAGTTTGCTGTGCTAGTTGTGTGCCGAATATTAACTCCTGATTAATTGGCAAATCACATCCACCACATTATTAAAGAGCACCTTTTTTTGGAGGACCCCGACCAGGGAGATGCATGCTGGGGTTCTTCCAATAAAGTGGGATTTCTTTAATTAGGCAACACTTCCGCTTCAGCAATTTGCACAAAACGAACATCGAAAGCAAACTTTACAAATCAGCAGACTGCAGGTGACCTCGTTTCCCATTCAGCTCTCCTTCCTCTCTGAAAACATGTACTCTCTGCCACTCGTTTTCACAGTTACAGCATCTTTTTAAACTCCTCACCCCTAAAAAAAAAAAAAAAAAAAAAAACCCCCGCACACACACACGATTGAGGCATGTGCCCTTCTTTAAAACACACGCGCTCGTTACCTACCTCAATTTTCTGCTTCTCATCTCTGCAGATATAGATCCCCAAACCCTGGGCCTCCCTTATTTAAATTGTTCCCAATGCATCCATCACCTCACATCCTCTGGAAGCACTCACAATACTATTAGTCTCCTCTTTTCAAAACCAGCTTCCCATTCTATGCCCTCTGGAATGCCCCCTCTGTGGGCAACAAATTCACCACTGTTCACAACCTTTTTTGTGACCAACTCCTTTAATTTACTTGCTGTAACCGAAAACTGGCTTCATGAATCCAACACTGCCCCTACTTCGTCCCTCTCCCATGGTGGCCTTCACTGGACTCACTCCTAGACCTAGTGGATGTAAGGGAGGTGGAAACCACAGAGCACCAGGTAATCTCCACCCCCACTGTCCCTCATCATTTGAAGCTCACTGTACATGTCTATTCTCTACAATTTTCTTAAGTGCTGTGATCTACCGATCCCCTGGACCATCATCAACTCTACTTGACAATTTTTTCGGCCTGGCTACCCTACTTTCTCTTGTATGTAATTACGATAATCCTTCTCAGTGACTTCAACATCCCTGTTCATATGAACACTCCTACTTCTAAAACTACCTAGTCTAAACTCTTCATTTGACCTGAAGCAATGGGTACAGGCTTCTACTCGCTCTGATGGCAACACCCTTGACCTTGTAGCCTCCTACCCATGTGCAACCTCTCCAACAATCCTTTTCCTCGCTCTGATCACCACCTTATCAGTTTTACTATGTCTTCCACTACCTTTCCCTCCAAATCGCCTAACAATCACTCGTAAAAATAGTTGCCACTTTAACACTTTTCTTTTCTGCTACTGACCACCTGTCCTACCCCAATCTAGCCACTTCCATGTACAATATTGCCCTATCCTCTGCCCTGGACAAGCTTGCCATCACCACTACACAGAATTAGGTCCCGACCCTACAACCCTGGCAAACAGATGACACCAGAAGTCTCAAAAAACATAGCCGAGCTCTTGAGCATCAGTGGAATAAGACTAAGTCTCTCAAGAACTTCAACCAATTAAAATCTGCCCTCCAAAAATGCAATTCCCGCCTCCTCCACAAGCAGACCTATTTTATCTCATTAACACCTTATCATCCAGTCCATGTCAACTCTTCTCTACCTTTAACTCTGCCTCGTCCTCCACTGCTTCCACCCACTAACTGAACAGGAGATCGCCAATCACTTCAAATATAAAAGATTTAATCATTTGATAAAATCTCCACTTTACCGGTATTTCCCCCACACCCATGTCAACAGGTATAATCAACACTCCCCTTATTCAACCCTACTGAAGAGAATCTAACAGTATTTCCATATAGCTGACAAGACCAGCTAGATATAAATCACAGCAATTACCACACTCACAAGACTCTCAGTAATGAGGAGATTGCATTATCTTTGTGTTATTATTATACAGTATTTATATAGCGCCAACAGTTTACGTAGCGCTTTACAACTTGAGGGTAGACAGTACAAATACAATACAATTTGATACAGTAGGAATCAGAGGGCCCTGCTCCTTAGAGCTTACAATCTCACCAAGAAGCTGAGGTTATGTCCAAAGCTATCAGATTCAATTCTGGGCGGGTATACACCACACACACATTATCATTAACCAATCATTATATGGAAGATGGGCGTGGTTAATACAGAGTTTTACATTTTACATCATTACATATCAATTATTTCATCTGCTTTCATGACTCAGTCATGAGTCCTGCTTCCCCGTTTCATGTCTCATGACACAGGAAAGGTGGCCCAGACATATTGAGCCCCAGTTCTTTAGACGGTACAGAATAAAACTGCTTATGCAAGCAATATTTTCTTATATGTATGCTTTATAGAAAGCCTGTTATAAAGCTGAAAAACAGAACTAGATGGACTTTAACTAGAGTCTGAATATACAAGCTAAGATTTATGAATTTATATGACTCCATGGCCGCACAAGATGGAGTCTCCTCTGTTCAGTCATTACTACACCTACTACTATAGACAAGGTTGCTAAACATTTTTAACACCCAAACCACCTGTCCTCTGGACCCTCACAAATACTATGGTCACCCTCTGATTCCATCCTACACTCTCTAACAGAGATTCAATCTCCCTCTTTTCTGGCATCTTCCCAAACATTCTCTAGTCACCCACATACTTAAACAAGCCTTCCTTGGACCCTACCAATCTTAATCTACACCCCATTTCTTTGCTCCCCTTTTCCTATAGACTCCATGAATGCCTGGTCTACAAAGTAATGAAGTTGAAAGCGACAATGATTTCATTACTTCTATTTAAGAGCCGTCGTTCCCTGGCCACTGTAGCTAGAGAAGCAGCTAATCAAGCATTGTCTGTGCTGGATTAGCAGGGGAGACACAATAGGTCTAATAGACCCTTCATGTCTCCATAAAGGACCTATTCCCTGCCTATGCCATCATAGTAGGTTTGTTAGTCCCCTTGAGATAGCGGGGGGGGGGGGTTGGCATAGCCTGGTAATTAAGGGTGTAAAACCTTCCAAGGCTGAAGTGTTAAATTTTCTATTTAATAAAAGATTTTAATGTGAATTTTTTTTTAATTGCCCTGGGCGTGAAGTGGTTAAAAAATAGAAGTTGATTATATATATTCAATAAATTATATAAATCGTTAGAATATACATATATACCATGTTGCTCCAGATATTGCACTGATGAAGGTCACGGTACCCAAAAGGTTGAGTTCAGCCAGTTTAGAAATCGTTCCCAGAAAACCAACCATGGCACGGAGTCCACCCCCAGATCCCAAGACCGCGATTACAGGAGGGTTGCAATTCTTCAGGGGGAAAAAAAAAAACCCACACACATGAAAAAGGTCTACTTTAGATGGAATATGGATTGAACAGTGGTAAGAAATTAACAGCATGAAAACTGAATACAAATACGGGATAAATCAACATCTGTGTAAAGCTATAGTATGAGGTTGAAGGGAAATCTTACCTTATATATGATAATAGTCAAGGAATAAATGAGTTGTACTCTGATCTCCACTCTTAAAATTTGTTTAATTGAATCATCAGCTTTATACCTTGAACATGGCTCCAACCAGAAGCCCCTCTTCCTTAACGCGTTTCATCATTAATGGCTTGGCCTTAAGGCTGGATTCACACCTATGCATTTAGTGCATTTTGCAGATTTGCACTAGTCCATTTAACATGGTTTCCTATGGAACACTTTTTGTAGTTCAAATCTGCAAAAGTGTGAATCTAGCCCCTCTTCCTTAACAAGTTTCATCATGAATGGCTTGGCCATAAGGGTTAGGGTTATTTTTCTAACTATGGTGAGACATTTTAGGGAAGTGATGGCTTCTGGATTGAGACATGAGTGCAGCTGTACTATCACATATGGGATGAAGACTGGAAAATTGTAGAGGCCTCCCCTACACTCCTAGAGGTGAAGGCAGAGAGTGTGATGGTATGAAGTAACACAAGTACCAGAGTAGCTGGCTGGTGGTGTCGGCTCCTTAGGCGGGTAGAGCTGGAAGTTGCAGTCCTCAGGACAGGATGCTGAAGCAGCTTGGCACCAGAGTAGGAAATGGTAGCAGGGCCAGGAAGCAGATGGCAGTCAGCTTTATCCAGGCAGAGCAAGTCCAGGAAGTAAGCCAAGATCAGCAACAGCTGGGCAAAGTAGTACATTTGCCTATTCCTTACAATGGTGAGCAAGGATAGGCTTCTTTGAGCCAGCACCTCATTTGTTTATGGACAGGTGAGAGGAGCAGGTTTAGAGCAACACTTACTTGGTTTATGTGGTTTCAAAATCAAGGTTTACAAGACAAAACTACCAAAGACTTACCTCTTTAACATTCATGCCCAAGGACAAAAGGGTCTCCTTTACTTTTCTCATCCTTGCCTTGACAGCTACCGTTTCCCCTTCTGAGCTATCAAGTGTGAAAAAAAAAAAAAAAAAAAAAAAAAAAAAAATTTACAAACAGAATATACTTGAAGTTTCTCCAGAGACAAGACAGTCATTCTGGATAGAATGGAATTCAATTTTTTTTTTTTTTTTTTTTGTGCTAAAAAAAAGTTAATAGAAATCTCCCTAAAGTGTGAAAGAATCCCTCTTGATCAAGCATTCCTATTAAAGGAGCTATTCTCAGCCTGGGTCCTGTGGAGCTCTAAGGTTCCTTGAATTGTGGCTCATTGACCTCCCATTTAATGGTGCTTGCATAGTTGCAAGGATAACGCCACCTGGCAGAACCAGCTGCATGACACGAAGGATGAGCTGACGTCCAAGTCTGATCCTAGGTTCAGACTAAGCTTTGGTCACTTGGTACTTCAGACAAACACCTGAACTACTGCCTATTTGTAAGTAGCTGTAAGACAGACAAGAGACAACCATCTCCGCTTCCTGCTGTTAATGTTTGCACCCGTAGGGTCCATGGGAAACCCCTGATATCACAGGGAAACTGACAGGAGGGCCCGTGGAACTCAGAATACATCTTATGTCTTAGTGCCTTCCTGGCACAGGGTGAGTGAGAAAATATATCTTGGACTACTTAAAATGGGACAGTAATATTTGTCCACAATATCTCCCAGGATGTATGTTAATTGAATGAGCTGATCACATTGTCCTCTATACAATGTAGGAGACGGGACGACTCCTATTGGAGCTCATGCTAATTAGGTTTTGTTTGTATTGTTAATTGTAATTAGCTCCAGCTATTGTATTTATATTACTGTGTGAAGCTCGGTGCCCACAAGTCTGTCATCTGGTCTGGGTAAATTTTGTAGTAAATTAGCTCATGTTAATTAGGTTAGCTTTGAGTCATCCTGGTGTATAAATGTGGGTGAGATCTCAAATAAACAGTTCTGATGTACTCCAAGACTGGTGTTGTCTAGTTCTTGAGGGTTCCTATAGCCAGATCCATTGGACTTGTGTTCCAGAACTTAGGAAGCGGTATACTGACAGAAGCACTCAAGCGGAGTGTGGGACGTTCCGTGACAGAAACCTTTTCCTTTAAATGCATTATCTACAAATAAAAATGTCCTGTTGGCAAGATATTTAAAATACAGGATGACAGATTCATGTTGCCAGAACCAACCAATGTCTAATTTTTTTGTTCTTCTGTAAAAATGGACTCATAAAATTTAAGAAAATTACATTACTTACCCATCTACAAGATCAATATTTCCCTGTGAAGACAAAAGAGACACATTGTGATGTTCAGAAACAGTCTGGTGATACAAACCAAAATGTCAAACACACATTTTTCCAGAATTAATGAAAAGTTCTTGTGACCCCGGAGGAGGTTTCACAGCTCATAGATATTGATTTTTGCTCCACTCATTTTATCTCAACAAGTCAGTGGGAATGCAAATCAGTTAGCAGGAGCTTCATGGAAAGGAACGTAGAATGTAGGGATGGGCGAACGCTTTGGCCCGAGCATAAGTTCGGGCCAAACTTTGGTTGTTTGGAAAACAGCAAACATTATGCAGTGTTCAGGGGGAAATTCGAAAGCCGCCGGAACACCATTAACCCCTTCCCACCAAGCGTACGCAGATGTATGGCCTCTGCTTTCAGGTGTTATACCGGTTTTTAGAGCTGGCGATCAGCTTTCCAGGGATAACAACCGATGCAGCTACAAGCCACTCGGCTGTTACACCAGAGGAGCGGGGGGGGGGGGGGGGGGGTAATCACACATGTGAGGTATTGCCGCGATCGTCAGAGCGAGAGCAATAATTCTAGCACTAGACCTCCTCTAGCCGTAAAAAAAAAAATAATAAAAAAAAAAAAAAAAAAAAATTAAAGCGTCACCTATGAAGATTTTTTTTTTGGTAATGTAGTTTGTTGCCATTCCACGAGTGCATGCAATTATAAAAGCGTGACACATTTGGTATCCATTTACTCGGCGTAACATTTGTCACATTATACCAAAAAAAATTGGGCTAACTTTACTGTTTTGTTTTTTTTTTTTAATTCATGAAAGTGTCCCTTTTCCCAAAAAGTTGTGTTTAAAACACCACCACAAATACCTTGTGACAGAAAATATTGCAATAATCGATAAATTGATATAGATATACATTCTATGTTTGGGGTTTCTAAGTAATAATTTTGCAAAAAATAGATTTTAACTTGTAAACACCAAATGTTAAAAATAGGCTTAGTCATGAAAGGGTTAAAGTCTATGGAACATGAAAAATTAAAAGTGCTCATTTTAAAGGCTTATATGCAAGTTATTGCCATAAAAAAGTGTTTGGGGACCCGGGTCCTGCCCCAGGGGACATGGATGAATGCAAACTTTTTTTTAAACTGGAGCAGTGATTTTTAATGCTTAAAGTGAAACAAAAAAAAAATTCCTGTAAAGTGGCACATTTTCCCATGTTTAGAATACCACAGCAAAATGACATTTCTAAAAAGGAAAAAGTCATTGTGGGGGTCCCCCCCAAAAAATCCATACCAGACCCTTATCTGAGCACATAACCTGGCAGGCCACAGATAAGAGGGGGGGGGGGGGGGAGGCAGAGGAAGAGCGCTCCCCCTACTGAACTGTACCAGGCCACAACATGGGGAGGGCGCTTTGGAGTAGCCCCCCCAAAGCACAAGGTCCCTTATCCCAACCCTTGCCCAGTGGTTGTATGCAGGCGGGGCTTATCAGAATCTGGAAGCCCCTTTAACAAGGGGACCCCCAGATCCCCCATGTGATTTGGTAATGGGTTACCTTTTCACAAAATGTCAAAAAAAAGGTAAAAAAAACAAAAAAAAAAAACAAAACAAAAACCCCAAGACAGTTTGGGACAAGTCCTTCATTGGGGGAAAATAAAATTAAAAAAAAAAAAAAAAAAGTTTTACAAACTGTCAGTAAATTTACTGGTGGTTGGCAACCCTGGCGACACCCCCCCTAATCTATATGCGGGGTGGCAGACATGGATTTCAATAGGGTTTCTTTAAATTTACTAGCCTGTCATCCAACATTTGTTGGCAGAAAGTTGGACAACAATTGTCAAAAGGAGCATACCAACGGTCAGATTTTAGGTCAGTCCGTCAGACAATCCCCTGCCAACAATCTGATCGTATGTACGAGGCTTAAGGCTCCAATTGTCTCCAAAAAGGTGACCTCACCCAGTTGTGCAACATTAATATTCACTAATGTCTTCCCGCTTCTCCTCCCAGCCAATCAGGAAGTGGGTCCTGAGTAGGGATGGGCGAACGGTTTGGCCCAAATTTGTTATTCGGCGAACAGGTCGTACGACCCCTCTGAACTGACCACAATGCATTGCGGCGCTGAACAGTGCATTCCAAGCCCTGATTGGCTGAATCTTTCACTGCTTCAGAGAATCAGGACACAGCACTGTCAGACTCATGACTCATTCCCGCCCCACAGTATAAAATTATTCTTTCAATGGCAGCCATTTTCAGTGTGATTTTGGTGTGGAGAGAGATAGAACAGGGCTCTGTTCAGTGCTATTAGTGAGTGTTCTATACTGTGCTATTTTGCTTCAATTGTCAGTGTAGAATATTAGTTTAGTGTCAGTCTAGGGATAGTGCGAGTGTAGTGAGGAGAAACATCATTCAGCTTTGTACAACCCCTGGCAAAAATTATGGAATCACCAGTCCGACACCGCCTGATTGCATTGCTGCCAGTTTAACACCATATAGTTCTGTGCGTCACTGTACATTTGGCAAATTATATTGTAGTATAATATAGTGTATCCATGGAGTGTGAGTACTCTAAAGTGCACCAAACACCTCTTTACATTGATTAAAGTGCATCTACGTACGGATTTCCACCACTTCTTTACATTTGCTTATAAGCGCCACCCCCTCCCAATAATGTCTGGGAGGACAACAAGGAGAGGCAGACATTCCCTTGGCACTGTAAGGGGGCCAACAACAAAATGTGTCCACAAGCAAAGGTGGACATGGTGGTCAGTCCTCAGGCAGGGCATCATTTCCTCTGTTTAGTGAGTTTGCCTGTGCTATCCAGCCACAGCATGCAGAGGAGGAGGTAGACTGGCTTACTAAACCTTCCTCATCCTCCGTCACACAGACAAGTATACAGTCCCCTGCAGTTGCCGGAGTGGATAAACCTGCCTCCTTGTCCACTTCTATTCCCACCATAGCTCCAACATCAGTCATGGAGGAGTGAGCTGGGTTATTTAACCACAGCGTCAGCCACTTGCATAATTATGATGATACTCTGGTGCCAGATAGAGCAGAGGAGAAAACTGAAGGTGAGGTGACAACCCCAAGGAGGTCGACATCAAGAAAAGGGCAGCCACCCTATTCCATCCAATTCTGAAGCAGTTATCTCCTGGCCCACTCCCCAAATCTCAACTGTCTGGGCCTTTCAGCACTTTGAGGCTGTTCAATCATTTCATCTGGAAGAACGTTTTTGGTATAGGTTTCATGGGCACAAATAACACCCAAAGACCACATTTTCTGCACCCGTTTGACAGTTGCATATCATTGCAATTTTTTTACAGCAAGGCCAATTTTTGCTTTCATCAAGATTATCTCTATAGGGTTACGGTGGGAAGGCGCCACCAACACCCAAAGACAAATTTTTTTACATACCCGTTACTTCTATACAAAGTGTCACCAGAACGTAGCCAAAAAAAAAAAAAAAAAACTCTAATCTTGTTCCCAGTGCACTACATCGTGTCATCATACACACTGGCTCTCCAGCTGTTGCTGAGCAAAATAAAGGCAGCTTGCAGAAAAAAAAAAAAAAAAAAAAAAAAAAGCCTTGTTCCATTTGTGTGAATGCGGTGCGATTCAAGCCATACAAAATGAATTCTTTTGCGAATCACATGCTGTGTCCTGCACCACACCACAAGTGTGAGCCCAGGTTAAAACGTTTTTCATTGACTATTCTGGGCTTTGTATTTTTTCATTGATACACAAATCCACAAGATTCTGGAGGCAAAAATAAATAGAATACACACTTCATATTAACTCACCCCAGCCAAACAAGTTTGAGTCCCCCCCCCCCATAGAGATTTATTAGAGGATCCAGTACTGGATGTATTTTGATTGGCTGCCATGATCTCTTCGCTCTGCTTGTATGAAATGATTTGGTATCACACTGATGGAAATGAATAGAAAGTTACTCACCTTATTGGCTGCCATTGGAGATGAAGGTAGGTCACCGCTTATCTCCCAACATGGAAATCTGATAAAACAGAATGCAACAGTAAGACTTGTGAAGAGGATGATCTCAGATATACAGGAGACAGGATGGAGATGGCTGTACCAGTAATCAGATGATGGTAGAAGTTGGTTGGGAAGGTTTATTGGAACGTGTGCGAGTCTTTAGCCTCGTATAATCCTGACCTTACATCATATCATTGGGTGGGTTCTAGAGTTACCTCCTCATCCCTTTAAAACCCAAACAAATTACACAGATTCTGAGACCAATTTAATGCAGATAAAGCACCAAGTTTAAATTACCACCTTAATCGGCCACAGAACCTGTTCAGTTTTAAAGGAATGAGGTGGAAACCCTAGTGGGGCCCCAGACACCTCCAAAGGGGTTTGTTTTTACCAATCTGGTTTTGTTCCAGCAAATCTTATCAGAACATGCCAGGTGCCATTGGTAAGGGCTGATCTGTAGGGAAAGGGGGGGGAACCCAACACACAAAAAAACAGCAGACCTCAAAAGCAAGATTATAACATATGAAAGCTTCAAAAGACTAACTCTGGGAAGAGCAAGCTTACATAGGATGAAACATATGGATACATCCCATTGCAACAAAGTCCTCCCCCCTCCACAGTCTTTATTCTACCTCCTCATTTCCATGTAGGATTAGTAGACCCCCCACTGTACAGACCCCCCACCTTGGAGCCAAGCTCTGCAGGTCTCATAGACCCCAGTACTGAGGTGGTCCCCCTACCTCCCTCTACTTCACACCATTCACAGACAACAATGTCCCAGGCTTCATTCTGTGAATGGGGAAGACTTCACCCCCGAGCTTCCTCTTATTCTTATCTTCATTATTATTACATTTTCACACAAGATATTAAACAATAACCCCACTTTGGTTAAGAAACAAACAAGCCCCTCTACCTGATCAATGTGGATTGGAGGAAACTTTGTTGCAGTCTTACCTTTTGTTGCTGTGTTGGGTAATGTCAGTGTGCAAAATAAATCAGAAATGGGAGTGACTTTTATTACCGAGCAGCTGATGAACTTGTTGGGTTTTAATGAGGAAAATTGCCAAGTCAGAATCCCTTCAGGTATGATTAACCCTTTGGGAGCATCTCACCATAAATGGAATATCCAGGGGAGGACTGACAACCCATGGGGCCCCCGGAAATAGAAGATTATGGGGCCCCCTGTGTCCCCACCCCCACCCTCACACAAACCGCACCTACACAAAGCCACACCTACATAAATCATGGGGCACACAGTAAGGCACACAGCAGGGCATGGGGCACACAGCAGGGAACAACACAGGGCATGGGGCACACAGTAGAGCACATCACAGGGCACATAAAAAGGCACATCATGGGGCAAAGGAAAAATCAGGGGGTACACAGCAGGGCACTGAGAACATCACAGGGCATGGGGCACATCACAGGAGACACAGCAGGGCACATAAGGTGGTACACAGCGGGGCATGGGGCCCACAGCAGGGCACATCAGGGGGCACACAGCAGGGTTTATTATGCTGTACACAGCAGGGCACATTATTAAGCACAGCATGGTGCATCACAGGGGGCACAGGGAACATCAGGGGGTACAAAGCAGGGCATAGGACACACATGCTATGTCATTTAGCAGGTATTTTATGTACTTTCTGAAAATGTTTTTAAAGCTGAATTCCAGGTATGGATGTTTTATACTTAGTTATAATGGATCAATGTAACTATGTATATACCATACCTGTGAGATCGCTCTAGAAGCTGGAAATCACTGGGTGCCGACACCTCTACTACAGCACTACTACACTACTACTATACCACTACTACACCTCTACTACAGCACTACTATACTACTACTATACCACTACTACACCTCTACTACAGCACTACTACACTACTACTATACCACTAGTACACCTCTACTACAGCACTACTACACTACTACTATACCACTACTACACCTCTACTACAGCACTACTACTATACCACTACTACACCTCTACTACAGCACTACTACACTACTACTATACCACTACTACACCTCTACTACACTACTACTATACCACTACTACACTTTTACTACAGCACTACTACTAGGGTTGCCACCTCATCCCTTTAAACTCAAACACATATGAATTACACAGGTTCTGAGGCTAGTTTAATGCAGATAAGGCACCAAGTGAGTTTCATGAATTCAGTTTTAAGGCTCCATGCACACAGAATGCTCAAAAAGGACGTTCTGAACGTCGGATTGCTGGCAGGAAAACACTGCTTTAAAAACGCGATTTTATCAGCGTTTTGCATTGCTGTCAATGCACG
Organism: Lithobates septentrionalis; assembly: GCA_037952835.1. Classification (NCBI taxonomy): domain Eukaryota; kingdom Metazoa; phylum Chordata; class Amphibia; order Anura; family Ranidae; genus Lithobates; species Lithobates septentrionalis. Next base: position 1,228,498 of record JBBDGP010003422.1, on the reverse strand, counting down.
TTTAGCAGCGTTAGCTTTCAGCCACTTTTCTCTGCCTCTATTCTAAAACAATGGTTCCCTATAGGAGCCCATTGATTTGAATAGAAGTCGCACCAAAAGTCGGATAATCATGACCTGACTTGCGGTGCGACTTGTGTGCTGAGTATGAAGGGGAATGAAAAAAAAATGCGTGGGGTTCCCCCCGGGATGATTCCGGGCCATTCAGTCTGGTGTGGATTTTAAGGGGAACCCCCTACACCGAAAATACGGCGTGGGGGTCCCCCCAAAATGCATACCAGACCCTTATCCGAGCATGCAGCCTGGCCAGTCAGGAAAGGGGGTGGGGACGAGCGAGCCCCCCCTTCCAGAACCGTACCAGGCTGCATGCCCTCAACATGGGGGGTTGGTGCTTTGGGGCAGGGGGGGCTCTGCGCCCCCCCACCCCAAAGCACCTTGTCCCCATATTGATGAGAACAAGGGCCTCTTCCCGACAACCCTAGCCGATGGTTGTCGGGTCTGCGGGCGGAGGGCTTATCAGAATCTGGGAGCCTAGTTTAACCACTTCCCGCCCGGTCAATAGCATATTGACGTCCGGGAAGTGGTTGCGTTATCCTGACTGGGCGTCATATGACGTCCAGCAGGATAACATGCCGGCGCGTGCCCGCGGGAGCGCGCAGCGCGGCGATCGGCGGCGGCGCGTGTCCCTCGGACACAGCGCTTCCCCGATCTAGGTAAACAGCCAATTCTATTGGCTGTTTACCCCGTGATCGGCTGTGTCAAAGTCACAGCCGATCACCTGTCACAATAAACTCGGCGGCGCGCTCCCTGCGCGCCGCCGAAAGCATCCAGTGTTGTGATCGAGGAAGGCGAGTGTCCCTTGGACACAGCGCTTCCCCGATCGGTAAACAGCCAATGAAATTGGCTGTTTACCAGGTGACAGGCTGTGTCCAATCACAGCCTGTCACAAATGTAAACAAAAACTAGCTGTTACTATCTGATCCCTGCTCTCTCCTCACACACCGATCGTGAGAGGAGAGAGCAGGGATCAGTGAGTTATTCAGTGTCTGTCAGTTGTCAGACTGTTTGTACTGTACTGTGCACAACACGGCCCCCCCCAATAAAGAGGACCTGTCACACAGCCCAGCCAATCAGCCCATCTGTCAATCAGCCCATCTGTCAATCAGCCCATCTGTCAATCAGCCCATCTGTCAGTCAGCCCATCTGTCAGTCAGCCCATCTGTCAGTCAGCCCATCTGTCAGTCAGCCCATCTGTCAATCAGCCCATCTGTCAACCAGCCCATCTGTCAACCAGCCCATCTGTCACAGGCCCACCGCCATCGGTACCGCCACACAGGCTACCAGTACCGCCATCGGTACCGCCACACAGGCTACCAGTACCGCCATCGGTACCACCACCAGTAACGCCACTAGTACCTCCATCAGGCCCACCATCTATACTGCCACACAGGCCGCTACCAGTGTCGCCACTAGTGCCGCCATCGGTACCACCACCAACCGTACCACCGTCAGTACCGCCATCGGTGCCACCACCACCCATACAGCCACCTGTACCGCCATCACCACCTGTACCGCTACTACCACCCGTACTGCCATTGGTACCACCACCACCTGTACCGCCACCGGTACCGCCACCAACACCTGTACCGCCACCACCATCTGTACCGCCACCACCACCTGTACCGCCATCGGTACCACCACCACCCGTACCGCCACCGGTACTGCCACCACCACCTGTACAGGTACCACAATCACCACCTGTACCACCACCACCACCTGTACCGCCACCGGTACCGCCACCAACACCTGTACCGCCACCACCACCTGTACCGCCACCACCACCTGTACCGCCATCGGTACAACCACCACCCGTACCGCCACCGGTACTGCCACCACCACCTGTACAGGTACCACAATCACCACCTGTACCACCACCACCACCTGTACCGCCATCGATACCACCACCACCCGTACCGCCGCCACCACCACCACCACCCGTACCTCCATCGGTACCACCACCCATACCACCATCTGTACCACCACACAGGCCTGCCAATAAGAATTGCCATAATGTCACAAAGGTTTTACACACCTGAGGAGGCATATGAGATTCTTGCAATGTCGGATGATGGGAGCAGCGGGGAGCTCACATCATCTGGTTCGGAATACGAGCCAGTGGAGGATAGTGGATCAGAGTCCGAGTCCGCGGAGGAAACCGTCCCTCCCAAAAGATTGAGATCAGGACCGAGATCAGGACCAAGATCAGGAGATCTGCCCACCACCAGCAGCACCAGACCCCAGGAAGAGGAAGAGGAGCCCAATACAAGCACTGGAATTACCACCAGCAGCGCCAGACCCCAGGAAGAGGAAGAGGAGCCCAGTACAAGCACTGGAATTACCCGCCCAACCCGAAGAACCCCGCCCCAGTCCTACCTTCCCGATGCCCTGGCAAACCCCTTATGGTTGCCTGCCAACTCAAGACCTGCTATCATCCCCCCTTTCACCGCACAGCCAGGTGTGCAGCCCGACACTACGAATTTTTCTGAATTCGATTATTTTTCTTTATTTTTCCCCCAAGATTTTCTACAGGATATGGTGGATCAAATTAATTTATATGCATCCCAATTTATTGCTGCCAACCCCAATTCTTCCTACGCCCGCATGTTCCAGTGGCGATGTGTCACACTGGATGAATTTAAAAAGTTTTTGGGCCTAACATTCAATATGGGGCTTACAAAAAAGAATGAAGCCCATGCATATTGGTCCACCCACCCCATCCAACACATGCCCATATATTCCGCTGTCATGTCCAGGACAAGATACGACATGATTATGCGTTTTCTCCACTTCTGTGACAATTCCCAGTGCCCTCCCCGAGATCATCCCAACCATGACAAATTGTTCAAGATACGCCCCCTAATCAATTCCTTTTCCCAGCGATTCAAAGAAGTTTTCATCCCAGACCAAAAAATTTGTGTGGACGAGTCCCTCATACATTTCACTGGCCGACTGCACTTCAAGCAGTATATACCAAGCAAGAGATCCAGGTATGGGGTGAAGTTAAATAAATTGTGCGATCGAGCCACTGGATATGTCTTCACATTCCGGATCTACGAAGGCAAAGATTCCCAGCTCCAGCCCCATGATTGCCCCACATATATTGGAACCAGCGGAAAAATTGTCTGGGAGCTGGCATACCCCCTATTCGACAAAGGATACCATTTATATGTCGACAACTACTATACCAGCCTGCCCCTTTTTCGTCACCTTTACAATAAAAAAACCCCGGCCTGTGGTACCTTCAAAAAAAAACGTAAGGGATTCCCAAAAAATCTGCTAGCAAAAAAATTAAGAAAGGGAGAATCGGCATTCATGAGGAACGAGGAGGTGTTGGCCATGAAGTGGAGGGACAAGAAAGATGTCCACATGCTCTCTACCATCCACGATGACACCGTGGTGGAGATCCAAAGAAGACGCGGCCCCACTGTAAAGCCCGAATGTGTCCACGACTACAATATGTATATGGGGGGGGTGGATTTAAACGATCAAATGCTACAGCCCTACTTATCAAACAGAAAGTCCCGTTACTGGTACAAGAAAGTTGCCTTTCACATTTTTCACATGGCCCTTTATAATTCGTTTGTCTGCTACCAAAAAGCAACTCAAAACCAAGTCACCTACCTCAAGTATTTTGAATCGATCGTCACTGCCCTCATTTACCCACAAGGTCCCGCCCCAGGAAGCATTCGCTCGGATGCTGTGAGTAGACTTCACGAGCAACACCTTCCCTATAGCATTCCCCCCACAGAATCTGGAAGAAGACGCCAAAAAAAATGCCGTGTATGCAGCAGAGGAGGAGTAAGAAGAGATTCCAGCTATTATTGTCCCGATTGTCCCTCCCAACCTGGCCTGTGCATCGGAGATTGCTTCAGAAAGTATCATGCATTCATCCAATATTAGTTCCCTGTATTATTACCAGACTGCCATTTCCCCATTTGCCTGCTACCATGTTAATTAACTGACCCTGGCCTGTTTACCGACGATGTCTTTGCTTGCCGTTTCTGCACGTTTCTGACTTGCATGTGTACCAACCTCAGCCTGTTTACCGACGATGCCTCTGCCTGCCGATTTAAACCACGTTTCTGACTTGCACGTGTACCAACCTTAGCCTGTTTACCGACGATGCCTCTGCCTGCCGATTTAAACCACGTTTCTGACTTCCACGTGTACCGACCTTGGCCTGTTAAATCGACCATGTTTTTGCCTGCCACTTGGACTGATCTTTTGGCCATCTACTTTAGTACACAGGGGTCTCACATATGTGAGGGGCTTCAGAATAGCGTTCTGAGTAGAGAAAACCAGTTTTTCGTTTTCTGTGCTCCAAGAACAGGGTCTGGTTGCCCGGAGGCTTCAAAGCGATTTGGGTGGGAGAAGCCTCTACCCCTGTCCCCCTGGCCCTAAGCTTGATGGTCCTTTCTGCTGCCCGGACCAATACTTTGGCTGTGCTGACCATATTGCTGCCTGTAAAGACCCATGACATTATGGACCATGTTTCTTCCTGCTGTTTGGACCAATACTTTGGCTGTGTTGACCATATATCTGCCTGCTGCCTCTACTGACTTTGGACAGTATTTCTGCTGGGACACCTCTGCCTGCTACCTGGACCTGTGCTCTGGCTGTGCTCTGGCTGTGCTCTGGCTGTGCTTTGGCTGTGCTCTGGCTGTGCTCTGGCTGTGCTGACAGTATCTCTGCCTGTATGAACTATGGACAGTATTCCTGCCTGCTGCCTGGATGATTGCTTTTGCTGTCGCTGACCTCATTCCTGCCTGCTGCCTGGACCGATGCTCTCCTCTGTGGACCACTGCACTTCTAAAACCACAGGTAATCTTTTGTTATTTGGTATGTACCTGCTATGTGTTAGAAATATGAAGGGCCTGCAAAAATGTGATCGGTAGTCAGAAAATGATATGTGTAATTAATGCTGCTAGAATGCCTGGAGGTGCTACTTGGATTTTGGGCCTCTGTATGTGGCCAGGCTGTGAAAAAGTCTCAAACATGTGGTATCGCCATACTCAGGAGGAGTAGCAGAATGTATTTTGGGGTGTCATTTTTGCTATGTACATGCTATGCGTTATAGATATCTTATAAATGGACAACTTTGTGTAAACAAAATGCATTTTCATTTTTTTCCACATTTTCCAAAAACTTCTGGAAAAAAATGAACCCTTCAAAAGACTCATTATGCCTCATAGATTATACGTTGGGGTGTGTGCTTTCCAAAATGGGGTCATTTTGTGGATAATTCCATTGTTCTGGTGCTCCAGGGCCTTCAAAACTGTAATAGGTGGTTGAGAAAGGATATGTGCAATTTATGCTTGTAAAACGCACGAAAGTGCTACTTCAATCTTGGGCCTTTGTATGTGGCCAGGCTGTGTAAAAGCCTCACACATGTGGTATCGCCATACTCAGGAGGAGTAGAGGAATGCATTTTGGGGTGTCATTTTTGCTATATACATGCTATGTGTTAGAAATATGTTTTAAATGGAAAACTTTGTGTAAAAAAAATGCATTTTCATTTTTTTTTCACTTTTTTCAAAACCTTCTGGAAAAAAATGAACCCTTCAAAAGACTCATTATGCCTCACAGATTATATGTTGGGGTGTGTGCTTTCCAAAATGGGGTCATTTTGTGGATAATTCCATTGTTCTGGTGCTCCAGGGCCTTCAAAACTGTAATAGGTGGTTGAGAAAGGATATGTGCAATTTATGCTTGTAAAACGCATGAAAGTGCTACTTCAATGTTGGGCCTTTGTATGTGGCCAGGCTGTGTAAAAGCCTCACACATGTGGTATCGCCATCCTCAGAAGGAGTAGAGGAATGCATTTTGGGGTGTCATTTTTGCTATATACATGCTATGTGTTATAAATATCTTATAAATGGACAACTTTGTGTAAAAAAAAATGCATTTTCATTTTTTTTCCACATTTTCCAAAAACTTCTGGAAAAAAATGAACCGTTCAAAAGACTCACTATGCCTCATAGATTATACGTTGGGGTGTGTGCTTTCCAAAATGGGGTCATTTTGTGGACAATTCAATTGTCCTGGCGCTCCAGCGCCTTCAAAAGTGTAATAGGTGGTTGAGAAAGGATATGTGCAATTTATGCTTGTAGAACGCCTGAAAGTGCTACTTCAGTGTTGGCCCTTTGTATGTGGCCAGGCTGTGTAAAAGTCTCACACATGTGGTATCGCTATACTCAGGAGGAGTAGAGGAATGCATTTTGGGGTGTCATTTTTGCTATGTACATGCTATGTGTTAGAAATATCTTATAAATGGACAACTTTGTGTAAAAAAAATGCATTTTCATTTTTTTTTCACTTTTTTCAAAACCTTCTGGAAAAAAATGAACCCTTCAAAAGACTCATTATGCCTCACAGATTATACGTTGGGGTATGTGCTTTCCAAAATGGGGTCATTTTGTGGATAATTCCATTGTTCTGGTGCTCCAGGGCCTTCAAAACTGTAATAGGTGGTTGAGAAAGGATATGTGCAATTTATGCTTGTAAAACGCATGAAAGTGCTACTTCAATGTTGGGCCTTTGTATGTGGCCAGGCTGTGTAAAAGCCTCACACATGTGGTATCGCCATACTCAGGAGGAGTAGAGGAATGCATTTTGGGGTGTCATTTTTGCTATGTACATGCTATGTGTTAGAAATATCTTATAAATGGACAACTTTGTGTAAAAAAAATGCATTTTCATTTTTTTTCCACATTTTCCAAAAACTTCTGGAAAAAAATGAACCGTTCAAAAGACTCATTATGCCTCATAGATTATACGTTGGGGTGTGTGCTTTCCAAAATGGGGTCATTTTGTGGACAATTCAATTGTCCTGGTGCTCCAGGACCTTCAAAAGTGTAATAGGTGGTTGAGAAAGGATATGTGCAATTTATGCTTGTAAAACGCATGAAAGTGCTACTTCAGTGTTGGTCCTTTGTATGTGGCCAGGCTGTGTAAAAGTCTCACACATGTGGTAACGCTATACTCAGGAGGAGTAGCAGAATGTATTTTGGGGTGTAGTTGCAATTATGCATATGCTGTGTGAGAGAAATAACCTGTTAATATGACCAGTTTGTGTAAAAAAAAAAAAAAAAAAAAAAATCTTAATTTTCCCAAGAATTGTGGGAAAAAATTACAGCTTCAAAAAACTCACCATGCCTCTTAGTAAATACATTGGACTGTCTACTTTCCAAAAAGGGGTCATTTGGGGGGTATTTGTACTTTCCTGGCTTGTTAGTGTCTCAAGAAATGAGATAGGCCTTCAGGTGAGATAGTACATCAGTTGTGATCAATTTTCAGTGATTGGCACCATAGTTTGTAGACTCTATAACTTTCACAAAGACCAAATAATATACATTAATTTGTTTTTTTTTTACCAAAGATATGTAGCAGTATACATTTTGGCACAAATTTATGAAGAAAAATGACTTGTTTGCAAAATTTTACAATAGAAACTAAAAAAAAGTAAGTTTTTTTCAAAATTTTCGCGGTTTTTTTGCTTATATCGCAAAAAATGAAAAACCCAGTGGTGATTAAATACCACCAAAAGAAAGCTCTATTTGTGAGAAGAAAATGATAAACATTTTGTTTGGATACAGTGTAGCATGACTGAGTAATTGTCATTCAAAGTGTGAGAGCGCTGAAAGCTGAAAATTGGTCTGGGCGGGAAGGTGCATAAGTGCCTGGTATTGAAGTGGTTAATAAGGGGGCCCACAGATCCCAGCCCCCCACCCTATGTGAATGAGTATGGGGTACATTGTACCCCTACCCATTCACCTGGAAAAAAGTGTCAAAAATAAAACACACTACACAGGTTTTTAAAGTAATTTATTAGGCAGCTCCGGGGGTCTCTTCTGACTTCTCAGCCCTCTCTTCAGTTCTTCTCCCGCTGTCCGGTGTCTTCTGCCAGGCTCCTCCGCTATCTTCTGTTCCTTTGCCCGCTCTTTTGCTAGCAGTGGCCCGGTCTTCTCCATCGTCTTCTTCCCTCTTCTCTTCTTCCGATGTTGACTCGACGCTCTCTCCCGCTGTAGTGCCGTGTGCGCGGTGCGAAACGACTTATATTGGCATGGGGCGTGGTCACCGGGTGATGTCATCTGGTGACCCCACCCCTTATGAGGTCACCACCCGGGGAAATGATGGGACGATGACGTCATAAGGGGCGGGGTCACCAGATGACATCACCCGGTGACCACGCCCAATGCCAATATAAGTCATTGCGCACCGCGCACACAGCACTACAGCGGGAGAGAGCGTTGAGTCAACATCGGAAGAAGAGAAGAGGGAAGAAGATGACGATGAAGACCGTCAACCGCTAGCAAAAGAGCAGGCAAAAGAGCAGAAGATAGCGGAGGAGCCCGGCAGAAGACACCAGACAGCGGGAGAAGAGCCAAAGAGAGAGCTGAGAAGTCAGAAGACACCCCCGAAGTCAGAAGAGACCCCCGGAGCTGCCTAATAAATTACTTTAAAAACCTGTGTAGTGTATTTTATTTTTGACACTTTTTTCCAGGTGAATGGGTAGGGGTACGGTGTACCTCATACTCATTCACATAGGGTGGGGGGCTGGGATCTGTGGGCCCCCTTATTAAACTGGGCTCCCAGATTCCGATAGGCCCCCTGCCCACAGACCCGACAACCAACGGCCAGGGTTGTCGGGAAGAGGCCCTTGTCCTCATCAACATGGGGACACAGTGTTTTGAGGTGGGGGGGCGCAGAGCCCCCCTGCCCCAAAGCACCTACCCCCTCATGTTGAGGGCATGCGGCCTTGTATGGTTCAGGAGGGGGGGTGCTCGCTCGTCCCCACACCCTTTCCTGACCGGCCGAGCTGCATGCTCAGATAAGGGTCTGGTATTGGTTTTGGGGGGACCCCCATGCCGTATTTTTGGTGTAGGGGGTTCCCCTTAAAATCCACACCAGACCGAAGGGCCTGGTATTGTCCGAGGGGGGAACCCCACGCCAATTTTTTTTTCATTTTGGCGGGGTTCCCCTTCATCCTCAGCACACAAGTCGCACCGCAAGTCGGATCATGATGATCCGACTTCTGGTGTGACTTCTATTCAAATCAATGGGCTCCCATAGGGAACCATTGATTTTGAATAGAGGCAGAGAAACGCGGCTGAAAGCTAACGCTGCTAAACCTGCATTGATGGCAATGCAAATGGCTGATAAAATCGCATTTTTAAAGCAGCGTTTTCCTGCCAGCAATCCGACGTTCAGAACAACCTTTTTGGGCGTCCTGTGTGCATGGAGCCTAAAGGTGGCAACCTTAACTACTACACTCCCACTACAGTGTGTGCCACACGCTACTATGTGGGTAGTCACACCCACATGCTCTGCACATGAGCGATCGCTTTTTAAACGTCTGTATACAGTACTTTTTACTTGCTAACAACTCTTTGTTCTAAACCTGTTTTTATGCTGATTGGAGACTTGTGGAAGCTCCCAAACAGCATTGTATCATTTACTATTTACTATTTGCTATTAATTGGTATTTGGCTCCATCTAGTGGCCAGAAGATATATGTTTTTGGTGACTTTATTTATTTTTACACACAAGAGACTTCACAGAGCCTAACAGGAGGTGACTTAATTATTTACTTTATGAAAGGACTCACCTACCCATGAACACTAAGTGACAGAACTGCATGCTGGGTAGGTAATAAAAAGCCCAGTGCGGCCATTTTCTTTCTCTTCTGGACTCGTGACCTGCCTGCAAGGATCTGTGAGGAGGTTTTCCAGAGAGCGCGGCCTGCATCTTGCGGAGCGGAGGAATCCATGTACTCTGCCCTATCCCAGTGTGCTGGAGAGACAGTGTGACCGGATCGGGAAGGATCCAGAGACACCTGACGGAGCCATTTGAAGGTCCCGGGCATCTTGCGGAGCGAAGGAATTTATGGACTCTGCCCTATCCCAGTGTGCTGGAGAGACAGTGTGACCGGATCGGGAAGGATCCAGAGACACCTGATGGAGCCATTTGAAGGTCCCGGACATCTTGCGAAGTGGAGAAATCCACAGACTCTGCCCTATCCCAATGTGCTGGAGAGACAGTGTGACCGGATCGGGAAGGATCCAGAGACACCTGACAGAGCCATTTGAAGGTCCCGGGCATCTTGCGGAGCGGAGGAATCCATGGACTCTGCCCTATCGCAGTGTGCTGGAGAGACAGTGTGACCGGATTGGGAAGGATCCAGAGACACCTGATGGAGCCATTTGAAGGTCCCAGGCATCTTGCGAAGTGGGGGAATCCATGGACTCTGCCCTATCCCAGTGTGCTGGAGAGACAGTGTGACCGGATCGGGAAGGATCCAGAGACACCTGACGGAGCCAAATGAAGGTCCCGGGCATCTTGCAAAGTGGAGAAATCCACAGACTCTGCCCTATCCCAGTGTGCTGGAGAGACAGTGTGATCGGATCGGGAAGGATCCAGAGACACCTGATGGGCCATTTGAAGGTCCCAGGCATCTTGCGAAGTGGGGACACCTGACAGAGCCATTTGAAGGTCCCGGGCATCTTGCATGGCGGAGGAATCCATGGACTCTGCCCTATCGCAGTGTGCTGGAGAGAAAGTGTGACTGGATCGGGAAGGATCCAGAGACACCTGACGGAGCCATTTGAAGGTCCCGGGCATCTTGCGAAGCGGAGAAATCCACAGACTCCGCCCTATCCCAGTGTGCTGGAGAGACAGTGTGACCGGATCGGGAAGGATCCAGAGACACCTGATGGGCCATTTGAAGGTCCCAGGCATCTTGCGAAGTGGGGGAATCCATGGACTCTGCCCTATCCCAGTGTGCTGGAGAGACAGTGTGACCGGATCGGGAAAGATCCAGAGACACCTGACAGAGCCATTTGAAGGTCCCGGGCATCTTGCGAAGCGGAGGAATCCATGGACTCTGCCCTATCCCAGTGTGCTGGAGAGACAGTGTGACTGGATCGGAAAGGATCCAGAGACACCTGACGGAGCCATTTGAAGGTCCCGGGCATCTTGCGAAGCGGAGAAATCCACAGACTCTGCCCTAACCCAGTGTGCTGGAGAGACAGTGTGACCGGATCAGGACACCTGACATAGTCATTTGAAGGTCCCGGTCATATTGCGGAGGGGTGCATCGTGGCAGAGCTTACTGATGGTAGGACTGAGACCATAGGAACTTAGGCATCCATTCATCCAGGCCTGGTGTGGTGAGAGGGCGGACGCCCAGAAGTTATTTATCGCACTTAATACACTTAGACTCATACCACAGTGTTGCTGAGACCTGCAGTTCCGGTGAGGGGTCTTACTCAAATAGACTGAGTTCAAGCAGGCCTCAAGCCTATACTTTGTTAGGAGCTGACACTGTGGCGGTTCAGAGATAACTCTACTGGAGACAGTTATAAGTGTGTACACTGCAGGAACTGTTCTAGATCATCAGCCTATGTTACTTCTTTGCTTGTCAAACACTTGGATTACAAACACTGCAGTATAATAGCTAGCAGAAGACAGATGACCAGAGACTACAACTTTCACTGAGAGGTCTTGTGTTCAGTTACAGTGACAAGGGACCACATCTTACCTAAGGGGGAGCTCTTGAGCAAACTGTACTGTGTTGTGTTTGAGAACCTTGCATTAGTGTGCTAAGTGCAGCGCACTGGAAGTGGGAAGGTGCCCAGTGTCAGAGCGTTGTCACTCTGAGCACTAGTCCCACTTGGAGACGCGCCTGCAGGTGTCATTCAAGAAATCTTTACCTATTAATAATTTGTGAATACTTATTGCACTGTTATATTACGCTTGTGTGACAGTGCAGTTATTGTAACTACTGTTTATGCCAGATTCGGTAAAATCACATTCTGGTTACCGGTAATTACAATTGGTGTGAAGTGTTGCTCATTCTCCTACAGGTGGAACAATGGATACCCAGGTAATGGTAAAGGTATATCATTGGTATAATTGTCCTTTGTTGTTCAGCTTCACACCAACACTGTTCCAATTTATTGGGGGTGGAATAGCAGAGTACAGGCCCAATGAAATATCAGCAGCTCCTTCGGGGGTCAGTGCTACATATATATGATCTTTTGGTCTTGTATATTCCTCAGTTTTGCTTGATCTATGCAAGTTTTATTTATTTGCAGTATTTAGCAGTTTATTGGTTTATATGTGATTTTATGTGCGATTTATGCAAGTTTTTTTTAGTATTTGGCATTTTTTTGTCTTATGCCACATACACACGACTGTTTTTTTCCATCAGAATGAACTCTGGAGGTTTTTCTGATGGAGTTCCGACAGAGTTCCGCTGAAACTGTCTTGCGTACATACAATCCTACCAAAGTCCAACGGTTTAGAACGCGGTGACGTACAACACGTACGAAGGGACTAGAAAAAGGAAGTTCAATAGCCAGTAGGTATGAGCTTCGAGTTCGAGTCAAACTCATGTTCGACTCGAACATCAGCTGTTCGCCAGTTCGCCAAACAGCGAACAATTTGGGGGGTTCGCGGCAAATTCGAAAGCTGCAGAACACCCTTTGAAAGTCTATGGGAGAAATCAAAAGTGCTAATATTAAAGACTTATATGCAAGGTATTGTCATAAAAAGAGTTTGGGGACCTGGGTCCTGCCCAAGGGGACATGTATCAGTGCAAAAAGAATTTTTAAAAATGGCTGTTTTTTCGGGAGCAGTGATTTTAATAATGCTTAAATTGAAACAATAAAAGTGTAATATTCCTTTAAATTTCATACCTAGGGGGTGTCCATAGTATGCCTGTAAAGGGGCGCATGTTTCCCGTGTTTATAACAGTCTGACAGCAAAATGACATTTCAAAGGAGAAAAAGTCATTTAAAACTACTCGCGGCTATTAATGAATTGCCGGTCCGACAATACACATAAAAGTTCATTGATAAAAACGGCATGGGATTTCTCCACAGGGAACCCCCGAACCAAAATTAAAAAAAATTTTGTGGGGGTCCCCCTAAATTCCATACTAGGCCCTTCAGGTCTGGTATGGATTTTAAGGGGAACCCCACGCCAAAATGAAAAAAGAATGGCGTGGGGACGAGAGAGCGCCCCCCCCTCCTGAACCGTACCAGGCCACATGCCCTCAACATTGGGAGAGTGCTTTGAGGTAGCCCCCCAAAGCACCTTGTCCCCATGTTGATGGGGAGAAGGGCCTCATCCCCACAACCCTTGGCCGGTGGTTGTGGGGGTCTGCGGGAGGGGAGCTTATCGGAATCTGGAAGCCCCTTTTAACAAGGGGACCCCCAGATCCCAGCCACCCCCGTGTGAATTGGTAATGAGGTACAAATGTACCCCTACCATTTCACAAAAAAAGTGTCAAAAAGTTTAAAGAACACAAGAGACGGTTTTTGACAAGTCCTTTATTAATTTCTTCTTCAATCTTCTTTCTTCTGGTGTTCTTTCGGTGTTCTTCTTCTTCCTCCATCTTCTTCATCATCTTCTTCTTCTCCATCTTCTTCTTCCTCCACTCTTCTCGTCCCGCATCTTCCTCCAGGCTTCTTCTCCGCTCCGTCCGCACGATCCACCTCAGTGGGAGTCTTCAGCCATGTGACGCTTGGCTTCTTCTGACACTTCTTATATAACGGAGGGCGGGGCCACCCTGTGACCCCGCCCTCCTCTGACGCACGTGGAATTCACGGGACTTCCCTGTGGCTTTCCCCGTGTTGTCAGAGGGGGCGGGATCATTTATATAATTTACATTTATATAATGCACCCAACACACACACAACACAAATGTGTATTTATATAATGCATCCAACACACACACAACACAAATGTGTATTTATATAATGCACCCAAAACACACACACAACACAAATGTGTATTTATATAATGCACCCAACACAACACAAATGTGTATTTATATAATGCACCCAACACACACACACACACACACACACACATAACACAAATGTGTATGTATATAATGCACCCAACACACACACACACAACACAAATGTGTATTTATATAATGCACCCAACACAAATGTGTATTTATATAATGCACCCACACACAACAAAAATGTGTATTTATATAATGCACCCAACACACACACAACAAAAATGTGTATTTATATAATGCACACACACAACACAAATGTATTTATATAATGTACATACACACAACACAACAAATGTGTATTTATATAATGCACCCAACACACACACAGCACAAATGTGTATTTATATAATGTACACACACACAACACAATAAATGTGTATTTATATAATGTACACACACACACACACAACACAATAAATGTGTATTTATATAATGTACACACACACACACAACACAAATGTTTATTTATATAATGCACCCAACACACACACAACAAATGTGTATTTATATAATGTACACACACACAACACAAATGTGTATTTATATAATGCACCCAACACAACACAAATGTGTATTTATATAATGCACCCAACACACACACACAACACAAATGTGTATTTATATAATGCACCCAACACACACACACAACACAAATGTGTATTTGTATAATACACCCACACACACAACAAAAATGTGTATTTATATAATGCACCCAACACACACACAACAAAAATGTGTATTTATATAATGCACACACACACAACACAAATGTGTATTTATATAATGTACAAAAACACAACACAACAAATGTGTATTTATATAATGCACCCGACACACACACAACACAAATGTGTATTTATATAATGTACACACACACAACACAAATGTGTATTTATATAATGCACCCAACACACACAATAAAAAAAATGTGTATTTATATAATGCACCCAACACACACACAACACAAATGTGTATTTATATAATGCACCCAACACACACACAACACAACATAAATGTGTATTTATATAATGCACCCAACACACACAACAAAAAATGTGTATTTATATAATGCACCCAACACACACAACAAAAAATGTGTATTTATATAATGCACCCAACACACAACACAAATGTGTATGTATATAATGCACCCAACACACACACACGCAACACAAATGTGTATTTATATAATGCACCCAACACAAATGTGTATTTACATAATGCACCCACACACAACAAAAATGTGTATTTATATAATGCACACAACACACACACAACAAAAATGTGTATTTATATAATGCACACACACAACATAAATGTATTTATATAATGTACATACACACACACACAACACAAATGTGTATTTATATAATGCACCCAACACACACACAACACAACATAAATGTGTATTTATATAATGCACCCAACACACACAACAAAAAATGTGTATTTATATAATGCACCCAACACACACAACAAAAAATGTGTATTTATATAATGCACCCAACACACAACACAAATGTGTATGTATATAATGCACCCAACACACACACAAACAACACAAATGTGTATTTATATAATGCACCCAACACAAATGTGTATTTACATAATGCACCCACACACAACAAAAATGTGTATTTATATAATGCACACAACACACAACAAAAATGTGTATTTATATAATGCACACAACACACACACAACAAAAATGTGTATTTATATAATGCACACACACAACATAAATGTATTTATATAATGTACATACACACAACACAACAAATGTGTATTTATATAATGCACCCAACACACACACACAGCACAAATGTGTATCTATATAATGTACACACACACAACACAATAAATGTGTATTTATATAATGTACACGCAACACAAATGTGTATTTATATAATGCACCCAACACACACACAGCAAATGTGTATTTATATAATGCACCCAACACACACACAACACAAATGTGTATTTATATAATGCACACACACACACACAACACAAATGTGTATTTATATAATGCACCCAACACAACACAAATGTGTATTTATATAATGCACCCAACACACACACACAACACAAATGTGTATTTATATAATGCACCCAACACACACACACACACAACACAAATGTGTATTTATATAATACACCCACACACACAACAAAAATGTGTATTTATATAATGCACCCAACACACACACAACAAAAATGTGTATTTATATAATGCACACACACACACACACAACACAAATGTGTATTTATATAATGTACAAAAACACAACACAACAAATGTGTATTTATATAATGCACCCAACACACACACAACACAAATGTGTATTTATATAATGTACACACACACACACACACACACACAACACAAATGTGTATTTATATAATGCACCCAACACACACACAACAAAAATGTGTATTTATATAATGCACACACACACACACAACACAAATGTGTATTTATATAATGTACAAAAACACAACACAACAAATGTGTATTTATATAATGCACCCAACACACACACAACACAAATGTGTATTTATATAATGTACACACACACACACACACAACACAAATGTGTATTTATATAATGCACCCAATACAACACGAATGTGTATTTATATAATGCACCCAACACACACACAACACAAATGTGTATTTATATAATACACCCACACACACAACAAAAATGTGTATTTATATAATGCACCCAACACACACACAACAAAAATGTGTATTTATATAATGCACCGAACACACACAACACAAATGTGGTTGCACACACAGCTAAACATAGTCAGATCACCCCCCCCCCCCAGTGGATGCATGTCACACTCATACTGCAAATAACAAAGAGCTCCTCCTCCACAGAGAAGGTTTGGTGAGGCACGCTGGTGTAACAACATGTTCGGCAACCAATCGCAGTTTGCTACGGAAGTGACGTTCTGTCGCCGCCATCTTGCTGCACCCCACACTCGTCCACAGTAAGGATACACTAAAAAGGGGGAAAGCGGACATGTTGTTACACCCAGCAGAGTTTTGCATTTTACACGTATTTATAACAGTAACGTGAGTTTCTATAGTGAAATACAGGACTTACAACTCCGTCTGACTGCTTAGATGTTAAATTTTAAAAGCAGCGAACTTCTGTCAGATTAGCAAACCTGTGAGATGAGCAGGGTTGCCGCTGCTTTTTAAATTCAAGATCTAAGTAGTCAGAAGGAGTTGTAAGTATTGTATTTCACTATATAAACTGACTTTACTGTTATAAATATATGTAAAATGCAAAACTCCGCTGGGTGTAACAACATGTCCGCTTTCCCCCTTCTTAGTGTATCCTTACTGTGGACGAGTGTGGGATGTAGCAAGATGGTGGCGACGGAACGTCACTTCCATAGCAAACTGCGATGGGTCGCCGAAAATGTCATTACTCTGGCAGCAGTATCAATCAACTTCCTGGAAAAATCTGATTGGACGCAAGCCTAACAATGAACCAGGAAGTAGTCCTATTTCCAGGGGTCGTGCATCATCGGCAAAGAAATTGACCGTTCACCCCACAAACATTCATATACTACATATTTTGCGCCTATGTTTGTGCATGAAAAGTTCTTGATTATTTTTCTAAGTGTAAACTGGAGTTGCAGAATTAATAATCAAAAAACATTTTGCTTTTTTTTTTTTTTGGCTTTTTTCTTCCCGAAACCATCAGACGGCAACCAATACAAACATTTCGTGTACAATCTGTGGCATGTAAACTCCCCTCAATGTAAACCCAAGATAACAAAAAACACGGAAAGTTTTATTGTTTCCAAACTTAAAAAGGAATATCTGATCTGTTTGTAAATAAATGAAGACTTTGTTATGGGGATTGATATCTGAGGTCACCTTTATCAGGAGAAAAAGACCCGATCACACAGAAAAAGCACCGTAAAGCATTTTACAACTTTATTTGAGAAACAGTAAAAGTTCACAAAAAAAAGTAGATAAAATAAAGGTAAATAAACAGCACCGTGAAAGTAATTACTCGGCTGTCAGAAAAATCATGTGAAGGTTGCCTATGTACAAAAAACAAACAAAACATTCCACATACAAAAGAGCGAACACTCAGGACAGACACATCTTTAGGACATAGATAACAAAATCAAGACACTTGTATAAACTTTCATACAGCTAAGTGAGTAAATCAAAGAAAAAGGCAATTCATTGTACACACATCCCTTCAACTTCATCCATAGACCTCCAACTCCATCCATAGACCTCCAACTCCATCCACAGACCTCCAACTCCATCCACAGACTTCCAACTCCATCCATAGACCTCCAACTCCACCCACAGACCTCCAACTCCATCCATAGAGCTCCAACTCCATCCATAGAACTCCAACTCCATCCACAGACCTCCAACTCCATCCAGAGACCTCCAACTCCATCCATAGAGCTCCAACTTCATCTATAGAGCTCCAACTCCATCCACAGACCTCCAACTCCATCCATAGACCTCCAACTCCATCCATAGAGCTCCAACTCCATCCACAGACCTCCAACTCCAACCACAGGCCTCCACATCCATCCACCATAGACCTCCAGCTCCATCCATAGACCTCCAACTCCATCCACAGACCTCCAACTCCATCCACAGACCTCCAACTCCATCCATAGAGCTCCAACTCCATCCATAGAGCTCCAACTCCATCCATAGAGCTCCAATTCCATCCATAGATCTCCAACTCCATCCATAGATCTCCAACTTCATTCATAGAGCTCCAACTCAATCCATAGAGCTCCAACTCCATCCACAGACCTTCAACTCCATCCATAGACCTCCAACTCCATAAATAGAGCTCCAACTCCATCCATAGAGCTCCAACTCAATCCACAGACCTCCAACTCCATCCATAGAGCTCCAACTCCATCCATAGACCTCCAACTCCATCCACAGACCTCCAACTCCATCCACAGACCTTCAACTCCATCCATAAAGCTCCAACTCCATCCATAGAGCTCCAACTCCATCCATAGACCTCCAACTTCATACATAGACCTCCAACTCCATCCACAGACCTCCAACTCCATCCACAGACCTTCAACTCCATCCATAAAGCTCCAACTCCATCCATAGAGCTCCAACTCCATCCATAGACCTCCAACTCCATACACAGACTTCCAACTCCATCCACAGACCTCCAACTCCATCCATAGAGCTCCAACTCCATCCATAGAGCTTCAACTCCATCCATAGATCTCCAACTCCAACTATAGAGCTCCAACTCCATCCACAGACCTCCAACTCCATCCACAGACCTCCAACTCCATCCATAGACCTCCAACTCCATCCATAGACCTCCAACTCCATCCACAGACCTCCAACTCCATTCACAGACCTCCAACTGCATCCATAGACCTCCAACTCCATCCACAGACCTCCAACTCCATCCATAGACCTCCAACTCCATCCACAGACCTCCAACTCCACCCATAGAACTCCAACTCCACCCATAGAGCTCCAACTCCATCCATAGAGCTCCAAGTCCATCCACAGACCTCCAACTCCATTCATAGACCTCCAACTCCATACATAGACCTCCAACTCCATCCACAGACCTCCAACTCCATCCACAGACCTCCAACTCCATCCATAGAGCTCAAACTCCATCCACAGACCTCCAACTCCATCCATAGACCTCCGACTTCATACATAGAACTCCAACTCCATCCACAGACCTCCAACTCCATCCACAGACCTTCAACTCCATCGATAGAGCTCCAACTCCATCCATAGAGCTCCAACTCCATCCACAGAGCTCCAACTCCATCCATAGACCTCCAACTCCATACATAGACCTCCAACTCCATCCACAGACCTCCAACTCCATCCACAGAGCTCCAACTCCATCCATAGACCTCCAACTCCATACATAGACCTCCAACTCCATCCACAGACCTCCAACTCCATCCACAGAGCTCCAACTCCATCCATAGAGCTCCAACTCCATCCATAGACGTCCAACTCCATCCATAGAGCTCCAACTCCATCCACAGACCTCCAACTCCATCCATAGACCTCCAACTTCATACATAGACCTCCAACTCCATCCACAGACCTTCAACTCCATCCACAGACCTTCAACTCCATCGATAGAGCTCCAACTTCATCCATAGAGCTCCAACTCCATCCACAGACCTCCAACTCCATCCATAGACCTCCAACTCCATACATAGACCTCCAACTCCATCCACAGACCTCCAACTCCATCCACAGAGCTCCAACTCCATCCAGAGACCTCCAACTCCATCCATAGGCCTCCAACTCCATCCACAGACCTCCAACTCCATCCATAGACCTCCAACTCCATCCATAGAGCTCCAACTCCATCCATAGAGCTCCAACTCCATCCACAGTCCTCCAACTCCATTCATAGAGCTCCAACACCATCCACAGACCTCCAACTCCATCCATAGACCTCCAACTCCATCCACAGACCTCCAACTCCATTCATAGAGCTCCAACTCCATCCATAGAGCTCCAACTCCATCCACAGTCCTCCAACTCCATTCATAGAGCTCCAACTCCATCCACAGACCTCCAACTCCATCCATAGACCTCCAACTCCATCCACAGACCTCCAACTCCATCCATAGAGCTCCAACTGCATCCATAGAGCTCCAACTCCATCCATAGAGCTCCAACTCTATCCATAGACCTCCAACTCCATCCATAGAGCTCCAACTCCATCCACAGACCTCCAACTCCATCCATAGACCTTCAACTCCATACATAGACCTCCAACTCCATCCACAGACCTCCAACTCCATCCACAGACCTCCAACTCCATCCATAGAGCTCAACTCCATCCACAGACCTCCAACTCCATCCACAGACCTCCAACTCCATCCACAGACCTCCAACTCCATCCATAGACCTCCAACTCCGTCCACAGACCTCCAACTCCATCCATAGAGCTCCAACTCCATCCATAGAACTCCAACTCCATCCACAGACCTCCAACTCCATCCAGAGAGCTCCAACTCCATCCATAGAGCTCCAACTCCATCCATAGATCTCCAACTCCATCCATAGACCTCCAACTCCATCCATAGACCTCCAACTCCTTCAATAGACCTCCACCTCCATCCACAGACCTCCAACTCCATCCATAGACCTCCAACTCCATCCACAGACCTCCAACTCTATCCATAGAGCTCCAACACCATCCATAGAGCTCCAACTCCATCCACAGACCTCCAACTCCACCCATAGAGCTCCAACTCCATCCATAGACCTCCAACTCCATCCTCAGACCTCCAACTCCATCCATAGACCTCCAAATCCATACATAAACCTCCAACTCCATCCATAGAGCTCCAACTCCATCCATAGAGCTCCAACTCTATCCATAGACCTCCAACTCCATCCATAGAGCTCCAACTCCATCCACAGACCTCCAACTCCATCCATAGACCTCCAACTCCATACATAGACCTCCAACTCCATCCACAGACCTCCAACTCCATCCATAGAGCTCCAACTCCAACCATAGAGCTCCAACTCCATCCATAGATCTCAAACTCCATCCATAGGCCTCCAACTCCTTACATAGACCTCCAACTCCTTCCATATACCTCCACCTCCATCCACAGACCTCAAACTCCATCCATAGACCTCCAACTCCATCCACAGACCTCCAACTCCATCCATAGAGCTCCAGCTCCATCCATAGAGCTCCAACTCCATCCACAGACCGCCAACTCCATCCATAGACCTCCAACTCCATACATAGACCTCCAACTCCATCCACAGACCTCCAACTCCATCCATAGAGCTCCAACTCCATCCATAGAGCTCCAACTCCATCCATAGATCTCCAACTCCATCCATAGACCTCCAACTCCTTCAATAGACCTCCACCTCCATCCACAGACCTCCAACTCCATCCATAGACCTCCAACTCCATCCACAGACCTCCAACTCCATTCATAGAGCTCCAACACCATCCATAGAGCTCCAACTCCATCCACAAACCTCCAACTCCACCCACAGACCTCCAACTCCATCCATAGACCTCCAACTTCATACATAGACCTCCAACTCCATCCACAGACCTCCAACTCCATCCATAGAGCTCCAACTCCATCCACAGACCTCCAACTCCATCCATAGACCTCCAACTCCATCCACACACCTCCAACTCCATCCACAGAGCTTCAACTCCATCCATAGAGCTCCAACTCCATCCATAGCTCTCCAACTCCATCCATAGATCTCCAACTCCATCCATAGAGCTCCAACTCCATCCACAGACCTCCAACTCCATCCATAGACCTCCAACTCCATCCACAGACCTCCAACTTAATCCACAGACCTCCAACTCCATCCACAGACCTCCAACTCCATCCATAGAGCTCCAACTCCATCCATAGATCTCCAAATCAATCCATAGACCTCCAACTCCATCCATAGACCTCCAAATCCATCCATAGACCTCCCTGTCTGTGTGGATCATCCTACACTCTATAAGAAATGGAAGGTCAGAATAGGGAACAGCTGAAAAGATTTTACTAAACAATTCCTATTAGAGAAGTGACCATCATTCCCAAATATTATGAATAGTTACTGAAACAATCGAAACTCTAAGCAATAATAAGATCGATGTCTGCATAACAAAGTGTACACACAGCAAGGTGACCTAACTTTAGGGAAATAGACACAAACCACGCCCCCTTATATAACAAACCACACCCCCTTATATAACACAAACCACGCCCCCTTATATAACACAAACCATGCCTCCTTATATAACACAAACCACGCCCCCTTACATAACACAAACCACGCTCCCTTATATAGCACAAACCACGCCCCTTATATAACACAAACCACACCCCCTTATATAACAAACCACACCCCTTATATAACACAAACCAGGCCCCCTTATATAATACAAACCACACCCCCTCATATAACACAAACCACGCCCCCTTATATAACACAAACCACGCCCCCTTATATAACAAACCACACCCCTTATATAACACAAACCACACCCCCTTATATAACACAACCCATGGCCCCTTATATAACACAAACCACACCCCCTTATATAACAAACCATGCTCCCTTATATAACAAACCACGCCCCCTTATATAACAAACCACGCCCCCTTATATAACACAAATAATGCCCCCTTATATAACACAAACCACACTCCTTATATAACACAAACCACGTCCCCTTATATAACACAAACCACGTCCCCTTATATAACACAAACCACGCCCCTTATATAACACAAACCACATCCCCTTATATAACAAACCACACCCCCTTATGTAACACAAACCACATAACAAACCAAGCCCCCTTATATAACACAAACCACATCCCCTTATATAACAAACCATGCCCCCTTATATAACACAAACCACATAACAAACCATGCCCCCTTATATAACACAAACCACACCCCCTAATATAACACAAACCACACCCCTTATATAACACAAACCACGCCCCCTTATATAACACAAACCACGCCCCTTATATAACACAAACCACGCCCCCTTATATAATGCAAACTATGCCCCCTTATATAACACAAACCACACCCCCTTATATAACACAAACCACACCCCCTTATATAACATACAGGGATATACAATGTAATACTGACATATAATCACACACATAGGTTGGACTTGATGGACTTGTGTCTTTTTTCAACCTCACCTACTATGTAACTATGTAACACAAACCACACCCCCTTATATAACAGAAACCATGCCCCCTTATATAACAGAAACCCCGCCCCTTATATAACACAACCACGTCCCCTTATATAACAAACCACACCCCCTTATATAACACAAACCACGTCCCCTAATATAACAAACCACACCCCCTTATATAACACAAACCACGTCCCCTAATATAACACAAACCTTGTCCCCTTATATAACAAACCACACCCCCTTATATAACACAAACCACGTCCCCTAATATAACACAAACCTTGTCCCCTTATATAACAAACCACGCCCCCTTATATAACACAAACCACGTCCCCTTATATAACAAACTACACCCCCTTATATAACACAAACCACGTCCCCTAATATAACACAAACCTTGTCCCCTTATATAACAAACCATGCCCCCTTATATAACACAAACCACGTCCCCTTATAAAACAAACCACGCCCCCTTATATAACACAAACCACGTCCCCTTATATAACAAACCACACCCCCTTATATAACACAAACCACGTCCCCTTATAAAACAAACCACGCCCCCTTATATAACACAAACCACGTCCCCTTATATAACAAACCACACCCCCTTATATAACACAAACCACGTCCCCTTATAAAACAAACCACGCCCCCTTATATAACATAGGACATGGTTTTTGGTGCGAACACGCGCACCTGCACAATGAACGTTCTCGCATGCTGCTTATTGATGCGCACATGCGCAATAAAAAAATGTGTCCCTTAGTTTATCTAACTTCATTTAGGAAACTTAGCTGCTCAGAAAGATGATTAGATTTAAACGTTATCCAATCAGATTGCACAGTGTATGGGTAAATTAATTTCTCAGACAAATTAGTAGATTTAAACGTCATCTAATTAGATTGCACAGTGTATGGGGAAAGAATTACTCAGACAAATGAGTGGATTTAAACGTCATCTAATCAGATTGCACAGTGTATGGGAAAGAATTGCTCAGAAAGATGATTAGATTTAAATGTTGTTCAATCAGATTGCACAGTGTATGGGGAAATGAATTGCTCCGATAGAAGATTAGATTTAAACATCATCCAATCAGATTGCACAGTGTATGGGGAAATGAATTGCTCCGATAGAAGATTAGATTTAAACATCATCCAATCAGATTGCACAGTGTATGGGGAAATGAATTGTCCAGAATGCACAGTACACAGACAAGTATTGAGAAGATGCTTTCATGGATGTTTCGGCTCCACCAATGATTATAGACGATCACCATAAAATGCACAATTACAAGTCCCGGGAAGATCCGCACAGTTGTTGATTGGAGGAAGATCTCCAGAATGATTATTGAGTTGTTTTAAAAAGAAGTGAATGAATGGAATAAAAGTGGAAGTGATATTCTCCATGTGATAAGGAAAATTATTAACATGATTAGCATTACAACGAGGAAGTGCCCGATGTATAAGCAGTTGTACACGCGGGAGAACGCAGATGCACTCGTGTGCAACACACATATTTAAGAAAGGAGAACACATGCGCCCTCTCAGGCGACCATACAGTGTTGCGCTTTGATAATGCGCATGTGCAGTTGAGTGAGCTGAAAGAAGGGTGTAAAAAGTCTGATTAGTTGTAAGACAGATCTACACGTTCTGGACAGAATTTGGACATGTAAACACGATTATGTACATACTTTTTAGCCTGGTAACAGAAGATGGGAAACTAGTAAAGTTATCTACAGTATTCAGACAAAAACGTTGAAGATTACATTGGCTGCGCTTGCTAATGGCAGGCGCGAAAGATTGCACAAGTGCACAACAGCGCTTCCTATGTAAATATGGTTTGGTGCATATAAGTGCGCCATCATTTTTGATAAATGTTTTGAGTCCCGTTTTTTTTGTGCAATTGCTCCAATTTCTCCACTGCACCACAGGCGCAGGTCTTTAGTAAATCACCCCCATAGAGTTGTAGACTCTTTACTAGATCGATTGAGGTGTGCCTGTATCCCATTGTTCTATTGTTTGTGTCTGCCTTGGGAGCAACATATTATGGGATGTACAGTATGTCCCTGTGGATTAGATGTGAGAGGGTAGAGGGGGGGTTTCTCCAGCAGCCCCTCCCAAAGACAGTCTACTGATGAGAAGTTTGAATACACCTGTATTATGCTACTGGTGGAGGTAAAGTCTATCCCACCCTGTTTCATTATGTAAATGAGGGGGGATTGTCCCCTGGGTGTATATATATATATATATATATATATGTACCTGTGTTCAAATAAACAGCTCATGTTCCAGTTCAGCAGCCAAAACGAGTACTGCCTAGTTCTTGGTTGCAAGCAGCTGTAATATCTGATATCTATATTCAGACTGGGAGGAAGCGGTATATGACGGAAGCACTCAAGCGGAGTGTGGAACGTTCCGTTATGAAGGTGGCAAGCAATGGGAGGCTTCCTGCAGTCTGGGACATCCAAACCTATACCAGGATCCAAGGTCTGGATAGCAGGGGAGGTGAGGTACAGACACCAGCCCGCCATGGAGGAGGAATCCAGAAGGAGGTTGCGAGAGATGCAGATACAGTACAGAGGACCAGTGTCCTCCTGGGATGGTATGATTCTGTCCAATGGGAACTCTGGAAGGAAGCGCTAGCCAGCCTGTGAGCAGCGAAACCAGGGACAAATTCTCTCCTTCTTCCAGGAAAGGTACTTGCGGCAGTACGAAGTGTGTTTTTGGGGAGACAACCGCACAAGGAATGGAATGCTGAGTTAACCAGGTTGGTCCAGACGGAGATGCGGTTGGACAAGAGCTACAGAGTCCTTTGCTGGTATGTAGCCTAAATGTGCCCGTGGACAGCGGACAACACCCCAACCGAAGGGTAAGCTGGTGGGTTTAGGCAGAAACAAGTCCATGGGGTTTACTCTGGGTAATACACAGGTAACAGAGGTTTTCAGGTAGAAGCAAAGTCC
The DNA here is from genome assembly GCA_037952835.1 of Lithobates septentrionalis. Lineage (NCBI taxonomy): Eukaryota > Metazoa > Chordata > Amphibia > Anura > Ranidae > Lithobates > Lithobates septentrionalis. The sequence goes on along the minus strand of JBBDGP010003422.1, from coordinate 1,201,918 downwards.
TTTAGACAAGCCAGGGTTATACACAGGCAAGCAGGCAGGTTAGGCAGAAGAGTAGTCCTTAGGGTAAGCCGGGGTCAGAGCCAGGAGAAGATCAGAGTAGGTCAAGGAACAATCCAGGTCACAGCAAGATAACAGGTAACAGATGCAGGTTCAGGAACTCATGGACAGCTGAAGACAATCTAGCAATCAGAGAGAATCATGGGAAGCCTTTTATAGGCCATCAGTGAATTGGGTCTGTCACGCTATGTACCGCGCATGTGCGCAGGAACCCGTCAATAATATCTGTTAACAGTCCTGACATGGGCCTCATTGTTATTTCCCTGACAGAAGCGATATACTGATGGAAGCACTTAAGCGGAGTGTGGGACGTTCTGTCACAGCCTGATGTAAACGGACACAGGTCTGTTTACATTCAGTCACCCAGAGAGCCATCACAGATCTGCCCGTGTCCACAGTATAAGCGCAGACCCAAGCTAAACGAGTGTGGATGTAAAAAACGGACATCTGTCCCATTCAGCTCTGATTCAGCAGTGAATCTACTCACAGATCCTCTGCTGAATGGAGCGGACAAAGCCGGTGTGAAAGGGCCCCTCATTCACACAGGTATTGTGGCCACATGAATAAGTGGTTTGCTCATGTGGTTGGAGCCTCCTGTTACTCCATGGGGACACCGGGGCTGTACAAAACACAGCCACAGCTCCTAAACTGACAGGTGTATAGGTGGAGGTGAGCGGCCCAAAATGCACACTATCTACATTTAGGGCTGTACCCACACACCTATTAAATTAGAACCTGAGGCTGTTTCCTTACAACTGTTACATCCCCATAGTCTAACACAAGTGCCTGCACACAGCTCCAGGTGGCTCCAGCCACATACATGAAAAACAGGCCCCATGATTTCTAATGGCAGCCCCAAGGTTGGAGAGAGGCCCTGTCTAGTGTTGCTACCTGTCCGGTCTTCACCCGGACAGTTCAGGTTTTGACAAATGTGTCCGGGTTTCAGTCTGCCTGAAACCCGTAAACACATACTTCCTTTTCAACTGATCTGATGGGGGTCTTTATGGGGAGCCCCTATATTACGGAGGGGGTGACTCTGACCCCTATATTACAAAGGGGGTGACACTGACCTCTGTATTATAGGGGGAAGGGTGACACTAACCTCCATAATATGGGAGGGACACTGACCTCTGTATTATGAGGGGGGTGACACTGACCTCTGTATTATTGGGGGTGACACTGACCTCAGTATTATGAGGGGAGAGGGTGACACTGACCTCTGTAATAAGAGGGGAGAGGGTGACACTGACCTCTGTATTATGAGGGGGTGACACTGACCTCTGTATTATGAGGGGGGGTGACACTGACCTCTGTATTATGAGGGGGGGTGACACTGACCTCTGTATTATGAGGGGGGAAGGTGACACTGACCTCTGTATTATGAGGGGGTGACACTGACCTCTGTATTATGAGGGGGGTGACACTGACCTCTGTATTATGAGGGGGGTGACACTGACCTCTGTATTATGAGGGATGACACTGACCTCTGTATTATGAGGGGGGTGACACTGACCTCTGTATTATGAGGGGGGGTGACACTGACCTCTGTATTATGAGGGGGTGACAATGACCTCTGTATTATGAGGGGGTGACACTGACCTCTGTATTATGAGGGGGTAACACTGACCTCTGTATTATGAGGGGGTGACACTGACCTCTGTATTATGAGGGGGGTGACACTGACCTCTGTATTATGAGGGGGGGGGGTGACACTGGCCTCTGTATTATGAGGGTGGTGACACTGACCTCTGTATTAAGAGGGGGTGACACTGACCTCTGTATTATGAGGGGGTGACACTGACCTCTGTATTATGAGGAGGGTGACACTGACCTCTGTATTAAGAAGGGGTGACACTGACCT